>CM066735.1:67117948-68317948 GCA_033961575.1 Aselliscus stoliczkanus
CGAACTCTGTGGCTTCATTACATTCTATCAATCTGTTAATTTTTTTTATCATTTCTATTGTGTGGCTGCCTCTTGCAACAGACAGGATTCTCTTTGCCCCTTTCCTGGAATTCTTCAGTAACCACTAGTGTCTCTAGGCCTTGCAGCCTCACTTTGCTGTGAGATGTGTTGTCACTCCTTATCTCTGAGGAAGACGCTCGGCCCAGATCGCTGGTCGGGGCCCAGCCCCCGCTCCCTGAGCTGCCACGCGGCCTGCCGGTCAGCCTCCCCTCCTGCTGCCTCTGCTGCAGCTGCGATGAAGTCCTCACGCGGGAAATGCAGGCTTCCCTGCACCGGCGCCACTGCCCAGACTGGCTCCTGTTAATTTGGGGGAAATCTCGGGAGACGCTTTGCTGGTGGGACACTTAGAATTTTAAATTTTGGATTTTTTTTCTTGTTTTAAATATTCCTACTGCTTTGTCTCTCCTTTTGGTATTTCAATATTGTGTATGTATGTTGCACCCTTAGTAATTGCCCCACAGTTCTCGGATGTTCTGGGGTTTTACTGTTTGCATTTCTTTTGGGACGCTTCCGTTGATGTTTTTACAAGCTCACGGCTTCTTTTAGACGGCTACCCGCCTGCCGATGAGCCCGTGAGAGCATTCTTCATTTCTGTTGCAGTGTCTTCAGTTTCCAGGGCTCCTTCTGTCTTTCAGCTTCTATCCTGCTCTCGCTGCTATCAGGGACCTTAGCTTGCTCTTCATACTTAGTTTAAATTCTCAGGCAACAACAGCTGAGTCACAGCTGCGTCGTGTTCCGATGGTGCTCTCGTCTCTTCGCGTTGTTTTTGTTTTCCTTTTTGCCTTTTTTGTCATGCCTCAGGATGTTTTGTAGAAAGCCAAACATGCCATGTTGGGGAGCGCGACCCGAAGAGCTGGGCCTTTGTGGGGCGATGTGTGCCGCTCTCAGAGGGAGTGGGGCTGAACGTCACATTTGCTGGGGCTGCACGTGTCACAGGCTCCAAATCGGGGGCCGGAGGGGACCTCGTTATGTCCTCCCCTCTTGACTTGGGGCTCCTCACTACTTATTTTCCAAGAAGGGCTGTGGTTTCCAGCTCTCTCAGCGCTAACCTGTCATGTCGGCCTGTCCGTCAGTGCGCCTGGAGCGCGTAGGGGAGGCGAGCCCTGCCCATCTGCAGCGGTCCTGTGTTCGAGGGGCCTGGCCGGAGGAACACCTGCCCCCTTAAGAGACAAACTCCCAGCAAAGTCTTTCCGGGGAGAGTTGCCTTTGTTATGGGGAAGGGGCCGCGCTATTTCTGGAGAGTAATCTCCCCTCCCTCCTTCCAGAGCCGAGAGCGGCTTCGTCCAGGTCCTCACATGAGAACTAGATGGGTTTCTAAATACAAAGGCCGCTAAAGTGGGAGGCCCCCGGGAATGCGGCCCTGGGGTTCACTCTCACACTAGTTCAGATCCCGCCTCTGCAGTTCGTCGGGTTACCACCTGAGTGACCCAACCAGGGGAGCCTCACACCTGACCAGGCGTGTCCCGACCAGGTGAGCCCTCGCCCCGACCAGGTGTGTCCCAACCAGGTGAGCCCTCACAGCTGACCAGGCGTGTCCCGACCAGGTGAGCCCTCGCCCTGACCAGGTGTGTCCCAACCAGGTGAGCCCTCGCCCCGACCAGGTGTGTCCCAACCAGGTGAGCCCTCGCCCCGACCAGGTGTGTCCCGACCAGGTGAGCCCTCGCCCCGACCAGGTGTGTCCCGACCAGGTGAGCCCTCGCCCCGACCAGGTGTGTCCCAACCAGGTGAGCCCTCACAGCTGACCAGGCGTGTCCCGACCAGGTGAGCCCTCGCCCCGACCAGGTGTGTCCCGACCAGGTGAGCCCTCACAGCTGACCAGGTGTGTCCGACCAGGTGAGCCTCACACCTGACCAGGCGTGCCCCGACCAGGTGAGCCCTCGACCCTGACCAGGTGTGTCCTGACCAGGTGAGCCCTCACCCCTGACCAGGTGTGTCCCAACCAGATGAGCCCTCGCCCCTGACCAGGTGTGTCCCGACCAGGTGAGCCCTCGCCCCTGACCAGGTGTGTCCCGACCAGGTGAGCCCTCACCCCGACCAGGTGTGTCCCGACCAGATGAGCCCTCAGGAGTTCCTCTCTGAGGACCACGCAGTCACGAAGCCTCACTGGTTTTCAGCTTACTCGGCTGTTGCGTGTCGTCAGAAAGCCAGGTGTATCTGAGCTCTGCGTGTGGGTGCTGAAAACAGAAGCCCGAGGTTTCTTTATGATCAAGATTCCTTTTAATGTCTAGGAGACGTAAAAGTGTCGAAGCACAGGTTTGGTGCCCTGGGTGGGACAGTCCACTTGGCCGCCTTTTGCAGCTTCGGCAGATCGCTCACGGGTCTCGGACCTAGTCCCTCCATATTCAAAGCCGGCAGGGTGGGCCGGACGTTCCTCGTGCCCCCCTCCATTGCTCTCGCCCACCTCCTCTACTTTTCAGGACCCCTGTCATCACACTAGGCTCACCATGATGCGCCAGGATAAGCTCTCTATTTTAAGGGCAGTGCATTAGCACCTTAATTCTCCTTGGCCTTATAACGTATTGTAACATATTCCCAGTGTCTGGGGATTGAGCCATGGTCATCTTTGGGGAGTGGGCGTTCTTCTGCCTACACTGGAGAGAGATAGATAGATAGATAGATAGATAGATAGATAGATAGATAGATAATAGATACATGATAGATAGATAGATAGATAGATAGATAGATAATATATATAGATAGATGATAGATAGATGATAGATAGATAATAGATGATAGATAGATAGATAGATAGATAGATAGATAGATAGATAGATAGATAGATGATAGATAATAGATAGATAATAGATAGATAGATGATAGATAATAGATAGATGTAGAGATAGATAGATAGATAATAGATACATGATAGATGATAGATAGATGATAGATAGATAATAGATAGATAATAGATAGATGCTAGATAGATAGATAGATAGATGTAGAGATAGATAGATAGATAGATGATATGATAGATAGATGATAGATAAATAGATAGTAGATAGAAGATAGATAGAAGATAGATAATAGATATATATGTAGATAGATAGATGATTGATAGATGATAGATAGATAATAGATAGATAAATGATAGATAGATAGATAGATAGATAGATGATAGATAGATGATAGAGAGATGATGATAGATACATAGATGATAGATGATAGATAGATAGATAGATAGATGATAGATGTAGACATAAGAGATAGACAGATGATGGATGGTTGATAGATAGTAGACAGACAGACAGACAGACAGATATCCCTCTTTCAGTACGTAGCTGGGCGTGGATACGTAGGTGGGACGCGAGAGGAGGTGAAGAGACGGGATAGAGCCATTTATTGACAGGGTTGAAATTGCGGCCGTTGGAATAGAGAGATGACTCAGATTCAAGGACCCTGGACACATCCAGGAAAGGGACACTGCCGTGGGCAGTAAATGAAGAACTGGGAGGGTGTTGGAGGAGGCAGGAGGGCCCTCATGAATGAGGACAGAGTGAAGAAAGAGGAGGCCCTGTGTGCAGCACAGACAGCCCTACCTGGCCCTGAAGGCCGTAGTGGGGGAGACAGACGCGGCCAGGCGCCCGGCACCCGGGGAAGCTAGACGGGCGGGGGCCGAGCACCTGGCCTCTCCCCGCAGGGTTCTTCCGGCTGCTCTCACACGCAAACAGACATGCGACGGGCTGGCGAGGGAAACTGAGCAAACGCGACACGTACGCAGGCACGGGAACCCCACATGCTGGGCGGGGCGGCGACGGGGGTGAGAAACCTGGGTCATTCTGAGCGCGGGCTCATGTTGGGGCGTCGGCGGGCGGAGGGCATCCAGGAGGTCAGAGCAGGTGCTCAGGTGTCAGGAGCTGTGCTGCCGGAGGCAGGGCGTGACAGGTCACCTCTGGCCGGGACCCCAGCCGGGTCCCCCTGGGTAGGTGAGGGGCACAGGCGGCAGGCTGCGAAGCCTTCCCGGGGGTTCTGAAGAATGAGCATTGGACACAACTCGACGTGGGTGGTGTCTGGGTTGGCCTTGGGGTCAGAAACCCTCCGGGCACTCAGGAGGCTGCAGCCAGGGCCCACGCGTGAGGTCAGCGGTTGTCAGGCACCTCCCTGGGTTTGGGGAAGGCCGGAGGCAGCCTTCTCGGCGACGAGAACGCTGTTCCCAGAGTCAGCACCAGAGGGCGGGAGGACCCCGCCAGCCCGCGGCGGCTTTCCTGCAGGCCCGGCGCGGCTTTGAAGCGCCACGCGGGGCGCTTGGGGGTGTTTCCTGTGGCCTCTGCTCTGCGGGCCACAGTCAACAGCAGCGTTTGCGCCGTCAGCGTCGGTGGCTGCCTGGCACACTGTGAAGGGCCCATCTGTGGTGATGAAGTGATGGCGTTTTAAGGGCAGCGAGCTGGTTCCCAGGCCGCCCTTCTGCTCAGGAGACGGAGCTGCGGGGAGTGGTCACTGCGCCCAGCGGCCTGAAAGTGCTGGCCGCGCGGGCGGGGGCCTGGCTGGCCCTCAGAGACCGGGCGGCCTGCGGGCTGTCAGGCAGCCCCAAGCCTTGGGGGGTCCCGCTGGGCTCCTTCCGAAGTCCAGTGGACGGGCGCCCGATCTGCTCAGGGACGGCCTCGCGCTGGAAATACCTCTGCCCCCCATCCTCCCTGTATCCGGTCCCTTTGTGCCTTCATTCCCCCTCTTCATAACTTAAAGATTCCCATATTTTTAATAGACACATGTTTAATTTCTCTAAAGCCTTCTGATTTTTTTTTCTTGCCATTGGCGCACCTGTATGAGTGTATCTGTATGTGTGTGCACCCGCGTGTGCTGTGTGTGTGTGTG
Source organism: Aselliscus stoliczkanus (assembly GCA_033961575.1). Taxonomy (NCBI): domain Eukaryota; kingdom Metazoa; phylum Chordata; class Mammalia; order Chiroptera; family Hipposideridae; genus Aselliscus; species Aselliscus stoliczkanus. The sequence goes on from CM066735.1 coordinate 67,122,818, forward strand.
GCTGCTTGCCTAACACGTATGTGTACATGTCTGTGAGTGTTTTGTGTGTCTGCACGTCTGTATTATGTGTGTTGCGCCTTCCAGGGCGCGTGCATTGTGCCATGCAGACTGCATCCCTGTGTGAGTGTGCCGGGCTGTGCATCCTGGCGAGTGCGCGTGTGGTGTGTGTGCACGTCAAGATCAGGATCTGGGCAAGTTGTCATTAGACCCCTGTTCACAGGCGACGCCCGCTCTGAACCCAGAGGAGGCAGCGTGCTGCCTGCACCCCTCTGAGCCCAGCGAGGGGCCCCGGCCTCCTGGCCGCCTCCACAGCGTCCCTTCACTGTGCTGTGCGAGCACCCCTTTGCGTCCCCCTGACCCTCCCCAAACTGTCATTTCTGCCGAGTGACATTAGTGCTGGGACGGAGAGCCCCGCGGAGGAAGCGCGTGGGTGCGAGCCCAGCGTGTTTGCCGTTGCCCCGTCTGAGGTCCCTGGGCACCCCGTCTCCGCTCGGGGCAGGGAGGGTCTGGGGGAGAGCAAGGCGCAAGCTGCCCTCCGAGTGACCTTCCGCTCAGGCGGCCATGAGCCGCAGCAGGCTCTCTAACCGGACTGTTTCTCGCTGATCTTTTTGAAGCTCGGTCAGTGTCTGCCTTTGATGTCAACTCTGTATTTTTTGGCAAAAATACCAGAGAACTTTACAAGTCCTTTTCTTAGCGTTCTGTCTTCGTTTCCTGGTTAGGCGAGTTTTCCCAACTAGCTTGTGCTAGTTTTAGAGTGTTTTAAAAATAGCAATGACTGTAGTCAGAGGCCCAAGTTCAAACCAGGCCAACCACAGACCTTGTTAAACTCCTGGCTGTCACAACTATTCCTGCGTGACATTGAGCAGCCGTACAGTTGGGGTCTGCTTCGTACAGTAAGGATCCAAATTAGGTACGGTTTTGTGTTTTCCTCCGTTTTTTATAGGAATAGGTTTGGCTTTTTTTTTTTTTAACTGTATCTGCATACCAGTGAGTTATACAGTAGGTTTGCCATAAACTCATGGCCACTGAAATTTTATGAAGAAAACTTCCAAAAAAACTGATAGTGTTGAGACACATTCCCTTCGAAACATGTTAATGTAGTTGATTTTCTGCATAAGAATCAAACACTTCAATTCCACATTATCCAAAATGTGAACTTTCTGCTTCAAAACCCAGGACACTAAAGCTACTGACTTTATAAGTAGAAAAACTACATAGTATTTCTAGTCACACTTTTTAGTAAATCAAGTTCGGTACATACTGGCATCATGACAGGCAAGGCTTGGGTGGGTGCGATACTGCTTAGCCACCAGAAGTTTCTAGAAATGGACACGATTTCCAGGTCGTAGCTGCCGTTCCGAAGGAGCGTGGCGGCGCTGGCCGCCTTCCCACTTGTGGTCACAGGAGCGCGAGCCTGGAGAGGAAATGCTGGCAGGGGCTGTGTCTTAGGTGAAAGCATCAAAACCAAGAGTCGGAAGTGTGAGTGATGCCGTCGGGCAGGGGACGCAGAGGACACGTCCGTGATGACACCCGCTGGTTCTTCGTGGCCCGTGCCCCTCCCCCCGGCCTTCCCGCCCCCGTGGAGCGTCTGTCTGCCCATCTGCTCCCCCCGGATCCGTCCGCCCGACCTCAGCCCTCTCCCCACTCGGCCCTGCAGCTCCCGAGAGCGGGACCCCCACGACCAAGTGTTTTAGGGGCACCTCCAGATCTGGGTGCTTTTTCTGGGCTCAGTTCAAGTCAAGTGATCTTGATCAGTCCCCGGTCTGCAAAGCACCGTTAGACAGAAGAGTGAGCAGTCATTGTCACACACAGTGACAGTTTTATTCCCCGTAGTTAATACAGGTATAGGCCTTAGCATCAGCCAGGACAATGAGAGGACCTGTGGCTGCTAATTAATTATTTCACTACAAGACTCAGCGGCTCATTTAGTACTCACATGCACAAATAAAGAACAAAATATTTTGAACAAAAGAAACTGGTCTCCATTCACATCCCTGCTTGTACGTTAGTCTGCTCTCACTGTTTCGTCTGTGTGTTTACGGAGAGTAGCCGATCAAAACAGGAGGGATACTAAGTTAGTACACGGTGCATGTTTTTGTGGTTGTCCAGTCCTAGTCAATTCTTCTTCTGCAGTCATTACTGAGTCCAGGTGGGACCCTGGCCTGTGTCACAGTGGGTCCAGTTCTTCAGGAGCCATGCAACTGTCTCCCTTGAATTCACTCTCCCCATCAGGAGCAGAGGGGATAGAAGCTGTGACAGTGCGGTCGGGCAGCATTCCTGATGGCAGAAGTGTCCTAGATAATGGCAGACATGTTCAGTGTCACCAACGGGTGCAGAGAAAGGTGTGAGAGACCAGGGGCTGCTTACCGCACATGCAGGCACCTGGCCGGGGCTTTCGCTCCTTCTTTGAGACCTGCTTCAGCCTGAGTCACTCCATGCATTCATCTTCACCAGGTTCTGTGGAGTAGACATCTGTGGAACAGCTGTCAAGTGCCGGACGCTATACTACGTCCCAGACAGCAGCTAATGCAGTCAGGTGAATAACGGTGCACAGTGAATAGCTGAGAGAAAAGCTGAATGAGTGAATGAGTGAAGGCAGCGCTATTCCCCTGCTTACCTTCACTGATTTCTGGGCACAGCCAGCATCTCTGGGCCCGTAGTTGGACCCTTCTGTGGCTCCCTGGGCCCTCCGGTGCCGCCTGCCGCCCCCACACCCCCCTGGACCCCTTCTGTTCGCTCGTTCGCTCTGCTGAGCTGGGATTCCTCACCAGGACCTTCTTGACCAAATGACTCTTTAGTCTCCAAAGATGCTGACTTCACATTTAGGGCATAGAAGAGCCTGCACCACCCGGTTATTCAATCGTTCACTCGTTTTTTTCTAGAAAAACAGTGGTCTAGGCTGTGTGACACAAAGAGGTGCCCACATCCTGTAACAAGCTTTTCCTGCCCAGAAAGTGCACAGAAGGACAAGCAAACCGGCAATTAGCAGAAGACAACCTGGCTTGAGCACTCAAACCCTTTGTTACATAAAAACCCATTCCTATAGTCTCCAAAAAAGGCCCATATTTGAAAATATCCAATGCAGAATTTTTTGTGATGTTGGTGGATATTTGCCAAATAACATTTATATTTTGATGGGCAAAATCTATTCTGTAAAGTCAAGATAGAATACATTACATCAATAAATATTGGGTTGTTGGAAAAATCATGATGCATTTTTGCAACGAAAAACAGAAAAAATACGTCATGACTTTTCCGACAACCCAATAAATAAATAAATTAAATTAAATAACGGTAGTGATTGGGATTACAAGAATTAAAACTGGTATTAACTCAAAGTAAGCTAGTAGCCCTTACAAGGAGAAATTTTTAGAAAACCTGCTTAAATGGGGAGCTAATGTATTTTAGCGAGTTTATCTGCTCTGAAAACAGCTCCTTTAAAGCAATGACAGAGGCTTTAGAAGAACCTGCGTTCCTCAGTGTGGCTGACTCCATGGGGCGGGTGGTGGCTGGCGAGGGCCCCTGAGCTGCTGCCACAGGACCGGAAACGCCCCCGAGTGCCTTCTGAGTGATTGATTCTACTGCGATGGAATTGGCTCATTTCTGCCAGGCTCCATGAATACTCCGAACAGTTTCTGGAGCCGTCTCCTAACAAGCTGCCGGGCACTTCACCGTGCAGTTGTCACCAGTTTGTCCCGAGGTGACATAAAACCTGTCATCTGAGCAAAACGAGGCACGTTAATGTTGCCTAAAACACAGTCTGGATGCCAAAGCCACAGAAGCTATCTCCTGGATAAAAATCATCCGTCTTCAGATGCCTGCATTGTAAGAAGAATTTCCCCATGGCCTCACATATCTTAACTCTTACAGAAAGAAAATCATGCATACTCCAAGTAAACCTTTTAGTAAACTGGTCTGTGGCCCAGAAACATCAGTTTAAACTATCATTTTGGTGAATGCAATTGCATATGCAGATTTTACCTTCAAAACTAAAGTAAGATTTTTCTCAGAAGGTTTTTCAAACAAATTGTTAGGTTCAGTGGAATTGAAAAATTAAAATCAATTTCAGCCAAGAATCGTTCTGAAGTCGAATGCTGATAATGATGGCATGTTTGCAGCGTGCGTGTCCGCGTCAGCAGCATGCCGCAGCGCAACGCCAGCTCCCTGGGCAAGGGCTCCTCGTCCGTCTCCGCCTTCTGCAGGCTGCCTCCTGGTCCCTAAGTGCAGGTCTTACCCTGTGTCTCCTCCGAAAGGCTTTAGCTCTATGACGGGCCATATCCTGAGTTCCCTCTTGTGTCTGGAAGGTCCACCCTGGAGGGGTGGGAAGGCTAAGGACAGGCAGTGAGGCGGTGAGTTCCCGCACAGAATGACAAGTCTCCGCAGCCCGCCCTCCGGCCCCCACAGCAGGAGGGGGTGGTAATGGGATCCCCTCCCGCGTCTCTGGGTCTAACGAGCTCTAAACACTCCCTGCAGGCAGGCAGCTGTAGGGGGCTAAGAGGCGCCCAGTCTTCAAAGCCCCACAAATTGGATTATCGGTTCTTACATAGTCAGGGGGTCTTTGCAAGGAGCCCTGCCTGGAGGCCAGGAGCTCAGAGAGGCTCCAGCCTGAGCGCAGCTTCCCTGCCTCGGCCTTTGAGGGGCAGTGCTGCGCGGGTTCGGAGTGCTGGGGAGGGGCTCAGCTCCACTTGAACTCGATGTGTGGCCTTGGACAGCTGTTTCCTTCCCCTCTGTTTAATGTCCGTAAGGGCGGCTGCGTCACAGTGAATGTGTGTGAAATGCCCAGGAGAGAGCCTGGCACGTAGAGGGCAGCGTAGGGTGATCTGCTGCTGGGAACCGTGGCCCCGGCGTGTGCCCCAGGACAGGACACCAGCTGTGCTGGGGCCCAGGGTCAACGAGGGCGGGCTGCCTGCCCTGACGTTCCCGCTGTGTTCAGGCACTTCCCTCGCGCGGCGGTGACCAGCAGGACAGCACTGCCCTGGTGCCCAGGGAGCCCGGCTTCCAGGCCCCCGCCTCCTGGGTGGTCCCTGCTTAGGCTCGGGGTCTGCAAGCTGGTGAGGGCAGTGCAACCCCAGAGGGGATGGAACCGCCCCGCCTAAGCGTTTCGAGTCGACTGTGTCAGGAGCTGCTGGGGCAGAGGCGCCGGGTGTCCCATCTGCAGGGACCGTGCGATGTAGTTTCTCATTCTTGGTCAGTCCTTCCTTCAAATATACCTTTTGTATTTGTAATTTATGTATTTTTCTGTAAAAAATCCTTCCAACTTACGGAAGCTTCAGGACCGACAAGGTCTGTACCCACTTCCCCCACAGGATCTCTGTGAGGTCAGGGTCCCGGGGCGACTTAAAGTCCGGCGAGCATTAGAGGGCGGAAGCCCCAAGGGACAGGACCCAGACGTGGGGGACGCCTTCGCCCCTCCTCTGCTGTTCGGTGGCCTTTGGGCCCTTGCTCTAATTACCACTCCGCTCACTCACCATGACTTCCTTCGCTCACTTCTGTGGGCACCCAGGGGAGAGGGCAGGCCCCAGTCTGCGGCGGCGTGTTGTACAGAAGGCGGTGCCTGAGACACACCGCCCGAGCCTGAGAGACACAGTCCGTGAAGGGGGTCCGTACGTGTCGCCTGAACACACCTCCCCTCCCCACCCCCTGCTCGTCACCCCGGGCACCGTGGTAGGTCACAAGCGGAGATGCTTGTGCGTATACAATAATGTATAACATACACGAGGACATGTGCATGTGATGATGATGCTGAGCTGGCGTGGTTCTTTTTTTTTGAGGACAGTGTCACTGGCCCTCATATGTGGGACCCGAACCGGGGCCGCTGGCTTCCCAAGCCAGTGCTTAACCACCGCGCCGCTCCCTGGCCCCTGGCGTGGTTCTTAACAAAGGCCAGAGTGAGATATTAGAGAAGCCGATTATTCGTGTGGATCTGTTGCTCTCATTGACGCTCATCATGGCTTTCTAAACATGGGAAATGTGAATGCACACGTCTAAATCAGTTCAATACTGTTAAAAACAAGTCAACAGGCCCAACATGGAGTCACTTATGCTAAGCTCGCTGTCCCCAATCAGAGCTTTACCTTAATTTTAGATGCGGCTCTCCCAGCCGGTCAGGAGCGACCTGGGCAGCTCTGGTCAGGTCATTGCCGGACAGGCCCTGCCACCCTGCAGGAAAGTGACCCGGCCGTAACCAGCCGGCCTTTGCTCGTGGAGGCTCCTTCCTCCCTGCCTTCTGCCTCTGACAGCCTCGCATTGCACATCCCTCAGTCCTTTCTGTCTGCTACGTAGGGTGCCGCCCGATCCACGAAGCGTTGAAGAAAGCCAATAAGATCTTTAAAATGCACTTGGCTGAATTTTGTATTTTAATACTACCTAATGTATAAATTGCTTTTCAAAAGGAACAAGGAAAATTAATAGGCAAATGCAGCAGTCCTTGTAACGGGGCAAACATCCAGGGAAGAAACCCAGCATATTAGATTTGAACCTTTCAGAAAAACATGTCCTGGCCACAGATGCCACACATTTCATTTCCTAAGAGAGGAGGAGAGAAGGAATGGGAAAACAAGCTAACAAATAAATGCCACGGAATCACAAATCGATCGTGCTATTATGTCCTGTGCTTTAACCTCCAGCCAATCCGCTGGCGTGCAACGCCCGCTTCTCGCCCGGCTGTGGCCGGAGCTGAGCCGCCGCAGGCAGGCGCGCTGAGAGGCCCGCGGGCCCAGCTACCGAGACCTGCCCGCCCGCTGTCTCTTCCCTTTGCAGTGACCTTCAGAAACACGGGGTTGTTGGCCCCAAAATGCGGGAAGTAGATGAGAATTGCTCTTTCTCCAGGAAGAAACCAAGTGGATGAAATGACAAGGAGAGCTTTGTTCCTTTAAATGCCATCAGGTCCACTGGAGCTGGTAACAGACCACATAATTGTCTCTTTTCTTTCTCAGTCAAATCTTTGCTGAGGGCTTGGGCTCTGGAGTCCTGCTAATGAGAAAGAAAACGGGAAGGAACTCAGTTTTGTATTTGAAACCCTCCCTAGGGGCACACGGACTCCATAACAACCACACAAATCAATTACCACATTAAATAGTTCTCTGAATTATAAAGCAAATGAGCAGAAATAACATGTATCAGACAAAACCTTATGCTAAAAAGTGATGCTGGTATTTTACTTAACTGCGGTTTTCCATTAGTCTATAATGACTATTTATATTTCTTGGTTAATTACTTTTTAATGGCTGTGTTATCAGTTCGTAAAACTCCATGTAACATTCGGTGACATCCACGTCCCTACTATGCAGAAGTAGAATGGAAATACATCATACCCTTGTCTCTGTGTACTGAAATTTTTCTGTGTGCGTTTTATACTTTGTCCATTTTCCATAATAACCTTATATTCTTTTTGTTTTAGCGATAGCTCTGATTTAGTTTTAAAATGTAGACCGTCAGTATTATTACTCACTAAAATACCTACCAGAACACAGACAGACCCTTTCTACCGGAATGTTCCTAACTGCTGTCCCGTCGCCTCACATGTGATAACTAGACCCACAAGAGGAGGCCCATCGGGCCCCTTGATTACCTCCCCACAGGGGGAGCTCGGAAATGAATTGCGAGCACCTGTCCCAAGGAAGCATCCTGACAGCATCCATGTCCCCCGTGCCGGGGACCTGGGAGGCAGGAGATGCCTGCTGGGTGCCGTGTTTGGCCCTGGAAGCAGAGCTTGCTCCAGCAGCTGCCTTAGTGCCCCCAGCTCCATGCGACGTGACAAAGGGACAGTGGGTCGCAGTACTGTCAAGTGGGAGTGGGTGGCGCCATTGCTGAGGACCCCGGCTCCGGGCCTGCGGGTCAGACGTGACAGTGGCCACGTGGGTGGAGGGCCGCTCTGAGCCCCGCCGACCCCGGGACCCCGAGAGAGAAGACACAGCACCTTGGCTGCCCTGCTCCCCGGCCTGAGCTGTCCCGGGCACCCCGAGGCTCCTGGCAGGGGCAGGAGGTCCGCTGCCCTTGGTGTTGGGTAACGTTCTCCTCAGCTTATCCTGCCCATGTCTTCCCAGCTACATACACGCAGCCCCAGAAAGCTCGCCTGTGGGTTTAAAGAGACCTGCTGGTCGCCGCCACGTGCTGCGGTGACTGCCTCGCCACCACGGGACGGGGTTTCAGACGCAGCTCTGTTCCGTGGACGGACCTGGGCTTCCCCAGCGTGGCCCAGTCTCCTCTCTACACCGAGCCCCAGGAGTGGGCGCCCCCGCAGCCCGCCTGGTCCACTGGGAGGAAGGCGGCGTGGCGCCAGCTGCTGTCACTGCGGTGTCCCGACAGAGCCCCGCGGCCGAGGCCGGCCCCGCTGGACTCATGCCCCTCATCCCTCAGCTGGCGTGGCCGTCCACATCCCTGAGGGTCATCCACTGCTGATGAGTCTCAGGCTACGAGAACGGATCAACAGGTGACTTACGACTCCTTAGTCCTGTATGTTTTACCATGTCGTTAATTGTACTCTGGCTGAGTATCAATTTCCTTGTCTGTAAAGTGGGAAAATAATGATTTTCTCCTAGGGTGATTTGTAAGGATTAAATTAACTGTGCACCAAGTATTTAAATGAGAGGCACTTCATGAGACCGTGATTTGATTTCTTTCGCCATCATTGTCTGTGAACGGGGAACAGCAGTGGACCTCAGCATGACTCGTGCTGCGCTGCCACTGCGTGTGCGACACGGGTTCCGCCTGCCACATGCGCGTGTCATCCAGGTCTCTCCTGGAACACGTACACTACAAGGGGTGAGCCATTTGGGAAAGAAACTATCAAGGAAATAGTGGTCCCAGAGGTACAGGGAATGGCAGAATCGGCTCAGCCTTTCCCCGTCTGCAAGTGCCGGTGACGGACCAGGCCCTGTGCCCACGGGTGTGTCAGGGATGGCCCAGGCCCTGTGCCCGGGCTGTGCAAACAGCCTGCCTGCCTGAAAACCGTGTTTCCCACCTCAGAAACGTACTGGATTGAACGTAATGGCCTGAGACTGCTGTGCTCTTGAGGCAGAGTTGCCTGTTTTATTGCCGCCACCCAGGTCAGGAGGCCAGCTCTGCCACTGAGTGGCTTCCCTACCTCCTTCTGGTGAAGAGCACGGCCTGGGGGCACACCTGTGCGCCTCACATTTCTGCGTCCTGGAGTGACGGAAATGCAGTCATTTCAGCGAAGCCTCGTCAGTGGGGCCCAGAACTACCGGTCCGGCCGCCCCACAAGCTGTGCATTAGAGGATGGTGGCACTTCACCAGGGACCCTGAAATCTGTCACCTGCTTCCCTATCTGGGGGGGAAAAAAAGAGTTAAGATAAAGGGAAGTGCTCTCCTGGCTTTTGACAAGGAGTGGCTTCCGAGGAGAACAACCCCTGGGGACGTACAACGGCTGTTTGTCTCCTTGAAAGGTGAGCCATAGCAGGTCTCCTCCTTGAAGAGCCGAATTACAATTGCCTGTCTTTGGAGAGGAACGGGGTGGGCGTGGCTTGCACTCGGGCTGTGAATAAATAGACAAGAAACAGCCAACCCCTGCGGGCTCCCCTCCGCAGTCGCTTTGTCTGAAACCACAGCTCCCTGGCCCCCCGAGTGCTGACAAAGCCGCAGAGGGCAGCTCTTGCCAAAAAACGCTGACTCCTGTGACAAGGGCATTTGATTTTGCTTCTCTACTAGATTCGCATTTGAAAATGCAGCTCGGCACCGCGGTCAGTAAAAGGAAGTCCAAACACAAGACCCACACGTATTCTATCTGCAGGCAGCTGTTGTGTGGCCGGGAAGAGCTGCCGGCTGCGCTGCAGAGCCCCGGGCTGCACAGGAACCTGAGTTCCTCCACGGCATTATCAGTATTCGAGACACGGCCGCGCGTCAGGGCTGGCGGTTAGGACCGGACGGTGTACAAATGCAGTGTGTGCGCGCATGTGTGCGTGTGTGTGCGTGCTCACACGCAGCTGCCGGTGCACGTATGCACAGTGCCGGCACGCACAGCCATTCAGCCGGCATGTGCGTGCTTGGCGTGCGTGTGTGCTGATCTGTGCGTCACTCCCACGCTCCAGGGCCCCACTGCCAGGGGCTTGGCCAGTGGCCTTTTAATGATAAAATTCTCATTCCGAGTCCCCGAGGCTGTCTTCCCAGAGGTGGCACAGATGTCTTGTTTAGGATGAGCCGAGGTCCCCAAGGCTGCGGCTTGTGAGGGCTGAGTTGGAGCAGTGACAGGGCGGCGCCTGCGCTCGGTGCGGACGCGCCTGGGCCCCGGGCCCTTCGGCCACCCACAGGCGCGGTTCCCCGAGTGCTGGGCAGGGGGCCTGGCCTTTGTGTGGCTCCTGTTTCTGTCTGAAGAGCTGCGCAGCTGACTCACGCGATTAGAGTGGGAGGTGAAGCCTGAACAGTGCGGGGTTTTAAGAAGAAGAAAGAGCCAGCCAGGAGATGGTTGCTATGCTCCTAAGGTTCCTGCTTTTCACTGTCCTCTGACAACAGAGGAAGGCCTGCCTGCAATCTTCACGGCTCCTTTTTACAGCTGCCCTGAGAGCAGATGCCTCCATTTCTCTGTTATTTTTTATTCGATAGTCATTTTATTACTTCATTAGAGATTAGGTAGCATTTAGGGAAGCCTCATTAAAGAGAACACTTAAATTTCATTTATTTATCTTGTATAATTTTCATAATGAACGGTTATTACTATCTGAGCGTTAGAGCTGAGGACCCTTGGCACAGGCCTGGTAAGTCACTCGTCCAGGGTCACGCAGCGAGTGTGAGAGCCCGTGGTGCTGCCCAGCGCACGGCCCGGCCAGCCCTGAGGTGCGAGCCGGGGGCTGGGGCAGGTCCGGGGGCTCTCACTCACCCCACAGGCCCTCCAAGCAGAGTCCCCTCCACACCGGCCGCCACGCGCCGTGACCCCGGGGGGCGCCGGGGGGCCGCTCCAACGGCTCAGCTCGCTCAGCTTCCCCGTTTGCACTCGGAAGCACGGCAGGCTGGCCGCGGCCGCTGTGGGAGGAGCGGCGGGAGGCGGTTCACACAGGGCGCTGAGCGCCCTGCCGGCGTCTGGGGCGCCCCGTTAGGGCCGGTGAGCGGGGGCGCGCCCGGAGGAAGGCCTGCGGCGGCGGCCCTACAGAGGGCTGAGTGCCAGGCCTCGTGCCCCCCGTAAGGGTTTAAACGGCCTCTTCAGCCGCGCTGGTTCCTACTGTCTGACGCGGTGTTCGGGGGGACCCCGAATTTCCTCCGTCCAGTCCTCCGGTTCTGCTCTGTCCCTGTCGTCACCACCTCTTGCTTCTTGTCCGTGTGTCCAGCCACACACTCCCGCGGGCAGCAGCTTTCCCACGTAACTTTGTGCCTCTCCGGTCACCGCGGAGACTTGGCTTTTCCGACTCCGGTGGGTAATCGTCCCACCAGATGCCGGACTCTGACATGGGCCAGCCCATCCTTCATGCGGCTGAACTCCTCCGTCTGGAACTTTCCGAGGAGGGAGACGGAGCAGAAACGTGCCGCTGCCATCAGGCTGCAAGGAGCCATCCACCTGGGCAGACAGTAAGAATTCATGGACATCTGGGGTCTGAAAATCAGTGCCCTCCACAGTATATCTAGTGCCCTGCAGCCAGTTTATTTACTGGTTATTTTGTTTGTTTTGTTTTGTTTTGAGGGCAGTGTCACTGGCCCTCATATGTGGGACCGAACCGGGTATTTACTGGTTATTTTTAAAGCGTGTTGGGCACAGAGTAAGGGACCAACATGGGTTCCCGTGGGACCTGTCACTTTTTATGTATGTGCGTCTTCTTCTTTAAAAAAAGTAAGAATGTCAACTCATGAAGCACAGTGGCCACACAGAGGTCATGGGGAAGCCATATGTCCAAGGTCATGGCTGTGAGAGGTTGGGGTGTAATGCGCTCTGATATTTTAAAAAAGATTTCATGGGGGAATTGGGGAGGGAACGTTGTGTTTTTCCAGGACCCATCAGCTCCAAGGCAAGTTGTTGTCCTTCAATCCTAGTTGTGGAAGGTGCAGCTCGGCTCCAAATCTAGTTGCCATTTTCGGTCTCGTTCCACGGGTAGGGGGTGCACAGCCCACCATCCCATGTGGGAGTCAAACCAGCAGCCTTGTTGTTAGGAGCACGTGCTCTCACCAGCTGAGCCATCCTGCCACCTCTTGGCAGCTCAGCTCGGGCACAGCTCACTGGCCCATGTGGGAATCGAACCAGCGACGCTATTGCTCAGAGCTCGTGCTCTTAACCAACTGAGCCACTCGGCTGGCCCCTCTCTGATTTTTTTCTTTCTTCATCTTTAAAATACAGATAATAATACATTCTTGAAGGACTAACTGAAATGAGATTCTGAACTGCCTACCGCAATGTCAGACTGTGTAGTAAGAAATCACTGATTGCAACTACTCTCATACGCAAAACACTGGCCCCAAAGATATGCCCTCATCCCTGGAATTGTGACTGGTACCTTGATGGGCAAGAGTGAATATTCCTTTATAAGCAAAGAATATGATTAAGAGAACGATCTTGAAAGGAGACATTTACCCTGGAGTACCCTGGTGGGCCCCAAATGTGTCACCTGTGTCCTTATCGGAGCTAGGCAAAGGGAGCTCAGACGCAGACACACGGAAAAAAGACAGACAGACAGACGAGAAGTTGATGTGAAGAGGGACAGGACGGGCAGTGACTTACCCGCAAGCCAGGGCGTGCCGGCAGCCACCAGAAGCTGGCAGAGTCACGAGGCAGCGGCTGCCACAAGGCTCCCTGCGGGCGGGCGGCCCCGCGGAGGGCTGGCCGGCTCAGTGACACTGGTCCCGGGTCTCTGGCTCCCGAACAAAGACGGACGTGCTTCTGTTGTTCAGCCGCTATATGCGTCGCAGTCTGTGCCAGTGTCAGTAAGAAACCAAGCCAGGTTTTATACCTGCTGTTACGCATTCCCAGAGAGGAAGTGACTTCGGATGTGGCCATGGGTACAGGCGAGAGCGGGAGGGAGCCCCCGACAGCCAGGGCTGCGATTCCGAGAAGACGCTGCTGCTGGAAACATGGGCGGTGGAGGAGAGCCTCGTGAGGGCCCAGGAGGGCGGGAGGGACGGTGACAAACCTGCCACTGAGAGCGCGCGCGTGTGTCGTCCTGACAGGATGGCATCGAAGGACGAACGCTAAAGGCACCGCTGGAGAGGGCCCAGGCGGCGTGAGGCCGTGTGGCGGACAGAGGGGGCGCAGGACCCCTCGTGCAAGCGCTGCCAGGACGTGTGGCTGAGTTGTGCCCCGCAGTTGTGTCAAAAGCAGGACTTCCAAACGATGGACTTGGGTTTCAGCAGAGAGATTTCTAGGGAAATGCGAAGGTGCAGCCTGACCCCTTCCTGCGGCTCGTGGTGAAACCCAGGGGGAAAAAGCAAGTTGGGGAAGGAACTGTTAAATGGAAATGAACCAGAATTTGATAAGCTCAGAAATTCGCAGACTATCCCTATTGCCAACAAGTTAGCTAAAATTCGGGGATTCACTGTGGGGAAGCGTGCTCCCCAGGAAGGCCAAGGTCATGACACAGATGGCAGGCGTGGACTCACCATCTCGGCGGAGGCCAGGAGGAGGTGGGTTATCCGGGGCAGGCCCCCGGGGGCGCACCTGCCTAGTGGGGTGGCAGCCCATGGCCTTCCGGGAAGACCCACAGGGTTTTGAGAGCATTGTACCAGGAGCAGCAGAGACACCGCCAGACTGGAAATAAAGGGGCAGAGATGAGGCAGAATGCGGGCGGACTGTTAGACTCCTGAGACTGGACAGGCAGGGGACAGAGTGGCACATACGACCTTCATGGAAACAGGAAGACGGCTCCAAGGACGGAGCCTCGGGTGCGGCAGGGGGAGGGGCACAGCCGCGGGACCCAGCGGCTACTCGGGCCTGAAGCCTGACGAAACCTGCCTGGAATGTGCCTGGCAGCGCCTTCCGTACTGTCCCCTTCAGAGCAGGGACATCTGTGCTCGTTTTCCTGGGGCTGCCCAGCTACCGTTTGCGGGCAGGTTTCATGGGTCCCCAGAGGGAGAGGATTCCCCCAGACGAGTCCTGTCCAGAGGTTCATCCAGGCCTGCTTCAGCTGATGGACTGGGCCGCTTGGGGCTAATGACATGTTGGACTTTAGTTGGCACTTGAATGGGTTGAGAGTTTCGGGGTTGTTGGGATGCAGGCTTGTATTTGGCATGTGGAATGGACGTTAATCTTAGGGGAGACTACTGGGCTGACACCCCATATGTAGCATGTCCGTGTCCAACTCCCCAGAACCTGAGGATGCCACCGTATGTCAGAACAGTGCACGTCCCCCGTGGGCTAATTTTGTGACAGTCAGGAGTCCTGAGGAGATGGGTCATCAGGATGACCTGGATGGCCGGAGAGACACTCACGTGTATTTTCAGAGAAGAAAGGAAGAAAGTTGGAGGTGGACACGCAAAAGGGAAGCCACACTCAGGAAGAGTGGGCAGAAACAAATGCCAAGGGCACAGCCACCAGCAGCCGCCAGGAGCCAGACAGCCCCGGGGCCCCAAGCCCCTGCGGGAGCGGCCCGCCCACCCCGTTTCGGACTTCGGAGCCCAGAATTGGGAGAGAAGGTGTCTGCGCTGTTCCAGCCGCCAAGTTGGTGGCACTCTGTTCAGCAGCCTATGAAGCAAATCCAGCTGTTTCCCTTCTTTGCAATCACCAGAGAAGGCACTTGCCCAGGGCGCGTGTCAAATGTTACTGATAATATCGTATCGCCTCACGATGTAATACAATAGATTCATTTCTGAGGCTGGCGTGTGTTCCCAGTAAACACTTCTGGATGTAAAGGAATGTCTCCAAATGAGCAAATATGTGTCATGGACCTTTCCAAGATGGTCTCAGAGGCCACATTTTGAGAAATCACCCTCTTCCCAAATACGCCTTTCCCAGCACTCGTTTCAAGTAAACAACACGTCAAAAACGAGGTTAAAAATGCAGCTTGATCGGCGGCTCCCAGCAGCCCAGAACCACTTTTCAAGTTGCCTGTTTCCATGGTCAACACACAAAGGACGCGTGAGGCTTCCCTGAGGTCGCTCCGTGAACTTGTTCACTCAAAGCCACTTTTACACTCCATTTCGGGGAAGAGGATCACCAGCCCTCAAAACACATCTCTGTTTATTCACGGCATGAAAAGGTCTTTGTTTCGCCTGGTTAGGCGCAGTTCAGGATGGCTCTGAGCCGGCGCCCAGCGGCCCACCATGGACGAAGCCCTCTGGCCAGCAGCCCGCAGGCCCCGCCAGCCCATAGGAACCCATCTCTTGTTCAGCCATCGCACACACTGCCCAGCGCCTTCTCCCTCCGGGGAGCAGGCGTCTTGTCCCCACTGGGTGCAGTGAAAGTGGGCGGCGCAGCAGCCTGCTGTCAGCCAGAGGCTCTGGCTTTGCCAGGGAGCCTGGGGGAGGGGCGAGCCTCGCCCTGCACCTGCTGGGCGCTGTCGGGGTGCCGCCCAGCCCAGGCATGTGGCTACAGCGGGCTCTGTGCCGAGGCCCCAAGAAGCCATGAGGGGCACCCAGACCAAGCAGAGAAAACAGTAACCTAGTGTTGAACTCAGATGGGGAGCACGCCCGACTGGAGCACGCCAGCCCGGATCACACGGTGTGGACGGTGACGGCGACAGTGCGGATGGGTCCGATGTGATCGTCAGAACATGGAGAATACATGTCAACGGAGGTTCAATGGCAGTGACAGGAAACGTGAATATCTCTCTTTTTCTAAGTTGGTAGGTTTGGGTTGCTAGTTTCTGGTTAAAACACACAGATAATGCAGGCTATACGCTGCCTAGGCTTTTAGCAGGTCCCCTGTGCCAGGCCCTGTGGAAAACATTTCCCGTCTCTAGTATCTCTACAAGGTGAAGGCCCGTGCAGACGCTGAGACAGGAAACCCAAACTCGCCTCAAGTCACACCGCTCGTCACTGTCGGGGCCACGGCAGGAGTCAGGGCCCCGCTCCCGCGCCCGTCGGGCCACGCCACGCTCTGCACCCACATTGCTAAATCCCGTTCCCTCTCTCTGTTATCAGAAGTATGATCAGGAGACCCTATCGGCACTCTTTTCAGATGAAGCCGGGATGAAATAATAAAGCAATTAAGTTGAGCAAGTTTTAATGCCGAATTTTTCAGCAGTCCCCCATCACCTGCCATGTCTCGTTCTCTCCTTCAGCCTTGGGGGAGAATCCGCTGCTGTGGTCTCCACAGAACATGGAGAACATGGAGTTCTATGTGTTGCAGGCGCCTTTCGATTTCTTGAGAATGTGCAGTGTGCTTAGTTCTTTGCTGGTTCATGTGGAGAGCTGCTCAAGGAATAACCGAGTCAAAGGCTCTGCTGGCAAGCAGCTTCTGACCAAGAGGGAAAGCATGGTGCCTCACCGTGACCAGGGCTGCCACACAGAACTCCCTGGAGGACAGGGGTTAGGGTTCCACTTCCTGTCGCCTTGGGACACGGGCGCCGTCCCCGTCTGGAAAGGACAGCTGGGCCTTATCCAGAGCCGTTCCCGTGGGTTCACACCAGCTCATGGCTCTCCGGCTGCGCCAGCAACCATCCCAGTGAGGCAGTGGGCACGTGCGGGAACGTCACACAGGAGTCATCCACGTTAAGGACCGTTGAGAGCGTGCGTTTCACAATGAGCAAGGCGCAGGACTTGCTGCGTGTAGGTAGCAAAGAAACCAGGGCGAGAGCAGTTCTGAGGAGGTGGGACCGGCTCAGAGCGTAGGGGGCATGGACCCAGGCACCAGCAGCCCGCCCCGGCCTTCAGGGCCCCTCCTCCTGCAGGAGGGTCCTGCGCTTTCGCAAACTGCGAGCAGAGAGAGAGAGAGAAGGGGTGGGGGTGGCGCTTGAGGACAAGAAGGGGCTGGCTACCCACGATCACATAAGGAGTTGAGAAGGAAATGATCGGGAGCTGTGAGGTGCTGGCAGATTTGCAGAAAAAGTTACAGTGATCCTCTAAGTTTTGAATTAACAGTCTGTCTCCTCTAAGAAAAGCAAGTGAACGGGTACGTGACAGCTGGCACCCCTCCCGGCTCCGGGGCTGGGTGAGTCTCAGCGGAGCGCTGCTCAGAAACGCGGCCCGGGCTGCCAGCCTGCAGTCAGCTTATGCGGACAGCACCAGGCCGGGCAGCAGATGCAGCGGCCACCCAGCTGGTGTCGTCTCCAGCCCTGAAAACGTACATCCCGCTGACAAGGCGGCGACACGGACATGAGCGCAGTGGAGGACTCTGGTTGGCGAGGCCGTGGGCGCTCTTCACGGGCCGTCCTCTGAGCCAAGGCTCGGTCCTGTCCGGCGGTGACAGCGCCTGTGCAAGGAGACAGGTCCTCAGGAGCAGAGCTGGGACTCCAAACAGGCCTGTGGCCCCTTCCACTGCCTCCACCTTGGCGGGGACGACGGTCAGTGGTGAGGATGGGAGGGAACTGACAGCCCGGAGCCAACCGCGGGAGGTGCCTGCGTCACAGGGGGAAGGGCACAGGCTGATGGCCAAGGAGTGTCGGGCCGGCGCAGGACAAGGGAGAAACTCAGGATGGCAGCATGTTCGGAAGGCCCGAGGCTCTGCGTGGACAGTGTCACACGGTAGGGAGCCCGTTATTTTCGGCCGCGCTAATGTTGACGAGGGCTGCATCCACGGGGTGCTGAGGCCCTGCCCTCCTCATGACGCAGGGTGCGCAGAGGCGTGTGTGCGGAGAGGGGTGCAACCCGGACAGGCAGATGCTGGCGGACAGTCACTGCAAAGGACAGAAACGGCTACGCCCCCAAAGTGACCGCGTTGATAAGGATCTGAAGGAGGACAGCAAAGGCCAGCTGGGACAAAGCCGCGGCACGGCGCCCTTCGTGGCGCCGGCGGCCATTCACGGTGACTTCAGGCTGTTCCCCGGGCGCCCAGAAGGAATGGCGCCCTCTAGGGCTGTGCCGCGGGGCCGCCCCGTCTCCGTGTTGTCTGGGGGCCGTGCCCCGTAAAGCTGGCATGAGAGAGCGAGCGGGTATGCGGAAATGTCACTGCGTGTCCTTGGCCGGGTGACTGTGATAGTCCCAAGAAGCATAAACTCACAAGCGCAATTATGGGCCTCTTTCACAAACACAACCTCACTTAGTGTTATTCTGTGAATAACATAGTCTTTTTTTCAAAAAAAGGAACTGAAGTTCAGTGAGTTGAAGCACCTTGTCTTTAGTCGGACAGTGAAAGTCCTGGTGGAGAAAGTGAGCCGCCACCCAGCCTGAGCAGGGGCGCCAACGGCTCCGGGCGCACCCTCCCGTCCTCTCGGGACCTGTCCGCACACGCTGGGGCTCCGGGCGCACCCTCCCGTCCTCTCGGGACCTGTCCGCACACGCTGGGGCTCCGGGCGCACCCTCCCGTCCTCTCGGGACCTGTCCGCACACGCTGCCCACTCCTGTTTGCAGGGCAGACACGCCCGTGGCTCGTTAACCACGATGGTTGTCAGAGGCCCAGGATTGCTCGGCCCCGGAATCGGCAGGCAAGTTCATGATCACGTTTCCGGGGTCCCCACGTCCAGGAGGATTTTATTATGATCGCAGGGACAACAGATATGCCAAGGCCAGTGTCGAGCCTGAAGAAGAACTATCAGAGCAGCTTAAAGAGAAAACCCCACCTTACGGCGGACTTCTCCCTTTCTCTGAGCAGGTCCCGGTCCCGGCACTGGGAGCCACGCGGGGCAGAAGCCAAGCGCCTGCGGGAGAGGCAGCGGCACTGAGCTGTACCGAGCAGAAGCACTCGGAGCCACTGACCCTCAATTTCAGTTGTTCTGAGGCCCTTTGTCTCAGTGGGTTTTAAACATAGTTTACCCTCCTCATGGGTGAGTTTCTCCTGTCTGCCTTGGTGATAACGGTCACCCCACAGTGGCCAGGATGAGGGAGTGGGCAGACCTGTGCGGTGCCGGGGGCCAGCCGCTGGGCTCTGAATACGAGTAGTCTTTTCTACTAATACTAAAAGTCCTACGGGGAGACCTTTAAACTCCATATCTCTCTTTTACCGTTACATTCCCAGTGATGGCTAGTTTGAAACATTTCAGCGAGACGTTATTACAGGACAGCCATGATTCCCGTGTGACCATGCGCGATGCTGAGTGGCACGTGGCACGGGAATTCTTGTGAAGATACGAGGCAGCTCATGTAAATTCATACCATTGATGATGTATGTGGAGACAAGGGTTATTAAAATCAGGTGATTGATTTGATTATCCAAGCTGCGTTTAGGGAACTGTGGTCAGTGAGCTGGACCCACTGCTCCGTCTCGCCCATGTCAGTGTCTGGGCTGATCAATAACTTGATGGGCTTTACGTTAACCACATGCTCTCAGTGTAAACGGCACTGAACGGTGTGGATGTTAATAAAACTCTCCTGGCCTTCCAAGTCGTGGCTTTATTTAGAAATGAATGGGCATGAATGTCATCTCATTTGTCGAGTATAATTTAATCATGTCACATATTACGGTGATTGGAAGGTACTCGTCCGAGTGAGAATGAGGCCGGCTAAATTCCAGCTCTGCTGCCTGTCGGCCGCACGCTCTGACCAGAGCTGCTCGCCTCCACACCTTCAGTCAACAGTCAGACCTAACCGGCTTGGTTTGGAGGAGGAAGCGAAATCAATAATACTTGCATTAACAAAACTGGCCCAGTACTTGGCCTGTGGTAATGTATCAACAATTATTACTTTTGTTATGGTTATTATTTACTGTTCCTTGATTTTGAAATACTTAGCAAATGTCTTAAGAAAATGTCTGTTAAAGTCTCCTAGTTAAGAATTTTTATATTCTAGGTAATAAACATTTGTGTTTGAGGATGTTTTCAAAGTAATTTTTAATGAAAATAAAACAGTTTTTAGTTGGTTTTTTTTTCTTTAGGTTAGAACACCATCAGAAAGCAACCACAAACAGAATAATTGAGCCGAAATGGTGCCATCAATTCAGAAAAATAGTTGTCACATTAAAAAAAAAAAATTTTTTTTGAAATAAATTCTGTGGAGCCAGTTGTTATGAAGACATCAGTAGATCCATCAGGCAGGAAACGTAACAAGTGA
This sequence comes from Aselliscus stoliczkanus, assembly GCA_033961575.1. NCBI lineage: Eukaryota > Metazoa > Chordata > Mammalia > Chiroptera > Hipposideridae > Aselliscus > Aselliscus stoliczkanus. The sequence goes on from CM066735.1 coordinate 67,142,828, forward strand.
AATCAGTGCTTTGCAAACTCCGGCTGCCCTGACAGAGGGAAAAGCTGGAGGTTGCTGAGCACAGGGAGTAGGGCCACCGCCAGACGTGCTGGCGCCCTTGGGGGGCAGCTGTGGCCTCGAAACGCGTCCTTGGCCGAGATGGGACTGTTATGAGGCAAGAGTGCACTGAAATGGTGAAATCAGGGTTTTCATGGATACAAACAGGGAATTTGCTGAGGGCGAGTGAGGAGACGGGCCGTCCTCTGGCCACCAGCGCCTGCAAGTGGGAACCAGCCAAGCCCAGGGGCCCTGCGTCCCGGGACTGTCAACGCTGCCCTCCACTCGGGGACAAGGCTTCGGAAATGCTCACGTTTTCTGCCTCGATGGTCCACGTGGCTGCACCAGAACTGCCTTTCTGCATGGAGCGTGGCTTTCCATGAACAAAGCAACAGTTTTATTTGCATTCGTACTCTCTTTTTTCCTAAAAAGTTAGGTTCGGCTTGTCTCTTCTGAAGAATTACTCTGTGCAGGTTGTGATGAGTTTGGTTTGGTTTGTCCCATTCTGTTATTACTAGTAATGTAAAGGGACAAAAATCAATACTGAACAGTGGCCGTTGTCAAACCGCCATAATTTTTCAGCTCATTAAAATCGGACCCCAGAGAGGCTAACGGAGTTTAGTCCCAGGCGTGCGCCGTCGGGCAGGGAAGCGTTTTGTTCTGAGGTCAAGACATTCCATTCATGCTGCAAATCCCTTTGCTCGCAGCCACTGGGCGAAGCTGTGTGTGTTTATCGAGGCTTCCTGGTGGCCCTGCTGTCTGCATGTGCCAGCGCCTCCGAAGAGGGCTTTGTGCTGGCGCGGCGAATTCCGGCTCAGGGCACCGAGCGTCGCTTCCGAAAAGCCCTTTGGGAGCGGGCCCACTGTGCGTTCCTACCCTGGCATCCGCTGGAGCTGGGCTGTGTGTGCATGTACCTGTGTGTGCGTGTGTGCGTGTGCATGTACATGTATGTGTGTGTCCGTGTGTGTATGTGCGCACGTGTGTGTGCATGTGTGTGCATGTGTCCATGTGCATGTACGTGTGTGTTGCGCGTACGTGTGTGTGCGCGTGCACGTACGTGTGTGTGCGTATGTGTGTGTGTGCACGCACTCACATCCTGAAGTCCAGCCGCTCGGCCCCAGGGGTAACGGGCCCCCCTGCGCTTGGGTGAAATTATGTCCGATGTGTTGTGTTTCCAGGCTTCCGTGTCTTTCTCAGCTTTCTCCCATTTTCCCTCACTCTGTTGTCTTCATCCAGGGAGCCTAGTCGGGTGCCAGCTAAACCGCAAGGACATCACAGGGCCACAGAGGGAACCACATCACCCTTTGTCTTAGCATGTGGAAAAGCTCGGAGGGCACTGTCCACTGGACCATCTGAAAGGGGCTAGGCTGGCTTCCTGGGCGACAGGCTGTACCCGGTTGCTACCAAAGGAATCATTTTGTGATGTCTCCAGAATTTCAAACCCTTTGACACTTTAAACCTGGCATTCAAATGTCCTTTTGCACGGCCTGCCAAGGGCGAGCTTGTGCTTAGAGAGCCAGGAGCCAAGGCTTCATTTGCAGTGGAAAGCAACAGCCGTCCGTCCAGTGGGCCTGCAGGGGGCCCCGGGGCTTTGCACAGATGCTGGGAATGGCATCGCACGTGGACTGCCATCGGCTTACACGCCGTCTTAGTGCCTGCCTGGGGCCACTGGCTGTGATCGTGCGTGGCTGGAAGTCACATGGGCAAACCAGGCTGCGTTGACTCAGAATGGAGCCGGTGGCTCCTTCCCATTTGTAAGCGGGGAGCTTAGAGCCTCCCGCCGAGCGATCACGAGGGCTGACCTTCCCTGCAGCACAGGACGAAGTCTGGTGTCTCGGCAGAGAAGTCCGACTGGTTTCGCTTAGGAGACTTGCCAACAAAGCCTTGGACGCAGGGGAAAGCACGGCTTGTGCCAGTGGGAGAAACACGGGCGCGTCGGAGGCTGGGCGAGGAGGCAGGAGGCCCGGGGAAGGTCGCCGCGTGTGCAGAGCAGAGGGACGGCCGTGGGTCAGGAGATGTGACACCGTCATCCCCCAGGTGTGCAGCCGGGAGAGCGGATGGGGCCTTTCCAACCTACCGTCCGCAAGGTTGTAGACGGTTAAGGCTTTGACCGTGAAGACAGTGGTATTAGCAGAAAGGGGCAGTAAGACACGTCGAGGAAGTGCCTGCAGGGAGGTACATTAAAAGCAGTTTAACCATCACCAACCAAAGAAGCAGATGCGGGCTGGGCCCCGCCCCTGATCAGTCCCGTGTGGGAGCCTGATTGTTAGCCAGCTGGGTGCTTAGGGAACCGCATGTCAGGGCCCTGGACAGAGGAGGAGGCGGACCGGAGGGTGGGTCCTGGGCACTGAGCGGCTGGCCCCTGAGAGTCCGGGGACGGGAAGAAAGCTTCGGGGAGCTTCCCACCTGTGAGCTGGCTCGAGGACCAGCGTCCTGACTCATCGCTCAGCAGCTGTGTGATCTCAGGGGCCGGTCGCCTCTGAGCCCAGTCTCCTCTGCCAGGCCTGCTGGGGTGGGTTCGCAGAGAAGGGCCCGTGAGGGCGCAGGGAGGAGCTGAGGAGATGGCAGTGGCTTGGGAGCCCTTCCCGCCCTGCAATCCTCCCTCCATGGGCCGTGGCGAACGACTTACAAGTTTTTAATCTGTGTGTGCACACTGACTTCAGAGCGCATGCCCAGCCCTTCACGTCTTCAGTAAGACTGTTTCCCTCAGCCGTGTTCTCGGATTGGCAGAAACCCTTCCGGGCCACGTGCCCGAGGGTGAGGGCACCCCGGCAGGGAGTGCCCACAGCTCGGAGGAGCTGGAAGGAGATGTGCGGGGCCTCAGGCAGCAGAGACGTGCTTTATTCACTGACCCGAGGTACCACCCGCAGGGACGATGGCCGGGTTTGTACTCTGCTCTGAGACAGAGGTGGCACACAGCCAGGGCCCTTAGATAAGCGTACACACAAACGGGGTGCACGGCCGCTGTGCGCATTCCGCCCCCTCGACCCGGCCGGTCATAGTCCCACCGGAATGGCCAGGCGAGGGGGCCTGACCGGCTCTGTTTCCCCTACACCGTGAAAAGCCTGGTCTACTGCGGTGTGACAAATCCAGACCTCTGAACCATCATATTGTGCTGTTCTGTTTCTTGAAAAAGGGAAAAAGACATTTATCAAAGCAGTTCAGATGGGCTAAGCATGTTGATTAGAAACCACAGGCCCAACATAGCATCATCCTGCTTGAAGCCCGTGACCCCAAGCCAATGTTTTTTTTTTAAAGATTTTATTGGGGAACCGGGGAAGGGGAACAGACAAGTTGCTGTCTTTTTGTTCTTCAGTCTAGTTGTGGAGGACGTTGCTTCACTGGCCCATGTTGGTATCATCATTGCGCTCTTCCCGGGTGAGGCAGATCGGTCGCTGGCCTCTGGATGGTCGCTCACTGTGGCTATTGGCAGCTCACGCTGGCTGCGGGCCACTCACTGCAGCCTACGGCAGCCCACTGCAGCAGGGGCTGCAGCCCACACCATCACCGGGGCTCGCACAGCCCAGCTCCAGGTGGAGCTGTTGTTCACCATCTTAGCTGTAGAGGGCAGTGTCACTGGCCCTCATATGTGGGATCCGAACCGGGGGCTGCTGGCATCCCAAGCCAGCTCTTAACCAATGCGCCGCTTGTCCGGCCCCCCAAGCCAAGCCTTAACACCGGGTCTGACTGCAGCTCCAACCTCTCTCAGCAGCTTAATCATTCTGGAATTTTCTGGGCCAGCACCGGGAAGGCCACCTGTCCCGTGGGCCCTCTCCATCCCCACAGAAAGAAGAGGCAACCTGCATGATAGAAACCCTTCCTGTTCTCGTCCCCCCAAGAAAAGATGCCCCAGGCCCAAATAACCCTTCCTTTCCTTTTGTTAATGGCCCCCTTGCCCACCCCCTTCTCCCTATAAAACCTTCCATTTCATACGACCCCTGGGTGCTGCCTTCTACTTGCTGGATGGGAGGCTGCCCAATTCATCAGTCGCTTAATAAAGCCAATTAGACCTTCCTGTTTACTTGGCTGAATTCCCTACTCCTGGGAGCAGAAGCCACGGAAGGCAAACATTTTTGATAAGTGTCCCAGGGGACCCTGGGGACACACCGTGGGAACCAGAGACACTAACTCAGAGTCCAGGGTCAAGCCCTTGGGCTGCACAACCCAGAGTCTACAGAGGACCCATGTGTCCCGACTGCCACTTCAGGGCTGTCTCCTCTGATGCTCAGTGAGGGTGCGGGCACCGTAGGAACGGGCGCTCCCAGCTCGCTGACGCCCACGGGCTCGCTTGCTGCCTGCAGGGAGTGCGGGGCTCACGGGGAGTGGGGCAGTGTCTTGCCCAGGCCAGGCCCCTGCTCCGGCGGGCACAGTCCGCACGGGGCAGGACGGACCACGGGGCCCTGCTATCCATGGAGGCTCTGACACAGCATCTGCACCAGGCGGGAGGGACCACGGCGCCCGCTGTCCCTGGAGGCTCTGACGGAGTGCAGCAAGGCCTCTCCATTCGCGCCGCTCCCCGGCCGCCTGTGTAACTGCCCAGGTCACTTGGTCGGCACGCAGGAAACGTGCACCTCTGCCAACAGGGCTGCCCACCGCTGCCCACCGCCGCCCGCCAGCTGTGGAGCCTTCAGTAGAGCCAGCTCCTGGGACGTCCTGGTGTGTGTTTGCTCAGCTCTGGGGAGCTCTTGGACTCCCTAAAGGGAAGTCTGGAGGGCTCAGAAGCCGTGTGAGACAGCAGGCAGCATCCGGACGCCTCCAATAAAATGTGGGCACCTTCAGAGGCTGGCCCGGGCACAGGCTCGGCCAGATGGCACCTCCTGGTTTCCATCACGGTGGAAATGAGATGGAGAAGGGGAGGGGAAATGGATGAGAAAAATAACAGCAGTCTGCACAGCTGAAAATAATTATGATTACGCAGCTAATGACCCAGAGAACTAGACAAAGCCATACTCACTGGGACCCCCGCCGCATGCAGGCGAATGTCACAGCTTAATGACAGTAGACGAATTGCTTTCTCTCCCACACAGCCACTCGGGTGGGGGCAGGGAAGCCTCCTTCCCTGTCCCTGTCTCAGAGTAAAGAGTGCGGGAGCCCGCGTCACGGGCACCTTTTCATTGTGAAAGGGCATCGAGCTAGCGCTGGGCTTGGACCATCAGACGGTCAGGACGCCTCCCTGAGCGCCGCGCCGAGGCTCGCTTTGACCCGCGGTGGGGACCGCACCGTGGTGGGGACCGCAGGCAGCAGCCGCACGGCGTCCGAGGCCCTTCTGCCACCAACATGGACAGGTTGTGTTCTTTGGAGGGAAAGGTCAAATCTTACACTTCTTTTGAGGGCATTTAGCAGCATTTATTGAGACTCTGCCGTGTGTGTGGCTCCTCTTAACAGCCTGTGTGGGAAAACAGAAAAGGACGCCCCGCCCGTGGGCCCCGGAGGGCTCCGGTGTGGGCCCTTCGTCAGGGCCCATGGGTGACTGCCGCCCTCGCACAGCCCTGCCGGGCTGCTGACGACATTCTCACCGCCTTTCCCACAAACGGTGACCGCTGGTACCCAAAAGCTGGTGGTTCCAGTTCCCTTTCTTTAGTCCACTCACTGTCCTGAGTGCCGGTTCTGTTCCAGGCTCTGTGCTTGGCTCTGGGCTAAGGACGTGTTGCTATTAATACTAACGGTAACATGTGGAGACGTGCTACATTAAGCTCTGATCTGTTGTGGAAAGTGAGCGGTGCCGGGCACCCCCATGGCAGGGTTTAGGAGTCAGTGGGGGGACCAGTGACTTCAGAGAGCAGGGGAAGGTGCAGAGGCACGAGCGTCTCAGCTGCTGTACTGGCCACTTAGAAAGACAGGAAAAGCAGGGGCCATTAATATTCTGAATCTTAAAAAGCAGGCTTGCCACAAATGCATGAGGGGAGTGGATATCAGAAGCTTGGCAATGAAAGACCAAACATTTTGTAAGTTCCAGTAACTGGTTGCAGTGCAGCCAAAATGATGACAAATGCCGCTCTCCCCATCTGCTGGGCTATGCAGATGAGCTGGTGATCTCATTTCCTTGGCGAGGAGACAGGTGCCTGCATTGCAAAGGCAGCTCCTCGGCTGGCACCTGGCCTCAGTGTCAGGCGGAGTCTGGGGTTCAGCGGCGGGGAGGACATGCCTTACAATACGGTCCCAGGAATCCCGGGACAAGCAAGTGGGGGTGGGACCGAAAGTCACTGCAGGATTGTGCGTCCGTGCACGGCCGGGAGAGTCGCAGACTGCTGTGCACACGCATCCCCGCACGCAGCCCAGAGCCAGGGCCTGCCGCCTGCGGGCCCCGGTGGTGGTTTCACTCGAGACCACCCACTCCGATACCGGCCCCGAGCCCGCCTGGATGGGACCGCGTCTCTTTCTGAAGCTTTCATCCGGATTCCCGGCAACAGGAGAATGAAAGAATGTTTTAAAAACACTATAGGGATAAAATATCACAGCCTATCCCAGGGAGATCGGCACCTTTCAGCCTGCGTCCATTATTGACACAGAGAAGCGTGGAGAAGACACAGACTGTGACGATAGAATGCGTGGGCTGGAATCCTCTGGCGGTCGCTGTGGGCTGTGTAATCCTGGGAAAGTCCCTGAGTGTCGCGGGCAAGAGGATTTGATGGCTTTGCGGCGGTCATGGGGCCGTTGGGAGAACTGGCCGCGCGGGGCACGTGGGGCGCGTAGCACAGCGTCGGGCACAGGCTGCCCCGTCTCCCTGTACCCAGGCCCCTGAGGGGCCCCCGTCATGCCATCCTGATGTCAGCTCCTCGCCGCAGGCATCACTCACGGCGGCTTACAGAGATGGCACTGCGTCAGAACGGTGAAGGTCGGGAGGAGGGAAGGTGGCTTCTCGGCTGAGTCGCAGGCCAGACCGCCGCCCTCCCGGAGCTGGTTCCTGAGGTCACTCGGCTGAGTGTCAGGAGGAGGACACGGGCTGTCGCCCCCGCGCCCCGTGTCCCCGCGGGGCACGCCTCTCACCTCCCGTGCCCCGGACCCGCAGAATCCCGGGGCTTCTCCAATTCCTGAGTTAGGCGGTGTGACAAAGGCACGTGCGGCTTAGGAAACAGTGCTGATTTGGTGATTCTGGACTCAACACATTGGGCTGTCGGAAAAGTCATGACGTATTTTTTCTGTGTTTTTTTTGTTGCAAAAATGGGCCACGACTTCTCGGACAACCCAATAGTAAATTAAGGGCCAGCAAAATTTAAGTTTTCTTTCTTCAATAAGTTTTTGATTGCTACTATGGAGCAAGTTTTGTGAGAAATACCAGGGTCATAGTGATAAATAGTACAGACCAGGTGATGACTGGAAAATTTCTAATAAACTTTAATTACTCGATTATCTTTTCTTTCACCAACTTCTTTCATAATTTTCACCAAACTGTGAGATGGGCGCTGCTCCTGGAGGCTTTTATTTAGAGACAAAAAAGTCGATGTGCCCGTCAGCATCTGACAGCAACGACCAGGACCGCTGGACGCACTTCAAGGAGGAGCCGGTCGTCACTGTCTCCTTGGCCGTGGCTCCTTCACTCCTGCGAGTGCTTGTGACACACTCTCCAGTGAGTGCACTGCCGCGGGGGCTGGGCGGCACCTCAGGGACTCGGGGCGCTTCCCAAAGAGGGGGACAGGGCTGGAGGTGCCATCGGGGGGCCATTCATTCCAGTCTCATTAAGTCTGCAGCCTCATTTCCGGAGGACAAGGATCGGGATTTTGGCAGCCGTGTGGGTAACAGAAGTCCCTCCGCAAAGACCTGGTGAATTTCTGCCCATATGTTCCCTGTAAAATTGCATCGCCCGCGGCCGTCTTCCCACAGCTCGTGTCTGGAAAGACGCCCGGCCAACCAGATCTTCCGCCTTCAGGAACATGGCAGCGTCACGCAGACTGCCGCCCTTCACTTGGACACACCGCGATTTGTGTTGATAACACGCGCGCTGAGAATAATCACAGGCCCCCCAGACATGAGAAGACGCCGTACGGCAGCACGCCTGCCGACACAGAGAGACTGAAGCATGTCCTTGTGTCCTAAAACACAGAGAAACACCGTGCCCCCACTTCCATCCTACAGGAGCGTGGGGGTGACTCCACGGCCGGGAGCCCCCAGGAGATGGAGACACAGCACTGAGTCGTTTGGAATATCCTACAAATGCCGCTTTCACAGCTTCGCACTAATGCTTGATGCATAGAATTACGATCATTCAAAGGATGGCAGTCCTGGGGAGGGCTCCCCCTTATCTGAGCCCGTGAACCCCAAGGCAGCCTCAGTAGGACTGGATTGTGGTTTGCAGCTTTCGCCAGCTGAGGAGTCATCAGTGGGAGCCTTCCTCTCCCGAGTGACTCAGGAGAATGGGCCAGAGATGCCAGGCTGCCCTCTCCTCTGGCCGTCGGCCTGAGCCGGAATGTCTGCCTCTGACTTGATCAGAAGGTATATGGAGGGTGTGTGATCACGGGCTGAACCCCGGATACTCAGGTCACCTCTGAGAGTGTCCCCATCCCCGTAGATTCCAGGCTCAGCCTCGCTGTCGAAAGGGGGAGCCACATAAACACCAGGCGTGCGGCTGTCACTTCTGCCCCCGTGCTCAGTCAGCGGGACGCCCGCCGTGTCAGGTGAGGACGCGCAAACCTGGACGCCGCCGCGCTGGCCCCTGGCGAAGAGATGCGTCATGGAACTGGATGGCGCTGCTGCAGCTCGGCCTCGCTGAGCCAGGGAGAGGCCCCTCCTGAGAGAAGCTAACGCGCCTCTGGGACATACGCGGGAATCGGACTTTGGCTCTGGGGCCACAGCCAGACCACACCTCACGGGCGCTGGTGGGGCGGCTTCGGGAGGACGTGGCCGGCCCGTGGGCAGCCGCCCTGTAGCGATGCGGTCGCGGGGCAGGAGGTAGCCCGTCCAGCCTTCGAGCTCCACGAGCTACAGTCGCCGTTCCCCGTGGGGCTGGCGGGCGGTTTGGCTGGCCCCCAGACCCGAGGATGGCCAGCGATTCCCGTGCCAGGAATAAGGCGCCTCTGGCCAGGAGGGTATGTTGGGGCGAGAGAGGAGCGAGGCTGGGGGTTTGAGGCTCTGTGTGCGTCTGTGCACAAACTCCGTCTGGCAGGCTGGACGTCGTTTGCCAGGTCCCCGATGCCCCACGTGTCATCGGTGAAGCGTCGCCACCGCACCCGTGACGAGGGAGAGCCAGCAAGGGCTTTGCCCAGACTGCCCCGAGCCCCAGAAAACCACCGGCCCTGGGAGCCCGGAGTCCGGCCGCCTCTCAAACTCTGAGCTGGGCTCCCAGGAGACTGTGGTGACTCGGGCACTTTCGTTCCCAGCGGCTACATCAGACGTTCCTAAGGACCTGCTGCGACATTTGTTGCCAGACGGTTTACTTAGGTTGCTTGTTGCAATTACATAATTTTACTTTAATCGAAAGTGATGAACTGACTGTATGAAAACAAAGAACAGTGCCTCTGTGTAAACTCATGTGAATGTTTTGGAAAGATCCAACAAAAGAACAGTTGCTAAAACATGTTATTATATTATACGTGACAAGACAACAGGGAAAGATTTAAGGGAAATTATATATATCACAGATGTCTTTGTTCTAATTCCTTGTTGCTGAAATTGGAACAGAAAAGTACAGATAACCTATGATGACTGCAGTTTCTGTAGGAGATGACAGGAAACATTGATCAGTGATCCATCTAGAAAGATCAGAGGGCCTTGCATCATCAAACCATCGCTCCTGCATGTCTGTGTTTCAAACAGAAACAAAGGTTAAGGCGTGTGTAGCTCCGGCTTGCCCCCTGCCTAGGACGTGCCTCCCGTTAGCTAAGCACCAGGCTGACAAGTCGCTAAGCGTTTCCTGTCGCATTAGTGGCTCGGCCTGTGTCCCTGGGCCGCAGTGCGGTCCCGAGCGGCTCGGCCTGTGTCCCTGGGCCGCAGCACGGTCCCGAGCGGCTCGGCCTGTGTCCCTGGGCCGCAGTGCGGTCCCGAGCAGTTCGGCCTGTGTCCCTGGGCCGCAGTGCGGTCCCGAGTGGCTCGGCCTGTGTCCCTGGGCTGCAGTGCGGTCCCGAGGGTCGCTTCCGTCCGTCAGCGTCTGTGCGTGGACGCCCAGGGCCCCTGGCTGGGGGAGCGGCCTCGTGCGCAGGCCGCAGCTCTGTCCAGCCAGGCCCGGGCCGGTTCGATCCCCGGCTGCCCAGTCCCTGATGGTTGCTGGGTGAACTCTAAGGGCCCCCTCTGTGCAAAACGTTTGATGAACAAAGGATCAGTGAATGAATGAATGGACATCTTCCCACAACCCAGTCGTCAACCTGGAGAGTTAAACACCAGGTCATTAGAAACTAAAATGCATAGTATTTATTTAATCGTTCCCTGTATTTTCATTAAAAGCACAGTGGGCAGGTGTCCGAGCAGGTTACCTTCCTAACTTTGGAAGGATTATAACGGGCAGTGTGTAACGGCCGACACACTGGGCGTGCTGGGTGGACCCGTGAATTAAAGGGACAGGGCACGTGGGAAACGGCTCCTGCCGCCTGGCCAGGCCCCCGTCGCGCTCTGCAGGCCCCTCAGGACCGCAGCCGGGACGGAAGGCCCCTCTTTGGACTCAGCCTGGAGTTGGCAGAGGGAGCGCAGCCCTTGGAAATACTTCTTCTCTGCTGTGCTGTGTGCTTTCCGGCACTTCATTAATTTTGATTTTATGGTCAATAAAGTTTCTGTTATTTCTGCGCATTTCCTACCTGGTTAGTCTCCAGGAGTTCTGCCCTTTTCGTCTTGTTCTCACGAGCAGATCCTTGTCTCAGGGTTCGCCGGGTTTTCTTGTCCCCTTCCGAGAGGCCGCTCCGGCCCCTGCCAGCCCGTGGCCGCGTCCTCCGATCTCCTGGGAGCCTGACTGACTATGTGTCACTGTCCTTGTCGTGACGCACACGGATCTTAGATCTGGGGGAGTCACTGTGCCATGTACCTTTCTATTCCACTGAACCCTAATTCCCCAGGAGTATTTATTCAGCAGGTACAAGCTGAGCACCTGCTACGCACCGGCCACGACGCTGGGAGTGTGGGTACAGCAGTCGCCTCAGCAGCCACGCTGCGCGCTCACCGGCCTTAGGTGCCGTGCGCTTCGATCGCCAGCCTCTCAGCTCAGGGAGGAGCCGCGGCCTGCAGACGGATGATGGGCAGGGCACACGTTCCTCTCACCTCACCTGGGTGGGGACTTAACTCCCACTCCGTGAAACTGCCGTGGGAAGTGAGATGGAGGTAAGTTAGATGATTTCTGATAAGAAAACGTCAAGGGCACCGGCCAGCTGACGGCGGGCTGAGGGTGAAGGAGCCCCCCGGAAACCTGTGTGCCGGCAGCACCTCCGGAGTGAGACCTGCCGGCGAGGGGTGGGCCCTGCTGTGATCAGCAGCCCACTATTTGGGGCGGGGGAGGCCGTGCAAAGGCCCTGAGGCCAGGCAACGTGGAGCCCACTGGGGAACAGGAAGGAGCCCGGTGAGCAGAAGCGGCGACAGGGTCCAGGGCCAGGCAGCGTGGGCCCTCAGCGCGGAGTCTGGGGTTCACTGAGTGAGCGGAAAGTAGGGGAGGCTTCTCAGCGCAAGGGCTACGATCAGACTCACGTTTAAAACAGCCCATCCGCTTTGAGAGCAGGGCAGAAACGCGTGAGCCGGGCTGCTGTCGCCGAAGTCCAGCGAGAGGTGACGGCAGGGAGGGGGCGAGATGGGTTAGGGACGCGTTGGGGGCAGCGAGTGACGGGGCGGGGCCTGCCGGCCACGGGGAAGCTGAGAGGAAGAGGACGAGGCCCTGTCCACGCATCTGAGCGGCTGGCGGTGCGTTACTGAAAAGGAAAAAAATATATATATACTTAATGTGTTAGTACTGTTTCTTAAACTGCTTTTTAATGAAACTAATGATAGTTCTGTTTAAAATGCATACAACTTTTAGAAGCCATGCTGCCGGCGATCAAATACCTCCCTGGCATAGAGAGTCATCTGTTTCGTCCCCGCGTTCCCGTCACGCAGCTCAGGAGCTGCCGGGCTCTGCAGGGAGCCCGCCAGCCTGCATTTCAGGCCGGGGCCGCCGTGCCTTCAGCCACAGGCACCGTGGCTGCGTGTGGCCGTGTTCGGATAAAGGTTTATTTACAAAAGCCAGGCGCGGGCCGTGGTCTGCTACCCCTGCTGTTTATGGCCGTAGAATAGTTTCCCGAACAAGTCACAGATGCCCCTAATTTAAACAGCTCTCTGAAGACATTCAGAAATATTCAATTTCAGAATCAGGGACTCACAGAGGAACACAAAAGCAGACTTCTAGCCTTCTTTTTTTTTTTAGAGCCATTTTATTTTTCCCATTAAGAATTCCGATAACCATCTGACTGTGTCCAAATACTCATTCCCCGACGTAAGGAATGGAGACTTGGTCAGATATGCGCCCTGTGATTAAAAGATCTATTTTCAAACCTCAGTAGAAAATGGAGGTTAGAAGGTCTTTTAAAACGGAGTGGCAGAAGAGGAATATTTATTGTTCTTTATAATTTACGCCTATTATTCCAAGTGGCATTTCATTCTTCTCATTTCTTTTTAAAATTACCCATCCCTGAGAGGTGTCATGCGACCTTGAAGGGGTCAGGGCTAGTTACTGTCTGTATGTCACAGAAAAATACAGCCTTGTGTTCTAAAGGCTATTAATATTTACTCCAGATTGTGATGTCCTCAAGTCACAGCTTTTATCTCCCTTTGCGGACGGGAAGATCAATAACCACATCATGGGGAACTAATTGCTTTTGCCTCGGCCGGCACCCCGCTGTCCGGCCGGCTCATTCGGAGTCCATTCGACAGCCGTGCATGTTGTCTCCACCTTGGCGCTCACCAGCCCAGACTCCAAATTGGGTAGGAACAAAATACGTTAAAATCTTTTCCATTGATCACGGCTTTACACACACATGCCATTCAGTGTCACACATAAAGGAGATTTACTAAGATGACTGTCAAGACATGGGATTCTCCTTGCGTGGGATTCTCCTCGCAAAGCGCGATTGTCCACTAAATGGTGTTTAATTACTCTGCTGTCACGTTTGTACTGATTTTGTTCTCTTGCAAAGTCAGACTTCTCATCCACGGAGCCCTCAGCGAGGCCCCGAGCCCCTGCGCTCTTCTCCACACACCCTCGTCCGGGACTGTGGGCCTGCTCTGGCCCAGAGGCTTTGCAGGATGAGTTTCCTGGGTCACGCGGCTCCCTACGAGGGGCCTCCTGTTTCCCACACTGACACGCAGTCCTGGTCTCCCACTTGCCGACTCTGGGACCTTTGGCAAATTTGTGCGTCTCTTTGTGCCTCTGGTTTCTCATCTGTAGATCAGGGGTGATAATAATGCTTGCCTCCTTGGGATGGTAAGAAGATATAGAAAGTTAGTATTTTGAGACTCTTAGAAGAGTGCCTGGCATAGGGCAAGGCCTGTGAGCTAACGAGGTGAAGCTAACGTGTCCAGGGCCCCGGAGCTGGTCAGGGCCGAGCCCTGGGCACAGGTGCTGCGGAGAAGACAGGTGAGCAGCGGCCGGAAGGGCGGCACACTCGCGTCTGAACTGATGGGAGTGTCTTCATGGCACAGCTCAGCTGTTCCTTCCAGCTTTTCCACCTCGGTTTCCCCCACGGGAAGTAAGTCCCCCCAGGCACGGTGAGAGGGACAGTGTGCCCTGCCCACGAGTCCCCTCTCGAGGCGGCGTCTCCTCTCTGAGCCGGGAGGCTGAAGCTGAATGGAGGGCGAGTGTGTTTATGCTGCGAATCGCACCCACACTCACACCCTCCTTTGGAGAACTGGTTGGGTGACAGCAGTCAGACAGAGTCGTTTTTCCAATAAATAAGATAGTTACCAGTTTTCCGTTAAAGCACTGATTCGGTTTTGTAAACTTCTAAAATAATAACAGTCTCTTATCAGACACCACGTGTGGTTCTTTCTAACCCAAAGGCTTCGAGGCCGCTCGGTGCCGGGGCCGTGCACGCGTGTCCCTGCCCCGTCCTCACACACGGCCTTCCGTCTGGACCAGTGCGGTTCCTGGCTGCATGAGCGAAGCTCCTTCTTTCTGCGCGTCTTCCCGGCGGCCGCCCGCCCTCCGTCCCAGACAGCCTGCCTGCTTTCTCTTCTTAACCAGAAGTGTTGAAATGTTTTGTCATCTTCATTAAACTTTTGATGTACCCACTTCCAAATGTGGGCCGAAAGTTATTTCTTAGCTAGAAGAGAGAGTTTTAAAGGAAATGAAAGAAAAAAATCTCAAAATAGTCCGACCTGTCTCTGTTCCTCGTGCTGCATCGCTTGTACTGGACGGGGGCATCCCCGCGAGGCGCCCGCGTTGGGGGAGCCCCTGCCCCAGGCCCCGCCCTGGGCGGCCTGCTGCGCCACCCGAGAACCTGTCCTTCCCAGACTCCCGACTCAGCCTGCCAAGGCCCTAAGGCCCCGTCTTTGTCTGTCCCCAGATCGCATCCTCAGCACACGGGTTGATGGGGGCGCTGCCGGGTGAGGGCCCAGGTAAGCCGGGAGCCGAGCCCCGGACTTCTCCTTGTCACAGTCCCTTCTGTTGCCAGTCCTTCGAAAGCTTCCTCCACGCAGCCCGTTTGCTTTCTGGGAGTTGTGTACTTGTAATGGGCTCCATGCTGGGACGGATACTCAGACAGGACTCCCTTCCAGTTCCCGGGATGGTAGTGAGACAGTGACTTCCCTGTGCGAGCTCCGGGGGCGCTGGGGGAATGGCTGCGTGTCGGGCCCCTGTACGCGGGCCCTCCCGCCAGCCTCGCCGGCTCCGGCCTGCTACTTGTGGCAAGCGCAGTTGGTAGCCTGGCCGCCCTCCTGGCCGGGAAACTGGAGGTGGGCGGGCAGGTGTGGGCGCAGGTGTGGGCGCCTGCCGGGGAGAGCCGGTGCAGAGAGCGTGCCTCCTGCGGGTCCGGGAGAGCGCCTCATCTGGGTGTCTGCTCTCCGACTGCATGTTTCCGAAGGGAGCGATTATCCCAGTGGCTCCTGACCTCTCCAGGCCAGCCGTCCTGTCAGCATGCAGCCTTCCTGGCAGCGTCACGCGTCATTGTCTGGTAAGATACAGCCACTGCCCTCGTACCTGCCGAGGCGCCCTGGTGCCCGTCTCTCATAACCCCGTGCTTACGTCTCATACCTGCAGAAAGGCCGTTCCCTCCCCAGAGCCGAGGGGCGCCGTGTCCCCTGGGGGAGAACTTGGGGAATTCCGTCCATGGTCTCGGCCTGTGGTGACGGCAGCGCCTGGGTCTGCATTGCTCCCGTACCAGCTCGGCGTGTGCGTGTCAGGCCCTCTGGGCGTCCGTTTCGTCCCCTGGAAATGGGGCGATGATTTCCGTGATTAAACACTCACGTCACGCTCAGCACATGGCAGACGGCAGTTTTGAGCTCTTTACATAAATTGCTCACTCTCACCGCTGCCCGAGGAGCTGGGCATCGTTTTTGTCCTGGTTTTAGGACAAAAGGTCGTAGGGCGGGTTTGCGGTGAAGCTGAGGGCAGGCAGCCTGGGACCGTGCCGGGCACTCACCGCCTGGGCCTGCGGCTCATCTCAGGCCCTGGGCTACTCTGAGCGTCAGAGGAGGTGATGCTGGATTAGCACAGGGCCTGACGGGGCCCCGATGATACGGGGCAGCAACATACAGCCCTGAGGAGGGAGAAAGACGTGGGAACAGATAAGGAGCCAGCATGTCTGGGTGTGTGTGGATTTCCCACTGCTGGCATAACGTTACCATGCTCTTGGTGCCTGAAAACCGCACCCACCCACCATTGCACCCCCCTGCCGCTCCGCGTCTGCAATGGGCCTCAGTGGGGCGAAGTCAGGGTTTCAGCCATGCTGGCGTCGCTCCCGAACGTCTGAGAAAGTGCCTGCCTCCGATCTCTCCCGATTGCTAGATGCCTCCCGCACTCCGTGTCTTCCGTCCGCTCTGTGCAAAGCCCGCTGCGGGGCCCTCACCTGGGCCTCTCCCTGCATCCTCAGGCCTTCTCTAACGCTCACACGCCTGCCTCTGCCTTCCACTTCTAATTGTGATTCACTGGATAATCCAGTTCCCACCTCAGGATTCGGACTCGGTCACCTCTACAAGGGCCCCGCTGCCAGGGGAGGTGACAGTCACAGGTCCCGGGTTAGGGTGGAGGCATGGTTCTGCCCACCGCAGCGCGTGGGGTTCAGGGGCTGACAGCGGGCTCCCGGTCGGGCGCACACAGTAGGTGCTTCAGGAACACGCCTGTGTGAGCGCAGAGGCGTCAGGAGGCTCGGTCAGGCGCGGCGCGCCCGGCGCCTCTGTTCCGGAATAGGCCCGAGCGCTCGTGCGCCTGCCCGCCGTCCCCTGAGCAGCCCCACACGCTCCCGTCAGAGGCCCACTCTGATGACAGGCTCCCCTGGTGCCTCAGGCCACGTGCGCTCTGAGGCGGGCTGCACTCGTCAGCTAGGGACCCCAGCACCTGAGAACACCGCCCCCACACCTCTACCTGCGCTCGCAGAACGCTGTCAGGTGGCCGTTAATGTGAAGTGAGCAGGACTCTGTGGACGAGACAAGCTTGCCAGCAGCACAGGGGGACGGCGGTCCCCGGGGAGGTTGTCGCCATGGCACCTGTGTGTGCCCCGTGGCCACAGAAGCAGGACAGAAAGCCATCGGTTTCACAGCGTCCTCCAGCCGGAACCCCAGGAGGGGACAGGGGATGTCAGGCCCGCGGAGGGCGGGAGAGGGCGCGTGGGCAGGGGGTTGTGCGTCTCATCTCCTGTCTGTAGTTCCTGCCCTCGTTAGAATCCAGGGCAACGCTGGATTTCTCAAGGCGGCCACCCCAGTCTCAGGTTCTGTCTAAAACGCAGAGCAAAGAGAGCACCGTTTTCTGTCCCCTGCTTACTCAAGGCCGAAGTGTCGCTCTCTGAGTCCCTGCTGGGGACGTGGCACTCTGCGGGTCACCAGGCACACCTGGGGCACCCATAGAAAAGCCAGCGTGTCCAGGCGTCAGGCAGGTGGACCTTGGCAGAGAAATAAATGAAATGTGACCTGTCACTGAGCGCCAACCCCAGGGCAGGCACTAGGCGAAAGCTGTCATCTCTAGGTCCCGCCCCCCTGGAGCAGGTGGCGCTGTGCTGTCTCAGCCGGCCGTCCAAAGTCGCCGTGTCCTCAGTGCGGGAGCCGGGACTCAGCGTCCACCCCGCCCTCTCACGGCCCAGGCACAGGGGGAGGCAGCGTGCCGGGGGCCGGCCCTCGTCAATTAGGATGTGACAGTCCCCAGAAAACCGGAAGCCCACAGCCCTGACCCATGGCGCTGGCTCCACAGGCGGCGCGCCGCCTCTCGTCCCCGTGGTAACGCGATGCATCCCCGACCCCGCCAGGGTCCGCCAGCCCAAGGGAGCTCCTTGAAGACCATTTATGAAAATCAGCGGGAAGCGCCAATGGCCTTTGGGGACCTCTCCGAGTGTTTCATGCAGTAATTGTTTGCTCTGGTTCCTCATGAGAGCAGCGCGGCGATGCGAGGGGCTGATTAATTTTCCTGAGTAGTCCAGGGCAGGGGCACCTTCAGGCCCAGGCCCTGGGCGCCCTGCCATCGTGCCCCTCCCCCAGCACCGACACTGCACACCCCAGAGCACAGCTTGCCTTAGCGTCGCGTCACGTGGAATTGCTGAGTGACGTCACTGTCACGTGTACGCTCAGGTCTCACTCTCTTACCTCCGCGTTGGCGAAATGGTGAAATGGTGGCCTCAGAGAGAGGAGAGAGCCCGGGGCCGCGCTTTGCTCTGCGGCTAGTTCCCCGTCTGCCTGTCCCCGGAGCAGCCGTGGGGAGAGCGGCTGGCAGTGCGGCTCAGGGGGCCCTGGGGGCGGGGAGGATGTGAGTCCCTGCTGAGCGGGTGCCACAGGCCTGGGGTACACCGGGAAGGGCGCGGGTGGGAGGTGCAGGGCCGCCTGGATGAGGGGACTTCTCAGACCTGTGTCCTCGAACTGGAAGAGGCTTGTCCGTGCCCCGTGGCTGTCCTGAGCGGGCAGCACGGCTGCTGGGAGGCCGAGGCGTGGGAACCGGCCCTTACCAGCGGCTGTGTCTTCCCTTCCCAACCGCCGGGAAGCCTGCTAAGATACACAGCCCCACAGAGAGGGCTGGAGGCGTCCGTACGGCAGCCTGCGGATGGGTTTCCCTGTGTGGCCCGTTAGCCTCGGGTTTCATCGCCAGGCTGGCGTCGCTCAGCCTCCGGTTATAAGGATCCCAAAGGTCAGCCTCCCTGGGGCGCAAGCCCAGATCTGGACCCCCTACAGCTGTCTGACAGGCACTGGGTGGGAGGCCCTGAGGGGGTGAGGGGCTGGGGGCCCAGGGTGGAGAGAAGGCCTCCAAATGTTAGTTAGATGGTTAGTTAGTTAGGAAGATGCTATTGAATTTCTAAGGCAGTGGCCAGTCCTTCATTTTTCTTACAAGGAAGGAAGCCGGTTCCCACGTCCTGAGGTCCCCAAAGTGTCCGAGGCATTTCTGTGGCCCTCCTAGCTCTGTGGCCTGGGTCACGCGTGTTTATGAGCTGTTAGTTGAGAATGAGCCCCCGGGCAGGAGGGTGGGGAGGGCTGTGATGAGCTGGCGGGCTTTCCCACCGAGGCCCAAGGGCGTGTGTGGGCTGGCGGCCGGCAGGATGGGTGGATGGACCTCACTCGGTTTGTTTGGCGTTTAAAGCCGTGGAGTTGCCAGTCTCCATAGAGTGGGAGGTTCACCCCAACCAGCTGGTTCCCACTCACTCTTGGCAGTGCGGCCTCCGTTGTCCCGTGGTCACGCACCTCCCACTCCGTCCGCCAGGGCACAGCCTGCCAGCAGTGACCGCCTGGCCTCATCACGCTGGACGGAGTGCGCCCGCCGTGCCTCCCAGCTTTCCCGGTGGCTGTGACGGAGAGTGGGTGCCGGTCCGCAGCCTGCCGACCTCGCTGAGAGCTCGGTCCCCTGGGCCAGGCCTCCCTGGGCCGCGGTGTCCCAGCATGCACTGCATGCCTGGCCTTGGCTCCGCTCCCAAGGGCACCACAGGCACTCGATAGAAAGGGCTGGTGAGGTGCTCAGAGTCCCAGGGACAAATGCAGGGCTCGGGCCAAGCATGTCACATGGTTCCTGGTAGAGCAGGTGGTTTTGCCGTCGCCTCTGAGAGCTGGTCTGCCTGCTTCTGCTGGGACCCTAGGGTGCTCGACTGGCACAGGCGCCCCTAGCCCCTCTTATTCCCCATCCCCCAATATTGGCAGCCTGCCCCCAGCCCTGTATTTATCGGGGGGCAACTGCCCTCTGTCCATCTGTGACTGCGTTTGGCTTAAAGAGGGCGGCTTCCTGCCAAATGAGGCGCGCCTGACGGATTTGAAGGCTCGCCAGCCTGGGCCCACAGACACCCTGCGTCCGCCCACAGCTCCTGGAGAGACTAGGTACTGACAGCAGATGAAGGCTGACTCAGCTGCCTTCTTGACTTTAGCTTTCCATGCGCATAACGCCACTGGCAGGATTGTAAATTCTTCATTTTCTGAAAGCCGGGCACCAGGAATCGAGAAGGGCGCTTGCTCGTCCCTTTTCTGATAGAGTTATAGTTTTGGGCACATGTGTGTGTGTTTCTTGAGCAAAAGTCAGGTATGAGTGTGTGTGTGAACTGAGGCGGGGGTTGGGAGGTCACTGTCACTTGCCATCGGGAAGCCGTCCTGACAGACCCGGACATGGAAACTTGGCGGGATGGTGACGCAGGGACCCCGAGCTCTCCTTGCTTCTCAGCCCCTTGGCCGATCAGATGCTGGGACTAATTCTAGTGATTTCAGGCTGTGTAGTGAGTGCCACATTCAGGGCTTTGTGAAAACACAGCTGATGGTTTGCAAAACGCAGTGGCTGCGACGTGCCAGTGTCTGAAAGGTGACAGATCGCTGCCCGTCCAGTTGTGACCCTGAAATGACCAAGTCGGGGCTGCCGCCGTGCACCCTCATTAGCCCCTGATTCCCACGGGGGAGAGCGGGCCCTTCTTGGGCAGCGAATCCTGGGTAAAGTGGCCCCTGACCGCTGGGCTCACCCGTGAGCCTTCTGAGCCTCAGCCTCACAGCAGGACAGCGGCGCTTTGCAGCAAGGCCTGACCAGGTGCATGCCGGGGGCAGCGGCCCTGACGCAACCTGCAGCCTGCCTCATTTACTCTGGGGGGGGTATTGCGCCCTCTGAGGGAAGCAGAGTCAACGTGTGCCTGGGGAGACGTAAGGGGGGCAGAATTCAGGGAGAGACAGAAAGGACACCCCCCTTTTCGAGTCACATTACGGCACATTTACATAGAACTCTTTCCTTAGCCTACAAGTGCTTGGTCAGTCGATCTTTCAAAATAGATTCAGTGCTTTTTCCTTTTTGGTCCTTTTCTATTTTCAGCAGCCTGTGAGTATATTAGAAGGAGCCTTGAGCGCCAGCAAACCCAAGCACTCGTCCTGGGCTGCTGCCTTTCTGTCGCTGAGCTGGTCGCTTCTCAGCCTTTTCAACTGAACAATACCTAGTTGAGTCAGAGTTTCTAAGGACCATTATGCCTATCATTCAGCGGTTTAAACGTCGGCACACTTCAATGCTTAGAGCATCTCTTTCTCACAGCGCTTTTCCAGCGCTCATGGCATCTTTTCTCCTTCCTGTTCAGGGCACGAGCTAAACTAAATTTCTGTGTCCCGCTACCTGAATACTTGGGAAGAAATGGGGCCGGTGGGGCTGCCGGGTCAGTTTTCTCAGCAGCAAACACGGCGCAGCCGCCACCGCCTTTAACCACAGCCGCATTTGAACGTGAGAAACGCAGGCCACCGCGGCCCTCTGCCCGTTTCCCCTCCCCCGCCGCCCTGACCAGGGACCCCGGGAGCGCAGCTCCACCCAGAGCGGAGGTGGGGCCTGGCAGGGTCCTGGTCGCGGGCTCGCCCCGTCGCAGTGCCGGCGGTTCCGCGAGCCGCCCCCTTCTGTGGGCGAGAACAGGGGAAGGAAGGCACGAAAAGCAGGGCTGTGGAGCCCCCAACCCCCAAATCACAATTTTATTTACTTTGTCCTTCAAGAAAAGTGACAAATACTTTCTAAAATTCTGGTCTGAGCCCAGATAGCCCTGTTTCCTGTGGTGGAGTCTTTCACCGTATTTTATTTTATTTTTGTTTTATTTTCTTTTTAGCTGAGCCATCCTGCCACCTGTTGGCAGCTCAGCGGCTGCTCAGCTCGGGCTGGGCATCGAACTGCTGTTGCTCAGAGCTCAGCTCACAGTCTTGAGCGAGCTCTTAACCAGCTGAGCCACTCGGCCGGCCCATAATCGCATTTTAATGTGGCAGCCACAGGCCACATGCAGACACTTACATTGAATAAATGAAAAGTGTATAATATTCATGGTCTCGGGCACACCAGGCACAGCCCAGGTGTGTGACGTCCGTGTGTGTCCGCTGGCACTGTACTGCACGGCGGGGGCTTAGGACACCCCACCGGCACAGGAAGGCGCACGGCCAGCTCGGGACGGAAGCGGGCAAATGTTTCCACCTCGTTTTCCCCCTTTACTCTTTCACCCCAAATGTCTTAACTTAAAAGGTCTGTGCTAGATGCTGGCAAACCCATCCACCTCCTGACCGCTTCTCAGGGCCTCAGCGTCGTGCCGGGTGTTCCGCCTGCCCCCGCCGCTCACCTGGACTGACCCGTGCAGGAGGATGCACGGGTGTGTTTCCCGGAGAGAGAGCCGACGCGCAGGGCCGAGGGCTGGTCAGGCGGAGCCGGGAGGCGCACAGCCGCTCAGCCGCCACGGCCTGCAGCAGTCCGGGCAACAGTGGTTTCTGGGGCGTTTTCTCTAAATTAATTGAATTTCTGGACTGACTCATCGTCATTACCATTTGTGACGAGTGATTGAGGTTGTGATTTTGTTAATTTTGGAAAGGACTCTCTTTCATGACAAGAATTTAGGATTTTAATGTCTGGAGCACTTGGAAGCCACCTTACGACAGAAAGCAAGGGGGTGGGAGGAGGAAACAGAAATGAAATAAAGAGGCGGACGAGTCGCGCACACATCTGAACCTGGCTGTGTGCTGGCAATGGTTTGCCTGAAGCGGCTGTGGCGTCAGGTTCGTGCGTGGGGCCCGCGGCCGGCCGGTAGGGTGACTGTCAGTCAGGAGCCTGACGTGGGCTGCCCAGCTGAGCGCTTCAGACTCGGCCGCTAGTCTCTCGGCCCCACTCAGGTGACACCACAAACATGGCGACTGGGCACTAATGGGAGCAAGTGCTGCAAACGCTGTGACAGAGCCACTCGCTCCTGCAAAAATAATTGAGCGAGCACCCACTGTGTGCTGGGCTGGGCACAGCCCCTGAAAAAGGCACTGTCACACACGCCACATTCTCTGGAGGACGCTTCTACCAGCAGCTGTGAAATAAATAACCTGACCAGCCACGTGGGTAGGTAAGTGTTTAACCGGCTCCTCAGGGTCCGTACCGTGTGTGGCGGCCGTGGTGTAAGCACGCCTAAGGCACCGACGCCAACGCCGTGTCACTGCAGGTGGCGCTGGAGCAGGGCGGCCACTGTGAACGTGCACGACATGGCACGACATGGCCGTCAATCTGGAGCATTGCTCTGTGTGCACACGTGTACATATTCACAGATTCTATGTAAAATATGATAAACGCAATGTGATTTAAAATCATGCACAACAATCCCATGTTGAGATGATGCAGCCTCTTAGTTAAGAGTTTAGGTTTTGGGATCTGACCAGTGTGACCTTAGATCGTAGCTTACCTGCTCATTAGCTGTGTGGTTGCAGTGACTCACCTTCCCCCTTAGGCCTCAGTTTTCTCACCTGTGTAATGGGAGGATCTCGTGCGGGTGCTGGGGGCTGCTGTGTTGGGGAGCCTGGGGGAGCTCAGCCAGCCCAGTGCACAGCAGGCTCCCCTCAGGGTTTCCCCACGGCACCAGGAGGGAGATGTGTGGCCCCGGGAGCAGCGGACCAGAAACGAAGACCCCAGGCCCCACAAAACAGAGGGGCCATTGGAAAGGGGCTGTGTGGGACGAGGGGACTGTGTCCAAGCAGGAGGGCGGGGGGGGCTCCCCCCGAGCGGGGCGTGCAGGGTGGCCCTGGGCGTGCTGGTGGGTGCGGGGCTCCCCCCGAGCGGGGCCGTGCAGGGTGGCCCTGGGCGTGCTGGTGGGTGCGGGGCTCCCCCCGAGCGGGGCCGTGCAGGGTGGCCCTGGGCGTGCTGGTGGGTGCGGGGCTCCCCCCGAGCGGGGCCGTGCAGGGTGGCCCTGGGCGTGCTGGTGGGTGCGGGGCTCCCCCCGAGCGGGGCGTGCAGGGTGGCCCTGGGCGTGCTGGTGGGTGCGGCTTCTTGCAGATGGAGGTGGTACTTCGAGCTGACACGCCTCCTCCTTTCCCCCCAAACAACGGAGACCTGCCACCCTCAGCTTCTGCCACCGCTCCGGGACCCATCAGCCGCTCGGTGACACCCCAGCATCCCAGAGCTTCCCCAGGTGCCCTGCGGACCTCCACCAAGATGGGCAAACGCGTTCTGGCCTGTGGTCCCTGCAGCCCCGGAAACTGACAGAGGTGTGCTGATGGCGGGCCCGATCCTCTCCGCGTTTGACCGAAGTGCCCCGTCAGCTGCACGAGCCAAGTGCCTGCCACGGAAACGTGACTTCCTGAAGCACTGGATACTAAAGGGCGTCATATTTCATCTCTCTGCGCCTGTGCTTTATCCAAACAAAGGAAATGGGCTGTTACCAAGGAAAGCGTAACTCAGAATTCCAATTATGACTGTTAAGCCACATGTGAAATTACTTTTAATAATTAGAAATGGTCCTCGCTGCTGCACCCTCGCTCCATATTAGGCGTGGTAGCTAATAATCCCTAGGAAATCCCAGGGACCTTAATTGTCCTCACGTCCACCCTCTAATGGCCTTAATCGCTGAGATGGTTAAAATCTAGAACAAATGATACTAATATGTCTGCTGAGTCTCTGCGTTGTGTCCATTTGCTTCGGGCATTTCTTACGTCTTCATAACATTTCTCTGAGAGTGAGCCTGCTTTGTAAATAATTCTTATTATATGTCCAGTCGTTGCATTCAGATTTTAACACAGACAGACGGAAGTGTCGACGTGGACATCATCACTCGGGGAAGGAGGGGGAACCACAGAAGGGGAAGAAAAGGCATGGAGACCTCAAAGAGTCAGTAATTGCCCCGCCCCCGCGAAGGAGAGGCAGCCTCCAGCCACAGAGGAGCTGCTTCCAGAAGCAAGGAGTCTGCATGCAGATTCACGTCTGTGTGAGCGTTGCTTTCACAGAGATCCCGAGAGCGCCGGGAGGAGCATGGAGGCCGCCTCTGGCTGCTGACCACAGGGCCCAGTTCTGTGTCTGCATCTCACACCCAAGAATGCCTGCGACCCCGTCCACAGTGGTCCCTAGTGACTGCATGTGCGGCGTCAGCATCGCAGGGTTGTGTTCACACTTCAGATAACTGGTGTCACTTTCGTATCACTGATGTCGCTTCATTCTTCTTTGCAATAGCTGCTCCATTCTCATATGCGTTCACTGGATCAGTCGCTCAGCAAACATTTCCTGAGCATGTGTCATGTGTTGGGACTGTACTTATTGCTTAAAATACACAGATGACTTGTATTTTAAGTCATGTCTTTAAATGAGAGGGCGGAGTGAGGCGAGGGGAAGAGGGACGTCGTGGTGACTGATGGAAAGCCACAGACCTGTGTAATGATGTCATAGACACGTGTCATTTGGTAGCATCTCTAACTGCCTGGTTGAGGGAGTTGGAGAGGAAGAAAGATGGCTTCTTTCTGCTCCCTTGGCCGTGTTAAAGAAGGTGATAGCGTAAGACAAGACTTGGCGTTAGAACGGTGCCCTTGGGACCCGCAGTGACGAGCTCGGGGCTCTGTCCGTGGTGCTGAAGGACGGCTGCCACATCCCCTTTCCCGTCGTGTCACCCACACACCCACTCACACACCCAGCCGTGCACGCCCATCAGAGCAACTGTGTGTCCGCTCGCCATGGTGAGGGCGTCCTCCTGCACCGGGCAAGGAGCGCTCACAGTTGCTGTTGTCCTCTCGCACTTAGAATGGAAAGGAAATCCCTCCCTCTGGCTTCTGGGGCGTAAATGTGCCGGCTCGTCTCCCTGGGCACACTTCACTTTCACACTAACCCCACGCGCACTGACCTTTCTGTTCCTGAAACGGGCCTCGCTGTGTCCGCTTCAGGCCGTAGCATAAGCTTCCACGGTCCCTGCCACACTTCTCCAGACGACGTCAGATGCTGCCCCTTGTTTGTTAGATCTCCGATGAAAGCTACTTTGGAGAGGACTTGGGTAACGACTCAGTGGAAAATGCCCCGTGACCGTGCCCCGCCAGCCTCTGCCCTGCTCTCCTGATCATAACAGATAGTTGTATGTGAAAATTCATTATTGATTAGTTCATTATCTGTCTTCTCCACCATAATATAAGCTCATTGAAAATAGAAATGTGCTCTTAGCCATTATGGCAGCTGCCTGTCCTCCTGTCACCACACCGTGAGGAGCCTTCTCCCAAACAGGACAGACAGACCTGTGCACCCAGTGGATTGTGTGGAAGTTACAATGGATGGTGTCCAAGGCGAGGCCAGCTGTCTTTGGGGCCGCTCCTCTGGGCATGGCCAGGCGCCCGTCACTCAGGCCGCCGTGGAGAGGCCCCTGCAGACGTGGAGAGCTGCGGACGGCTGCCCACAGCCAGCCATCCTCCGGCCAACAAGGTTTCAGATGCCACAGCCCTGGGTGACAGCTTGGTCGCAGGGTCCTGAGACTCTGAGCCAGAACCCGAGCAAGGCTGCTCCCCGATTCCTGACAGGCGTGGCACGAAAAGGTGAATATTCATTTTGTTCTCAGCAGCTAAATTGGAGTCCCTTACTCCATAGCAGCAGGTAAGCCCTGCACCCACGCCGTGCTAACTTCAGCCTCCGACGCTGACAGCCTCGCACACGGCCGGCAGTGAGCATTGGGTGGGTGTGCTAGCGCCTGAAGGAGGCTGCAGGAAACCCCTAAGTTCACGTAACCACAGTGGGGCTTTGCTGCAGGATACAGAATGCAGCCAAGTATAAGGGGTTCACCCTGCAGAGGAGGGCCGGGAAGGAGGGAGCCCACGCAGGAGGACGCCGGGGCAGCTCTGTCTGCTTTCCCGCCTGACAGCCACTTCCACCTGGGCAGTCAGTGCGTGGAGCCACCTGGCTCCGGTCTGCACTGAAAGGTCTCTAACTTCCCTTTGCTGGTGCATCCGCCTTCTCATCTTTCTCTTCTTTGTCTGTTCAGCCTTTGTCATGACAACAGATGTACTTTTTGTACTCTTTCAAATGCTGTGCTTAGAAGGAAACAGATCTAAATCAAATTGTGGTTTGTTTGCACTGCTCTCCACAGACACTGAATATGTCAGCTGCTTCCAATGGCCTGTCATCATTCATGACAAAAAAAATGGGCTGACCGCTGGGCAGCCCTTTGCAGGGGAGAAAGGCCCGGCTCCTTTAGATGGAGACATTAAGTTTCCACAGGAGCCTCTGAAACACGTTTTTTTTTTTGTGGTTTTTTTTTAATGATTTTATTGGGGAACTAGAGGAGGGGAACAGCGTTGGGGAATCAGGGAAGGGGAACAGACAAGTTGCTGTCCTTTTGTCCTTCAGTCTAGTTGCGGAGGACGTTGCTTCACTGACCCATGTTGGTATCATCATTGCGCTCTTCCCGGGTGAGGCAGATCGGTCGCCGGCCTCTGGGTGTCGCTCACCGTGGCTATTGGCAGCTCACGCTGGCTGCCGGCCACTCACTGTAGCCTATGGCAGCCCCCTGCAGCAGGGGCTGCAGTCTATGCCGTCCTGGGGACTCACAGCAGCCCAGCTCCAGGTGGAGCTGTTGTTCACCACCTTAGCTGTAGAGGGCAGTGTCACTGGTCCTCATACGTGGGATCCGAACCGGGACTGATGGCGTCCCAGGCCAGGTCTTCACCAACGTGCCACTTGGCCGGCCCTGAAACACGTTTTTATTATGGATTCTGATACAGAGTTGAAAGCAGAGGGCCATTTTTTGGCCCAGCTGGTTGAATGGGACCTCTTTTCCTCGGTAAGCCTCAGGGTTTACATTTCCAACAGGTGCTTCTGTCTTGCGAAGGCCCCTTTCTCTAACCATGCCCCACAGCATCCAGGCTTCGTGGGGATTCCACGAAGCGCAGATACAGCACACCCCGTTTGCAAAGTGTTTCACGCCTGAAGAAGAGACTTTGCCCTGGCAACTACAGTGAGCTGCCCATTTAAAATGGAGACACCGTGAGAAGCACGAGTTACTTAGTTTTCACTGTATTTTATGCTCAGCCCCTCACTTCAGTGCACGTAAGCAGGGGGCCACGAGGACCAGCAGTCCTGACGCCTCACGGCGTTAAGTTCTCTGAGCAGATGTTTGAGGCGCGGCAGCTTTAGCCGTAGCTCACATTTCCGAGCAGAGCACGTTGAGGGCTAGGAAAGCAGCCGTGCCCGGGGGCTGTAAGGCTCCTCTTGTCCTGTTAGGAGGAGACGTAAAAAACCGGCTCACCTCCGCACTTCTGTCCTCAGCGGGGACTGTGTGGCCGAGTGACACACGTTACGGTGGCAGCCGGGTACCAAATAGTTTAGCGTTACCGGCACCGTCCTCCGAATAGAAGACAGAACTGGAAAGAGAGACCCGAGAGTTATTTATCATCGCTGACCTGTAGCCATGTGGATTAGCACTCGCAATGCACAGTGACGCTGAACCCCGATGGGGCACAGGGTTTCTCAGCAGCAGTGCTGCTAACAGGCGGGCTGGGTAATGCCTTGTGTGGGGCGCCCTGTGCCACGGCGTGCGAGCGCCTGCACCCCCACCTCTGCCCGCTCTGTGCCAGGGGCGTCACCCCTGTCCTGACGATCAGAAACGTCTCCAGACTGCCACGTGTCCTGTGGGGGGCGGAATAGCCCCTTTCCCGCTGGGAAGCCGTCCGGTGTCCTGAACGTATCACAGGCAGAAAAGCACCGGACGCCAGCGCTGGCTCTACCGCGAGCATGCCCAGTAAGGGGGCCTGCAGCACTGACCACACAGTGGGGGCTCCGTGCCCGGGAAGGGCCCCGGGGGGTCGGGAGGCCACCTGTGTTTACCGCACGGGACTGAGACCGGGAGGGGTAGACGGGCCCAGCCACACGGCTGCTTTGGGTCAGCCTCAAACTCGTGTTTCCTCCTGCGTGCTGGGCTTTCTTCCCACCAGGCCTCTCGGGTGCAGGACAGGCCCCTCAGAGCCCCCGTCTCCCCTGGCTTCTGCTTCAGTGGGACGGCCCTGACACCAGCTTCGGGCTCTTGTGGCCAAGCCTCTGCCCTCTGCCCCTGGCCTTTCTCCTGCTGGATTCAGGCAGGCAGATTTGCTTTACATTGAAACTAAATTGCATCTGACTTAAAATGCTGAAGGAAGAGAGAGTTTGAAAGTCCCCGAAACTCCGTCCCTTAATTTCCCGGGATCCAGAGGGAGCCCAGCCTTGCTGTGAATGTCCCTGGATGTCCCGCAGTCTGTGCTCTTACAGAAGCTGTGCAGTCGGTAGTTCTGTTGATGCCAATATAATGCTAGTATCTGCCCGATGAAGTTCATTAGAAAGAGCTAATTTCTATTGTTTCCGACCAAAGGAAGCTTAACTATTAGATGGGGTGAGAGGGCTGCACAGGTGAGCAGGCTTTGACTTCAGCAAACGAGGGTGAAATCAGTGTAATAGAAGTCATTTGGTCATCCAATGTTCGGGATGTTTCTATGAGAGCGTTTTGGAACCCACATTGAAATAGGTGGGTTTTGAGTAAAGCAGGTGGCTCTCTGGAATGTGGGTGGGCATTTTCCAATCAGCTGAAGGCCTGAGCAAGAGGGGACCAGCCAGTGGCAGCCTTTGGATGGGCTGCGGCCCTCAGCTGGGTCCCCGCCCCCTGGCCGCCCCTGAAGACTGGGTCTATACCTCCGTAGTCACAGGAGCCCACTCCTTAAGTGCGTCTGCCTCTCTGTGTCCATCCTGTTGGCTCTGCGTCTCCATGGGACCCTAGAACATGCACTGGCCCCTAGCCCGTGTCCCAGATCTCAGGCCCCTCGGAGGCATTTCTCAGCCTCCTGCTGCAAGGGTGGTGAGCATCGCTGAGGACAAAGGAGTGATACTGTTCAAAATAAATTGGAGATTTTGTAAAATGCTCAGCCTCTCTTGTCTCTGCAGCAGACTGGGGTGTGAACTTTTATTAATGGGTGAAGGCCTAAGTTAGTTTCCTATATCTGTTGTAACAAATTGCCATACATTAATTGGTTAAGACAAAACAAATGTATTACCTGATTACTCTGGAGTCAGAAGCCTGAAATGGGTTGTCGGAGCTGTGTTTCTTCTGGAAGCTCTGAGGACCGTCTACCTCCTCGCCTTTCCAGCCCCTGGGGGCTGCACACTCCTGGCTCTGGGCCACTCTGGGGATCCCTCCAACCTCACCTTCTGTCATCACATCTTTTCTGACTCTGACTGGGGAGCCTCTCGTTACCTCGGACTCACATGCAGAAACCAGAGCAGCCCCACCAGCTCAGGCTCCTTAACTCCCCCATGGGGACACCCCCGTGCCATGGACGGTGCATCGCCCATCGTTGGAGCGGCCGTTATTTTGCCCTTTGTGCCGCCTGTGGGAATGCAGCCCTTCAGGGGTGTTATGGCTCAGAGAACGTTGAAGACTATTTTTCTGGGAGCCAAAAGAGAGATAGTCCATTAATTTATTTGTCTATGTTGCCTTCAAAATTTGGATCCAAAAGCTTCTTCTCTTTGAACTCGGGATAAGAGAAGTAGGAAAACAAACAAAAGGCCATTGAACTTGGGATAAGAGAAGTAGGAAAACCAACAAAAGGTCAGAGAGTATGTCACCAAGAGCATAGGAACACTGACTAAACCCTGGGAATAGTGTGTGGACACAAGAGGCGGAGTCCCTGTTCATGTGGAAATTAACTTCTTTGTGAAGAAAGAGAGACAATAAGCCCACAACAGACTGGCATATGTTTCAAAGGTGGAACCAATAGAATTTGCTGGTACATTGGACCCAGGAGTGAAAGGAAGGGAGGTGTGTGGACTGAGGCCTCCCTGAGCGTCTGCCGCGTGGGTGACACACATCGGGCCCTGCCGAGGGACAGTGACAAGGCACACACAATCCTCCCTTGAAGGCCCAACTTCAGTAAAAGGATAAACTCAAAAGCCTGAGAACAGAGTGGAACCAGTGCCCTGTCTACACAGGAGAGAAGAAACCAGTGTCTGGCACATGCCTGGAAAGACGCTGCACTCACTGCTTTCCAGAGAAATGTAAATGAGAAGCGTGACCTTCTCCCACAGAACTGGAAGAAGCTTAAAGGCTGTTGGTAAGAATGAGCAGCTGGTGAGGCTGCCTGAAAGCCCGTCAGGGCACTGAGTGCATCAGAAAGAGCCGTCGGGCCCGCCAGCCAAGACGTAGGGAGTGGGCCCCTCCACTGTCACTGGGGAAGAAAAAGCTGGGCCGGCCGAGTGGTGTATTGGTTAGGAGTGGGCTTGGGACGCCAGCTCTGAGCAGCAGGGCCCCGGTTCAGATCCCACATAGGAGGGCCAGTGACACTGCCCTCTGCAGCTAAGATGGTGAACAACAGCTCCACCTGGAGCTGGGCTGCCATGAGTCACTGGCGATGGCGTAGGCTGCAGTGGGTCTGGCTGGCAGCTGGCGTGAGCTTTCGTGAGCTGCTGTGAGTGGCTGTCCCATGGCTGGTGAGCGACTGCCTCACCCGGGAAGAGTGCAATGATCATAATACCAACATGGGCCAGTGAAGCAACATCCTCCACAACTAGACTGAAAAAAAGGACAGCAACTTGTCTGTTCCCCTTCCCCGATCCCCCAAAGCTGTTCCCCTCTCCCAATTCCCCAATAAAATCTTAAAAAAGAAAGAAAGAAAGAAAGAAAAGCATTAGTTTTTCAGGGAGAAACAGTGTTTGTAAATCTCTTAAAGTTAAACATGTGCTATTGGTGTGGCCCTGCAATGAGACATTTAAATGTAAAGGAAAATTACAGAGGTGTACAAAGATATCGTTTTGGGAGATTTACTGCAAAACTGTTTATAATAATGAAAAAAATGAGACCGAATTGAAATGCTTTTGAAGAGAATGCCCATATGACAGGGGCTTCCCATATCCATGTAAGAAATGTCCCTGAGAAAAGGGGGTGCAGATGGATGCTCACTGACACCCGGAGATGTTATAATAAAAACAGCTGGTCAGTGAGAATGCATTGCAGAGATTTATGCGAAGCGTAACGTGTGCCTGAAATCTTTTCAAGCCAAACCATCTAATCGGTGTGTATGTACTTAATAGGGTGGGTGTCGAGAAGGTCATTTCCCATCCTGCGTTGCTAGGTCATTGTAAAATGATGTAGAAACATAGCACATGCATAATTAAAAGGACACAATGAAAAGTGCTTGGATCAATGAGTCGGTGGGGGGCTTTCTGTCAAAAGCGTAAGCCCAGGTTCTCTGTTGTTTAGTGCTGCACATACTGACGTGAAACCAGGTGTTTTTCAGAGACAAGGCCATAGAATATCTCTGAAATGCAAAGCAACACAGCAGTGCACCTCGTGTGGGTTTCACTCAGCTGAGAGGTCGGTGTTGAGCAGCCTCGTGACCAGGCTTCTGCAGAGCTGTCACTGTCCGTCACCAACCGCACCGGAGGCAGCAGAATCGTGCCCACGTCCGTGGCTGTGCCGCCCAGTCTACCTGGGGTGTGACATCCAGGTGTGCACACCACCTTTGATGCACGTGTACGGAAAGCCACATGGCTGTCAGGGGCTTGAATCAATGTCCTGTGAAGAACAATGGGATGAGCCGGGAGTCGTTCAACAGGACATCAGGAGACTGACGTGGCCCGATGGGGACCGCAGGCTTCCAGGACCGCCCTGCCAGGGACCGAGGAGCCCGCTCTGTGTGCACGGCAGTCACAGAATCCTGGCCCGTGTCACCAACGCTGCCACGCATGTCCCTGCTCAACCTGTCAGGCCTTCCTGGCCCGGGGGACAGCTGTGACAGGACCATGAAGTCTGTGCCGCCCTGAGAGGCCAAGTGTCAGCCTGAGAAATGGCTGCCAGCCAGGCAGCACATTCCCCAGCCCCCGCTGAAGTCCCATGTGGCCTGTGACTGGGTTCTAGTCAGAGGAATCTTCGTGAAAGAACGGGGAGCCACTTCTACAGGTGGCACGTTTAAATTACGCGTTGCACTCACTTCCTGAGTTCCGTGCGCTGCACACGCGAGTGTCCTCACAGCGCAGGGCGCACGCTGCTTGGGAGGGGTGAGGCGTGCTTCCCGCGGTGCTGGCCACGTGGCTTTCGGCGCCCGCAGGCACCCCTGAGGCTCACAGCCCTCACACTCCGTCTCTGGAAGGGCCCCTCAGAGTCCGGGAACGTGGCGGTTTGCGAGGTGGGTGTGAGGCCACGCGAGTCTGAGTTGGGTGTGACACCCGTGGGGTCCCATACTCTGGTTTCTCTTCAGATCCTATAAATCTTTCGCCTTTTTTAACCCATGGGGTCCCCGTATTGCCGGCAGTGACCCTGGACGGCACAGCACGCAGCACCCCCGCCGACAGAAGTCCTGAGCTGTCGCTGCTCCGCTAACTGTCCCCGAAGGCGGGCCTCGAAAGGGCGGTCATGCCTTATGCTCTGACCTGCCGGTCGTTGGGCCTCTGCTGAGGTGTGGCCCGGCTGGGACAGCTTGTGGGACAGGTCATTCCACATGTCCTTCATCTTTCCCCCTGGAAACAACAGACTGGCCTAGGAAAGCACTCATGGTGACAGCTGAAGCAACAAGAGCGACAGGCAAAACACAGCGGACCTCTTGGGCTCTGGGCCCAGCTCCGGCAGTAGTGACGTCAGCCTCATTCTGTGGGCCGCGGCGTGCCAGGACACAGAGGGCCGGGCCCCGCCTGGGAGACGGTCCAGGACACAGAGGGCCGGGCCCCGCCTGGGAGCCGGTTAAAATAGGAGAGCCCCCTGCTGAGTTTGAAAGAGGTGAACAGTCTATAGTATGATTAATCCAACCTCAAGGAAGTACAAATAATTAAACTTCTGTGCTTTTACCCAAACTTTCAATGAACAGAATTATAATCTTAAAAACCTACACAGTTTGATTATCTGTTCTATTTTAGAAGGAGAATAACTCCTGTCTTATCATCATCTTTGTACCTTGAATTTATATTTAAAGAACAACAAAAATCCTTGGTATTAAAACAGCAATATTTGTGTTTTTCAGAAGGCCAGTGCAAGGTGGCCAAGGAGGCACAAAGACCTCTCAGTATCTTCTGTGGCTGTTAGTAAATTACCTGGTTGACACCTGCTGCTAAAGAAATATCACCTTTCTTACTTTAGCCACCTGCTAAAGGGAGGGGGCATTGGTAACCCTCCCCACTCTACTCACAGGTGTGACAGGTGACATTCTCTCCCCTTTGTCCTTCTTGCGCCATTCCCGGGGAGCCCGCTTCAGCTCACGCAGAGGCCGGCACCTTCCTGCTGCTTCTGGCTGTGAGCGGAGCTCCCTGTGCCCGGAGCGCCGGGAAAAGCCGGGGCGTCGTGGGCAGACGGCGGGCCAGCACTTCTGAAGGCCCCTGGAGAGACCCGAAGCGGCGTGGGTCTCTGTCCCTCCCCAAAGCTTGTTGTCCCAGCCACATGGCTATTTGAGTGTGTTTTTTAAATTGAAGTAGCAGACACTGACCTACCAGAATCCTTTCTCTGGGATGTTTTGCCCCCTTCCGCTCGGCAGCCTGCCTTCCTGGGGACTCAGGGACGGATTTGGGCAGTTGAGCTCGTTTCCCTCAGGCCATCCCACTCTTTCTGAGAATGGCCTCGGAAACCAGCCAGATTGCATTGTTATCCTCCTGTCAATTACACGTGTGCGGCCGAAGCAGTGGGGAGGAAGCGCAATTATTAGAAGCTACCCAAGAGAATACATCCAATGTCATCCCTGACTTGCCAGGAGGCCTTTAGAAAATCAGATGCATAAAAGAGGGATGATGGATAGCTCTCCAGGTCAGCCATGCAAATGAGAAGAAGCCCCAAGGATGGAGAGAAATTAGGGCAGGAGAATTCCAGAGAAACTGATGCTTGTTCATAAAAGAATTGTCTTCGAGTACAAGCGGAATCTAATCCAAATGATGGTTCAAGTCCTTTCCCGGATATTGGTCATAACCTGCCACCGTGTCCCCACTGGCGTGTCCCAATCCCAGTGCTTCCCCTGCGAGCCCACGTCTCTGACACCCGCTCATTTAGTTTTTGGTTTTGTAAGGTAAGTTCTGTGTTCCCTGATCGCAGTACCAGAAGAGCATCTGCTTTCCCCCGGGCGCGTGCGCCGGGGTCAGCGGGGAGCAGAGGTGAGGGCCCGGGCAGGTCCCCTCGTGCTGTGCGTCGGGCCGGGGTCCTCACCCAGGGGGCTGTGTTTTCGGGGACTGTATCTGCTGAGCAGGTATGAAGAGGGGGCTCTTCATCAATAGCTGTGCCGTCCCAGAGTCTGTGCTGGGTGGTGATACTTGGGGCTGTCAGAGGAGCCGGGCAGGAGACAGCCCACTTGGCTCTCTGCTTATGTGTTGACCACTTTCCTTGGCACCTGATATTTGTATCGTTTCATGAGCAAAAGTAGCTTAGTGATTAAATTCGGATAAGAAGTGAGGAGCCGGGCTGTACGTCTCTACCACGGACAGAGCCAGTCCGGGCTCGTTGTACGTT
This sequence comes from Aselliscus stoliczkanus, assembly GCA_033961575.1. Taxonomy (NCBI): domain Eukaryota; kingdom Metazoa; phylum Chordata; class Mammalia; order Chiroptera; family Hipposideridae; genus Aselliscus; species Aselliscus stoliczkanus. The sequence continues at coordinate 67,177,555 of CM066735.1, forward strand.
GTTCGCAAAGGACCCTGGCAGCTTAACAGAAAGCGCTGTGAGACCCTGGGCGCTGGGAGCGGGCGTCGTGGGGTCCCGTGCCCCCTTCTTGTCCCCACGCTCACGCTCCGTGTGTTTCCTGGGGCACTCACGCCCCTTCCGAAGCTGAGTCCCGCAGGAGCGTTGGACTCCCCAGGGCACAGCGCGGGGTCCCCAATGAGACCGTCCTCTCTTCAGATGCCAGCAGTGCATTTGGGGGCCCCCTAGGCACTGCTCCCCTGAGCAACTGCCAATTAAACTTGGAATTCCCCAGGACGCCTGCTCGTGCTCAGTAATTCCCTGAATGACTCTCAGGCCTCATTATGGAGGATACACGGCAGGACACACCAATGGAAGTCACTTCGGGAAGGCCTGGGGGGACCCCAGAGGCAGAGCCTCCGTCCCACTCCCTGTGGGACCACAGCGTGTCCCCCGCAGGAGCCTCCTCCGAGCCCCGTGTCATTGGCCATGGGGCCGAGGCAGCCTGAGGCCCCACGCCTGCCCCTCCCTGTGGGACACGTTGGAACGTGTAGCGTCCTGAGCCTGAATTTCATCTTCCTTTTACCAGGAATAGAAATGCCTAACTTGCAGCATATTTTCAGAGATTAATGAGATAGTGCACAGTGTGGGATAAAGAGCAGCTTATGAAATGGTAACTTTAAGTGACCAGGTTTGGTAGTAAGATTCCGGGTGGGTAGGAATGAAAGCCTGTAGGTGGTGAGCTCAGGCCAGTGATGAAAGTGAAAGCAGACCCCGTGCCCTGTCACTTGGGAAAACACCTGAGGACTGTTCCCTGGGGTGCCATGAGTACTCAGCCTTCTTGGTCTGTGGGTCCCTGCCCTGTTAGCCCCATCTTCTGTTGTTCCGTGTTTATTCCCTGTGAATGTAGCGTCATCTGCGTCAGGGCCCCGCTTTGGACTTCACGGTCTGTGACACTGACCACGTGTGCAGGGCCGCTCGCTCAGCTTCCTGAGTCGGGACATTAGCAATTCCTGCTTATATGAGATAGTGCTTGACATGAGATAGTGGCTCCCTATAAATATGTATGAAACAATGAATAAATACATAAGCAATGAGCGGCGCTCTGAGAAGCATTTGCCCGACACTGTCTTGTGACCTGATGGGGGGCTCACTCGAAAGCCGCATTCTCAGGGAGGAGGAACGGGTGGAGGTTTCACCGCCTCAGAACGAACTTCCCCCACGTCGCCCACCTGAGCCCGCGGGGAGAACGTAACTCCTTTCCACCCTAGAGACGAGCAGTTTCAGGGCCTTTTCCCTGTGCTGCTAATCCAGTGACGGTGCCCCTGACAGACAGAGGTCACTGCCCTCAGGGAGGGTCACTGGGGACAGAAGCAGCTTTGTGCTGTGTTCCTGTACCTCCTTCTCCTCTCTGCCTCATGGCCTCTCCCCTCCCCCATGTCTGTGGCACTTAGGGGACAGGACGGCCTGTGGGGTGATCTTGTGTGCTTGTCAGTCTCAGCACCGGGACATGTAGGTAAAAACAGGAAACCATTACAAGGAGAGGAGGTGTCGAGAGCTCACTTTAAAGTGCAGGGTCAGAGGTGGGGCGCCCGCGGGTGCAGGGTCAGAGGTGGGGCGCCCGCGGGTGCAGGGTCAGAGGTGGGGCATCTGCGGGTGCAGGGTCACAGGTGGGGCGCCCGCGGGTGCAGGGTCAGAGGTGGGGCGCCTGCGGGTGCAGGGTCAGAGGTGGGGCGCCCGCGGGTGCAGGGTCAGAGGTGGGGCGCCCGCGGGTGCAGGGTCAGAGGTGGGGCGCCCGCGGGTGCAGGGTCAGAGGTGGGGCGCCCGCGGGTGCAGGGTCACAGGTGGAGCGCCTGCGGGTGCAGGGTCAGAGGTGGGGCGCCCGCGGGTGCAGGGTCAGAGGTGGGGCGCCTGCGGGTGCAGGGTCACAGGTGGGGCGTCCGCGGGTGCAGGGTCACAGGTGGGGCGTCCGCGGGTGCAGGGTCAGAGGTGGGGCGCCCGCGGGTGCAGGGTCAGAGGTGGGGCGCCCGCGGGTGCAGGGTCACAGGTGGGGCGTCCGCGGGTGCAGGGTCACAGGTGGGGCGTCCGCGGGTGCAGGGTCACAGGTGGGGCGTCCGCGGGTGCAGGGTCAGAGGTGGGGCGCCTGCGGGTGCAGGGTCACAGGTGGAGAGCCTGCGGGTGCAGGGTCACAGGTGGGGCGTCCGCGGGTGCAGGGTCACAGGTGGGGCGTCCGCGGGTGCAGGGTCAGAGGTGGGGCGCCCGCGGGTGCAGGGTCACAGGTGGGGCGTCCGCGGGTGCAGGGTCACAGGTGGGGCGCCCGCGGGTGCAGGGTCACAGGTGGGGCGCCCGCGGGTGCAGGGTCAGAGGTGGGGCGCCCGCGGGTGCAGGGTCACAGGTGGGGCGCCCGCGGGTGCAGGGTCAGAGGTGGGGCGCCCGCGGGTGCAGGGTCACAGGTGGGGCGCCCGCGGGTGCAGGGTCACAGGTGGGGCGCCCGCGGGTGCAGGGTCACAGGTGGGGCGTCCGCGGGTGCAGGGTCACAGGTGGGGCGCCCGTGGGTGCAGGGTCAGAGGTGGGGCGCCCGCGGGTGCAGGGTCAGAGGTGGGGCGCCCGCGGGTGCAGGGTCACAGGTGGGGCGCCCGTGGGTGCAGGGTCAGAGGTGGGGCGCCTGCGGGTGCAGGGTCAGAGGTGGGGCGCCCGCGGGTGCAGGGTCAGAGGTGGGGCGCCCGCGGGTGCAGGGTCACAGGTGGGGCGCCCGCGGGTGCAGGGTCAGAGGTGGGGCGCCCGCGGGTGCAGGGTCACAGGTGGGGCGCCCGCGGGTGCAGGGTCAGAGGTGGGGCGCCCGCGGGTGCAGGGTCAGAGGTGGGGCGCCCGCGGGTGCAGGGTCTGGGTGGGGCGTCCGCGGGTGCAGGGTCACAGGTGGGGCGCCCGCGGGTGCAGGGTCAGAGGTGGGGCGCCCGCGGGTGCAGGGTCAGAGGTGGGGCGCCCGCGGGTGCAGGGTCACAGGTGGGGCGCCCGCGGGTGCAGGGTCACAGGTGGGGCGCCCGCGGGTGCAGGGTCACAGGTGGGGCGCCCGCGGGTGCAGGGTCAGAGGTGGGGCATCTGCGGGTGCAGGGTCACAGGTGGGGCGCCCGCGGGTGCAGGGTCAGAGGTGGGGCGTCCGCGGGTGCAGGGTCAGAGGTGGGGCGCCCGCGGGTGCAGGGTCAGAGGTGGGGCGCCCGCGGGTGCAGGGTCACAGGTGGGGCGCCCGCGGGTGCAGGGTCAGAGGTGGGGCGCCCGCGGGTGCAGGGTCAGAGGTGGGGCGCCCGCGGGTGCAGGGTCAGAGGTGGGGCGCCCGCGGGTGCAGGGTCAGAGGTGGGGCGCCCGCGGGTGCAGGGTCAGAGGTGGGGCGCCCGCGGGTGCAGGGTCAGAGGTGGGGCGCCCGCGGGTGCAGGGTCACAGGTGCACAGGTCAGAAAGGACGGGCTGCAGAAGGTCAGGACGCTGCTCTGGAAGGGAATTCACACTGATCTAGACTCACAGCGCGTGGGCCGTGGTTTTACTGACGTGGAGGAGAGAGGAGCGTCATCACCCGTGCGGCCCCCTTGGTACCGCTTGCCACCCTGCTGCCAGGCCTGCCCTGGCCCCGTGGTCATCTGAGCCATGGGTAACGAGGAACCAGCTTGAGCGTTGTCTCTGCCCCTCCCACACAACGCAGCTCAATTCCCGCATTTGGGTTTTGGCCTTTAAAGAAAAAACACAACAGATCATTTTCTCCAATATTTAAACTGCTTAAAGGGCAGGGTTCATCAAACTAATTCAGATTTCTCTGTGGCTGAGCACTTTGGGGGCTCTGGTAGCTTCTGGAGAATGTGCACATAGAATTTTAATTTTATCTGATTTCACTCTAACATGGATTCAGTAAGCATGTTTGAAACCAAATATGAGAATGGTATATGCTGTCGTAGGGCTCGCATTCCATTTGGTTAGACAATTGATTTTCCATATTATTCTTAGGTCCCAGGGTACAATGTGTAAATACATCACAGAGAGCTATAAAATGAGCTAGAAAAATAATTGAACTTTATATAAATTCTCTAGTGTGGTCAAAACCTATGACATCCATTAAGGCTCAGAGGCTGTAAAAGCAATCAGAATTATTACAACAACCTTTAAGTTGGGAGAATAACAAAATCCTATTGTGGGAGACTCTGATACAAAATATTAGATTTTTTTTTCAAAATTTGAAACAACCAGAAACTTACAGAAAAATTGCAAGTACAGTAACATGGAACTTTTCCCCTGAACTATTTGAGTGTAAAGGGTAGACCTGTGCCGTCCTGTCACTGAGTCGCCCCTAAACAGACATTCCCCTCCATCACAGATTGATATGACATAGAATTGACATGTCATTGTCATCTGATCCTCATTCAAATCTCACCAGTTGTCCTAATAATGCCCTTTATAGCCAAAGGGTCAGGTTCACCATGGCATTTAGATGTGAATGACATGCCCTTGAGGTTGGAGCAGTTCCTCCTTCTGCCTTTGAATTCATGACCTTGACCCTTTTGAAGATCATAGGACAGGTATTTTATAGACTGTTTCTCAATTTGAGTTTGTGTGGTGGCTCATCGTGACCAGATTTAGCAGGTTCTCACCATGTGATGGTGTCTTCTTCTCCAAGCATCCCTACATAGTGCGTGGGTTCTATTTGTCTCATTCTTTTCTTTTCGAAGATTTTTATTGGGGAATTGGGGAAGGGGAACAGACAAGTTGCTGTCCTTTTGTTCTTCAGTCTAGTTGTGGAGGACGTTGCTTCACTGGCCCATGTTGGTATCGTCATTGTGCTCTTCCCGGATGAGGCAGTCTCTCACTGGCCATTGGATGGTCGCTCACAGTGGCTCACGGCAGCTCACAAAAGCTCACGCCAGCTGCCGGCCAGCCCCACTGCAGCCCACACCGTCGCCAGCGACTCCCGGCTGCCCAGCCCAGGTGGAGCTGTTGTTCACCATCTTAGCTGCAGAGGGCAGTGTCACTGGCCCACATGTGGGATCCGAACCGGGGTCCTGCTGCTCAGAGCTGGCGTCCCAAGCCAGCTCCTACCCAACGTGCCACTCGGCCGCCCTGTCTCATTTGATTTGTTCATTTTGACCATCTGATTCAGATGGTGACTGCCAGATTTTTCCAATGTCAAGTTAGTCTTTTGGTCTTTGTGGTTATTACTTATTTCATTGGTAGTGTTTTAAAATTATATAAATAGCCTGTTTCTCATTAAACTTCTAATTAACTTGTGTCTGTGTAACGGACGCGTGGATTCCTGTTGCATTCAGTGGCTCACGGTCTGTTGATTTAGTGTGAGGCCCTGGCCCTCGCCCTTCTGCCGGCCTCGCCACCCCCTGACGTGTCCGAGAGCTCCCTGTTTCCCGGCCCCGCCACCCCCTGACATGTCTCCCTGTTTCCCGGCCCCGCCACCCCCGGACGGGTCCCCGGCCCCGCCACCCCCTGACGGGTCCGAGAGCTCCCTGTTTCCTGGCCCCGCCACCCCCTGACATGTCCGAGAGCTCCCTGTTTCCCGGCCCCGCCACCCCCTGACGTGTCTCCCTGTTTCCCGGCCTCGCCACCCCTGATGTGTCCCCGGCCCCGCCACCCCCTGACGTGTCTCCCGGTTTCCCGGCCCCGCCACCCCCGGATCTGTCACCGGCCCCGCCACCCCCTGACGTGGCTCCCTGTTTCCCGGCCCCGCCACCCCCTGATGTGTCCGAGAGCTCCCTGTTTCCCGGCCCCGCCACCCCCTGACGTGTCCGAGAGCTCCCTGTTTCCCGGCCCCGCCACCCCCTGACGTGTCCGCGAGCGCCCGGTTTCCCGGCCCCGCCACCCCCTGACGTGTCTCCCTGTTTCCCGGCCCCGCCACCCCCTGATGTGTCCCCGGCCCCGCCACCCCCTGACGTGTCTCCCTGTTTCCCGGCCCCGCCACCCCTGATGTGTCCCCGGCCCCGCCACCCCCTGACGTGTCTCCCTGTTTCCCGGCCCCGCCACCCCCTGATGTGTCCCCGGCCCCGCCACCCCCTGACGTGTCTCCCTGTTTCCCGGCCCCGCCACCCCCTGATGTGTCCGAGAGCTCCCTGTTTCCCGGCCCCGCCACCCCTGACGTGTCTCCCTGTTTCCCGGCCTCGCCACCCCCTGATGTGTCCCCGGCCCCGCCACCCCTGACGTGTCTCCCTGTTTCCCGGCCCCACCACCCCTGACGTGTCCGAGAGCTCCCTGTGTCCCGGCCCCGCCACCCCGTCACGTGTCTCCCTGTGTCCCGGCCCCGCCACCCCCTGACGTGTCTCCCTGTTTCCCCGCCCCGCCCCCCCCCGATGTGTCCCCGGCCCCGCCACCCCCTGACGTGTCTCCCTGTTTCCCGGCCCCGCCACCACCTGATGTGTCCCCGGCCCCGCCACCCCTGACGTGTCTCCCTGTTTCCCGGCCCGCCACCCCTGATGTGTCCGAGAGCTCCCTGTTTCCCGGCCCCGCCACCCCTGACGTGTCTCCCTGTTTCCCGGCCCCGCCACCCCTGATGTGTCCGAGAGCTCCCTGTTTCCCGGCCCCGCCACCCCCTGACATGTCCGAGAGCTCCCTGTTTCCCGGCCCCGCCACCCCCTGACGTGTCTCCCTGTTTCCCGGCCCCGCCACCCCCGGGTGGGTCCCCCGCCCCGCCACCCCTGACGTGTCTCCCTGTTTCCCGGCCCCGCCACCCCTGATGTGTCCCCGGCCCCGCCACCCCTGACGTGTCTCCCTGTTTCCCGGCCCCGCCACCCCTGATGTGTCCCCGGCCCCGCCATCCCCTGACGTGTCTCCCTGTTTCCCGGCCCCGCCACCCCTGATGTGTCCGAGAGCTCCCTGTTTCCCGGCCCCGCCACCCCTGACGTGTCTCCCTGTTTCCCGGCCTCGCCACCCCTGATGTGTCCCCGGCCCCGCCACCCCCTGACGTGTCTCCCTGTTTCCCGGCCCCACCACCCCTGACGTGTCCGAGAGCTCCCTGTTTCCCGGCCCCGCCACCCCTGACGTGTCTCCCTGTTTCCCGGCCCCGCCACCCCTGATGTGTCCCCGGCCCCGCCACCCCCTGACGTGTCCGCGAGCTCCCTGTTTCCCGGCCCCGCCACCCCCTGATGTGTCCCCGGCCCCGCCACCCCCTGACGTGTCTCCCTGTTTCCCGGCCCCGCCACCCCCTGACGTGTCTCCCTGTTTCCCGGCCCCGCCACCCCCTGACGTGTCTCCCTGTTTCCCGGCCTCGCCGGGCGGCCCGGGCTGGATGTTCTCTTACTCGAGCAGCCGCGGAACAATGTTCAGAAGCCGAGGCCTGGGCGCTGCGTGTGCTCGCGCTGCGGGCCCCTCACTGCTCTCAGGGCCTGTGATGAGCAGAGGGAGGCCATTTTCGTGTGTGTGAAGGACCTTCCCATTGGCACCTGCGTTTGTTTCCACCCCGCCGCCAATACCCTGAACACCGCGCCTTCACGGCGCTCCTCCCGCTGCAGCCCAGCGCCGCACGGCCCAGTCCTGGTCCCTTCCTGGGCTTTCTGTGCCTTGCTCTGAGAAGCCTGGCTCCTTATTTTTCATCTATTTACTCATTTGATGAACCCTCCTGTGTGTAACGAACATCCTGCCTCGGCCAATCCCCTCGCCCCGTGAGTGCCTTCCTCAGTCCACTTGGAGTGACACCACGTGCTTGGTGGCCCTGCGTGCACACTGTCACCGCCCAGTGAGCCAGTCCTGCCAGGCACTGGTCTGCACGACGGCCTCCTTACCCCAGGATCCCTGCCCGGCATCTCCTCGCCCCGGCACTGCCGGCCCCTCCCACGGTGGCACATGCTGTCTTTGCTCCTGTGCACAAGACGCTAAGATGGAATCTTCTAGAAGGGAAAGTAAGAAAGGGACCCCTTCTTCTCCACAGCCTCTCTAACACTTGTTAGGATTTGTCCTGTGGATGACAGCCACTCTAACTGGTGTGAGGTGATATTGTGGTTTTTATTTGCATTCCTCTGATGATTAGTGATGTTGAGCTAAGTAAGTCAGTCAGAAAAAGCCAGAACCATATGACTTCACTGATATGTGGGATATAAAACTGAAAGCAACAAAGGAACAAGACAAACAAATAAAGAAACAAAAGCTCATAGACACAGACAGCAGTTTAGTGGGCGGGCAGGAAAAGGAGAGAAATGAAAGAGGAAGAGCGACGACATCTTTTGAAGCTTCAGTTTATCCCCATCGCCATATATTTACAATATATAATACAATGCCAGGTTATATTTATGTGCAGACTTATAAAGTATGAAACTTCTATAAACGTGGATACTTCCATGTATTTTTCTTGAACTTGTGACATGAGCAAGTGTTCCATTTTCTCTGATGGCTCGTATTCGCCACTCAGACGGTGCAGATCAAGGGGCCTTCTAGTAATAATACACCACGAAATCATGCTGAAGGCCCTGAGTAAGGCTAAGAGGTTATTCAGCGTTCATCAATTTCATAGTTGTGTTCATGTCTATTTCACAAATATTAAGAAACACGTCTTCCCTTGCCAACATTGGTTATACTCAGATGTAAAATAATAATAATTAAGAGCAGACAGATACAGCCATAATTCACAGCAACCTGATTTGCTTTTAATGCACATTAGCATGTTATCACATCAAAGCTGTAGCATTACGGAATGGGTCATTTAGTATATTATATTATGGCATTTAACTTATTAGAGCTTCGAAGCTATTAAAAAACCTCCTCAGCCAGCACTTTTTGTTTTTACAAGGATCCTTGATTTTGTTTTGCATTTCCAGTGAAGTGAATCTATTTCAATATTTAATCACTGTCTAAATTTAAGAAGTAGAGAAGATGTATGATCTTATCTCATTTCTTTATATTGGAAGAGTGGTTTTTTTTCTGTTTTATTTTTTTGGGGGGGGTCTTCAGGAGGGCTCATGCTGAACTAAAAAGTAAGAATAATAAAATAGCTAAGTGCAGAGGTGCTACCTTCTATTTAATTTTCCTGAAGTGTTGGGTTATTGGAAGGAGAAAATTAGATTCTAATATGATTTATGTTCATACCCCCTAAAAACGTATATGTTGTATCAATTATAAGTATCCCTCACCAAGTCCCTGATTTATGATTTCATTTGACTGGCTTCGGAGACCCCAGGCGACCATGGAGTTGGAGGGGAGCTCAGATCCCGAGGCCCTCTTACTGCAGCATTGCTGCCATCCCACCGGAGCCCCGCTCACAAGACGTGTTTTCTTTCAGAAATAAGGGGAGACGCTGACTTTAAATGAGTGTTTTGAAAATGTGTTTGTTGTCGGGGAGCGGGCCCTTCTCTGTGCAAAGCCCAGGTCCTTGGCAACTCGAGCAAAGAACTGAACGAGATACCAGAGTAAAGCAGTAAAACAAGTGGTTTATTAGAAGAGATCGTGCATTTAGAAGTAGCAGTAGACCCGAGCAGTGGAGGATGGCTCAAGGGCCCATTACTAGAAGTTACATTCCAAAGAGTGTGGCGTGGGCCACGCGCAAAGGCGAGGCTCAAAGGGAGGCAGGGGGCACAAAGGGAAGAAGCGTCAGAAGGAGCAGGGCAGCGTCAAAGAGCAGGCAGGATTTCCCAGGCCTTGGGGTTTAATCCCTTGTTCTCTAGAATGGGCTCTTCCCCTCTGGGCATAGCACTACTTGATTGGCACCGGGTCTGATCTAGTTGGGTATTTTGTGCCCATTTGTTTTCCCCACAGGAGTAGGTCATTACAACACACAGGGGAGTTGTGGGTGGAGAGGGGATGTCCCCCAGGCGGTCGCACTCTGTGGGACGTGCAGGAATGCAGAGACCCAGTGCCTGCCTCTAACTGCCTGCCTTGTTTTCCCCTTGAGAGACGTGATCCCCATAAAATCTCTGGGAAGCTGAGGGACGGGGGTCTCTTCTGTATCTGCTTCCTGCGGGGCAGGGGCGTAGGGCTGTCCCTGCCTATTGGGGTTCACGGAACTCTCACCCTCGCTGGTCTCAGATGAGAGGAAGGGGTGTCGAGCTCCGCCTGGAAGGCCGCGTTGGCTTCTTTGATCATGGGTGGCAATCTTGCTGGGGTGTCCTCTGTATCCCCAAGGTCTCTGAATGAGGAAAAATAGATTTTAATTAATAAATCTCTTAGCTCTTATGAAGCCTGTGGCCAGTCAGCCCTCACTCAGGTGGCATTAGTTGTCTGGACCCAGAATGGGTTTGGCATTTAGCTTCCTGGCCTGGGGGATGTTAGGAAGTCTCAGGCTTTCAAGTGGTTATCTGAAGCAGGGGTAGGAGACTTCTATTGTTTAGGATTCAGAAACTGATTTACAAAGCAATCAAGAAGCAGGGGGGATCTTTTGTCTAAGATTTACAAACTGATTAGAAGAGTAATCAAAGCCAAGAGCTAAGAAACTATGGAACCCGGGAGACTTACCATTTCTGTAAGTTTTTCAGTGGGGCGGGGAGGGTTGCTGCTGCTCAGGTGGCCGGTCACACCCGGTCCTGGTTCTCAGGGCTGCCTGGCCGGCCCCCTCCCCGTCCTGTGCCCCTCTCCCACCCAGAGAGGAGGGGCAGCTTGTCCCCAGCTGCCGTCCGCCATGCGCTGCCGGGTCAGAGGGCCAGCGCCCGCTCTCGGCGCTGTCTTTTCTAAAGCTCAGAGGTGTCTCTGATGGGTGTTAGTGGGTGGGGTCGGGCTGGTGGGGTCGGGCTGGTGCGGCTATGTGTGGCGCAGTGACAGCAGGAAATGTTGGCAGGGGCACTGATGCTGGGCGCTTCAGGCCGCCCATGGGAGACGCATACCTCCGGGGCCTTGCTGCTCCGCCAGCAGCGGCAGCCAGTGCAGGCAGAAAACACCAACCTCAGGGTCTCCTTCGTGAGCGGCAAGCCACGTGGCATGGGAGCCTGGCCTGGGCCTGCGGGCGGCGTCACCCCGTCCAGCGCCCTCACCCAGCAGCGCGTGCCCAGCGGGGGCCACAGAGCGGCTGCCTGCTCGAGTCCGGGCTCCCACGTCCACTGCTGAGGGACTTGGAACCAACGGCTCCATCCTTTGGGCTTCGATTTCCACATCCACGGGACGCAGGATCCACGCAGAAGAGGGACAAGGACAGTGTTAGGAACTTAACTTTCAGTGGCAGCGTAATGATGACTTTTAACAAATGAGGGCGGGCGGCCCTTAGAGCGGGACCAGGTCGCTCCCCTGCAGGGTGACAGGTGCTGCTGCAGCCACCTCCCTCCCCTGTGCTTTGCGTTCTTCATCTGTAAAACCAGGATTATTATATTTTTAAATGGAAGGAATTTTGTAGCGGCCACCCGTGCCTTCACCACTTAAATCCTGTCATTGTTTTATCGCATATCTGTTAAAAACCTGGGCTATTGTAACGCGTGCCTCAGAGGTTTCCCAGGGGACTCAGGAGGAACACGGGACCGCATCTCCCTCTCTGCCCAGAGTGGGCGCTCAGGGGGCAGCGGCTGCCATAGCAGAAATGCCCATATTCAGAAAGGAATCCATTAATCAGTGCGCGGGTGTATAGGAGACAGAGAGTAACGACAAATGGTTCTACCTAATGTGGTACATTGGGTCTTTCAGCCCGTGCTTTTAACTTTATTTTTTCAAAGCAAAGGTAAATCTAGAAAATAACTCTCTTTTTAATGTGATGGCCATGACAAGAGCAGTATCGATAGAGGAAAATACATGTGAATTCCTTCCAAATGCATGAATCGCAGGATTGGTTCTAAAAGAGCTAATTGCACGCCCTTCTCCACACGTGTTGTGCTCACAGGTGGTAAATGGGGCTTTCATCAGACAGGACCACATGCAAAACACTGTGCGTTCCCTGCCAGAATGTGTGTGCATGGCGTTGGGATACAATGGCTGAGACACTACATTCTGTGAAAGTGGTTAAGCAAGGAGGCCATTAAACAGAGGCCCCTCTAATGCGTTGGTAACCGATGTGAGCTAACCAAAGCCTATGCCGGAGTCAGAGCACTGGACTCTGAGAAAGTAAAACTTATGGACAGTTGACAAACAGCCAGCTGTGCTTCCCCAGATGCCACAGCCGCTCAAGCTACAGCCAATCAGACAATTGTGTTGCTTTGCTTCAGCGTCTTCTCCATAAAAACCTTGCCCCTAGCTTCTGTCGGTGGCACCGTCCGAATCACTTTGGTTTGACACTGCCCATTCTAATGAGTGTATGCTCAAATGAACTCTTGAAAAATTGTAATGTGCCTCAGTTTACCTTCTAGCAATTCTCATACTTTGTTTGAAATGAATGTTTCTCACAATTGATGGACCCAAATATATTTCTGTTTCCTGAGAGTATATTATGCCCCCCACACGCACACAATTAGACTTGCAATGAAATATTTGTCATTGGCATGAACCAATTTTTTTTGTTTTTATTTTTTATTTTATTTTATTTTGTTTTTTAAAGATTTTATTGGGGGTTGCGGAGGGGAACAGCTTTGGGGAACTGGGGGAAGGGAACAGACAGGTTGCTATCTTTTTTGTTCTTCAGTCTAGTTGTGGAGGACGTTGCTTCACTGGCCCGTGTTGGTATTGTGATCATTGTGCTCCTCCCGGGTGAGGCAGATCGGTCACCAGCCATTGGACAGCAGCTCACGGCAGCCCAGCTCCAGGTGGAGCTGTTGTTCACCATCTTAGCTGTAGAGGGCAGTGTCACTGGGCCTCACATGTGGGATCCGAACCGGGGCCACTGGTTTCCCAAGCCAGCTCTTAACCAACATGCCACTCGGTCGGCCCTTTTTGTTTTTATTTTAAGTTCAGTTGAATGGTGGGATGGAGAAAAAAAGGCAAAGTCTTGCAATTTGAAGGATTTTGTCCATAGATTATATGCATGTATGTATGTGTATATACATAAAATTTCCTGTTGGACTCAGAAAAATAAAAGAGAAACTGATTGTTGCTATGGCTGTATCACAAACCTCAAATTTGTGCTACCCAGCATTCACTAATCATGTACAGCAGAAATACTCTGTTAGGCACACTGCCTGTATTCTCACGTAATTATCGTGGCAGCGCTGTGACATGGAACCTGCTGTCATCCCTGTATGACGGATGAGGAAACGCAGGAACTGGGATCACAGTGCTGGGCACCCTGCCCGAGGGGTGTGACACATTCAGACAGTCTGTCTCCAGACTTTTCTTGCGTTGTGTTACTTCTCTGTATTAAAGCTGGGGCATTTGGAGAAAAGACGTTTTCTATCGTCCTTAATCATTTTTTCTGTTATCCTTCTGGCTGGACAAGCACACTCTACCTTCAAGAGTTAGGCGCCTGTGTGTCGGTGTGTGCGTGTGTCAAGTTTATAGCTTGAGACAATAACGCTAGTTGCTGTCCACTGGTGTGTGAGATCAGCTGGCTGCCTTGGTCCAGAGGCTGACACACAGGTGCTCACATTAGAAATAAGTAGTGGCACAGATTTCATGGGCACTTAAGTTCTCAGGCACAGGGCAGAGGAGGAGAAAGGTGGGCACACTGTAAATTGAATGCCTCCACCCTTAGCAGAGGTCTCTGTCGTCTGGAGTCACGGGTTAGTGGAATAAGGCGGCTTTCCTTTCTGCTTCACCAAAGATTGCCTCTGTGTATTTCCTTTCTTTCTTTCTTTCTTTCTTTCTTTCTTTCTTTCTTTCTTTCTTTCTTTCTTTCTTTCTTTCTTTCTTTCTTTCAGAGCCTCTATTTTTAGAGCATTTTTAGGTTACAGCGAAATTGAGAGGAAAGTACAGAGCTGTCCTATGTACCCCTCCCCCACTGGCCAAGCCCCTCCCCCCCCATGTCAGCGCTACTCACCTGGCACATTTTCACCAAAGATGAGCCTACACTGACACGTCATCATCGCTCGGTCCATAGTTTACCTGAGGGTTCATATTTGTTGTTTCTACTCTATGAGCTTGAACCAGTTTCTGAGGTGTGATCAGAAAATACAGTGAATGGTTGAATTTAAAAAAAATTATTATAGTAAAAGACACATTGCCATTAATCCCCCTCAAAGTACTCCCCTCACTTAGAACAGACTCATTTCATCATTTTTGCCACTTTCTGAAGCAGCTCTGGAAGTCCTCTTTCGTGAGTGTCTTTAGTTGCGCTGTCGTGGCTGCCTTGATGTTCTGAATCATTTCGGCTTTGGGGAAGAGCCAGAAGTCGCACAGTGCCGGATCCAGTAAATAAGGTGGATGAGGACACATCATAATGTTTTTTGGTTTTGTTTTTTTTTTAAGATTTTATTGGGGAATTGGGGGAGGGGAACAGTGCTGGGGAATCGGGGAAGGGGAACAGACAAGTTGCTGTCTTTTATGTTCTTCAGTCTAGTTGCGGAGGACGTTGCTTCACTGGCCCATGTTGGTATCGTCATTGCACTCTTCCTGGTTGAGGCAGATCAATCGCCGGCCTTGGGATGGTCACTCACCGTGGCTATTGGCAGCTCACGCTGGCTGCCAGCCCCTCACTGTAGCCTATGGCAGCCCACTGCAGCAGGGGCTGCAGCTATGCCATCCCGGGGACTCACAGCAGCCCAGCTCCAGGTGGAGCTGTTGTTCACCATCTTAGCTGTAGAGGGCAGTGTCCCTGGCCCTCATATGTGGGATCTGAACCGGGGCCGCTGGAGTCCCAAACCAGCTCTCAACCAATGTACCACTTGGCCGGCCCTGTAATGTTTTTATTTGACAGAAATTGCCTAATGCCAGAAACAATGTGTGACATGGAGCGTTGTCATGGTGGAGGATGAAGACACTCATGGAAGAGGACTTCCAGAACTGCTTCAGAAAGTGGCAAGGACGATGGGATAAGTGTGCTTGAAGTGAGGGGGGGTATTTTGAGGGGGATTGATGGGAATGTGTCTTTTACTGTAATAATTTTTTTATTTAAACAGTCACCATATTGTTTGATCACACCTTGTATAATAACATCCATTATTATACCATCATACAGAGTATTCTTGCTGCCTTAGAAATCTGCTCTGTCCATCCACCTCTCCCCACCTCTAACCCCTGGCAACCATTGACATTATTTTCTCCATAGTTTTGCCTTTTCCAGAATGTCATCGAATTGGAATCATACAGTATGTAGCCTTTTCAGATTGGCTTCTTTCACTTAGTAATATGAATTTAAGGTCCCCCCATGTCTTGTCATGGTTTGATGGCTCGTTTCTTTTTAGTGCTGAATAACACTCCACTGTCTGGATGGACCATGGTTTATTTATCATTAACCACTGAAGGACATCTCAGTGGCTTCCAAGTTTTGCCAGCAGTGAATAAAGGTGCTGTAAGCATTCTTGTGCAGGTTTTTGGGTAGACGTAAGCTTTCAACTCCTTTGGGTAAATACTAAGGGGTAATATTGTCGATCGTGTGGTGAGAGTATGTTTAGTTCTGTGAGAAACCTCCAAACTGTTTTCCATATTATATCTTTTTAATGTCTGACTTTGTAATTCTACAAGATGTGCAAAAATGTATCCCTATCTCACAAATAAGAAGAGTGTTAATGCAGAAATGGAAGATATGGGCCCGCCGAGTGGCGCGGTGGTCGGGCGCTGGCTTGGGAAGCCAGCGGCCCCGGTTCGGGTCCCATGTATGAGGGCCAGTGACACTGCCCTGAAAAAAAAAAAAGATGGAAGATAGAACGCCTGCTCTTAGAAACTTGGTGTCTGCTTAGTCCTGGACAGCGACACCTGTGAGGCCCGTCCTGCGGTGCCCAGTGGGTGTGACTTGGAGAGGTGACAGTCTCCAGTGGACTCCTCCTGGAAGTTCTGCCAGGAGACGCCATTTCACCCTGCAGGTAATCCTGAAACTCTCTCTATCAATGTACATTGTTTTCTTTAAATCCCCACCTACAGAGAAAGGGGGAGGGAGGGCGAGCTTTTAGTGGGACTTGGCATCGCGCAGGCCTGGGAGGCGGGGCCGCCGGCTGCTTGCCAGACGCCTTCTAATGCTTTTCCATGGGTTCCTCCAAAGCCTCCTGCTCCGTCTGGGCGGATCTTGGGCACTATGCTCCTGGGAAAAGCCAGGGATGGTTTCTGAGCCTCTTAAGGCTGTAATCCAAATGACAGTGACCTTGTGAGATGTTTGACAAATATGGGCGGGCTGATTATTTACCAAAGCTGTCACTGCCTTTGGATCAGAAGGACAGTTTATTAATTAAACAGGAAGACAAAAGCCTCATTACCCTGCTATTATGAAAATGAGCAAAAACCACCTGTTTCCTGTATTTTAATCTCACCCAGGTTCTCATTAAGAATAACAAAAGCGTTGTAATTGAGCAGAAACAAATGGGGATTGGTCAGTTCTGGAAGTGCCCTGTAAACTATCCAGTAGTCTCTACCATCCTAGTGTGAAGACTTAATTCATGATGGCTGTTTACACACTTACGTGCGGGAATTCACTCATATTTTTTAACCTCTTTATTCCATTTCCAAAGCCTTTATTTGTCTCTACTTTTAATTCATTTTGAGTAAATAGTGTTATGAAAATAGCTAGTACTTATTAAGCACACAGGACATGCCATGTCAAAGTTTGACAGGAGTGAATGCATTTAATCCTCAAAACAGCTCAATCTGG
The DNA here is from genome assembly GCA_033961575.1 of Aselliscus stoliczkanus. Taxonomy (NCBI): domain Eukaryota; kingdom Metazoa; phylum Chordata; class Mammalia; order Chiroptera; family Hipposideridae; genus Aselliscus; species Aselliscus stoliczkanus. The sequence goes on from CM066735.1 coordinate 67,194,103, forward strand.
AGAGCAGCGGAGTCACCCCCGCTTTGCAGATGGTGAAACTGAGGCACGCAGCCACAGACTTACCGCCCCAGGTTTCCTCAGCTCCCACTCTCAGCTTCCAGGCAAATGTGTTACTCATTCAACAAATGATTCACAAGCTCAGTGATTGCTTTCTGAACATGGAACGAGGAACGACATGGCGGAATTCATCACTTGGGACTCTGCCTAGAATCAGATCCTCCCCTTTGAGCCTGGAAATGTGACCGCAGTCCTGGCCAGCCCTGCAGGGCCCCTGGGAGAGGCCCTGAAGCAGAGGTCCCTCTAAGCTGCGCCCTGACTCCTGAACCTGGATAATAAATGTGTGTGGGTTTTGGCTGCTAAATGTGTGGTAATTGTTATGTAGCAACAGATAACTGTGAACTACACATGGCGGCTGAGTGCTAATTCTCCTTTAGAAGCTTCATGAAAAACAAGTATCATTAGTTTGTCTGCAGCACGCTAGAGAATGCCCTTTCCTGATGACCTACTATGTGCCGACACTTTCATTGCGCTGTGAGGGCCTTCACACAAAGCAGCCATTCACCTTCACAGCAGCCTCGTGACACAGGCACTCTGAGCTCCCCGTTCCGACTCCGAGGACGTAAGTCACGGGCCCAAAGCACACAGCGAGCCCCAGCCACCCTGCTTCCGCTGCGTGTGGCTAACACACAAACAGCTGTTTAATGTGTACCCCCGTTTTCTCCATGGCAAACATGGTGCAGGCCTCAGATGGCTGCCCTCACGCTGGCCATGCGACAGCAGGATGAACGGGGGCCCGTCGCGCTCGCCTCTCAGGCCCTTCCCAGCCCTGAAGCCCCCAGCACCCCCACTCCGTACACAGCGGGCCTGCGGACTGTCTCCCCGACTCCGTACACAGCGGGCCTGCGGACTGTCTCCCCCACTCCGTACACAGCGGGCCTGCGGACTGTGCTTACTCTCCTTGACCTCTTCTCAGTGTTTTCAAGTTTTTATTTTTTTATATCCCATTTTTAATGTGGTATCTTAATAAGCGTATAAAACTGAAATAATATCTGCAAAACTAATAGAAATAAAAGAACTTACCTGAATCACAATGAAAGTCACTTCACTTTTAAAAATTTACATATCAAGCTGACAATATAAATGAGTAAAGGAAGTGAATATGAATAACGTGATTAACAAACTTCATAGGATAAATAAGTATATCTAAATTTTTTAAACTTTAAATAGAGACATAGCATATTTTTAAACACATAAACTATTATTAATAAAAAAACTCCTGTATGATAGGTCAAAAACAAAAATCTAATTATAGTCTTCAGAACAGAAATTATGTAGTTTAAATAATTGAATCGAGGTGTTAAAATGAGACCATTAAAAATTAAAGAATTTTAACCATCTTGCCTTGAAAGATTATAACACACACATTTCTAATAAGAATTCGAAAGGGAAAATTATACATATATTAGAAAAAACTAAAAATAAATCACACGGTCCCAGAAGGTAGGAGAATAAAGGAAAATCCAGTGGAGTGGGAGAGAATGCCTTACTAAAGGGGAAAGCATAAATTAATTACACTGTAAAATGGGACATCCCAAAACGCACGTGTGACACAGCTGCACCCTGATGAGGATGAAATACTGCCGGTGCCATTGGGCACATTTTGTGAGATTTCCCGATGCCACTGCCCTGCGTCTTAAACACAGAAGCAAATTTGGTGACCCCTCCATGGGTATTTTAATATGGTTATGTGAGGAAAGCTTGGAAAACAAGAGTGCTGTGCGTTAATGACTTTGAACCCCAGGGGTTTCATTGTTAAAGACCTTCCTTCAAGATCAGTCATGAAAATTAGCATTCAGGAAGAATTTTGAAAACCAATTATTCTTAAATTTGATCATTATAAATTGGAAAACATATTTTAAAAATCCCTGTTCCAAAGATGTTCCCACCAAATTCACGGGTGACATGAAATGCTTTCACTGGTGTTTCCTTTCTCAAAATGTCTTCCTTTGAGCCTTTTTTCTGCAGACACACACTAACATGAACGCCGTATGTGTCGCATCTGGAATCTTCCCAGGGACTGGCTTCATTTACCAGGAATTTTGCTGGGTATTTCCGTTTCCTTGTGAGGCAGAAGCACTCACGGTACTGGCTGAGATTTGTGTTTCCCTGTAGCAAAGCGGTCTGTCCTATCCCTGTGTCAGCACCTTCTCTGATTATGCAGTCCTCCGGCTGAGGTGCTCGCAGGAGCGCACCAGGCAGCCTTCTAATGAATTTTCTTTATGATTTGACCCGAAGTGCAGAGAAACTGTATATTGAGGCGTGTGACTGGAGAAAAGCGATAGAGGCTGCAGACGCAGATTAAATCAGTCAGTCCCGGGAAGCATCGCACCGGAATTTAACACACTGCATGTGTCGTGCACACAGCCCTGCGGGAGCACCAGCTACTGAATCGTTTCTCCGCTTTAGGAACGGCTTACTCCCCAGACGGGCTGCTGGGACGGGCCTCGGGGAAGACCCAGCACCGGGTCCAACCTCCAAGGGCAACTGGGGACACGGGCTGAGTAACGGACTCAAGTACTAACACTCCTCTCCCCCTCTGACTGTTCACCGGTATCTTTTTTTTTATTATTCTTTTTGAGGGCAGTGTCACTGGCCCTCACATGTGGGACGCGAACCAGGGCCACTGGGGTCCCAAGCCAGCGCTTAACCACCGCGCCACTCGGCCGGCCCCAATGATGAATATTTGTTAAGCGTTTTCCTGTCTGACAGATGCTGGCTTCTTTCAGGGAGGGCACAGAAGGTCATTTGGTCTTTCTGGCTTCAAGAAGTTTGCAGTCTCCTTGGAGAGGAAGATTTGCCTGTAAACTGCAGACAGCCAGATGAGAAAGAAAGTCATTAAACAGCACAATGTAATCTGAAGGGCAGTCAGGAAAAGGATGATTAGCAAATGCAAGACACCCTGTGCCCTCAGGCGCCTGGCAAGTAACTGGAACCAGGAGCAGGGGGCTTAGCAGTGGGGGCGGGGCGGGAGGGTGGCTCGGAAACTGATGCACAGGGGTCCCCGCAAACCAAGTGCCTTGGAGAACCTGCTTCACTCACTCAGTACTTTTCGAGAAAGGGGGTAGCTACGTGTTGCCTTCATTTTGTCATTTTTCAAGGAAGTTCTCAATTTCAATATTCAACTAAAGCTTTTTTATTAAAAAAAAAAAAATTCTGGGCAGTCAGCCGAAAGTGAGTCTGCAGACAACACAGTAGGTAATTTCTGAGTCTCCGCTGACCCTGGTGAAGAAAAGCCACGCTCCGTGACCTTGTGCTTTGCAGTGCTATTCCAAAGACCCCAGATCGCAAGGTCACATCAAGTACTAATTGGCCCAAGGAGGGATGCATGCTGTGTCACTAACACTGGCCCTACCCATTTGGCTGGGTCCCTGCTCCTGCCAGTGAGACAGAGGACGTCCCATCCCCGCCCGGGACCAGCCTTCTCAGTGGTGAGGGGAGGACCCAGCGTGCATGTCAGCAGCCCCCATTAAACACCAAGGACTCTAAGATCCGTAGGATCCATTCCTGCCCCACCCTCCAGCCCCCCAATCTCACCCCCTGGGATCCTGCACTGCGGCTGCCTTGTTTTGGGGACACCTGGTCCTTACCTGTGTTCCCAGCCTGGGACCTGAGGTCCTGCCTTGTCCCCAAGTTCACCCAGAGAACCAAGCCTTCCCAGTTGCTGGCAGAATGCCTCCTGTTTTCAGCTGCTAGATTCCCACAAGGGACCTGCCAGGTTGTATATTTTGTGCCTCTGGGTGCCTTCCGTGCTTGTTGTTGGTCTCCCTCTGCACTGAGTATGGATGGAGGATGGATGCATGGATGGGAGGATGGATGGTGGATGGATGGATGGATGGATGGATGATAGATGGATGGAGGATGGATGGATGGATGATGGATGGTGGATGGATAGAGGATGGATGGTGATGGAGCTTCGAGGAGATATGGATGATGGTAAGTGGATGGATTTGTTGATGATGGATACATGGTGGATGGAGGCAGGATGCTGGATTGAGAATGGATTCTGGGTGGAGGATGGAGATTGGGTGGAGGATGGAGATTGGGTGGAGGATGGAGATTGGGTGGAGGATGGAGATTGGGTGGAGGATGGAGATTGGGTGGAGGATGGAGATTGGGTGGAGGATGGAGATTGGGTGGAGGATGGTTTGATAGTTGGTGTGTGGATGGAGGATTGATGGATGAATGGAAGGATGGGTGGATTTTTCTTGGATGGCGGACAGATGGATTGATGGATACAGGCATGGATAATCGATTGTCTTACAAAGTAAACACTTATCCTCTTGCGATTTCTGACCACTCCTTGCCATTTGCATTCTTGGAGGCATGAATGTACAACAATTGAAAATCCCTATTGTAGCAAATGTGTTTCTCTGATGTGGGGCTACAAAGACAGCATTTTGTCATACGTGGGATAAAAGGGTGTCCTTTGAGTGACGGCCTTTAGAGCCAGAATGCAGCTGGTGAAGAAAGGACCACTTGAGCAGCCCAGTGGGTTGTAATTCTGAGTGCATCTCTCTCAGAAGCCTGCGGACTTCTTGCTTTTGTTTGCCTATGTGTCCCTGGCACAGCCTATGAGCCCTAAATGAAAAGGTTATTATCTTTAACCAGCATGTCATATTCTCACATTTTCATGTCAAGTAAGCTGAAAATGATTCATGTCTATAATTGATTCAGTGGCATTTTTGCAACTAGTTGCCTTTAAAGCATAATCACCAGAGCTGTAAGCAAAATAAAGGCTTATAGTATAATATTTCATAAAGCAACAATGCATGAGTTCTTTTTCTTCCCAGAATAATTGATACTGTTGTACATATTTGGACTAAAAAAGTTTTATACACACTAGGAAAAATTATGTTACCTGAACGAGGTAAAACGAAGTTCCACCATAAATCTTAAAACTTTAAAAATGCTGTGAATATTTGATTACCCAGTTGAAGAGTGGTGTCTTATTTTTAGGCAGTCCCCATAAATTCTACCTCTTAATTTTCCTATAAACAGGCCGGTGTGCGCTATTGTCAAGCCACTTAAACGTGTATTTTTAAAGGACTCTGGGTTGTTACTGACACAGGCAGCTGATGTTGATGAACCTTAGAGGAATGAATCCAAGAGCAAAGGGGGCGGAGAAGCGGTGCAGGGCTGAGAGGGAGGCGCTTCGGCTCCTGGCTGGCAGGTGGTCTCGGAGCTGGAGACGCGCTCTGCAGCCGGGACTCAGGGTGCCACCACAGGCACAGGGCAGGGGCACGCCGGGAGGGACAGGGTGTCGGCAGCCTAGGTGCGAGTGCTGTGTCAGCAGGGCGTCTTCCCGGGCAGAGGCGGTGGCCGAGGGGCCTCCGCGGGACTCGGGTGGTCTGAGGGCAGTGTGCCAGCGGCCACTCAGCCCGAGCGACTGCGGGCGGAGAGGGGCCATGGCCCGTCCCCTTCCGACGGGCCCCGGGGGGTTAAGTGCACAGACGTCGCGGCGGTCGCAGTCAGCTGCAGCCCAGGCCACGTGGGCCGGACTCAGAGCAGACCCACTCCGTCCGTCAGAGTGGCTGACCTTTCCCCAAGGACACGCGGCCGCTGCCGCACTGGACAAGCATTTATGTTTATTTGTTTGTCTTTTATCTGCCTCTTCTGTTACTGGTTTGTTATGAGAACTAAACAAGTTGAAAAATTTGAAATAACACAATTCCTGGTCCATTTTAAATGCTTGATTATAAGCATTTTCTTCAAAGAGCTACGTAATCTTACCTTTTCCTTTTCCTCATCGCGGGCACTTTGCTCCGGTCACTCTCCCAGCCTGTGGCTTTGCAGAATCACAGATTTCAGCGGGAGAAAAGCATCTAGTGATAACCTCATCTATAGGCGGTAGAAACACAGCCTCAAGGGAAAAACAGCATGAACCCCAGACCACGCAGCTGGCGCTCCCACCGGGACGTGTCCCCTTTTCCCAGATGCCCAGCTTGGCTCCTTCATTCCAGCTCAAGCGCAGGGTGACGACACAGGGTCCTTCCAGCCCTGTCTGTGAGGCCCCTCCGCGCGGCATGCCCCGTCCCCTCCCCAGCACCATGGCACAGCAACGCTGGGGCTCCGCTGCGTCTTCCCGGCTCGTTTCCCAGCCTGTCCCTCCCGGTCCATCCTGTTCGGCACACGGGCCGGGCCCTCGGCTGTGGCTCCCACGCGCCCGGGTCCCCTGGTTCGATTCACGTGAACTCAGCTCGGCCTGGCCGAGCACGGGGCCTCACTGACTGCTGCCCTCCTGCCACCGCCCGTCCCCGCAAGTCGCTCAACTCCACGTGGCCCATGTTCTCAGTGTCATAAACGTGCTGCAACTGTGCCCATCTGCATGCATTTCCTTAAGTGTTCCCACCACTGGGCCATGTTATACTGTGTTACATTATAGGACATCCCATCATGTATTGTCTCACATCATATATCGTATCAGTATATTTCTATTTTATTTCAGTTCCGTTCATCCTCAATGTAAGGATTTAGAGATTGAAAAGCCGACAGTGAAAATGCCAGAACCCTCCAGGAAGCCGTGCATCTCCGTACAAAGAAGCACATACATGCCTGTGTACAAGCATGCAGGCACATATGTATTCTTTCTCTGATTTTTTCTAGTTCCAAAAGTAATCTTCTTCCCCATTTTGTAAATAAAAACTATGTTATTATAGGTTCAAAACAAAACAAAAGTGGAAGTAATTCTTCTCTCTGAAATTCCCCTACTTGCTGGTCAGTTCCTCGATAGGAAAATGGACATATTTAGCTTGATTTGTGTTGGATAAATCACACTTGGCTCTCACCCACATCTTGATATCCTCTGTGGGCTTACAAATGGATTTTTGAAGCCAGATTTCTTTGAGGCTTTCTGAACGTGACCCTTTTCCCTTGCAAACCTGAGTTGGCAGAGCTCAGGGGTGCTCCAGTGCAGGATGCACGGTAGGATCCCCACTCAGCAGGCGTCCTGTTCCCCAGGACCCCTAAGTCTCCTCTTCTGGGGCTTCTAGCACGTAATGTCTTCTTAGAGTCTGCACGTCCACGTGTTTGTTTCGCCGCTGTTATGCCAAACACCACGGTACTGGACGCGATCGCGGAGGATGCGTGTGATAGCAGCGCACCTCACAGGTAGAGACAGATTTAAATGGTCTCAAAAACACTGAGAAGATGGCAGTCTTGTTGACTTCTTTCTCTGCAAAGTCGCAGTTTCACTGCCCCTGAGAGCACACTTGAAATGTGCCTTCTAAGACTCATCCTCAAGCGTTAGAGTGCGCCCTGGGGGGCGGGGGAGACGGGCACTAGCGGATTCCTCCATCTCGCCATGTGAGCCAAGTTCACTGCCAGGTCTTACTTGCCCAGTGAATGACCTTGAACGCTCCCTAGCTGCAGCCTTGCGAAGCAAAAGCAGGAGCTGACAGCCAGGGGACACAGAGGTGACAAACGGTGAGATGCCTCTCTGAAAATTCAAAGGGCAGAACTTCACGTTTTCTCTGACACTCGGAGGCGTGCCGCGGTGGGGAAGCAGGCCTCCTGGCCTTTCAACGTGGCTGTGAGACAAGGTGCACATATCATTCCCACCAACTTAGCAAAATGTGTTTCTATCTTGATGTATGGCAGTACTTTCCAGGGCTGTATTTCACACCGGACTGCAGTAATATCACCTGAATTTTATTAATGTGTTCATTAATTTGATTTACAACTATTGCAGTTCTGGACTTACAGTTTCTAAGGAAATACTATCTAAGGAAATCTAAGGAAATGCTATCTCATCTAAGGAAATACTAAAGAAATTTCTGTTTCTTATGGATGTACTTTAAATGTGTCAGTATATTTTCTGAAATTGGAATTACAAGTTACAAATGTACAGGACATTATACAGAATTATTTAAATATATAAGACATAAAGAGCCCCAGTAGTTCGTGATGTATTTCCTGAGTTAATTTAAATACAGTCTATCCCAGGGGTTGGCAAACTGAGGCGCGCGAGCCGCTGCGGCTCTGTGGAGACTTTCCATCTCAAAAGTTTGCCGACCCCTGGACGAGCCAGTCTTGTCCCTCACAACAATTTAAAAATTATTTGAAAGCCGTAAATATAGTTTTACAAATAAGGAAAGCTTGAAGTAGTATTTTAAATGAAACTATGGTAGCTCTATTTTCATTTTCAATTTTTCTTCAGAGCCACATGGGCGTACCCACAGAGCCGCATGTGGCTCGCGAGCCGCAGTGTGCCGACCCCGGCGGCTCTCCCGTCTCAAAAGCTTGCCGACCCCTGCGGTCTCCAAACCCTAGTTTGTTCAGGGAGCGGAGCCACGGGAGCGCCGCGGTCTGGGGCCTGCGCTGACGCAGGCCCAGTGCCTTCTAGCTGCGTCCCCTCCGGGGAGTTCCACGTTCTCTCCAGCACCCGTCTCTTCTTCCGGAGCCTATGTGAACTCTCCACATTAGTCAGCTGTGTGCTGCACATAATAGGTCCTCAACAAAAGGTAACAGATGCTTAATTTAGAAAGGTAATGAAAGTTAGCTACTGTAACTTTTCTATCGCATGCAGTCTCACCCTCTTTATTTGTCCTTGTTTCCTGCCCATTTCTCAGAATTCTGCTTTTTTAATTTATTACTCTCTTGTGTGCATGTTTAACTCCTCAGCCCTAGGTGTAAATTACATCCCTGATTCCTAGGCCTTCCTTCAGCGTCTGAGTTATGAGTAGGCCCTGGACTCAGGGTTAGCTGTGGAAATGTAGGCGTGGGTTGTACCAGGTTCGCGCATTAGTCTGTAGAGACCTGGCAGCTTGAGCTCATTTTCTCTCTCGTTTGGAGAACTGCACACCCTCCTTGGCCATAAAGGTGGGATCTGAACTGGGCTGGGCCCGCTGTTACATGAAACGTACGGAGGAAAGGTTGTGTCGGAAGTCGGCATCCAGGCAAACAGATCAGTCAGCGTGCCCAGATTTCCGAATGGACTTAGCAGAAAGGCTTTCCTCTCCCCTCCCCTGGGACTGGAAGGATCGTGTGCCTGCATCATAATTATTTGATTAGTTAGTTAGTATGACAGAACTTACATCCTGTCTGCAGTGAGTCCTCGGGACGGCAGGGGTGAATGCTGGCTGCTGTCACTGTCATCGCTGTCAGTACCGGAATTGCTGAGGTCTGGGGCCGCAGAGGCCACGGTGTTTATCACATAGGGAATGTCAGAACCGTAAGAGGAAGCCAGGCAAAAAACAAAACAAAAAAGTTCATATTAGCAAGGAATGCTGCTTGTGTTCCTGGAGCCAGCTGTGCCTGAAAGCCAGGATGTGCCACTGGAATTCCCAGTACAAGAGGCAGTGTATTTTCTTAAAACAATGAACAAATGAACACAAAACTGATGTGAGCTTCCTTTTCTTCTGATTGCCATCAAAAGAGTATTAAATGATCTTTTCACTAAACCACGTAGCCATCAAATGAACTGTTCCCTTACTCCTCGGGAATTTGATTAATTTGAAGACAAACTTGGCTTTCAAGTCCCTCTCCCTCTCTCCCTCCCTCCCTCCCTCTCTCTCTCACACACACAAGTGCAGGATTTCATTTGCCTGAATCACTCGTATAATTTCTCAAACATGAGAGGTGATGTGCACAGCCATAGTGAGTTAAGAAAGGAAGCGATGCTGAGACAGGAGAAAAGTTGGAATCATCACTATCGTCCCACTTAACTAAGAGAGCTGGAATGCCCAGCACGGACGGCAGTTACTGTCACCGGGACTTGAACGTCTAGATCAGGGGTCGGCAAACTGCGGCTCGCGAGCCCCATGCATCCAGGTGGCTCTGAAGTAAAATTGGCAATGAAAATAAAACTATCATAGTTTCATTTATAAAATTGTTAAAGGATATTGTTCACATAATGGTGATTTCATTTGTTTTATGGCTCTCGAATAATTTTTAAATTGTTGTGAGGGACAAGATTGGCTCTTTCATCTCAAAAGTTTGCCGACCCCTGTTCTAGATGATTCCATTCACACGACCTTAAAACAAAACCACGTGGGACAAAGAAGATAAGATTCCAAGCCATAGTGTGTCTGGTCTCAGCAAGGGAGGATGTCGCCTCCGGCGTGAAGGTGTGATTTGTGTCTCTTGCGAATCACGTAGCTTGGTTCACTAACTGAAAATAAACCTTGAGTTTCCATTGCTTATTTGAAAACTTCAGAATAAATTAACCTCAATTAAGTTACATCCAGAAGCTTCCTAAGTGAATAGTGTTCCTAATAATTTCTACATGAAATCTGCTATATTTTCATTTGAATTTATTTTGCATAACTGTTCACTGGAGGAGAAAGAGAGATGTTTGGCCATAATTTCCATGTTAATAGTACACACTGTTTCAGTTAGTGCTCACACACCTTACAGATCTTCAGTTCAAAGGTAATTTTACCAGGCGAAGGAGCAGTCTTAAATAGTAATATTTCCATTCTGTACTTTTTCTCAATAATAATAATATTTTACCCATGCACGTGTACTTGTAATGCTGAGAGTTTCCGCCCCACACGTCTGCCTATGATGCTCAGACCCGGTCTGTAACCGCTGTTTACAGTATAATCCGCACCAATAATAACCTCCCAGCCAATCCTGCAGGAAAGCCAGTCCCCCCGAGAACACAGCAGCTAAACCACCTCCGGGTTAGAAGGGATTTAAAGTCAGGATTACAGATTGACATATCGTGAATAGATAAAGAGCTGTCTTCCCCGAGTGGGTCTCACTTCGTTACCCAATTCACAGATGTGCACGGTAGGCACCTGACTGGACTAGTTAGAAAGGTGGTGCATAATATCGCCTGCAGTCACTCCTTCCACGTCACACGTTGGCAGGGGAACCCACATCACGTGTGAAGCGGCCACCTGCCTTTGACATGTGGACCCCAGGCGAGTCCACTTCCCCAGACGGACGCCGTCTTTTCCATTGCTTTCTTCCCACGGTCCCTCTGCCTCCTTCTCCTTTTGGCTTTTTCCTCAGGCCGGCTCTGTTTCTGTTTCGTGCGCCTGTGTCGTTTTCCCTCCGGACTTTCGGTGGCATTTGAAGGCAGGATTTAACCATTAGTACCATTTCGCCGTTGCATGGCAGCCTGCCCCTGGTGCAGCTGGCTTTACATCTGGCAGGACGTCTGCAGGCTCTCGTTTCTGCCACCCAACAGAGAAAGGGAAGGCTGGAAATGTGATCAGGTGAGCCAGGCAAAAGGAAAGGCTGGTCTGGGAAAGGCTGACTTTCCAAGGCCCCCCGGGCCTCGTGAGAAGGCAGAATGCGGTTCCAGCCATTGTTCCAGCGTTCCCGAAGGACCAGCGCCCAGTGGTTTTAGAGATACGGAGCTGGCGTGGATGCTGCATGGAATTCAGTGCCTGATGTGAGGTTAAAACGCCGGCCAGGACAGCACGCCCCGCACTCCTGGCTCCACACCAATCTCCGTCTTTCTCAGGTCTTCAGATTTCCTCTGGAAAAATCTCACAGGACATGCAAGCACTGCAGGACTGTTAACCCAAGGCCAAGACGCAGACGCCAGGTAGACGCCAGGTAGACGGGGTAAGGATTTTCCGATTTTTATTTTCTTTTTATCTTCAATTTTTCCTCGTTCCACAGAGAGCAGTGTGACAACAGGCTGATCTTTCAAATGAAGAGAAACTAAGCCTGGCACCCTGTTCCGATGTCATTAAGCTCAGGGCGGCCTCCTGTGCAGGCCCTGGTGTGCTGTCAGTGCACACACAGCCCTGCAGATACCCAGCGTGCTTCCTTCGCTCGCTGATGTTTAATGTTACACATCCGACGAGTAATAGATTCCGGAGTAAATCATTTAATTGTGTAAAGGGATTAGATGTGTGCTGTTGTGTCCGCTGCCCAGCATGCTGATGACCGTGTGACACAAATCTAAGTCACACGTGGGGATTTGGAGGCTGCACCTGTCTTTGTTTGCACAGAACCAATTTACATTTGTCATTCTTGTTTGCTGGCTGCAGAGGGAACTGGCCCTCGGAGGCTCTTCAGCCTTAGTAGGAATAGGAAGCCACATGCGAGGTCACACCGTATGCAGGTGAAGAGGCGTATGCTAATTAAGAACCATCATTCAATGTCATTTCTACATTAGATTAAGGAAAACCCATTAGAGCACTCCATCTCATTTTTCTCAAGAGGTCATGAGCCAAGCGACTAACCTCATCAAAACACGCGGCCGTCATCACTCTTTATCCACTTCAGCCCCGCTCAAGCTAAGGCCTGACCTCATCTGTCTTTCGCCAGCATGATCCCCGAGTGCACTGAATGCATTTCTCCACTACGAAGGACTGGCCGCCGGCCCTCGGGCAGCTGTGCCTGGCTCCCGCTGGTCAGACCAGAGAGGCCCGGGAGGTGCGAGGCCCCTCTGTGGCTCCCGAGGCCATTTTCCTTCTGTGAGCCGCGGGGATCCACGCGAGGACGACAAGCTCCGTGAGCCGAGCCCTTGGCTCTTGCGGACCTGCCGAGGACACCACATAAAAAGCCAGATTCAAACAGCATTTTTATACATGTATGGCTTTGTTGTTTCAACTACATGTGGATAAACATTTTGGATTTTTTGTCACTGTATTGATCATAACACTAGTCTTTCTGCAAATCCAACCGCTTACGCTCACTGCCTCACGTGTAAATTCTCGTCTGATTACTAATTAATGATCCCGACTTACTAGTAATACTGACTTAGAAATAATGCTGTTTCCACAAAGTAAAGTTCAGGGGACAATTAACAGGGTAATTCAAAGGGAAAAATGTGTCCATAGTTTTTTCTAAAATTGATTTACTCTGATTATTTCGATGAGTACCTCAGTTACTCCCTTCATTTGGTATAGACACAGCTTAAGTCATGGCAAAAAAATGAATGGCCATGATTTTTTAATTAATTAATTAGTTACTGTTTCAGGTACTTAGTTTAGATGACATTAAATTTCTACTTTGTTGATATACACCGTCAAGCACACATGCTTACGTAAGTCATGTAATGGGTGGCTGTAAGTAGTTTATTTAATCTGTTCACTCTGTTAAAAAAAAAAAAGCAGAATATAGTTTGAAAGCCATAAATGTCACATCCAAAATAAAAGGAGCTAAATGAGCAAAAACATAGCACAAGCATCGGTTATGGATAATTTCCCTTTTGCGGTGTTAATAATTGCCAACCCTTTATAGTATGTGAGAGCATGGGACTGGTTTCTTGGTTACCGTTGGTAAGAGTTGTCACTCCCCTGCAACTTGCACATCCGTCCGTAGCACACCGTCCGTAGCAGGTCCTGCATGTGCTAAAAGGTGACTGAAACACGCCCCTGTCCTCACGTGGAAATGAGTCATCGGCCCACGCGGTGGCACTGGGCGGCCCTGGTGGCAGCCGACGCATCGGTGTGCTTCTGCTCCGGCAGTGGCGCTATCTCCGCTGCGAACACCCGTCGGTGCGACGCACACGGATCGAGACACTGAGGTCCAAAAGTGCAGACGTGGCGTGCGGTGTGCAGGACTCAGACAGACTTGGGTTCAAGTGCATGCTGTGTGCCCTTGAGGAACACACTCCACTCTGCCGTGTTCTACATCAGTGAAAAGGGGGCGTAATGATAGACACTGAGGATGGGCGTGACGATTAAATGAGGTGATACGTGCCAGGCATTTGGCACAGTACCGAACTGCGGATTATTACGGTACCAGTAACACAAAATGGGGTGCAGCTATCATAAAGGAACCCCGAGTTTCTGTGGGCTGTCCCGGGGACTCTGCGGAACACCTTTGGAGAGCAGAGCATCCTGGTGCAAGGTCAAGGGCACACTGGCTCAGGTGGCCGGGGTGGCAGCACGGTTACAGGCAGTGGAGACGGCAGAACAAATAGTTAATTCATTGTAGGGTCTATTTCTCCTGAGGTGATTCAATAGACGGTCTGGGTTTGGAGATTTACTCTTAACAGTGTAAATATTTGCTGGAAATCCCAAAGGTCCAAGACAGGGGCTGAGAAGCTTTCCTGTAAAGGGCCAGAAGTAAATGTTTTAGGCTCTGGGTACCACGTGGTCTCCGTGGAGACCGCTCAGCTCCGCCATCGCAGCAAACCACGCGGTCTCCGTGGAGACCGCCCAGCTCCGCCATCGCAGCAAACCACGCAGAGAAACGATGTAAACAGATGAGCATGGCTGTGTTCCATAAATCTTTTTTTTTTTTTTGAGGGTGGTGTCACCAGCCCTCACACATGGGATCCGAACCGGGGCTGCTGGAGTCCCAAGCAAGCTCCCTACCGCCGCGCCACTCGGCCGGCCCCCATAAATCTTTTTAACAAAAACAGGAGGCAGGCCGGATTGTCCCACAGCCCTTCCTCCAGCGTATTAGGGGTTGGTCATTTTGCAGAGTTTCAGTCTGGTGCTCGGAGAGCTGTACCCGGGCGGTGAGCCGGGATGACGGGCAGAGTGCCCTCAGAGGCCGGCTGTGCCACCCCTGGCTACCTGGTGGAGCACAGGGCGCATCACTTCTGGGTCGGCGAGAAGGAGCCTGCTTTGTGGAAATGCCTTGGCATCACAGGGAGTTGCTTGGGCGGGTTACAAAGTCAAGAGGAAGTGACAAGCCGAAGACAGTGGTGGGACGTAGCAAGATGATGGGAGAGTAATTTCTCTGTCTTTGTCTTGGAGGAAAGTTATTCTTTCTTGCCTGGGAAGACCAGCCTCCTTGATTTCACTGCCTCCTGAACCCCGAGGAGTCTCATATTCACCCATTTTCAGCTCTTACCCCCACTTTGCCCTTCTGTCCTGGCCTGTGGCCTTTCTGTCATAAGTGCATTCCCGGGGTACCGCTGTCTCTTCTAGTACATGTGTCAGATCTGCCAGCTTGGGCCATAAAACACGTGGGAATCAGACACATCCACATTCAGGTCTCACCCTGTGACCCAGCTCCCCTGGCCTCCCTCAGGCACAGGTTCTTCATTCTTAGTGTTGCCATAATCACAGTATCAAACTTAGAGGTTTGCTTATTTTTGTGTGGATTTGGTGAGTTCATCTGCATAGATCAGTGCCTGGTACCCCTTAAGAGCTTGATAATAGTTCATTAATATTTTAATTGTTTTCAAGAGTCCTATCTTTAATGCAGTATAATTTCTAGAACCATACATTACCAAAATATCAACAAAGTCAACAATGACTTTTTGGGCCCCGTCTTCCATTTGTTTCGTATTGCCCGGCGCCCTTTCATGCTGTCATGTTCTGCTGTGGTGTCACGGGACTGCATCATCCACTTCGCTCTTACCGTCTCGGTGTTTCTGTCTTCTTAAAATTGCAAGGCGTTCTGTCTTTGACTCCTCACATGTGGCGCAGACGTGGCTTCCCCGCCCCTCTCCTCCTGGCACGCACGCGCCCGGGGACCCCGCACAGCAGCCTCTCACCCCAGCCCCACAGCACGCAAATCAAATCCTTAGGTTCAGCACCTCACAAGTCCACATTCGCAGCTTTCTGATGATCTGATATTTCCATGAGCGGATCTCAGCCTTATGAAAGCATGTCCAAATGCAAATTGATGGCGTTTTGTGAAACTTGGCTTTTCTTCTAACTTGCCACGATTGCTTCAGCTTCTCAGGCTTAAAACTTTGTTTTTTTGTTTGTTTGTTTGTTTGTTTGTTTGTTTGTTTTGAGGGCAGTGTCACTGGCCCTCATATGTGGGACCCGAACCGGGGCCGCTGGCCTCCCAACCCAGCGCCTAACCACCGCGCCACTCGGCCGGCCCCAGAGGAAATTTTAAGACGTGCTAAAGTCCCGTTGATTCCAAGCGCCAGAAAATGGATTGCTCCAGGGACATACCCTGCAGCCACCTGCACAGTGTGTGTGTTCGTTCGTATTTGGTGAGGACCGCGGTGGCATTTCCACCGCTCCTACCCTGAGACGACGCGTATGGACCCCAGCGTCCGTGCTGCAGGCCCCTGGCCCTTCCCGGCAGGGCCCAGGAGACACAAAGCCAGGGCCCAGGAGTGCCTCTGGCCGCCAAGTGTGTGCGCTTATTTTCCAGGTCGCTTTGAAACTCTTAGGTCTTTTTATAGCCACTCCTCCGTTTTGACCCAGTACAGCACACATTTTATTGATAGGGATATTTATCTCCCAAGCCATGGGCCGCAGAGGCATAAACGTGTTTTCTAGGTGAAGCGCTTTTGTGCGCATTACGCAGTTCTGTTGGCTCTCTCTGCGCTCTCCGCGTCTCTTCTGTTTGGGGAGGACGAGCCCTTAGGTTTTGGGCCTGTGATTTCTCTGCCATCACCGGCCACCGGCGCGTCTCTGATTTCAATGCGCACCGCATGCCCTTTCAGCAACGCTCTCCGTATCCTTTAGTGAAGTCCAACCCCTTGGGAATCAAGAGCGAAAACAGAGCCACCCGCCTTCCACAGACGGACCAGACCACACCGACCGACCGGAGGGCCGCAGGGGCGCACCGTCCATGGCGAGAGCTCCATTTAACCCCGGTTCCCAAGGAGGCGCAGTCACTGTAGGGGACACACTTGATTCTAACAAGGGCTGCTCCCTTCCATCGGAGATCACATGATGGTGAGAAAGCTCTGTCACTTAAAGGGCAGGAGTTTATTACGGTAAGTACACAACAGAGCAGCCCAGAAAGACTGCCACACCATTTTACGGGAACCCTCTTCTGACCCTCTATAAATAACCCGTTGGGTAAAGTCTCCATTTTATATTGGTTTGCTCTGTCACCGGAGTGGAGTGATGGCCTGAGAAATTCTTCCTGAGGGTTTGAAGGTTGGCATGGCAATGCCTTTCTGTCTTATAATGGATGTGTGCAATTCGTCAGGAGTGGAACATATGCCTGGCTTTATTCACAAACTTTCAGAGATCTGAACTGCCAGCGACACTCAGAATCTGGCACCGGAATTTGATATTTAAATCGTTCCAGGAAAAATCAGTCAATAAGGCTTTGTAATTTATCCCTAGCAAATATATTAACTTCCTACTGAAATGAAATTTATTTCAAAAGCATTTTAAGTTTTTCAGAAGCTTATTGTTATGCTTCATTAGATATTTTGGTGAGCATCTAAATTGTGGAGAGGGTGTATAATTAGGCTTCCAGATAATATACGTTTATATTTTTTTTCCCATTTTATTGGAGAAGCACTTAATGGAAAATTGTGTTTTCTGTATGTACATTGTATGTGTGCTGTTGTTATATCTGTTAAAAGGCACAGGATCCTCCAAATATTTACTTCATGAAGAAAAAACTTTAGAAATATAAAACAAACCTATATTTATTTATTCTGTCTTGTTCTTCCTTGAAACTGGACCAGTAACACCTGTCAATGCCTTGAAGACTCACAGAAATTCATTATTCATTATGCATTTATTGCTGGTTCTTGGGTCATTATGAAAAATTTAAAATGTCATCTTTCTTTCATTCATGGTATCCAACTGTTGCATGAAAGAATGGATGTGACATGACAGTGGGTGAATTTCCACAAGAGAAACCTTTTCTTGCTTCATCATCTTTCTGTCAGGCTTTCAAACAGTCATCAGTGCAATCCTGAGAATCAAAACCCAGCTGCCCCAGATGCATCTTCCACTGGGATAAAGCAGAGGACCCAGGTTTGCTCTGTAAGGATTGTTAATTACCTTGTGCATAAGATATTTATCAAATAATCAGCCCTAGCTGTTTCCACAAAAACAGTTTTCCTTTGGGCATGCACAGTAGAAAAAATACATCACATTGGGCAGGGAGCTGTTTTATGCCTCCTCTGAAGCCATTCATTCCCATTTAGGTAGATATTAAATTCTTTTATTATTAAATGGACTAGCTGTATTTATCCCACTTTGTTTTCAAATGCAAATGGCAGGTGTTCTGCATTCCACTCAGGAATGAGCCCTGTGACTAAATCATAATTTAATGATCTCTTCCTAGAGAGATAATGATGCAAAATTTAGATCTGGGAAGAGGGTGCTCATTTTCATCTAATTGGGCTGATCCTTCTGCAAAATCTCTGCAGGCTTCTGTAGTTGTGCTAATAAAATACACTGGGTGAAACCAGCAATACGAAAGACGTTACATTTTTATTCAGGAAATACCGATTACCGAGACCTATCTTCCCACCTGAAATGGTGTTTTTATGTACGTGTGATAATGTGCATTTTCTCTTGAGTTTGGGGAATTGTCAGTTTTATCGCAAGCAAGAGCTAGGACTTTTTGGTTTAAACAGTTATATATACTTTTAAGTAAATTGAAAGAAAAACAGTCTTGTATATTTACCATTTTAAAATACGTTATATTTATCATTTCCAGTGCTTTTCATTTCTTTCTAAATATCTGAGTTTCACCTGGTATCTTTTCCCTTCAGATTTAGTGTTTCTTGTAGGACAGCTGAGCGATAACTCCTCGTTAGGTTTCTGTTATCTGGATCTATATTTTGCCTTCAGACTTGAAGAATGTTTCCACTGGATCTAGAATTCTAGGTTGATCTCTTTCCCGCAGCACTTTAAACTTGCTGTTCACCTCTATGTGATGTGCTGTCGTCTGTCTTCTTTCAAGATTTTCCTTTCATCTTTGTTTTTTAGAGGCTTTATTATGTGTGTCTATGTGGGGCTTTCTTTGTATTTGTCCCCCTGAAGGTCCTTGGATCTGTACATTTCTGACTTTCACCACTTTTGGTAAATTTTCTGCCATTATTTCTTCAAGTGTATTTTTAATTTATTGGGGTGATAATAGTTAGTAAACTAATATAGGTGTCAAGTGTACAATTCTATAACACATCATCTGTATATTGCATTGTGTGTTCCCCACCCAGAGTCAGTTCTCCTTCCATCACCATATATTTGACCCCATTTACCCTCATCTACCACTCCCCCCACCTCCATCCCCCCTCACCCCCTGGTAACCACTAAACTGTTGTCTGTGTCTGTGAGGTTTTGTTCCTTTATTTGTCTTGTTCCTTTGTAGCTTTCAGTTTTATATCCCACATACTCGTATGAGTGAAGTCATGTGTTTCTGGACTTCATCTGTCTGACTTATTTCACTGAGCATAATAATCTCACGATCCATCCCTTTCTCTTCTTTTGGGACTCCAGGTTTACACAGATTAAATGTTTTGAGGCTGTATTCATTTTTCTCTCCCAATTCTTTTCACTGTCTTTCAGGTTGGGAAAATTTTATTGATAAAACCTCAGGTCCACTGACTTTTTTCCTTGTCACTTCCATACTGTTGTTAAGCTCACTGAAATGTTTTATTTCAGAAATTATGTTTTTCAAATCTAGAATTTCCCTTTGGTTCTTTTTTTAAGAGATTCTAGTTCTCGGTTTAGGTTTCCTAATTTTATATTCATTTTGAGAAGACCTTTCATTTCCTGAAGCATAACTAAAGCCATGCCTTAATTCCGTGCCCTCTGTCTTCTCTGCTAGTACGAGCGTGTGTGGAGCCGCATGCTGCGGCGTGCAGGGTTGTTTTCCGGGCATTGCAGAGATTCTGGGTTCTGTTAAGTTCTCCAGGTAATACTGGTCTTGACTTTTCTTAGCAGGCCGTGAATGTAGCTGAGATCAAACCGCAGTCTCCTAGGCAGTGGGTGGCTGCAGCTCAGGGTCATTTGGGGACAGTTGGTCAGTCCGAACATATGTCCGAGCACTGCTGGGTGCGGGCGGTGTTCCGGCACAACGTGGGGCCCCCTTCTTCTGCCTCGCTTCTTGTGCCACTTCCCTTCTCGTTTTCCAGCTGGTCTGGTTGCGAAGACTGTTCTCTGTTTCTTCAAGCCGGTCAGTCTGCACGTTTTCTTCCCTTATTTTATCCACTCGGCATGGACAGACAGGGTCCTGCCCACCCTGACCCGGGAAGCTCAGCCACTGCTGTGCCCTCCCTGCGGGCGCGCTCTGTCCAGCGCCTCCCATGCTTTCAGATCTGCTAGTCTGTGTTTTCTCTGTCCTTGAGAGTTTTGATCTGCGGGAAGGTTGGTCCTGAAAGAAACCATTACCAGATATCCACAACTTTACAGAGGAAATAATTTCCTATATTACAAGTGTTTAAAAACATAACGCTCGACTATTTCATCATAAGATTACAGAATGATATATTACAGTGAGAAATTGCTATTTTGCAGGTCAGAAATGGCCAAATAGTAACAACTTTAAATGATTCAACATAGTAATTATGTTCTTACACATTTATAATTAATTTTATCATTGAATATCTATGGGCATATAGAGTTATCTGTGTTTCAGGCTATTTATATTGTATGGAGTCTGAGAAGTGGAATGGTTACATCTATCTTCATGTACACTTTCTTTTTTTTTTTTCTGAGGGCAGTGTCACTGGCCCTCATATGTGGGACCCGAACCGGGGCCGCTGGCTTCCCAAGCCAGCGCTTAACCACCGCGCCACTCGGCCGGCCCTACACTTTTAAACTTATTGAATATAACTGATAATTTTATCATGAAATTTTAATATAGTAATATGTAATGTAATTATGTTTTCTTAAAATGGTTGTACAAACACATGAATGGTTTCTAAAATGGCATCTATGTTAAAACTGGGTAATGCAATTATATTTGGCTTTGCTTTTTTTTTGTTAGCAAAAATATTATCAAGGTATTTAATTTGATTTGTGTCCTGTGTTTGTTCATTATTATCTACATTGAATATATTCAGTGTGATTGTTAACTTATGCATGTCTTCGTTGGGTAGTTGTATCTTAATATTTTAAGGACTCTGGGATATTTCAGACTTTCAGCATCCAAGTTCCACCTTTACGCATAGCTGAGACATTCAAATGTGCTTAATTTTAAGCAAGTCTTAAGATGGCTTCTTTATGCAAGTTAGGAAATTTTGAGAACTTGTGTTTCACATACGTATTAGGGTGGATGGACTAAGCAATAGGAAAAGAAAATGTGAACCAATAAATTGGGCCTTTTTGGAGCAAACACTGTATATGGGCAATGTAAGTGTTATGTCTGGTTATGTGCCCTTAAGTGTTTTAGCAAAACTACATGAGTGAGAAACAGAAAAGGCATGGCAGAAGAGAGAGGATCGAATGCCGGTGAGACAGGGCGAATCTCCGTCGTCGGCACATGGGGGAGGTGCAGAACCCTTGCTGTGGACTCATTGTACTTGGCGTGGAGCTTTAAATCCTTGTTGGGTTTGTCCATTTACCATATTCTGAGAAACAGCATGAAAAAACAGACTGAGTTTCCTTTACTCCTAAAGGAAAACACATCCAGTGCAGTGTCCGTAAATAACCGAGTCACGGTTTGTGTTAACACATATATCACATACTAGGAATTTGTGATTTATATGCATGTTTGCTAATTAATTTGTTTATTTTGCATGAAAAAAAATCAATTGAAAGCATGAATTATGGCCCCTCCACACTGCATGGAGAGGGCTAATTGGTCCATGACTAAAGATGTGCCCCCAAAGAATTTACCATTATATCATAATTAGAAAAAATAAAGTCTGTACACATGTCTAGATTTATGCCACATTAAACTCAGAATGCCTTAAAACAAGGATGGCAAATACCTCACTCAATGAGAACCATGTCCTGTGTGACATCAGCGATGCCTCAGTAGATCTCTCTGTCCTTTCCTGCCGGACTCGGACCCAGGGCTGGAATCCTGTGGACACAGGGTTTCAGGCCCTGTCAGTTGGACGGGTTATCTCACGGAAGGAACACTTTCTGCCATGCCCACCCCTTTACGGAACAACCTATCGACAGAATAATCTTACTAAGGAACCTGTAGTGCATAAAAATGATTTTGATCCCAGGAAACAGCTGGCCAATTCCACTATTTTAGCTTAAAAAATTATTTTCACTCATCTAGTTCCAGAGTCAAGATGATATCCCAGCCTCAGCTTTTAGTAAACAGTAGACATGCAGCTTATTTGAGGGAAGAGTGTCCCGTTGCTGTCGCTCCGTTTCCCTCTGCCCTCCGTTCTCAGGCCCGCGCGTTGTGTGTGGTGTGGAGACGCGGCCAGCTCCTCCCAGCCCCTCCCAGCCCCTCCCAGCCCCTCCCAGCTCCTCCCAGCCCCTCCTAGCCCCTCCCAGCTCCTCCCCCTCCCAGCCCCTCCCAGCCCCTCCCAGCTCCTCCCAGCTCCTCCCAGTCCCTCCCAGCTCCTCCCAGCCCCTCCCAGCCCCTCCCAGCCCCTCCCAGCCCCTCCCAGCCCCTCCCAGCCCCTCCCAGCCCCTCCCAGCCCCGCCCAGCTCCTCCCAGCCCCTCCCAGCTCCTCCCAGCCCCTCCCAGCCCCTCCCAGCCCCTCCCAGCCCCTCCCAGCCCCTCCCCCTCCCAGCCCCCCAGCTCCTCCCAGCTCCTCCCAGCCCCTCCCAGCTCCTCCCAGCCCCTCCCAGCCCCTCCCAGCCCTCCCAGCTCCTCCCAGCTCCTCCCAGCCCCTCCCAGCCCCTCCCAGCCCCTCCCAGCTCCCAGCCCCTCCCCGCTCCTCCCACCCCCTCCCAGCTCCTCCCCCTCCCAGCCCCTCCCTCCCCTCCCAGCTCCTCCCCTCCCAGCCCCTCCCTGCTCCTCCCCCTCCCAGCCCTCCCAGCCCTCCCTCCCAGCCCCTCCCAGCCCCTCCCAGCCCCTCCCAGCCCCTCCCAGCCCCTCCCAGCCCCTCCCAGCTCCTCCCAGCCCCTCCCAGCCCCTCCCTGCTCCTCCCTCCCCTCCTAGCTCCTCCCCTCCCAGCCCCTCCCAGCCCCTCCCAGCTCCTCACTGCTCCTCCCCTCCCAGCCCCTCCCAGCCCCTCCCACCCCCCAGCTCCTCCCAGCCCCTCCCAGCCCCTCCCAGCTCCTCACTGCTCCTCCCCTCCCAGCCCCTCCCAGCCCCTCCCACCCCCCAGCTCCTCCCAGCCCCTCCCAGCTCCTCCCAGCTCCTCCCAGCCCCTCCCAGCTCCTCCCCTCCCAGCCCCTCCCAGCTCCTCCCAGCCCCTCCCAGCCCCTCCCAGCCCCTCCCAGCTCCTCCCAGCCCCTCCCAGCTCCTCCTCCCAGCCCCTCCCAGCCCCTCCCCCTCCCAGCCCCTCCCCGCCCCTCCCAGCTCCTCCCAGCCCCTCCCAGCTCCTCCCTCCCCTCCCAGCTCCTCCCTGCTCCTCCTTGCTCCTGGCCACTCAGGCTCACACCCGGGGCCCTCCCATGGGCCTCGGAGCCTGCTGCCTTCCACTGCTCTGACCAGCACAGACAGAGGGCAGAAAGTGCCGGCCGGCCAGCGGTGCGCGTGTCACACATCTGGACCGCAGGCCGCTCGGCAGCATTGGACGCGGCCCACGTGGTCCTCACACGCGTGACTCCTGAGGGTGGGTGTGCTGCGTGGATGTGGGTCCGTGCTGGGCAAGCGAAGGAAGCAGCAGGCAGACCTGCAGCCTGTGGCCCTCTCCCTGCCTCGCCTGAAATTCTCTGATGACAGCGATTCCCGTGGTGTTAGTAAGGGGAAAGCTCAGCAGGTGTAACCAGGAGATTCCAAAAGGCATGGCTCCCAGGACACGGCACGGCCGTTCCCCGTCCTGAGAGAGCTCTGGTCCGCTCACCAGGGACTCAGGCTGACGGGGGCCGCTTGTCGCCTCCACACGGGGCTCTCCTTACTGTCCGTACTGCAGCAGAGCTACACGGGAAAGTGGCGGTGACTACGTTATCTCTAAGCGGGTGACCCGGAGGTGGCCCCCTGCATTTCTCCTCAGGGCCAAAAGTGGTCACAAGAGGCTAGAAAGTATAGTCTTTGTGCCGGTGGCCGCGTGCCCAGGAAAAAGAAAGAACACAGTGGGGGCGGGGAGGGACACCCACGGCCTGCCCCGAACTCTGGAGGGGCGTCTCCCCTTTCTCTAACTTGTTTCCTTCCTACTGAGAGTGGGGAAGCCTGTTTCCAAAATCAATCGGGCAAGATAGAAGAAAAGGATAAAGGAAGACTGCATTTTGACGAGGTCTGTGTCTCTGTAAGATCAGCCCTACTCCTCCCATGTCACTCACCGTCTCACTATTCAGCTTTGTCTTGCTTGCAGTACCAGAAATGGAATAAATAACGTTATGTTCCAGGATGGCCGTGGCCTGCCATATTCTAAAATGATGCGCGGTAAGAACTAGGAGATATTTAATACATCCTAGGCTACTAACCAACTGTACAATCTTGAGCACGTTTCTGAACCTTGGCATCCTCGAGTATAAAAAGAAGCTGCAAGGACTACGTTATGGAGGCCCCTCCAGATTGAGATGCGTGCGTTATGGAGGTCCCTCCAGATTGACATGCGTACGTTATGGAGGCCCCCCTCCATTATGGAGGCCCCTCCAGATTGAAATGCGTTTGTATCATGTTGGAAACAGAGAGGTTTAGATGAATTTCCATCTCCAAAACTCCAGGACCTCCCCGCAACACACGTGAGTTCGTCCGTCACCCAGTTCGCAGGCCTTGGCGATGACCCTTGGCCACGTAGGACTTCGCAGTAAGCCTCCCAGAGGAGAGGAAGCCAGCAAGAAGGCAGGCGGGCATCTCGGTCGGGAGGACGGGCCTCGCGATGTCCACAGGCAGTCAGCACATGCCTTAAGCGTGAGATCTGTCAACACGCAGCATTGTCTTAGCTGCATAAGTGTTGTGTTATTAATGGTCATGAAATTATCCCTTTTCAGACCCAGTGAAAGCATCTGGCCCCATCAGCCCCTAAGGCCGAATCACACACACGAATGATCCATGCCCTAAATGCCGGGCTTTCCCTTGTTATTTGTCCCAGCTTTGCCACTCTTTGATTTTTCACGCATGTCCTTCTGTTCTTGTGTTAAAGACCAGTTATTATCATTACAGGGGTATGACTGCCAGCCTAACTCCACCGTTAACAGTCTTCTCTAGCTATATTGCCATCTAAGCTGAGGTGGCTCTTCGAACTTCCAAGGTCACCTTTGAGGGTGTGTCCCTCTGTGGGGGCGCCCTGCTTTCCTTTATTCCAGCTGTTGGCCAGAAAACCCGTGTGGCTGTGACTGTCGGAAGTGCTGGACAGAGGTGGCATTTGCAGACCTGCCGCTCTTCTGCTAAACAGTTTTCTGGGAGCGATGCGACCACTAGCATCTTGGCTCCACCCAAGTACACTGGTTCTGTGGCCCTCGCTCTGGGATGGCCCGGGGAGGCGTGGGCACTCCATCAGCAGTGAGAGCTGGAAACTGCCCCCGTTTTTAAGACCTTCTCTCTTCTTCCCAGATGACCTGTCTCTCTCACCTTCTGCTTCTGTTCATGAAAGAGCCCCTTTGTCCCTTTCACATGTGGTGTGACAGCTGTATTTTTATTTTACATCCCTCCTCAGTGGTGAGAGATGAATGCACACCTTTCAAAGCTAGTGCTGTCACGTTTCCATGTGACGCGTGCCTGTCTTAGTCTTTCTCCAGCGCCCACTGTGACTGGGCGATGCCTGATAGAGCGGCTGTTTGCTGGCTGGGAGGTGGGTCTGCACAGAGTCACACGGGAGGCTGGGCGCCCAGAGAGGGCCCAGAGCAGCGCCAGAGGGGTCTTCAGGGCGCCTTCCTGGAAGGGGCAGTGGCAGCCGGCTCCCAGGGCCAGGGAGGCCTGGGTCCCTCTCCTGCCTCGGACAATGTGCTGGGAATATGAGCCTCTCCATGGAGATCGCCGCAACGAGGCGCTTCTTGGAAGTTTAAGTCTTCTGCTTCCATTTCATGTATCTTTAAAAAGAAATCCTTTTATTGGCTAAAACAGTTTCTATCTTCCTCAAATACTATTTTTCTTTCTTGGTTAATCATTTGTCCGTCCTTCCTTCCTTCCTTCCTTCCTTCCTTCCTTCCTTCCTTCCTTCCTTCCTTCTTCCCTTCCACCTTCCTTTCCTTTTTTTCTCACCTAGTTTTCACTCTCTCTGTCACTTCTCTCTTAGAATTTTGTTGCCTGGGGTAAGTGTAGGGTGTGTATGAGTGTGCTGGCCTAATGGCTGTCCCCGTAAGCCACAGGCTTACTGTTGGGCCATTATTTCCTCATTTATATGCGGCGAGAGGCTCAGGAACGTGTTGTTTCCCTTCAGGAAGAGCCCGTATTGAGGAGCTGATGCCCCTTCTTGTTTCAGCTGTGTGTCTGGGCATTCCCCAAAATATTTTGGATATTTGATTTTAAAAAAAGTAACTGGCCTTTTCTGTTGAGTTTCCCACTAGACCTAACACCTAGAACAATGATACATAGTAGGTGCTCAATAAATAAATATACATTTTAATGATTAGAACGCCAAGCAAATTCATCAGAGAAAAGAAGGGCTGTGCGTTTAAGAGTATCTGAGGGTCCGGCCGGGAGGGAACTCTGAGCCCTTCATTCAGCGGATGTTTACGCAGAGGGTGGTAAGCTCCAGAGACCGACTTGGCTTCGTGTCTCCTTGACCTTGGAAATGTTTTCCTGCAGGCACAGTATTCTCCCTGTTGGAATTTTCCTCAATGTTCTATCTTTGTTTCTAGTTTAGAAAACATGCCACGTGAATAATGATGCCTAGGGCAAAGAACTTACCGGAGCAGTACAACGGAAACTCAGGCAGCGTCCTGCCCTTACTTGCATTGGCAATTTGCAAGGCAGCCAGCAAGAGCTGTGCCCACACAGTCAGGGCTCCAAGGTCAGCATTACTAAAATGTACAGGCCCCTGTGTTCAAACATTGTGTCTGGCGGCTTCTGCAGCAGCACCCTGCGCCGCTTGCCTCCAGCTGTTGTGTCTAGTGACCTCCGAGGCTGAGGGTGGCTCACAGCTGTAAGTGTCCCCATTGTTCAGTGCAGGACGCCGGAACGAAACCAGTCTCACTGCCCTAAGGAGTCAGGGATGCCTCCAGTTCAGCGGCGCTTGTTTAAGTGGTGTGGGGTGCAAATGCTGGGAGACCTGACCGTGGCGGGGAAAGCGGCATGTAAAGGCATGTAAATCGGTTATACTGCTGGGGACGGTACCTTTCCCCCAATAATGGAGGAACCCTAAGACGTTTGGGGTTTTGGTGGAATTGGTAAGGAATCAGAAATGGCCTTTTGCATTGGAAACCAGTGTGCAGTCTTTCTCTGCCCTAAGCAGCCAACGAATACAGAATAAGGAACAACAGTCTTAGGGAATGATAGGGCGCAATGATAGGCCATGAGCATGAATGAGGACAAGGGCTTCAAAAACGGTCACGGCGGACGGTGCCTTCATGCACACCGGGCACGGTCTGGCGGCTGGCGGAGCAAGCAGCTGCTGCGGGTCCCAGGCCAGGCCCGCCGGCCCCTCGGGGCGCAGAGGGCCCGGGAGGGTGTCCCCGGCCCGCGGCGCGCCTCCCACCTGCGGCCACGGGGCCAGGCCGGGCGCGTGTCCCGAGCGGGGCGTTGCGTCGCTTTTGCAGAAACACGCGGCGGGGACCCTGCGCCGCCGGCCGCGCGCCTTAACCGGGACCCTCCAAGTTCGCGCGCGAGGGCTCAGCCCGCAGCCCCGGCTCCCACGGGCCCCGCGGCGGGGAGGTGGCGGGGGCGGGGCGCGGGGCGGGGCGCGGGCGGGGCGTGGAGGCGGCGGGGGCGGGGCGCGGGGCGGGGCGCGGGGCGGGGCGTGGAGGCGGCGGGGGCGGAGCGCGGGGGGCGGGGGCGTGGGGTGGAGGCGGCGGGGGCGGGGCGCGGGGGTCTGGGGCGGGGAGGAGGCGGGGGGCGGGGCGGGGGCGGGGGGCGGGGCGTGGAGGCGGCGGGGGCGGGGGCGGGGCGCGGGGCGGGGCGCGGGGCGTTGGGGGCGGGGCGGGGGGCGGGGCGAGGGCGGAGCCGGAGCGGAGCCGGAGCAGGTCCCGCGCTGCCGCGGCCAGAGGCTCGGCGGGGCCGCAGCTCCGAGACGCGGTCGCCCGGCGGTTCCCGCAGGTGCGTGTGGCTCGCCCGCAGGTGGGCCCCGCTCGCCGGCCGCCGGCCCTTGGGGCGGGTGGGGGCTCGGGGCTCGCTCCGGGAGGGGCCCCCCTGCGCACAGGGGGCGGCGGGGCGTCGGGGCTGCGTCCCGCCGCGTGGGGCGCCCCTCCTTCAGCCCGGCCACCGCCTGGGGCAGCGCGGGGGCCCCCACCTCCGCTCGTGCGCCCACTTTCCAGGCAGGGTTTCAGGTCCCGATGGGGCCCCGCAGGCGCGGGGGACGGGTCCCTGGGCGGGTGGCACACGGGGGGCGCCCCCCACGGGCCGCGCCCCCGACCCCCGCCCCGCGAGCGCAGCGGCCGGTCCCCATGGCGCCCCGGAGGCCGAGCCGGGCGCGGGACGCGGTCACGGGCGCCCCCCCTCCGTCCGTGGGGCGCGCGGGGGGACGCGCGGGGCTGAGGAACTCGCAGCCCAGGGACCGCAGCCGCTCGCCGCCCGCGCGGAGGATCCCCCCGGAGCCGGAGCGGAGAGGCCGCCGCGCGCGGGCCCAGGTACCGCGCCCGGGCTGCGCGGGGCGGCTGTGCGGGCGGGTGTGCGGGTCGCTGTGCGGGTCGCTGTGCAGGCGGCTGTGCGGGTCGCTGTGCGGACGGCTGTGCGGGCGGCTGTGCGGGTCGTTGTGCAGGCAACTGTGCGGGTCGGTGTGCGGGCGGCTGTGCGGGTCGCTGTGCGGGTCGGTGTGCGGGCGGCTGTGCGGGCCGGTGATTCGAGGGCCCAGAAGGCGCGCGGGGAAGAGGGGAGACGCGGCGGCGCCGGGCAGGTGTGCGGGGGCCTCGCAGGGCGGCTCCGGGGGACCCCGCCCCGGGCTCCGCGCTCGGCCTCGCCGGCCCCCGGGAGCCGCCAGCGCCCCGCAGGCCCGGCCCACGCGCGTGCGCGGCCGTGGGCTCCGGGGACCCGGGCGGGGCGTGGGGCGGCGCGTGCGCGGAGCGGGGCACCTGGCGGGCCACCTGCGCTGCGGCCCCCGGAGCCCCGCGCCCACGTGGTTTCAGACTCCGGCCCCACCCCCGCCCCGGCGACGTGCGGTGTTGCAAGAGCGATTTAAGGACTCGGTGCCTCAGTTTACCCTGTCAAGTAACAGGGATACATGTCAGTGCCGTCCTCATGGGATTGTTGCGTGACTGGAACGAGATAATCCAAGGAGGTGGTTTAGCCGAAGTTAGTTATGGTGGTGGCTGGCCTTATGATTAGTTAATTCTCAGTTTAACTGCAGATAGTACCTTCCTGTGTCTCTGTGCCTTCACTGAAGGTAAAATCTTGTGTCTTCTAGTTCTAAATACCAGGTTACACTCTGCCGGCCCGGCGCCGCCAGCGCTCCGCACGCCGCGGATGGGAGCACAGCGGCGTCGGGGGCCTCCGGGCCGCGGCCGGGCGGCAGCGCTGCTCCTGGGCTCGGGCGAGGCGCGCCCCGCTCCCCACGCTGGCGCGGCGGCCGGCTTCACGCGGCACCCCGAGGCCTCCGTAATTTAACATGGTCCTGGGATCTGGTGCATAACCCAGCTCTCCATTTTACGGCCTTCAGAGCTGCGTGGATTTACCTGCAGTAATGGCAGAGCACAGTGTACCCTCATTCGTTCCTCTCAAGCCCCTGAATAGTATCAGTGAATAATTTCAGACAAATAGTGACTTCTGGGTCGGTGTGAGCACTGGCTGTGGCAGCTGCTCACACACCAATTCGGGGGCGTGCTTGTACCCACTTCGCTGCAGAAGTGCCGGGCTGTGATGATGCATATCTGTTTTCCAGATAGTTCTCTCTTGCATCTGTATTTACAGAAAAGGCTGTCGGTATTTATTGCTGCCACATGGTTATACGGTGCTCCATTTTACCCGGTCATGAGGAAACCATAGAGCCAGGGATGCCATTGCACGCCTGACAGGGTGGATATTACACGTAATATATGTATTACCTGTAAGTTAATCCATCCCATTAAATGAACTGGTTTTAAATAACTACTTTAAAAATCACATGCTTATTAAAATATAGGCGTGTCTCAGTGGATCTGAAGCAGGTAAAACCAGATAGATGTCACCATCACAAAACAGACCTCGCCTAGAAAATATTTGCCGGACAGAAACTTGATTTTACAGTTTACTTCTGAACCCTTTGAGGATAGTGTGTTGTTTGACTCAAAATGGCTTTTGTGGAATAATTAGGCTGATTCGTTTTTATGAAGAATTAAATAAGAGTAGTGATCAAGGCTGATTTCTGATTCTACTAGTTTTTTATCTCTTAAAGTCAAAATTAAGTGCTGGAGGGAAGCCAGTGACATCAGGCCTGAAGGAAGGTTTATCAGGAAGCCTTGTGAGATTCAGTTCAGAGGAGAGTTTGACCTCAGGCTTGACTTTGGCATGACTGTAGCCCCTTCTTCAAAGCAAGCTTGCTTTCTCTAAAAGGTCCCTGGAGGAATTCGTCTGACAGCTCACCTGAAATTCACACGGTCATTTGCATATTTTTTCCAGGAGCGCTGGCATTAAATGCTTCATTCACTAGAAATTATTCTGGCCTTTGATTTATGACAGGAACAGTGCCATACAGTCTAAAATATTCTAGAAACAAAAATTTAGCTTTTCACTATTGTGTATTTTAACCTAAAAACCTAAGCAGCCATGCACATGGAAAGCCTGTAAGTTTAGGCCAAAGACAAAGGGTACCTGCAGGAGACAGTCACAGATCTGAAAGTGTCACGTCCTGAATTGGGGGGCTCATGGACATACAAAGGTCTAATCCAGAGGACCCACTTGTCTGTACGCTGAGGTGGCTCTGACTGGGGACCTCTGCGATGCGATTCAAGCAGTGCCCTTTGTTATTTTTTCAGACCTAGACTGAGAATGCTACGGTTTCAATTAGGAACGTTTTGATTACAGCTTCATTCCAACTAATTCATTCTGAAGAAAATGCAATTATTATGGTGATTTACATACAGTATGCTAAGCTAACAGCTGATGAATGAAAGCATAACATTCTTCCTATTCCTTCCTGGAACAATATTGTGCTAAGCGTTCTTTCAAAGAAAAGATCACATTATTCACTGGCATTTTAGGGCTACCTACAACTAGGATCGGCATTGAGCCATTTTCTCTGCTGTTAAAGTGGAATCTCCCGTTTTTTGGCCATCACATCCCTCTCGCCCTCTTTTTTGTGGGGGAGGGAACAGAAAGAGCTGTGAATTTAGTTAGACGTGGTGCTTTCTCCTTTCTCTGTGCCCTTATTGGAGGAAAGGTTCTGTATTTTCTAATTTTGGAGGCTAGTTAACATCTTAAACATTACCAATTACTGCAGTTTATTTTATGCTGTCGCAATAGTGTCATTCGTTAATTATAGCTTTCTCATTAGCACCATGTAGAGAATAATGAATTAACACATCCCTTTTTGATCAAAAGAACATCTAAGTTTATCTTCTGAGAATAAAAGTGTTATTGTGTTACTGAAAGTCACTATAATTTTCCCAAGAAACAAATTGGTTGGCATTCTCCAGCACTGGGGTAGAAAGCTTGATGAATGAGTTGGGCTGATCACAGAGGAGAGAGAGCAGAGCTGTGGTTGCTTGGCAACCTAGCATTATTCTGCAATTTCTCCTGGTATATTTATCCAGTAAACTAGAAAATTCTGTTTTGTTAACGAATGTTTTTAGTCAGTGCACAAATAGACCATCACTAATGGAGATTTTATGTATTGTGGGTAAAAAATGATCCTGCTTACTTTCCCATTGTGTTTAGATAACAAAAATACAAAGACAAAGCATACTCTATTTTCTTTTGTTTTTATTTTACATAAAAAGTGTTTATTTCATTTTCACATTAATTTGTTTCTACCAAAAATTACAACTTGGTTTTCTCTTTGGAAGTCAAATTATTAAGAGAATGTGTCTGTGTGTGTGTGTGTGTGTGTGTGTGTGTGTGTGTGTGCTCACAATTTTTTAGTAAGAACCAGGAATAGAGTTTGAACTGAGATGAATTCTTCAAAAACCCCGATTTGCCTGTGGAGCTGACAATTTGGTCAATTTGGGGCATGCAACCCAGATGGTGCCGGTAGGTGCTGGTAAGAATAATAACATCTTGAATTTGGCAAAGGTGTCAGTGCAGTCTGTGCTTTGCTCAGGGCTCTTCTGGTGGCCTCCTCAGGACCTCCCTCTGATGTTTGGGTGCATGTCATTTTCCCTGTGGGATCCCAGCAGGAGCTCAGCAAAGCATCCACCCATGGCCTGCTTCAAGGGCCCCTCTCCATGACTCCAGGGATTACAGTAAACACTTTCGTAATTCAGCCTGTGAATTTCAGTGTGTGTCACAATCCCTTCGCACACTGTAGGATCCTTGAGGGCACGTGTCCCATTTCAGCATCTAATAAACACGCAGTGTCTGGCACAGTGGGAAACACACTGGGTAACTGCACCAGCTGTCATAATCAGGCTGCCCGTCCAAGTGAGGGCAGCGTTCCTACCCAGTCGTGTGCGTGGTTGTGAGCGTGAAATGGGACCACCTGTGCAGAGGGCTTAGTGACCTTGTCAAACACTCAATACTCGGTGGCTTTTAGTACAGTAATTGTTATCCCTCTCTTCCGGGGTCAATGTATGAAGAGAGAGACAGACGTGTGTGTGTGTGTGTGAGTGTGTGTGTGCGCGCGTGTGAATCAGTGTGAGCCCTGAGTGATGGCGCAAATGGAAGACTGTTGATACCTACGTCAGTTTCACACAGACATTAGCCGTGGTCCTCTCTCTCTATTTTAAAGGTCCTAAGACTAGTTGCCCTCAGGCTTGGCCCCACTGAGAACCCCCTGGAGAGCTTTTTAAAGGTCCCAACAGAACAATTCAGTGCGAATTCCGGGGGCGTGAGCAGGTCTGTGGGTGTGGAACGCTTCAGGTGAGAGGCTGCACATCCAGGGCTGAGAGCGGGCGCCACGTGGGGAGATCCCGTTGGCCGGGGAGGCTAGCCATCGGTCCCCTGGTGCCTGAGACGCTGTGGCTACGCTCCCAAGTGTCTCCTACTGACCCCTTGGCTTTAAACGGCACTTTGTTCTCGGAAGAGCTCAAATGCAGGTTTTGTTGACTGTGCTATTTCATTCTTCAGCCAGATGTCTCTGTGAAGATGGTGGGAAGGAAAGATTTATCCTGATTTTGCAGACAAATGGAGTGAGCCATACTGACATTTCAGTGATTTGGTGAGATTCATATATTTAGAACAAGCCCTGATATTCCAGTTCCTGTCACTTGCGAGCTCAGGATGTTTCTGTTTGGCCTCGAGATGCCAAATGCGGGCAGGAGAGTTACTAACTGTGTAAGAAAGAGCGATATAGATGAGAACTTCTGTACTTCTTATAGCTATGCGTTGTAATGAAAAGCAGACTCTTTTCCCCCAAAGAAGAGGCACCCACCGTAGTCTATTTAGGCTCCAAACTGATGTCCCTTGGATGGAACCCAAGCTACATATGTGTTTTGTTTGGCCCAAGGAGTGTTTAAGAAATATTTCAGGCCATATTTTAAAGCTAGAGATTTCACATACAAATTTGTATTTCTGATTTATCTTGAAAATGTGATATTCTTGCAGTATTGGGCGTGAGTGCCCGGGTGGCCGAGAGCAGCCTGGACCCGGCAGGCGTATGTCACTTGCTGCTCCCACCAGGTCCGGAGGGGTCTCCGGGGGAAGCCGGGCCGCTCCGCTCTCACGGGCCTTGTCTCCTGCACAGGTCCTCCTCAAGGGGACAGTTTACAGCAGGGCCCACGTCGCTTCGGGCAGGGCTGAGGGAAACCAGGGGGCCGCTGCAGCGCCCTTGCAGCTGGACTGCCTGTCGTCAGGTGGGACAAGAGGGAAGAGAAGTTACTAGAAGGAGGAGAGAGCAGGGGAAGGGCTTCCAGGCAGGGCCCTGGCTTGGGTAGAAACATGGCCGCCGCCGGGCTCCCCCGGGCCGCAGGGCGCAGGCCCCTTGGTCAGGGCGGCCAGCCCCCGCGGGCCGGGGGTGCAGGGCTCAGCTTCCTCTGCACGGAGCAGGACGAGGCAGGTGGAGAACGGGTCCGAGTCTAATGGGGCCATGATACATCTTCACGAATATCCGGTTCACCTTGAAGAGCTCAAGGTCACGGAGTGTAGGCGCTGGGCACAGAGCGAGCCCATTTTGCCGCAGAAAGCGACGTGGGAAGCTTTGCGTCTGCACGCAGGGCCGTCCTGTCCTTTCTCCTTTGGGGCTCCCTCGCCGCCCAGGTGGCTGCTCCTTCCAGAGGGGCTTGTCCGCTGCAGCCTCCAAACTTAAAATCAAATGTGTCCCCGTGTTCTCTGTGCTTTTCGAGGTGAGACTGGGCACAGCAGAAAATCGATCGTGCAAGAGGCACGTTTCGGCATCTATGGTAACAGACTTGTGCCTTTCTCAGAGGCGCCTGCCTAGCGGGAACGTCGGCTGTGAGTGGCGGCGGAGGTGCTGGGGGGCCTCACACCCCTGGAGCCCGCGCAGACTGACTTCTCCGCATGCTGCGGTCCGGGGAGGAGGCGGGCGCGGGCCAGGGGTGTCCCAGGAGGAGGCGGGCGCGGGCCAGGGGTGTCCCGGGAGGAGGCGGGCGCGGGCCAGGGGTGTCCGGGGAGGAGGCGGGCGCGGGCCAGGGGTGTCCCGGGAGGAGGCGGGCGCGGGCCAGGGGTGTCCGGGGAGGAGGCGGGCGCGGGCCAGGGGTGTCCCGGGAGGAGGCGGGCGCGGGCCAGGGGTGTCCGGGGAGGAGGCGGGCGCGGGCCAGGGGTGTCCGGGGAGGAGGCGGGCGCGGGCCAGGGGTGTCCGGGGAGGAGGCGGGCGCGGGCCAGGGGTGTCCGGGGAGGAGGCGGGCGCGGGCCAGGGGTGTCCGGGCTCAGGCCCGTCCTCCTGCCTGGGGTTAAGGGACAGTAAGTTAGGAGGAGGAGGTGGCCGTTTGGGGTCCCTTGATGCTGTCAGACTGGGGTGTGAGTTGAGTGTGCGATGGTCTCAGAGATCTTCGCTGAACCTGTGAAGTGACAGGATACCAGCTTATTATGCGGTGTGTTCAGGGGACATAACACAGGTACGTGCAAACGATCAGGGAAAGGTGGATATTGACCTTTTCTGAGACTTGGACACGGCACCACGTTTCTATCCACTCAGGAAATTACTTTTGAAGATTTCTATTTAAAAAAAATCATAATGTCTTGCATTATTTGTGTGAGTTAAGCTCTTTGGAGAATTTTCCCATATCTCATTTGGCTGATGGTTGCAACAACATGGTGAACAAATGGGACAGATATTAGCCCATTTTATGAAGAAAAACCTGAAGGGACTCAGAGAGCTGGCCGGGCAGCGGTGACACCAGATCCCCGCCCAGGTGTCCTGATGGGGACCCGTTCAGAGCCTGCGCTACTGCTGTTAGAGTTAGTTCCTTGTTTGAAGGAAAAATGCTCTATAACTGATGGTGAATCTTTATTTTTTTAAAGCAAATTCAGAGTTCATATATAAACTGAGGGGTGCAGTGAGTCTCGGGGAGATACTGAGAGCCTCACCAGGTACATGTCCAAGGTGGAACGTAGCCCAGAGCCAGCCATTCAGTTCTCCGTAACTTCCTTAACTCCGTGATGCTTGACGGCTCGTGGTCCCGAGACACAGCCAGCGACCGATCGTTCCACAGGCTTTCACTGCACACTGCTCTGCGCTGGAACCAGGACGGCCGTGCCGGGCAGGTGCTTCCACAGCTGCCCTCCGTTGAATGCTCATCACATATTTTGTAATCTCTGCATCAGCGACTTGAGGAAAGCACTGTCACTGTAGAGCCCATGTAAAGCTGGTGACACAGAACGGGGGGTTATTGTCCAAGGTTACACAGCGCGGTTTCCAAGGGGCAGAGCCTGGAGTCGCACCCAGAAGCCTGCGACTGCCGACCCCAGCGGGGTGGCTTCGCCCGGCTCCTCCTGCGTCCGGTCTTGGCTCAGGCCACGCAGTACCGAGGCCGGGTCCTTCTCGACCATGGACGTAGATTCCACATAGTCCGGGAGGCCGGGCGTCTGAGCTCAGGGTGCCGCCTGGTCCGGTTGTCATGAGGGTATGCTCCTGGATGGCAGGCTGCCGGCTTCACATTGTATCCTCACAATGAGAGAGCTCCCTGGGGCCCCTTTTACAGGGGCGCTGATCCCATTATGGGGGCTCCACCTGTGGCCTAATCAGCTCCTGAAGGGCCCACCTCCTAAAGCCCGCACATCGGAATAGGGTTTCAATCCATGGATTTGGGGGGACACAGCATTCCACCTGTTGCACCCCTGTTCTGAGACCCCACTTCTCATGTTCGGTGTCTGTTATTGCCCCCCAGTTAGCATGACTCTAACGAGTCTTCAGCGAGGACCAGCACGTGTCCTGCCGTCCACCTGCACTGACCTCCTGTGTCATTGTTGCAGGTAAAGGTGGGTAAGCGTCTCTAAAGGACCCCTCCTGAGGTGTTAGAGACAGTGCATGCTTAGCCCGGAATAGGCATTTCAGAAGAGGACTTAAACCCCATGCGGAGGGTCCCTTGTGCAGGGCTTCCGTGGGGCACGGACTAGGGGAGTGGGCACGTGTGTTCTCTCCAAAGTCGTGTCATAAAAGCTTCTGGTGTCTGACCCTTCCTAGGACAGGCCCTGGCACCAGCGTGGAAACCAGCCTTGACCTTCCCCAGGGCCTTTGCTTGCCCTCATTTCCATCTCTTGCTTCCTCCCGTCTGGGTGTTACATGCGACCACCTGCATTCAGGGGGTCATTTCCACACAGGTGAGTGCCTGGCACTCCACTTAAGATGGAAACCGTTGGCGATGGCAGATGCCTGACTGTTCTTGAAAATCATACCTCCCACAGCAATGACACTATCTTTATTAGCTGCTGTCAGTTAAGATAAGGTTTTGGAGAGAAAATAATTCAGCTGGGTTCTAGGCATGGTCAGTACATTTGGGGTTTTTGAAAGGTGTTTGATTTTTTGGTTTGGGGTAGTTAGAAGCGAGTGTTAATGTGTTTAATGTGCAAAATACAAATGACATTCTCAAGTGCCCAGTGACTCCAGAACCCCCTTTTGGGAAATAGGCAAAGTGTGTGTGCTCCGCTGCCCGCTCGGGCCAGACCGCAGACCGTGTTCCTCTGGACTAATTCACATTAGATGAAAACACTTAAGGCGTCAGACCACGAGTGGCGAGATGGAAAGCGTTGCCGCAAATCCCAACGTACCGGCGCCGACACCCACAGACACGCAGAGCGGGTGACTGCGCTGCTTCAGGCCGCTTCCCGCCGTTCCTAGTTGGAGACACTGTTTTCCTTGAAGGAGATCTAAGTGAGTGGATAAAAACAGAACAGGAAAGAAAGGTGTTCACATTTGACCTTGATCCCATTTTGCTTTGCAACCTCTGGCAGCTCTCAGTGGAGCTGGATTTCAAGGGTCTCAACAGACTACGTTTTCTGCGCACACACATTTCTGCATGTAATTGATTTGGGCTGATTTGAACACAATTGATTTGCTTGAAATAAAGGACCAGCACTGAGCAATTCAGGTGCAACTCACATGAACTGTGAGTCAAGTTCAAATACATTCATTTGCCCTTGACCACTGTCCCCTCAAAAAAGGGCAGGCTTCCTCAGCGTGAAAGCCATCCAGCTATGCATAAAAATGGATACTAGTGGGGTGGGAATTGGAGGCTGACCTCCAGACCGATGTCTTTGCAGCCTGCGTTGGAGCTCCCTTTGTTCCAGTTACAGCAGCTATAAACTGAGGCTCCAGTGGCCGCTGGAGGATTAATGAGCTAATACTTGGGAAGTGCTTTAAAGATAAAAGTGCCAGCTATTATTATTACTAATAAACCATTCTTCTTCAGCGTAATTTTGGACAGCAGCCATTAAAAACCCATTATTGTATTAACAGTAAAACAATCTGCTCCAGCCTAGTATTTACCGCAGTGATTAAGCATCAAGCCACCTCCTTGCCCTCCACATTCAGAGCTGAGGACCAGGGACACAATGGTGAGCGTCATCATTTTCCACGTTCGTTCAGAGAATGGGCTGACCAGGACGGGTGCCCAGAGTGGAAGGTTGTTTGGGGTTCTCTGCAGAAAACGCCCTGAGGGGAGACGCCCATGGTCGCCCTTTGGCCCTGTGACCCCTGAAGGGTGGAATGCACAGGCCTGGGTTCCTCTTTCGCTGGATTTGCATCGCACCTGCTGCCTCTCAAAGCTGCCCTCTGGCATCTTCATGGTTATTTAGCGCTGGTTCCACAGAAGAACCAAGCCCGTTCAGGTGGTTGTATGTGTGTGTCGCCGCGAGGGTGGGACGGCGTGCTGTTCACAGCTCACCCTGGGGCCAGAGTGGAGGTGCAGCCATCCTGCATCTGCCCCAGTGCACAGACGTGAAGATACAGGGGGGGCCTAGAATAGTGCTGAGAAGAGTTTCAGTCTGTAAATACCCTGAACCCCAGTGTATTTGGACCTATGTCCTAAAATACCCAGTGACACTGGGCAGTGTCACTGTCACTCCGATGGCTGCAACAGAGCTCACCCCTGTGCTGTTAACCACACCAAGTGAGAGCAAAGATACAGAGTAAGTCGGTGATTGTCATGGTAACCATATTCATTGGGTGCAAGTTACCACCGATACTTAAATCCTAGGCCAGTATCTAAAAGTTGATCCAAAAAGGTCTGAAAGCAACTTAATTCTCTAAAAATTCACTAAAATACAAGTGTTTTATTATAGAAAGACCACCCTCATTCAATGACTATTTACTCTTAATTTAGGAGTCGTTGTAATAACCCTAACTGTCTGTTTTATTTCAATGGACAACAGAGTATAAACTATAAATTAGAGCGGATGGGCACATTGTTCAGGTTCAGTCAGACAAATGAAGTCACATCTCACACCCCTTCATCTAGGGAGGAGGAAAGAAGGGAGGGGAAAGAAAATGCAGAACTCACAATTGTATGGGTGGTCCTGAATCGTTAAATTATGAAATAGTTTCAAATTAAATAAATAAATTTTATCTGAAAATCATGTGAAATGCTCTTTCCTGGTGGTGTAGCTTTTTAGGAATGTTAATCCAAATACAAAACAACAATAAAACCCCGAACTGCTAACACGCTGCCCTCTAGGAGCCACACACGGGCTACCATCCACGGTGGTGTTTGCAGGTGAGGCTTTGCATCATCCACAGTAAGTGTGTCACCGTGTGCGTGTGTGCGCATGTGTTTTCAACATTTTTATTAAAACATAGCTAACATACAATACTACATTAGTTTCAGGGGCACACCATAGTTATTCAGCATTTCTATACCTAAAGAAGGGGCCACCATGATAAGTCCAGCAACCTCCTGACACCGTTCCACATTATTACAGTATTATTGAGTATATTCCCCATGCTGTACGTGCACAGTACATGGCTTATTTGTTTTTTCCCTGGATATTTGCACCTCTTATTCCCCTTCAACTTTCCCTGCTTTAAAAAAAAATTAATTATAGTTGACTTTCAGCATTATTTTATATTAATTTCAGGTGTACAGCATAGTGGTTAGACATTTATATAATTTAAGAAGTGATCTCTCTGACTAGTCTAGTACCCACCTGGCACTATACATAGTTATTACCATATTATTAACTATATTCCCTGTGCTCCATTTACATTCTTGTGACTATTTCTTAACCAGTAATTTGTGCTTCTTAATCCCTTCCCCGTTTTTACCCACACCCTACCTAACCCCCTCCCATCTGGCAAGCATCAAAATGTTCTCTGTATCTGTGAGTCTGTTTCTGTTTTGTTTTATTTTGTTCTTTAGATTCCACTTCTCAGTGAAATCCCATGTATCTTTCTCTGTCTGACACTCCCCTCAGCGCAGTACCCTCCAGGTCCATCCATGTCACCGCAGATGGCAAGAACCCATTCCTTCCGTGGCTGAGCAATATCCCATTGTATAATATATATGTATCACCTCCTCTTTATCCATTCATCCATCCATGGACACCCAGGCTGCCTGCACATCTTGGCCGTTGTAAACAATGCTGCAGTGAACATATGGATGCACAGGGGTTTCTTTGGATAAATACGCAGAAGTGGGATTACTGGGTCCTTCTTTCTCTCTTGTTATGGCCTTTGTTTTTAAGTCTATATTGTCTGTGTAATTATTACTATCCCAGCTTTTCCCTGCCCCATTTTCATGAAATACCTTTTTCCATCCCTTTCAGTCTGTGTGATCTGAAGTGAGTCTCATAGGCAGCATATGTAAATGTTTTCTTATCCATTCAGCCCCCCTATCTTATTTATTTATTTTTTTTGAGGGCAGTGTCACTGGCCCTCCTATGTGGGACCCAAACCGGGGCCACTGACATCCCAAGCCAGTGCTTAACCACCGCGCCACTTGGCCGGCCCAAAGCCCCCCTATCTTTTGATTGGAGCACTTAATCCATTTACATTGGAAGTAATTATTGATAGATATGTAGCTATTGCCATTTTGTTAATCGTATTATTTATTTATTCATTTATTCTTTTTAAAGAAGTCTCTCTAACATTCCTTGTAATACTGGTTTGGCGGTGATGAACTCCTTTAGCGTTTTCTTGTATGGGAAGCTCTTTATCTGTCCTTCAATTCTAAATACTAGCCTTGCTGGGTAGAGTAATCTTGGCTGTAGGTCCTTGCTTTTCATCACTTTGAATATTTCTTACCAATCCCTTCTGGCCTGCAAAATCTCTGTTGAGAAATCAGCTGACAGTCTTATGGGAGCTGCCTTATAAGTTACAAGTTGCCTCTCTTGCTGCTTTCAAGATTCTCTCTTTGTCTTTAACTTTTGACATTTTAACAATGATGTGTCTTGGTGTGGGCCTGTTTGGATTCCTCTTTTTTGGGACCCTCTGCACTTCCTGGACTTGTGTGTTTATTTCCTTCACCAGGGTAGGATAGTTTTCAGTTATTATTTCTTCAAATAGGTTTTCAATTCATTGCTCTCTCTCTCTTCTCCTTCTGGTACCCCGCTGATGTGAATGTTGGTGTGCTTGATGTTGTCCCAGAGGCTGTTAAGTTCTCCTTATTCTTTTGTATGCTTTTTTCTTTTTGCTGTTCTGATTGGGTGTTTTCTGCTACCTTATCTTCTAAATTGCTGATTCAACTCCTGCTTCATCTAATTAACTGTTGATTCCCTATAATGAATCCTTCATTTCAGTTTTTGTATTCCTCGTTGCTAACTGGTTCGTTTTTATGTTTTCTATCTCATTTTTATGATTCCTATATCTTCGTTGAGGTCTCCCTGAGATCACTGAGCATCCTTACAACCAGTGTTTGGAACTCTGCATCTAGTAGATTATTTGTCTCCATTTTGTTTAGTTCTTTTCTGGAGCTTTGTTCTGTTCTTTCATTTAGGACATGTTTCTTTGTCTCCCCATTTTGGATGCCTCCCTGTGTTTGTTTCTATGTATTAGGTAGGGCTGCTATGCCTCCAGGTCTTAGTAGAGTGGCCTTATGTAGTAGGTGTCCTGTGGGGCCCAGGGGCACAGTCTCCCTGGTCACCAGAGCAGGGTGCTCCAGGTGTGTCCCCTGTGTGGGTTGTATGTGCCCGCCTATTGTAGTTGAGCCTTGATTTCTGTTTTGCACATCAATGGGAAGGATTGGCCCGCAGGCTGACTGGTTGTGAGGACTGGCCATGGCTACAGTGGAGGAGCTGCTGTGCAGAGGCTGACCCTATGGAGCAGGGTTTGCTTTAGTGGGGCTCTGCCCAGCCTGCCTTTTGGGTGTGTCATTCTTGGAGGCAACAAGGTGATGCCCTGGCTTGATCTGAAGCTGGCCGCTGGGTGTATTGGTTCTGGGGCTTCCTGGGAGAGGCCCCACCACAGGCCAAGTTCAGCCACAGCCTGTGCCCTGCCCTGGGCCACCTGCCGTGAGCCACAAAACAATCCACAGATAGCCGCCAGCTGTGCTGGGCTTGGAGGTGCCTGGAAAGGCCAAGCTGCCAATTGAGGCCAGCTGCACCTGGTGCCAGGCCTGGGGCTGCTCAGAAGTACGGGGCACCCCCAGGCCAGATGCTGCTTGTTTGGGTTTTGTGAACCTTTGAGAGATTTTAGGGAAGTTCGAAGCATGAGCTAAGTAAGGTAGGATGTTTGTAGGGAGAAGCCGCTGGAAGAGGCTTGGGTGTGCCTGAAAGTTGGATGGGGCGGGGCCTCAGAATCAGGGCCAGTGAATGAACTGTGTCAGCCTGTTTGATGGAGACTCAGATATAGCGCTCACCTGCGTCTGCATACAGGGAGGGGGAGGGCTCATCAAAGAAACAATGGCCTCTGCCAGCTCCTCTGTCGGGGAGAAAGCTGCCCCTCCAGTCCTTTCCCTGAGGCCAGACAACTCAGTTCCTCTCCAGGTGTCCCTGTCGCCTCTCGAGCTGCTGCCCCAACTCTGGAGCTCAGAGCCAGTGAGTCCATCAGCAGGTAAATCTGTGCGCGGCCCTTTAGGAGGAGCCCCTGGGACTCCAGCCGCCCTCCGTCTCACCCAGCCACAACCTCCACTGGTTTTCACAGCCAGGAGTTATGGGACTCCTCTCCCCGACACTGGAACCCTGGGCTGGGGAGGAGCTGGGACCCCTCACTTTTCTAGGGGGACCTCTGCAGCTGAGACATCCCTCCTGATTTTTAATGGTCCCACGTGGGCATGGGACCAGCCTGCTCTGTGTCTCTGCAGAGGTGGCTTCTCCATATGTCCTTCGCTGTAGGGTTTTGGTTCAGCTAGACTTCAGGTGGTTCTCAGTGATGGTTGTTCTAGTTTCGTTGTAACTTTATGTCATCGTGGGAGGGGGTGAGCACGGCATTTACCTATCCCACCACCTTAGCTGGAAATCTACCATGTTTTTTTTTTTTTTTTACTATCTGTTAGGGACACTATGCTTTGTAAATACTCTCACCATTCCATTGGCTTTTTCTTTTTTCTTTTTTTTTTTTTTTTGAGGGCAGTGACACTGGCTCTCATATGTGGGATCCGAACTGGGGCTGCTGGCGTCCCGAGCCAGCGCTTAACCACCGCGCCTCTCAGCCGGACCTCCATTGGCTTTTGAAATTTAGCTCATGCTTTGTTCATCATTTGTTTTGTTGAATAGTGTGTAGGGAACTCCATATGGCTTATAACTATTGGGACCTCATAGGTATGTGTTTGGCATATGAAATTCATGGGGAAATGCACAATGTGATTATCCTTTGGAAGAAAATGACCTGGAGGCTTATGAGTAGATAGGAGGGGACATGATGAGAAATGATTCTGAAATGTGACCAGGTAGCAGTTTATGTACCTGTGGAGGGATGTTGCGGCAGCTGTCTCTGGTTACATGACAGACTGACCCATAACTTAAACAACGGTCATTTGTGAAATCTCATGAGTTTGTCGGTCAGGAGTTTAGACAGCCCCACCTGGTGACACCTGGGATGTATGGTAGGGTGCAGGTGGTGGGTGGCCTGGGCTGGTGGCCCAGGTGGCTTCGCTGGCAGGTCTGATGCCGTGGCACGGAGGGCTGACCTCTGCTGGGCCCGTCTTCCTTTTCACGCAGCCACTGGAGTGTCCTCTGCAGCAGCCACTGGACCCCTTATACGATGGCCGAGGTTCTGGAGAGCCACCTGGAAGTTCTGTTAAAGGTGAGGCCGGAACAGCGGTATGCGTAGCTCTAATCCATTGGTCCAAGTGGTCAGACAGCAGTCCAGACTCAGGGCGCCATGGTCCCGCTACCTTGGTAGCGACGAGGGGGACTCTGGTGGACCAGGCAGGGACAGGAGAGCAATGCATGCTAACGCCCGGAATTAGGGAGCTCTCCACAGCCCCACTGACCCGCGACATCACTGGTTCCAACGTGGGACAGGAACACGGCCCGGAACCAGCCCGGCGCCCTCGGGCCTGCTTCCCGTTCCGCGCCCCAAGCCGTCTCCCCCAGGAGAAGGCTCTGGGAGGGGAGGGGCCAGCCCGGGGCACCTCTGGTTCCGTCTGGAGAGCGAGGCTGCGAGGGAGAGGGCGGCAGCGCGCTGGCAGGGAGCACGGTGGCTGGGATCCTTCAGCTGGTGGGCTGCTCGGGGGCTTCGATCCTCTGATGTGTTTACATTTGCCCAAACGCTTGTCCATTGCTTGTGGGTGTGGCCTGGGCTTTGAAGAACCAGGAGAACCCCCGCAGACTCAGGGGCGCTGGGGAGCCCGAAATGCCGGGCACCAAGGAGCGCGCTGCTGAGGCTGTGCGGGCCCCGCGCCCTGCCTGTTACAGCTGCAGACGGAGGAGGAAAAGCAGGCTCGTGGCCCTGACATGATGACACGCTTTTGGCCGCAGCCCTTGTTTCCCTGGAACTTTCCGAAGCATGACTGTAATGGAAGGGGCTAAGGGGTGGCAAGTCCCGCAGGGTCCTCGTCTCTGCCTGCGCGGAACAGGAAGCAGGTCGGGAGCCCGCGGCAGAGGCCCCCGCTCTCTGCCCGCCCCCCGAATGCTCGCTGATGACGGGTGAACGGCGACGTCCAGCCTGGGGTGGGCCGTTGTGTTCTCACAACGTGTGGCTCTGCTCTGTCAGCTCCTGCCACCCCGGTCTGCCCTCCATGGCGTGTCGCTGTTTTCTCAGTGCCGGGGGGGTGCATGCTGCATTCCTCCACCCTGAAGCATTGTCCCACCTTATAAACACCAGTAGTTGCTTTCCCCCTGCAGCCTTGCTGAAAGCATGCGCAGAGTATTGCACGATGTTTTCTGCACTTCAATAGCTCTTGCTGCAGACAAAATGCGACACGCATACCGCTGAAGAGCTGCGCTGTGGTGCCCTTGGTTCTGCCAATGCTGTAAGTGCCCGGGATTGGAGCACGCGTGCAGAGTACCACCTAGTGTGATGCTTGTAGCCACCAGCTATCTCAGCAACGC
This sequence comes from Aselliscus stoliczkanus, assembly GCA_033961575.1. Taxonomy (NCBI): domain Eukaryota; kingdom Metazoa; phylum Chordata; class Mammalia; order Chiroptera; family Hipposideridae; genus Aselliscus; species Aselliscus stoliczkanus. The sequence continues at coordinate 67,238,758 of CM066735.1, forward strand.
AGCAAAGTTAGTCCTGCTCAGAGACTGACGGGAACTCCGGGAACTCACGCACAAGAGTGGAACTGGAACTCGGGTGGTCTGATTTGGTCTGAAATTATTATTATTATTATTTTTGAGGGCAGTGTCACTGGCCCTCCTATGTGGGATCCGAACCATGGCCGCTGGCTTCCCAAGCCAGTGCTTATCCACTGCGCCACTCGGCCGGCCCCCTGGTCTGAAGTTATTTTAATGACAGATCATCTAGCCATGGATAAAAGGGTTCCTTACTCAGAAAATGCTTGTTTTCTGAACAAGTTTTATTTTTAGATGATATGACCTAAAGCTGTATAAATTTTAAATTCTGCTTTCTTAAATTTCAGGGGGAAAAAAATGTAAGAAATGATGGTGGTAGTAAACTGACATTTTTACGATGAATTTGCATTAAATTAAAATAAAAACAAAACTATTGGGTCTATTGAAACACACGCCATCCTAGACTTCCCCATAGTTTCCGTTGCTTTAGCAAAAGACACATTTTACTCTAGCACCCCACCCTTTTGCCGGTCTTTTCTAGAAAATTGCCATTTTCTGTATCTTTTCTCTATTTATAAATGGCCAGAAAGCCTGCTCCAACTTCCTCCTCGACACACTGAGATTTATTTCTCATGAGCCATTCTGGAAAATTCATTGTTCAGTCTTGTAATCGTTAAACCACTGAAACCTTTCTCTCACTGGATTTCTGCCTTTTAAAGTCGCTCGGCTCCACTAAAGCCTAAATGTCACTGTGAAAATCCCCTTTCTCGCTTGTCACTTTGACCATGATGTCACCTACTTCCTGAAAATTTCCCCGGCCTCCCCGCTGCTTTGCCGGCCAAGTAGCTGTCACATGGGGTTCCACATTCAGGGGCCTCGGCCTCATTATTCCCTCTCCCCTCCTGTCTCCTTAGAGACCCTCTTTCTGCCCAGCAGCTCCCTGTCCCTGACTTCTCAGACAGATTTCCTGCTGTCCTTTCATCTTCAAATAACTGGCCACTCACTAGTCTCCAATTCTCTGAGACTGTACTCCCCCAGAAGCTATGCTTCCGTCATAGCTTGTGCCATCTACTGTAATTCACTGACAGTTTTTACTGGTTCGTTAAAACATGCATGGACATACAATGAAGGAAACACCCGTGTCAGTGGGAAACAACGAAAAGTACGTCACACGTCAGTGTGATGGAGACAACCCAAGACGATCAAATCCCAGCAAATTCTATGACCTGCAGGGCTCTGGGCCTCTGCCTTGCTGTCTCCTTATGTCTACAACAGCGAGATGCGTAAAGCGAACGTGCTGTGATGACCTGTTAGAACAGACCTGGCATGTTCCGCCTTTCGTAGCCAGAAGGATTAAAGGAGAAGCCAAGGGGCGCTGTGCACTTCCAGCAGGCCCCACGCACTGCCGAGGTCACCTCGGCCCTGCGAACGCTGCGCTGGGGCGTGCAGCCCCGCTGCGCAAGGTGGAGCCCCCCGAGGAGGGGCTCGTCCGGCGATGTTCCCGCAGTTCACCATTCCACGGGGATGGAGGACGGTCTTGGGGGGTGAAGAACGCCCCTCTGCTGGGGGTGAACGCCAGGAGAACCAGTCGCAGTTGGGTCTGAAGCCCCCGGATTGTGACGGATGTCAGCCATGTGCCTTCCGCGGCCCAGCTCTCCTGACCCCGTAGGAACCCCGTCCAGCACGTGCCCTGGGACCCGGAGGCCCGGGGACGCCTCAGTGCAGTTGAGTGGGTGCGACGGGACGAGGGGAAGCCTGCGCCCAGCCTGCAGGTACCCGCTGCCAGTGAAGAGGCCGGGTTGGAAGCAGAGAAGAGTGGCGCTGTCATTTTCACGCCTCGGAAGCCAAACAAACATTCCAGCTATTTAAGAAGCTCCAAGTTCTCAACAAGTATTCGTCACTACTAATCCGGTGTGTTTTAGAAACCCTTCAGATGTGATGCCTTCTCTGTCCTGAGGCCTCCCGCCGTGAGACGAACCCCTAGGGTGGGGGGCAGGGGTGCGGAGCCACCAAGGTGCGGGGTAGGCCTCTCAGGGGCCCTGCCAGGTGGCCGGGTGCCTGCCTGACGGCCGGGCAGTCGGGGGTGTGGGCACCCAGCGCCATCACAGCCATTGGCGCCGTGACCTTATGAAGCGTGTTTCAGTTCTGAGATACCCAGGAAACCAGCTGCTCCCCACAGGAGAAGACAGCAGGTTCCTTACTTTTCAGGGGGGTTAATTCATCCTCTGTGTCAGAGAACTGCCAACTCTGCCTCCTGTGGTACCTTCCAGGACCCACTCCCTGCCCTGGGAGCTCAGAGAATGTGGATAAGCCGTTCCTGTGGTCAGCTCCCGGAGATCGGGCATGGGAACTGAAAGAAGGGGACTGAAGATAAGCGCTTCACATAGATTTGTGGAACCTCTTTACACTTTCCAGGTGAAACTACTCTGTGCATTTTCTAAGTGACATGAGGCCACCTGCTGCATACCCCCTTCTGGGCCATAGTAACACTTACATAATTGACTTGTGAACCTTTACTACACAGCATTTTAATTGCCTTTACAATCTAAGTAATTTCATTTTTAAAAAATGAAGGGACATGCAGACCCACAGCATCGATCAGTAACGGATGCTCTTCCTTCCGGTAGCCCCCCGAGTGAGTCATCCCACTGCATGAGTGCTGTGCATTTTTCATTTCTGCCTGGAAACACAGGAAATATCATTGATTCCGAGTTCCATAGGAAGATGTGCTGGAGTCAGTAACGTTTATACAGCAGTAGGGACAGGGATGTGCAATATTCTAACTCTCTCTTCTGAGGTAACTTCTTGCAAAGATTCGTTGTGTGCATTCCATGTGGTGAGTAACAGTGACCAGGCGTGGCCCAAGGCCATGGACCTGAGAGTGTGGACACAGCCTGCCCAGGCACATCTGCACACGTGGCTGTTTTTCCCCAGAGCTACACAACCTCACTTCTGTGGAATTCACGGCCTTCTCATAAAGCGTCCACCAGCAAAGCGGGGACCCCCTGAAATTGTCATGGACACACGTACCTCGCGATGTGTGTTGAGAGCAAAGAGTGACATCTGTGTCTGGGCTCCTTGGTGGGCGGCTAGTTATAAAACTGTTCTGGGCCTGGGAGGGCCCCTCTCAAAGTGACTGCTTGACTTGTGACGAAGGCACCACCGCATCTACTGAATGATTCGGCAGGGAAACGTACTTCTTCTGAATTTGCCATTTTATGACTTCTGGGTCTTTTGACTTTGAACATTTCCACTCATTTTTTATGTATCGGCTCCACAAACAGTCAGTTTCATCAGATTTGTCAACTGCCAGGTCTTTGGAAATTGGTATAAAGGCTATTCCGAATGGCACTCCGTGCCCTCAGAGATATTCTAACCCTGAGAATACAGGGCCGGATGCCTGGCTGCCACAATATGGCAGAAAATATACACAAAATTCCGTTTAAAAATGCTCCTGGATTTTGGAGGGACTAATCAGAGATTTAAAAACTGATGTCTAATGGTGCAATGTTAACTGAAGTACCATGGGGGAAACAGTACAGCTGGAAGAGGGGTTGCTGGGTCAGTGAGGGCGAGCTGTCTCCACACACGGCTGGCACAACTCAAAGCACTGCAGGGTTGGAGGCTTTGTTTTTTGATTTTCTGTAATTCCGTGTATGACTTTGCTCTATGCCAGTTTCCAAAAGCCTCCTGTGCTGTACGTCTTCTTTTTAATGTCGTCAGGAGAAGAGTTACAATGAACCCTGTTTCAGGAAGCTACTGAGGGTTAATTTTGGAATGATGTACCAGAGGAAGGCTTTGTGACGGACAGACTGTCCTCTGAGCCCTGGCAGGGTCACCACAGACCAGGCGGGTCTGTAGGACACGGAGGGACTTGTGCTTGCGATGCCCCCAGTGAGAAATGCTTCACCAGCACCTTCCAAAGCTCGTGGGGCCGCGGGCGCTCTCCCGGCCATAGCTGGGGGCCGCCTGCGCTAAGACACAGGGCGCCATCGGCCACCGAGGTGGACCCCTTCACATGGACAGAGTGGACCATGCATTTGGGAGAGGGCTGCTACATGTGGCCACTCAGACCCAGAAAACGAGCATTTTCCCATTTTCTCGTCCCTATTGGGCAGTGGTTTCTGGGCGCAATTCCCAAACCTTCCTTCATTAGCGTGTTAATTTATGGACACAGCTTGAGAGGGACCCAGAGGCCAACACAGAATTCAGCGGTGCGGAAAGAGCCCAAATCGGACTCTGCTTCTTCCGCAGTATTTTCAGGAGGGCTGTGTAAGCACCCTGTCACCTGGGGTCAGCCGCGTGCGGTGTCAGCAGCCCCTGTGCTCAGTCACTACTGGCAGCCGTGCTGATGGGCAGTTTAAACGTCTGCAGAGGAAGGGGTTTCAGTAGTTGCTTTTTTCCCCCCTTCGGTCCTGTGTGCATCCGGGAAGGAATTACCTTCTGTGCAACCCCTGAATAATGTGCTTTGACCCGAATCATTGGCGCGGTACACAAAATGTACCCATGTGGCTGCAGCTATGCTCCAGGTACAGGACAAAAGAACCAGTGTCTTCAAGTGAAGTGTGAGAATATATGTGCGTGTACATGAGTGCCGTGCGTGTGTGTGCACAAGTGCGCAGGCATGTATGTGTGGCTTAATTCCATAGGGTCACTCATCCATTCATTCATCAAGTGTTTATTTACTGAGCTGGGTATAAACCCCAGGCTTCATGTCAGCATTAGGATGGAGACAAATGCCCTGCCCTCCCAAAGTTTTCCCTTCCTGAGACCATCGGCCAATAAAAAAAGTAAATGAATAAAATCATTCCAGGAAAGAAACACAGGACTGTGAGAAGAATGGGAGGAGGAGTGGCCTTAGGAAGGGGTCTCGGAGCAGGTGACTCTCAGGCAGGCGGGCCGGAGCCCGGAGGGCAGGCCAGGCAGGCGCGGGGCGCAAAGGCCTTGGGGGAGGGACTTGGCCAGCCCGGGCGGGCAGCGCAGAGAGCCGCGCGAGGTGGCCCGGGGGACGTGGGCACAGGTCCTGCAGGCTGTCCCGGTCGTGGCTGAGAATAGGGGTTTTCAGTGCGATAGAGGCGCTTCTAAGGAATCCAGGCCATTGAGAACCTTGATCAGTTTGTAAAATGCACCCTTTGCTGCTGCGTGAAGAGGGTCTGGTGGTGTAGAGTGAGGGCCGCTGGGAGCCCACGTGCGTGAGAACAACCTGGACGTGGCCCAGGCGGTCGGGAAGGGGGTTTTCTAAGGGACGCTGGGTGGGGCTCTTCCGATGAGATGATGGGGGTGGCCTGGGGTGGTGTAAGGAGTCACCCCGGCCTCTGTGAGCAGGACACCTGCGTGGGACAGAGGAGGGGTGCGCGGGGGTGGGGGTGTGACAAGGTTTCAGATGGGGTTTCCTGCCGCCGGGGGAGAGTGAGGTGGGCGGGCCCCGGGGGGCCCGGGCTGGGCCAGCGCATGTGCTGAGCGCTGTCTGGGCCGCCGCTGTCGGCTCCTGTGGCCGTGCCGTGCGGGCAAGGGCGAGAAAGGCATGAGCCAGCCAGTCACTGACCATCAGCGGAGGTGTGTTGACCGGAATGGCTGCATAATCGGATCAAATGGCATTGAGAAAAACGGCTCTTCCCTTGCTGTATTTTCACACGTCACATTTAAGTTTTCCAAGTTAGCAGACAAGACGTTACCCACTCCCCCTTTCCAAGGAAAGGATCACTCCATCCTTTTAAGGTTCACTGAGTAGAAAAAAGTGTGTTGCCTTAACCGAAATGCCCTCCCTGTGTTTTGGCGTGTGTATCACTGACAACCGATGCTGCTTAAAAGTGTTCTTCTAGAAAGATTAAAGTTTAGATTTTGGATATTTAGTTTCAAATTTATGTGAAAATATATGATCTATTAGTTATGCACAGAATGACAAAGCACACAGAATAATTTTCTAAATGGATGAAAAAAGCACAACATGACGGAACAGTGGGCAAAGGGAGAGAACACATTTCAGAGAACAGAAACCCAGACGGCCAAACCAGAGGCAGAGGCTTCAGCCTCGGGAGAAATCAGGGCGATGCAAATGGAGTCACGGTGACACAAATTGGTCCAGCCCCGTGGGGCACGCGGCAGTCACCACGAGTGGGGCCCATTGGTGCGGCAACAGGTGATGCTCAGTGGGAGACACCACACACAGACGCTTCAAACCTGACAGCGTCGTTTCCGTGATATTCTGGAAAACGCAAACGGGAGGGATGGGAATGCTTCCGTGGTTTCGAGGACCGAGGGATGGGGTGGGGGCTGAAGTGTAGGAAGATTTTATATCTTGATTGTAATGATGTTTAAGATATACACGTATGTTCCAGAAGCCATCTGTAAGTGTGAAAAATGAGAGCCGAAGCTGGGAGCAGCCTCCATGTCTATCAAAAGGGGTGGACAGTGTGGAACATGTAAGAATGTTCCATAAGTGCGTGCTGGCTTCTATAACACAGTTCAAGTGAATGAGCTAAACTAAATGTAGGCTTTTTAGTTTGTTTTTCTTTTAAAGATTTTTTATCGGGGAATTGGGGAAGGGAAACAGACAAGTCGCTGTCCTTTTGTTCTTCAGTCTAGTTGCAGAGGACGTTGCTTCACTGGCCCATGTTGGTATCGTCATTGCGCTCTTCCCGGATGAGGCAGATCGGTCGCCGGCCTCTGGATGGTCGCTCACCGCGGCTATTGGCAGCTCACGCTGGCTGCCGGCCACTCACTGTAGCCTATGGCAGCCCCCTGCAGCAGGGGCTGCAGCTAAGCCGTCCTGGGGACTCCTAGCAGCTCAGCTCCAGGTGGAGCTGTTGTTCACCATCTTAGCTGTAGAGGGCAGTGTCACTGGCCCTCATATGTGGGATCCAAACCGGGGCCACTGGTGTCCCAAGCCAGCTCTTAACCAGCGCGCCACTCGGCCGGCCCTAAATACAGGTTTTGAAAAGAAAAGTTTATGTGGAAAAAGCAAGTCTCAGAATAACACCTTGCACGTGACACCAATTGTGAGCACAGTAACATCCATACAGCGTGGTCCTACCTTTGTAGAAAAACATAAAAATGTATTGCTTACACACTAAATTACGTTGGTCTTTCTGAGAGTAAAGGGAAAGTGGAATTTACAAGGGAAATGTAAGGGGCTTCAATCTAATTTATTTTATTTATTTAAAAAAGGGTTCTGAGGCAAATATGATGAAATGTTGATGTTTGTTAATTCTAGATGGCAATTCTATAGGTATTTTTATATTATCTTTCCTGCCTTTAAATGTCTTCATAAAATAAAACAAACTTGCAAGAATAGCAGTAGTGTTTCTGAATGCCCGGCTGCGGAGACGTTGAGAACCACTGTGTGTCCGAGTTTCAGTCCCTGATGACCCTGCCGGCCTCCCGGTGTTGCCTCTGAGAGCCTCGCACTTACCTAGTCAGAGATCCACTTGCTCGGATCTAAGAGAAAGCTCACGCCTTTCCGTGTCTACTGTCATGATAGTTGTGGAAGACTGGACAACAGTCAACTCCATTTCTTCCTCACTACGACAGAGGGGGCCCGTGTGGTGACACTCCTGTGTGTGACGCCCATGCCACGACGCACGCGTTAGTATTTCGTACATTAGGTAACCCTCCCGTGATCTCGTCAAGCTCCTACGTGTTCCTACCATTGGAATACAGATGAGCACACCATTGAAGAAAGAGTTGAAATTATTTGTTTAATATTGAGTTAATGAGACTATAGACTCTAAATTTATACAAAATATGAATCTAATATGATTACACATGTCACATGAATCTTATTTAAAGACTTAAGCTTCTATAAGAAGCAGCAGCATTTTAATTTAGGCTTGTAAATATAATATTACTTCATCCCCTTGCAAAATAATTAAAATGAAGGCAACATATATTTTGTATGAACTCAAGAGAAGTACCAAAACTTGGCTCCAAAATTTAAAGTGTATGTTCATATTTACACACATGTATGTTACGCACCCTGGACTCGTCTCCTACTGTTGCTGTAAATAATTAGCACAGACTCGGAGGCTGAAAGAACACAGTGTGTCCTCTGACCCTCCCGGAGCTTAGGCCCCAAGACAGCGGAGCCGGCAGGCTGCCCCCAGAGGCCTGGGGAGACTGCACCTTCCTTTTCTGTTGTAGCTTCTGGAATCCACCTCGTCCCTTGTCCTGTGGCCTGTCCTTCGTGTTTAGAGCCAGCAGCGTAGCATCGTCCAGTGTCTTGCTCGCCCCTCTGTCCTCGTGTTCCCTTTTCTGTAAGGACCCTGGGATCTGGGCCCATCCCCACGATCCAGGAGCAGCTCCTGACCGCAGGGTCCTGAGTCACAGCTGCACAGCTCTGTCACCGCGGGCAGCACACAGACACGGCCAGCGCCAGGATGCGGTGTCTCGGGATGCCTTACTCACTGTCACCCACCTTCAAACGGCTCCCTGATTGGCGTGCCCATAAAATTAGGTGACCTCTCGTGAAAGCTTTATGGCCTCTCACTGTGACTATTTGATATGAAACAGCGACATTTGAGTGACATGTTTTGAGAACACAAAGCTGTGTTACGAACTTCACATTGGAAGGTAGATACCCTTTAAGTGCTGCCCAGTAGAATTGGAGTAACATTGCGTGGACGCGACAGCATCTCTTTTTAAAAAGAGTAATCTATTCGGTCTGTGGTTTTTGTCCTGTAGCTGCAGTTATTTGTCCTGGATAAGGAATGGGATATCGCTGAGAGGGCTGTCGCGGTGCCTGGATGGGTGATGAACTTTCAGGCTCCCTCCACGGACACGCACGCAGCATTTGCTGTGTCCGCTGCAGTTTTTATCATTATTATGTCCACTGACTAGCAAGAACCATATTAGCTACATCAAATTGCAGGGTTTAGTGGAAGAAGAAAGTGCAAGAAATTGATGAAAAAAATTTCATTTTTTTTATGCACATGCGCACACGCTAGTGGGCATACACAACACACACACACACACACACACATACACACACACACACACACGGCACCCCTTGTGTAGGAACGAACCGACTGCTCCTCCACATCTAAAACCCAGAGAGCAATAGCTAAGAACAGACAAATGAGGGAGGTGATTGCTGCTTGTCTGTCTTCTTTTAAAGTGCAAACATGTCTGCGCGTTATTAGAGGGAATGCTTCCTCTGTGCTGCTTGCAAGCTTGGTCTCCGTTCGTTTTCCAGGACATGTCTTGCTCTCCCCAATTCTCAGCAGGCGGGTAGGTCGGCTTTCTGCGGAGGCTTCACGGGCGATGTCTGAGAACATAACAGGAAGGGTGCCTCAGTCGTGTCAAAATATTTTCTCGTTGAACGTGGAGCATTTTTGCTGAAGGCTGAAATGCGTGTCAGGTTAATTTCTGCTTATTATTTCAGGTAAATAATTTTATCAGGAGTCTGCTCAGGTAAATCAGTGTTTACGCCCCACGAGAAAGTAGCAGGAGGTGCTGGCAGGCTAAGCAGAGGGGACACCCCTGTGCACCCCATGCTTCCTGAAACCCTGGCCCCGACGCCCTCGGCACCCCACGCGGGCAGCAGCCTGTAGGTTGTTTTTGGATCTGTCCGCCCAGCGGTTTTGGTGCAGAAACTCTAGGATAAGAACTGTGGGCGGACAGGGGATGTCATTACCCTGCAGGGGACCTGAGTCGGCCCTGGGTGGCGCCGTGTCTGTGTGTGCACAGCCCGCACGATGCTGGCAGCTGGCCTCGCTCGGCCTGGGCCCGGGCTGCGTGGGGCATTTTCTGCCTCTGAGCTAAAGGGAAACCCACCTTTTCTCACCGTTCTAAGTTACCCTTATGTGGAAACCAGGGCTAAAAGGCACACATGGTTTGGCCCAACAGCAGGTGGCGTGTGTGGGGCAGACACGAAAGGCCCTGGGTGGAAACCACGTGTGGTCAGAAGACCGAGTCCCGGAGCCAGGGGCCTGCGTGGACGCCCAGCAAACCGCACGGTCCGTCCGCGGGCCGTTGCTCCTCCTGGGTCTCCCTCTGGCCTCCTCGCTCCCTCGCCTTTCTGCTCCGTGGGGACCGCGGTCCTTGCTTTTGGCCTTGTGTGGGTGACTTTCTGACAGTGCTTGTGCTCCGCCATGTGCCCCCAGCCACAGACCACATGGGAGCACAGAGCCAGAACCCGGCAGGGGACGCGGTGAGGGCAGGCTGGTCCCAGGCAGCAGCGCCGTAGTGCACACCCATCGTCTACACCCATCGTCTACACCCACCATCTACGCCCGTCCACACCCACTCTCCACACCCACCATCTACACCCGTCCACCCCCGCCCTCCACACCCACCATCTACACCCGTCCACCCCCGCTCTCCACACCCACCATCTACACCCGTCCACACCCACCCTCCACACCCACCATCTACACCCGTGCACACCCGCTCTCCACACCCACCATCTACACCTGTCCATACCTGCCCTCCACACCCATCATGTACACCCGTCCACACCCACCCTCCACACCCACCATCTACACCCGTCCACACCTGGTATCCACACCCACCATCTACACCCATCCACACCCCTCTCCACACCCACCATCGACACCTGTCCACACCTGCCGTCCACACCCGCCGTCCACACAGGGTCCAGGCAGGTGGCTGACAGCACTTCTCTCCCCTGTGCTGATTGCGGTCAGGCCGTGATGTGTGTCCATCTGTCTCAATGGGCTACCAGACCCTTCTGTGCCTGTCTCCATTCATCCTGGCACGTGGTTTCATGACAGAGCCACACACCACCTGGATTGATTTGATCTTTAATGCGACCACTCTGGGGATGAAAGTATCAGACTCAAGGAATTAAGACCAGATTTAATGGTGTTATTGGAACGTTTCATTTTAACAGTGAACATTTTCTTCCTCAAGGGAATTGCAATTCACATAAGTTTACGATGTGAGCCCAGGGCAGCGATGGACGAATCCTTCAGCCTCTTTCTGAGTGACAAGCTTTTGAATGGAAGTACATTCAATCGAAGAGTTGAAAAAAGCCCCTTAGGGACTTACCCAAATCATCATAAAAAATAGTTGAACAGTTTTTATTCTTAAACTGTGCGAAATTGTCTATTTAGATGTTAAATGATCAGTGGGATACCTGCACTTGACTGGAGATCGTTGCCTGTACTCAGTTGTATAAATATATGTACATTGTAACAGGCCATACTTTTAAAAGGATTATTCCTAAGTGGTTACTTTATTTCTATTTATAGAGCAGAGTAAGGCAGATTATAATTTACATAATTTGCAAGCACTTGAGACGACATGTCTTTGCATGGTACGCAGTGCGGGGATACAGTTTTGGAATAGCTCGTTATCCCTGATGGAAGCCCCGTGACACAGGGTAGCGATAGGTTGCTAGCAAATCCCAGAAGGAAACTGGTATCTTTACACAGAGATTTACAAATCCTGTCTTACTTTGAAATCCGTTCAGTAGCATATTTTAGACTGGAGAAAGCCTGCCTTCCGGCTCCTGGGGAGTGATGTAAGGGTGAATGTGACCATATGGATACCGATATGGAAAGTAAAGACCATTAAGTGGAGTAAAAATGGTTTTTTTAGGGAGAAAAAAGTGATTTAAATCTTTAGTTTCTCATGGGAGCTCATTAGAGTTCCTCTGTAATGCGACTTGCGGCCTGGTGGTTACCAGGAGCCCTGTGTGCTGATCACTGATAGGTTAGTTTACAGGATTAATTGTATGATTTTGCACCCAGCACACTGAGCATTGATTTTTGCATTAGCCTGTGTGTTGCTGAGACTGTGCTTTGTGTTTTAAGGTGATGTTACATTTTGCTTTTTATTAATTATAATTTCTGCCCATGTGGTTTATGCCTGATACAATTGATTAAAACACGTTCCTAATCTTTTTTTTCTAATTTTACGTCCTTCAGAAACTTCATTAATTTTGAGCACTGATGTGTAAAAAATGACAGAAGAAAGTGCCGTTCACAAAATGGTCTCTGACCAGCCAGTGGCCCTGTGTGTCCATTGATAAGGCTGCAAGCCTCCCCCGACACAGAAGCACATTCACTTAATCCTCTCTGGTAGGCGAGTGGATAGATGAGGTGAGAAGTGGCCTGAGAAAGGGGCAGAACGGGGTTGCCCAAAGGAGGGGTGCCCGTCAGAACGGAGTCCTCTGTCTAGAATGGGCACCTCTCCAGAGCCTAGTATGTCCTGGAATATCTGTGGATCTGGAGAAATGAGAGGGGAGGATTATTTCCTTGAATTTTCTAGATAATCCATTCGTCCAGCTCTCACTCTTGGTGGGGTTGTGAAACACCGATGGAGATTTCAGTGGGGTCCTCACAGCCGGGTTCAGAGAGTACTTTGTAATTCTATGCAGTGTTGAGAAAATAGAAAATAATGTTAATCGCATCCAATTTAACCCTTAATCTCTGTTTTTCTTTTCTTAAACTTGCAAATCAGTTACCTGTGTATCCCCCATCCCAGACGTGATTAGATAAAGTTTTCCCCTCTCCATTTCACTGTGGTCTCCCCAGGAAAGGAGTTAAACCTGGCTTAGTTTTTGCTGCTTTTGTTGAGTTTTGCTCTGCGTGGATCCCCCTCGTCGCCCTCCCCACCCTGACTTTCAGCGGTAGATACAGACAGTGGGCGGCCGGGTCAGGACAGCACTTCCGCTGGGTGTGACGGACCAGCTGGCCTGTTGGAAGAACCTCATAACACTTTGTCACCAGGGCTTCAAAAGGGGCTTGTTTGGGAGGCATCAAAGGATCTCTTGTATAATAAACTTAGAGCATTCAGTGTATAAGGAAGAGAATAAAATGTCCTTTAAGCTCCCGTATGATGCCTGGATTATGTGGAGAGACGAAAGAAGTGAAGGTTCTCTTTGGCTTTTGTGTCTCTCATGTTCAACAGAAATAGATGAAAGTAAAAGCTTAAAACTGACAATATGCCAAAGAGGAGAGCTCTGCTCACAGCTTTTCACCGGGTCGTGAGAAACCATCAGCTCAGGATTGGACAAAAAATAAAAAAAGTTTTCCTTTGAAAGTAAAAGACTGAATTTGTTTTGTGTCATTTCAAACTACCCAGCTTCACAAAGTATGAACCAGTTTTTTTGGTTTGTTTGTTTTATTTTACCATAGAACTTGCGTTATGACACTGTTGAGAGAAGACTAGAATTGGAATTACAATACTGGCCCTACACTTGACCTTTGTCACTTGCTGTGTGTGATGTTAAAGAAGGAACTTAACCCTCTGAATTTTAGATTTCTTCATTTATAAGTGGACCTAATAAAATTAACCCATAAAGTTGCTTCAAGGTTAAATGAAAAAAATCTTTGTTGGAGTGCTGTAAAATGTCAGCTGTTATATTGTTGTAATATAGGTAGTTTGCAATGAAATTTGGTTAAACAATGACAACAGATTTTTGTTCTGTTTTGAGGCTGAACGTTTTCTTTTTACAGTGGATGTTGTCTTAAGTGGTTTGCAGGGCCCAGGTTGGAGGTGACAGAAGCCGCTGTGGTTGCACGCGTGGAGGTGTGTGTGCTTCTGCCGGAAGCGCCCTTAGCTCTGCAGATGTCAAGGGCGTCTGCACCCTCGTGGGCTGAGAGCCCTTAGCCAGGCACTCATCGCCAGGTTCCAGTTCGCATCACCTGGGAGTCCTTGTGCTGTGTGTAGCACAGGGCACCTGAAGAGGGAATTGAGCACAGCGGTTTGTAGTTACTACATGCTTTTGTCTGATTGAAATCCTGCAGACTAGATTTTCCCTCTCAAATTCCCTGGGACAGAAGATCAATGTGAACTGACGATCTGAATAACTTTTCCCAATTTCATATTTTTCAAAAAAGTAAACTTGCCTTGGTGATATCCCCTAATTTAGGCAGATGTTTTCTCTTTATTTCTGTACCACCAGCGCCACCACCACCATGCCCTCCTCTTTCCTGTGAGACACCTAGATCGTCTCAGCTGCGCCCTGTCACGGATGACTGCAACAGCCCTAGCCAGGAAGGGACCTAAATTTCAAATTTTGAAAATAGGATTGTATGACTTAGATATATTTTTCTAAATGTTTACATTTTTAATATTCAAAAAAAGTTTATGTTAATTGAAATTTCCAACAGAGAGTGTCTCTTTATTTAGACTTTCTTGTTCTCTGCCACTCTAAATGTCCTCATCTATACTTTCAGCTTACCTCGCCCAATATAGTTTATTTGAATGGCTCTGTTTCAGAGCATCGTTAATGATTTTTTTATTCTCTTTATGTCAGAAATCCCTGGGTCCCCCTATGTTTCTGATTGATTAGCTGATCAGTTTTGGGAGGAGAGGGAGCCTGCACGTGCCCTGCTGGGTGACCGGGAGGCTGCGCTCAGGATTCCAGGCTTGTCTCTGTAACTTGAGTGTCGTAGCGTCTGCCACCTGCTGCTCAGGGCAGGCTCTGGGGACGCAGGGACCAGGTCCACGTGTCGGGGCTGCCGACAGATTGTCAAGGCGTCGCTCTGAGTGACACGGCTACGGTGACACCATTTGAGTGACGGTTTGAGTGACACGGCTATGCTTATGTCGTTTGGCTTGCACACAGTTTCCTGGGACTTTTCATACAGTTGTTTCTGTTTGGCCCCCATTACAGATATTTTGAGCATTGTCATTGAATTTATATATTTTGTTCCGCAATTAGTAAAAATTAGCATTGTATTGCAATAGATGAGAAGTTAAACAGTTACCGTAACATTTAGAGTCTGCGCAGACCACAGCCCACCTATCCCTGCCCGCCTCCTGACACCAGCTGCAGGTTTCTTTTTCAGGGATTACGGTAACCTATCCATGCTCTGCTGGTTAGCTTTTTATTTTTGCAGTTTTACAAGTTAGGTGTTTGCTCTTAGGTATTTTTTACACAACAGAGTTTCCATTTGCAAGTGAGTATATATAAAATAATCACTATTTTAGACATCTCTGCTTTTTAAAAAATCGAAACATTGGGTTTTTTTCTTTATTGAGGTATAATAGACAAATAAGGATTGTATGTATCACAAGTGTATGACATGACTTCCTATCCACACACATGGGCAAATGACCACAGTTGAGCTAATTAGCACGCCCACCGCCTGACACTGACCAGTGTGTCCAGTGTGTGCGCTGACCACACCTAAGATGCACCCCAGCAGGTCCCAGGGTGCAGTGCTGGTCGCCGCAGCCGCCGTGTTGTAGCGTAGACCCTCTTCATCTCCCGGCTGAATCCTTGTGCCCCTGACCAACGTCTCCCCGTTGCCCCTCCCCGGCCCCTGGCAGCCCCACCCTACCCGCCGCTTCGTCGAGTTTCACATGACGGTCCACATGTAAGTGACGTCCAGCATTTGTACTTCAGTGGCGTATTTCACTGGCATGCTGCCCTCCCCACCGGTTCATCCATGGTGTTGCAAATGGCAAGATGCCCTTCTTGTTTATGGCTGAGTGCTGGGGGGCGGGCATGGACGGGACACGTCCCCGCCGTGGTCAAGGTGAGAGCTGTAAGCCGCCGCGCGGGGAAGGGGCTTGTAACCTTGGGCAGCGTGGAGCGTCCTGTGCCTTCGTTTTCTCATTTTTACAATGATGACTTTCAAAACAAGACGTGTGTACCTCGTGGGCTTGTGAGGATCAGCAAGCCCCACCGTCATCCCTGAGGGAGCCTGACCCTGCGTTGGCTGGTCCCCATCAGCCCATAGGACCAGGCTTTCGCCGAAGGAGCCCTGCTTCTCTGATACACAAGGTCATTGTCACACATTCTGGATCATGTAGAAAAGCAAAGTGAACCCCAAGCAATTGCTTTCAGAGTCACACGTTGTTGTTTTTTTCTGGGTTGTTTTTTTTTTGAGGGCAGTGTCACTGGCCCCCATATGTGGGACTCAAACCGGGGCCGCTGGCTTCCCAAGCCAATGCTTAACCACTGCGCCCCTCGGCCGGCCCCTGGAGTCACACATTTTTTAATGGACTTCCCCACGTCTTGGGGAGACAATCTCCAATTGAATTAGAAAGTTACCTAAAGTTAGAGCTGGCTCCTGTTTGAGATCTGAAAAATTATCTATTTGACTTAAGACATAGCCACTTTTGCTCATTGCTTTGAAAACCATTTTATTCATACATGAATGAAAACAATTTCATTCATATGCCACACTGACAGTGTTGAGAGGGCAAGAGGCACTACTGCCTGTCATATTCCAAGGTGGCAAATGGGAATCGTGGTCCAGGAGATGGTCTGTGGCTTTTAAGTGGCACCATTTAGAAAAGCGCCAGCTCGTCCTCTGTTGTCACGCCTGGGGTCCCAGCGGTGTGGTCGGAGTGTGCCGTGGGGCTGAGGCTCAGCTCCGGGGAGGGTCGCACGCCTAGGCATTGGGTGCGGGAAGAGCACAGCGGCGGGGGGCGTGCCTGGTACATGCAGCCGGTGACCCCAGGTCCGGCTGCCCCACCTGGAGGTCCTGATACCACAGCCACCTTACACTTTGGCTCCACGTTGCTGGCTTCCCAGGAGACTGGTCACCACTTCTCCCTGAGAACTTGTCCTCGGGAGGTTAGCTGTGTCGATCACATCCAATGTCTCAGTCAGTCATCAGCATAATCATGTCCACATTCGATTTCAGGGGAAAGAGGAGTCAAGCGATTTCCCCAAGGGGACACAGCTGGTGAGCGGCTGGGCTCACTCATTCAGGCAGATACTTATTGATGGCCTACTGTGTGCTGCTCGCTGGAGCTGGATCAAAGCCCCAGAGAAGCTGAGGGCAGCTGACACCGTTGGCTGGATCCAGGGCCTTCCAGGCCGGCTGTAGAGAAGGGAGGTGTTTTGAGAAGGCGTATCGTTTCTCCATGATGTCTTCAAACAGTGAAATGTAGACCCTCCTTTCTGTGAATAAACTATGAGTGCATTCGCTGAAAATGTGTCCCAGACTTTCTAGGAGTTCTTTATTTCTTTAACATGCGTGAGCAGCCAACATGCGTGAGCAGCCATAGCTTGCTTCTGAGGGATCTCCCCCCTTCTAAGCCATAATAGCCCAATACTGTAGAAATATCATTATACCCCCCTCACCTGTATCCTGCAAGCTTGTGTTTCTCCCCATCTGTTCTGGGTATTTAGTGTTCCACGCTCTAGATGCCAATCCCCGGGGCCCTCCCGCCCCTGCGTGAGTCCCAGGGTGCAACCTGTAGCATAGTTCAGCTGCCCTTGTCTGGACCGCCTGCAGCCCCATCGTCACAGCGATGTTTTCCTGGGATCATAGACCTGGGAGCAAGGAAGCAGCTCGGAAATGGGCGGTTAGCCTCCTCAGGCTGCAGGTGAGGGCGCGGAGACCCAGCTCGTTTGGGAAACTTGGCATCTGCCGGCCGTGCGGGCCGCAGCGCCCGGAGCGCCTCACTCGTCCTCTCACTGGCCTGGGGTTGCACTTCGCTAATTCACCACGGATGCCCTTTGCCTCCTGAAGACAGCTCAACATGCATCCTAGAACACAGCAGGAGACAGAGAGGCGGCTGCCGCGGCGTCCCTCTCTCACTCCCTGGCCCCAGCTGAGCCCCGCAGCGGGGAAGGCAGGCCGGTGTGTGTGAGGCGTGGCCTGGGTCCCGCCGCACGCTCCGTGCCGCCCGTGCCGCCCGCTCCTGGTGGCGCCGGCCAGGCTGCTGGACCTGGCCGAACCCCTTGGCCCCTGCTCAGTGGCACCTCACTGCCAGGGTACTTGGGAGCATTGCGATTGCTCAGCCAGGCATCTAGCACACAGTATGTCTTCCACTGATGTTAGGAAGAATTCCCACGTGACCCCTGTGGGGAGGTCAGTAATTACTCTTACTAGACCGATACTGAAATTGGCGATTGGGGCGGGGACCGTTTTCTTTCAGGGCACCCTTTCAGGAGTATTTGTGGGAACACGCTCAGCATCTTCATATTGCTGGGTAAGAATCTGCTTATAAATAACTTCCAAAAGCCAACATTTACTGCTTACCATAGATTTTCTGGTTTCCATTTTCCTGTGCGTCCTTTTTATGTTAGGCGTCCTGAAGAACCGCCGTTGTCTGCTCGTTTTATTGTAGTCCCAGCTTATATTCTGGAGAATGTTATGTGCTTCCTGTGTCATTTCCATTTTAAAAGGTGGTGTATTCATTCAGCACACTGAGCCAAGCACCTTGGCACCTGTTCAGAGGGCACGCGCCTCCATGATTGGGGTCCAGAGCGCGCCCCTGCCAGCTGCCCGTTACTTGATACCAGAAAAAGGGGTGTTTTCAATCCCAGCTGCTTAAGAATATTGACCCAAATATTGACTAAAAGCTGAGGTCCTCTCAGTGTGTTTTTTAAATTAGAAAATCTCTCGTGTTTAAAGATTAATCAAGATTAAGTACATTTTCACAAAAGAAAGCAAAAAAAATAGCCATCGTCGATTCCAAACACGCACGCACATGGAAGCGATGGCATTTGCATCCAATGTACATTTATAAAACATCTGACAGCTTCACAGCAACTGTGCTTGGGTGCGAGGGCAGCAAAAAGTAATAAAACAGATTTCAGGTTTTCTAGGCCCGAGGAACTCACCAGCTTGCGAAAACATCATAAAGGAGCCCTTTTCTGTCTTGTGAGAATAAGGCAGGTAGCTGCACCCACACAGGTGGTCCCCATGTCACCATGTGGTGACATGCGGTGCCCTCCTGTTGGCTGAGTTTGGGGCCTGGTCAGCTGCCTCTGGGTGGCGATGGGGTCTCTGTGTAACCCCCCCCCCCATGCCGTCACTGAGCACCCCCCACCCCAGCCCTGAGCTACGCGCTTCGTGCACGTTCGTCTGTCCCTCCAACATGTCCTGCCGGGTAGATGCTGTTACTCCGTATGTGCCGAGAAGGTCACTGGGCGTCTGCAAGGTCATGTGATTAGCTGAGATCATACAGCGGGCAGGTCCCACGTCCTTTCACCTTCTCTGCCTATTTCTTCTCTGTGTCCCTTTCGATCGGTGCCGTGGTGGCATCCCTCCTCTATCAGTGTGACTCACACCTGAATTTTTTTTTTTCTGAGTGTAGTGTCACTGGCCCTCCTATGTGGGACCCGAACCGGGGCCGCTGGCTTCCCAAGCCAGCGCTTAACCACCGCGCCACTTGGCCGGTCAGTGTGACTCACACCTGGGACTGTCAGATTAGGGCGCTTTGGTGCGTGTCGTTTTTATACATTCAGTCACCCATTCCTCCCAAATGTGTTTATTAAGCCTCACAGAGGAGCCTCTCAGGGGCACTGGGATGGCGGCATGGTCGGGATAGGCCCTGATGGGACAAGACCCATGAGGCTAAACACAGGGTCAGACCAGGCAGGGCGGTGACGACAGCCCTTCGGGCTTCAGCTCGTCTTGTCTAGAATGCAGCTGTGATGTGCGTGTGATTTGCTGTATGTTCAGGAAGTAGGGAGAATTCAGACTGAAAATGCCCACGCGCAGCGCCATGCAGAAAGCCGAGGCTTATCCTGAGCAAGTCTCCGCAGCCGGCTGTCCCTGCGGCACTGGACGAGACCTCCTGCTGCTCCGCACCTGAGGAAGTCAGAGGTTTGCTTTTAGGGGCCCTACTGTGTGAGAAATACTAGTTTCCAACACGAACCAGCTCAGAGCAGCAAGATGTCCAGTCAGGAAGGCAGGCGGACCTGACACCGCCCAGCCAGCCCCTCCCCCGCGTCACCGCTGCCGCCCCAGTGAGTGGACCCCCCAGTCCGTCTGGCTGTCGGGCACTTTCTCCTTCTCCCACCAGTGCACCCCTCTTACGGTCAGCTTTTTTCTCCGGTGGAATCGAGCGTAAGTCGGTTTGATGTGCTCACGGTGTGTTGCCTGTTGGTCACACTTTGTTCTGTTTCCATTAACCAGCAAGGCACAGAGCCCATTTTGCTTTAATATCCTTCCAAGTTCTTCAGGTTTTCCTCTCAGGATCCCTGTCACTCCTCTCTTACATGTGGTAGAGGTATTGATTCATGTCTCATAAGTACAAGAAACTCAGGGACTTTGAAGAAAGAGTCAAACCGCTTTTCTCTGAGAACAGAAAAGAAGATATTAATGTCTGTACCAGTGGTGGTAGGAGAAAGAGAAAGGCCTGCAGATTAAATACAGTCAAAGGGTTATATGTTCTGCTAATTATAATCGAAGTAGGATGAGAGACTTCTCTGGGTGTACAGTAGTGTAGAGTGTGTGTGTGTACCCTTAGTGTTACAACGTTTGAGCCTGTACCTCTGATGTGTGTACGTCCCAAATTGTCTTAATCCACAGCCTGCTAACATTTACCATATAAAAACAAAAAAGACAAATTAAAAAGAATGAGATCAAAATAACATGTTTACACACATATATGCATGCAGCATTTTAATGTTGATTATATATGTTTCAGTATTACGTGTCACGTCTTAAAGGACTCTGTGCATTCCCTTTTTATTGAGGTCACACAATGAAATGAAGCAATGAAAAGAGATCTGAGAATTCCAAGGCGACCTTTCATGTACACCAAGACCACACACCCACATGTGCTCACAACACTCACATGCACATATGCACACACATGCGCACACACACTCATGCGCACACTCGTGCACGCATACACACATGCACACACTCATGTACACCCCCCCACACACACACCCACGTTAGATCAGTAGGAGACCTTCCATCCCGATGGATGTGAGTGGCTTCCCAGACAAAGCAGAAGGAAGCAGAGAATTCTGCAGGCTTGTGCTGCTGCTGTGAGCATACAAATAAGTGTAATCAGTAGCTAGTCTCTGGCTGATGCCAAATCACAGTCTTGAAAATGCTAACCCGGCTCAGGCTCTGATCCCTGCTGTCATGGGTGCGCTGACAGTGGTAAAAGGTGGGACCCCTGGGCAGAGCGACCTCCAGGATCTGTGTGACACAGATGGCTTCGGAGAGACATCTCAGAGAGATTCAATATTGGAACAGAAAAAGAGGCTCCTTGGCGGCAGAATAAACTCGGTTTATGACACTCCTTGCCACGGAGCTAAAGGACAGCCTGTGTTACACCGTTTAACCTCAGCCCCAGAAAACGGGAGGCAGGACCAGCAGACCGCATCTGCAGCCAGCGTGTGCGGACATCTCATTTCCCCTTTTCCCCACTGAGTGACGCATAAAGGATACTGGACACGCGGAATGATGGCCCGTGTCTTAGGCAGCCAGCGGGACAGCTGTTGTCAGCCCGTAGGCTCCGTCCGAGCAGTGACCCAACCCTCCAGCTCGGGGACCGTGGGCCCCGGGTTAGGGGCCCTACGGAAGCCATTCTACCCGCCGTCACTCATCTATACACAGTTCTATTTGCTCTAATAATGCACACAACAGTGTGTCACAAGTAGGCTGATGGGACGGCAGTGCAGTCGCTGAGAGAACCGCACAGGGCAGCCTGAGCGGTGTGTCACAGGCGGCCCAGAGTCTGGGGCGACTCAGAATCACATCTTTCCAGTGTATCAGTGGGAGGTTGTCTCCAGAGGCACTGCAATCTGTTTATAACTTTTTGGCAAAAGCTTTTGGAATAAGGCCAAAGAGATGGTCAAATAGTGCACAGAAAGGAAGCGAGTTGCTGGAATGCTTTAGCCATGCTTCTTTTCTTAGGGCCAAAGATATTGTCATTTTTATACATCTGTATAATTAAAACTTCTATCAGAATGAGTTAGGATGACTGGATGGAATTTCGCTCATGAAGTTAGGACATCTGGCACACAAAAAATTCTTCCACTTAATTGACTGTCCTTCTGCTCAGTAGAAAAATCTTAGCAGTTCAAAGCTGTATTCATGAAAACAGGCTTCTAAGCAATCATTTAGGGATTGGAAGCCAACCCTCCAATCATCTGGGAACAAACAGTAAAAGGATTGTACGCGTTGCTTGGTGCACTCCCTCATTTCCCAAGTTGATTTGTAAGGAGACAGGCAGCTGGGTGGTGACACACCTAGGTTAGGGATGGCGTCCTGGGCTGAAGGCTGTGTTAACTGTCATTCATGCCAGCCTGACCTCAGACGTGCCTCTCGATGGAGCCCTCGTCATTTTGCTCCATACTGTTCTGTTGTGACAGGTCAGCTGCAGCATCGTACAAATGCAAGTGGCTATTGAGAAACTGTTCAGGGAGGACAGCCAAGTAGAAATTCCACCAAATTGTGGCCTGCTGCAAAATCCTTGAATTCATGAGAGAAGATGTGCCAATCGTTCTTTTGAGGAGAAGTGTCATTCTGTGGTGGTTTTCTGCATGTCTGCCATCTCCACTTCATTTGTTCGCAGATGGGAAGCTACAGGATGCTTTTCCATAGCAACAGAGCGAGGCTCCTATTTAGGTATTTGGGGAGTGTTCGAGGGGTGGTAGAAAGAAACATTAAATCCGTATTTCTAACGGAAAAAAGTAAACATTCCTGGAAACGTGGTTCCTTAGATGGAAATTGCCTCTAAAATTGCAACTTTCCAGCCTGTCTGTAGATGCTGTGACTGTAGACCGTGACTCTGGTTTAATGCAAACACACCACAGTGGGCGAGGGGGAGCTTAATGGACCGGTAAGAATATTTTCCTTCGTCATTTGCTGTTTGCATTTTGAATGTGTTTAGTTATTGCCACGCCTGGTAGAAGAGCAAAACCGAGGGCGGACACAAGCTACAGACCAGATATGTAATGTTGTGAGGCTTTTATTCCGTCCCATTCCTTTTGAAAGATCAGAACACTGAGCTACGATGTACTTTTCTTGTTAGCTGACCTCTTGGCATATTTGAAAGTTGCCTCCTGATGATAATTACTTGAATGTCATGTTTAATAGAAAAGTGAATTTTACCATTGAGATCTGAGAAGGTCAGCTTCTTAGGAGACTAACGTTTTAGCGAAAAAACCTTGTATTTCCGCTGGTCAAACAGGGCCCACCCTTCCATGGTCTGGAGGGCTATCAGTCTCATAACTGCCCTTGGGATTTGAATCAACGTGAAATCTGACCGGAACCCTCCTTTGGGCTCCTTTCGAATTCTTTGTGAACTGTCAGGCGAGTAGTAACTTAACTTCAGAGGGTTTGGAAGAGTGAGAAAAAGTCTACAACGATGTGGCCGTGGAGGCCACTGAGTCCCTTTAATCACCTGTTTCCTACTTCCTACACCTGGAGTACTGTTGTAATTGCCTATTGGTGCAGGTTAATTAGATTATTTTTGAATTCTTATTAGCACTATGTTTAGTCCATAGAATTATTCATAAGTGTGTTCGTCCCTTCATTTTACTGAATTATGTTTCTTTTCTTGTGTTCCTCTTGATCATTGGCCAACCCATTATTTAATTCTACAAAATAAGTTACCTCGCCATCAACTTTCGCCGGGGTGCTTGAGAAATTCAGCTGTGTGGTTTCCAGGAAGTGTAGTCTTAGGACCCACACAAACATTAACTGGCACATTAATTTTCGTTTAAGGAGCTTCCGTTTGGAGGGCCACCCCTGCCCACAGTGAGACAGCCCCTCACGCTCTGACCAGACTGGTCATCGCCTAACGGCGGAGCTGTCTTCTGAGGAGCGCGGCCCTTTGCTCCTGGCTCCAAGCCTGGACTGCAGGCGACTGTCGTGTGATGTGCCACAGCATTACAGCGGCTGCGACATCACTAGGTGGAGCATGCTGCCAGCCCCTGTGACCGCAGGGGACCATCGTTGTACATGCCGCCTGTTGTTGACCAAAATGCTGTTATGTGGTACGTGACTGTACGACACGTGAATCCCGGTTCTGTTATGTTTTCCAACACCCAGATTTGTCAGAACTGGTTCACGGCACATCTACACTTCAAGTATTAGAAAGTTTATGAGATTGAATTGCGCAGAGCAGATCAAGGTAGTTATTTGTACGTTTCAGTTGTTGCCAAGCCGATGTATAACTTATTGAAAGATGATATTATCCATACATCTTAACAGAAGGCTTAAGTATGAGGTCAGGCCATTAAGTTCACAAACTTGTTGCAACGATGTTGCTAACCTTTTTGATATCAGCGGGATTATTCAGTATGAATTTGTACCAACTGGACAGTTAACCAAGTTTACTATTTGGAAGTGCTGAACAGGCTACGAGAAAAAGTTAGATGACATGAACTTTTCGCCAACAATTCATGGCTCTTGCATCATGACAACGCACCAGCTCACACGGCACTGTCTGTGAGGGAGTTTTTAGTCCCTAAACAAATCACTGTAGTGGAACCCCCTCCCTACTCACCTGATCTGGCCCCCGGTGACTTCTTTCTTTACCCAAAGTTAAAGAAAATGTTGAAAGGAAGACATTTTGATGACATTCAGCACATCAAGGGTAATACGATGATAGCTCTGATGGCCATTCCAGAAAAAGAGTTCCAAAATTGCTTTGAAGGGTGGACTAGGCACTGGCATCGGTGCCTAGCTTCCCAAGGGGAGTACTTCGAAGGTGACCGTAGTGATATTCAGCAATGAGGAATGCAGCCTTTTGTCTAGGATGAGTTTTTGAACTTAATTATCCAACCTTGTATGACACCGATGATATTTTTGTACCAAAGGTCACGGTAAAATACCTGCTCTGCCAACCATGGTAAGTCACCCTTGGCGACACGCTGAGACGCCGGTTAGATGGAACTGCGCCCACTCCTTCTCTGATGTACGCGTGTGGGTGGGTCCTCGTGTATCAAAGGCCAGGCTGCAGGTCCTGAGAGGGGCTAAGACGGAGCACCACGTTCATTGCAGTCTGAGTCACGTGCTCCCCGTGAGAGAAGACCATGGCCGTCTTCCCTTGCTGGTCTGTGAATAATCAATACAAGTGTTGATCATTTTCCCGTGATGTCCACGTCCACTGTCAGGCCACTCACTTCCTAGTTCAGGGCTTGGCTCCTGTGCTCTGGGAGGACGATGTCGTGACCCCTCTTCGCAGTGTCCTCACCCACTGCTTGTGACGGTTCATTGTGCCGTCACCTTACCTGGGCCAGGGCGTGCCCAGGTGGCTGGTAGCACATGATTTCTGGGTGAGTCTGGGAGCCTTTTCCAGACGATGTAAGCATTGGAATTGCTGGACTGTGTGCAGACCACCCTCTCCAGTGGGAGGGGGCATCACCCAGTTCATCGAGGGCCCGATAGGACCAAAAGGCAGAGGGCCGGCGCTTTTGTTCTCTGATTGTGAACTGGGACCCCCATCTTCTGCCCTCGGTCATCAGAGCTCTTGGCTCTGGACCTTTGGACTGAGAGTGAATTAAACCGCCAGCTTTGCTGGGTCTCCGGCTTGCAGACAGCATCGCTCAGCCTCCATGTTTGTCGTGTGAGCCAATTCCTATAACAAATCTCTCTGTCTCTGTCTCTGTCTCTCTGTCTCTGTCTCTCTCTCTCTCTCTCTCTCTCTCTCTATATATATATATATATATATATATCTTATTTATCTATATATCCATCTATCTGTCTATCATCTATCTACTTATATCTATCTGTCATCTATCTATTATCTGTCTGTCTACTATCTAATCTGTCATCTATATCTATCCATCATCTATCATGTATCATTTATCTACCTGTCTACCTACCTACCTATCGTCTGTCTAAATTGTCATCTATCTATCTATCTGTCTGTCTGTCTATCTATCCATCATCTATCTGTCTATCATCACCTATCTACCCTGTTGGTTCTTTTCCCTGGAGACCCCTGGCTGATACATTGCACAGATGCCCCTTGTTTGGCTGTTCGCATCTCTTCTTGTTCTAACTCTGTTTACACACCCCACCCTCAGTTGCAATTAATTGTTTATACATTTGTCTCATAAATGTGACTTTGAGGGCAGGATCCACTTCAAATATACATTTGTGTTGTTACCACTGAGCGTAGCACACACTGGGTGCTTTTTCAGATGGGGGTGGGGAGAAAGACAGAAAAGGAAGGAGGGAGGGGGTTTCCGGTAGGCGGTTCCTTCGACACCATTTGTGCAAACTTCCGGTTGCTTGCTTGGGTCCCGTGGTCCAGGCAGTCTTGCTGGAGTCTCTAGTCTTTTACACTTGGTTTCTGATGAGTTTTAATGTTCCCTTGACGCCCCTCTCTGCTGGCCCCGCCTGGCTAAGTGGGTCCTAGTCTTTTCATTGGCATTGGTCTGCGGCTGATTCACTTCAGAACCATTAGGAAATAAAAGTGTGAGGTACTATCCAGTGAGTGTTATGCACAATAAAAATCTCTCCTTAAGAAGTCCTAAGTGGAAGCCAAGTAAAATCGGTCTTCTCAGAAGGAAGCTCCCCTCTTTTGAATAATTGTTGCTTTTTCACCATGTGTTGAAATGAGGCATTCAGAGACAGTAAGATTCTAGCCCATCAGATGCTAGAATATTTTGCATAAATAATTAATGTCTCACAAGGATGATACTAAATAGTATCCTGTTTTTCTCTTTCCTCTGATATAACTACATCAGAACGAGCCTGATCCCTTGTCCCAGAATGAATCGTTCCTCTCCGTATCTGATGTTTACACCTTTAAATGTTTGCGGGCTCTGGTGTCTTTTATTCCTGTCTTCCGTCTCAGGGGACGCACACATGCCTCGTAGATCTTCCTCATTCTCTTGGCTGTTCTTTAGTCTGCCTCCAATTTGCATATACAATTTTGGTATCGAGGCCAAAAATACGGTTGCTTCGACCAGAGTCTTATTGAAGTCGCTTTTACTCAAATCACGTACACAAACAAATGTGGTTTCTAAGGCATGGGCGCTCTGTGAGGGCTCCCCAAGGAAGCTGAGATGTACAAATACGCTGCAGGTAGATTCTAAGCCACAGAGAAGGAGCATCTCAAGACGGAAAGGTTACAGACTGAGCACTGTGTGAAGAGTCGGCTGGCAAGCCTAGGGCAGTGATCATTTTCCAGATTTCTGTTGTTGCTGCCAGACTCTTGGTTTTTAAAATTTTATAGCCATTTTCTTTGTTTTTTAATTTAATTTTTCTTCCTTTGCAATTTTAGAAGTCAGGGTCCTTTATCAATAGGAAAACAGTGGCTATTGCATTACAGAGAAAAGACTGAAGGAAAATGACCATTAAAATTTTAAAGACAAAGAGACACTGAAAGCTTTTTAATAAACATACACTTTGTATCTTACGTTGTGATTTAAGAGGACTTTTCAAGTAACAACATGACATGTGGTACAAATAAAACGTCCATGAAAATACGTAGCAGAAGCAAACAAATGACTTAGAGGAAAAGCAATGAAGAGAGAAGATTGTGTTTCCTGAACAAAATGCCATCTTGCCGTAAGGCATCCACGTTGGGGAAAAACACCTTGTGTAACGTTGACACAAATCATAGGCATCTCCCCCAAAGAGCAGATTTTATTGGGCTGCACACGTGTGCAGATATCGAAGGCCTTGGAGAGGAAGCAGACCAGTGAAATCCATCACTGCCGTCACCAGCTCAACTGGGGGGGGCCCATCTCAGAGCCTGCGATGAGAATGGGATTAAGAAATAAATCAAAGGCTCCGAGCAAAGCTAACATAGCCTGCCATAAATGGTCCTGCCCTGGAAGGAAGCCTGCGCACAAAGATGAGAGCATCCCCACCTCCCAGGGCATTCTCTGCTCACAAAAAGGGGGAAAAGGAACATCAAAGCCACCTCCACGCCCCACGCCACATACCCTCCCGTGTGCTGATGGGAAAATGAAAACGGAGCTCGTTGGCTTTTTCCAGTACAGCGTTTGTGTTCTGCTTTTGAAACAGTGTGCAGGTGCACCATTAGCTTAGGTCACCTGTTTGCAGACAGATGCTGCAGTGGCTTCCTTGTATTTGTAGCTTCCAAGTCTGTATTCAATTGTCTTCATGACGACAAACAAGGTAAATCTGGGGAAGCACTGTCTGCTTAATTTCAGTTGGGGCAGAGACTTTAGGCCATGTTATCATGCTAATTGGTAGGTTCTCCTTAACCAGTTTGTCCCCCAGTGTGGGTTTGGGGCTTCAGCACACACTGAGCATAGCAGCCCTTTAACTGTGTGCGGCATCCCTACACGCTATCTTCTCCTGTCCTCCATTTTATATATATATATATATATATATATATATATATATATATATATATATATATATTACATTTTGAACCTGTGCCATGTGTAAAATGACAGTGAAAGGAGAATAAGTCTTATAAGTCACCTTCCTGTTGTCTAATATAGGATGCTCCATTCATTTGTAGGAATTAAACATTTTAAAAATAATATTCATTCAACAGTTACCTTTGTTTAACTGTTACAAGCTATTTAGCCGAGGATAGAGCAGCAAACAAAAACAGACCAAGCTTTTACCCTCATGAAGCTTATAATCTATTAGGGTGAACACATACTAATTAATTACCATGTAAACAGATGTGAAATTGCTGCTCTGATAAGTGCCAGAAAGGCGAGTTAGAGGGGGTTTGATCTTTGGAGGTCACAGAGGTATCACTGAGGAGCTGATGCCTGTCAGTCACAGAAGGAAAACTGGACAAGAACGGAAGGTATGGAGGAGCCACTTGATTAGAGAACTTTACTAACATGCTTTAACTTGGGAGCAGTGGCGGTGGGAAATTAGTCCAGCTACAGGACGAGAACACTGAAGACAGTAGAGTACTGATTAAGAAAATGGAGGTGAGCACCTGGAAAATCTGAGTCCAGGCCTAATTTGGCAACTTCTCAGTTGAGAATTTTGGACAAATTAGTCAATGTTCCGGATTCTAACCTCATAGAATTGTCCCTATAAATGTTAGATATCATGATCACATCATCACCACCACATCACCCACCACCTCCATCACCACCATGACCACCATCACCACCACCATCATCATCACCACCATCACCACCATCACCACCATTACCACCATCACTACCATCATCATCATCACCACCATCACCATCACCATCACCACCATCACCATCACCACCATCACCACCATCACCACCATCACCACCATCACCATCACCACCACCATCACCACCATCACCACCATCACCACCATCACCACCATCACCATCACCACCATCACCACCATCACCATCACCATCACCACCATCACCACCATCACCACCACCACCATCACCATCACCACCA
This sequence comes from Aselliscus stoliczkanus, assembly GCA_033961575.1. Classification (NCBI taxonomy): domain Eukaryota; kingdom Metazoa; phylum Chordata; class Mammalia; order Chiroptera; family Hipposideridae; genus Aselliscus; species Aselliscus stoliczkanus. Next base: position 67,267,746 of record CM066735.1, read on the forward strand.
CCATCACCACCACCATCACCATCACCACCATCACCACCATCACCACCACCATCACCACCATCACCACCATCACCATCACCATCACCACCATCACCACCATCACCACCATCACCATCACCACCACCATCACCATCACCACCATCACCACCATCACCACCATCACCACCATCACCACCATCACCATCATCACCATCACCATTATCACCTTGGGTCTAGCACTGATTTTAGGCACATCATTTTATTACTTTGAGCTTCAACTTCATGCTTTATAAAATGGGGCGTTAGATTAAATGATTTCAAGAGTCTTTCCTGCTCTAGCTTTCTATGATTTCCCACCCAAATCTAAACCTGGACATTTCAATCCAGACATGGAAGCCTATATGCTGACAGGTGAAGGAGAGAATTGTTTTGGGTAAGTAGACATTGAAAAGAGGTACAATTATACCTTTTAGCTACTTTACTTACATTCTAAAAATCACATTTTAGAAGTTTCTGTTATCTTAGATTGAATTTTATAGCACATATTTCTTCTCTTAAAAAGCCTTTAAAGTGTTGAGGTGGGACATTTAATTTCCCATTATGGTTAGTTTCTCAAATCATTCCCTTTGTAATTGTCACATTTTTACAGTCCTGTTTAAAGTGAATTTAGTTTTTCAACTAAAAATATCAAGCTGAACTGGAAATTGAAATTCAAGGACTGTAAAATCAAAGAACAGGAGGCTTCGGGCTGCAGTTTCTAATCACACGGAGCCTGGAGCCCGCCCCCAAGTGTCTCCTCCTCCTTATGGAACACATAGGGGTGCTTCTAAGGGTCCTTCGGTCAAAATAAAATGGTATCACACTTACAAATGTAGAGAAGGGAAAATGATTTATTTTACACCTTGGCGGGCCGGCCGAGGGGCGCGCTGGGTAAGCACTGGCTTGGGACGCCAGCGGCCCTGGTTCGGTCCCACATATGAGGGCCAGTGACACTGCCCTCAAAAAGAAAAAAAAAAGTAATACACCTTGTCACTTATTTAAATATATGATATTTAGTTTGATTGGATCATCTTTACTCTGTTTATGCTTCACTTAAACTACTGTTGTTTAGCTTTACAAAGTCTACTTTGACTATATTGTTAGACATTATACTTTTTTGTAGTGCCACAGATACAAGAAAGAATACAGTCATATAATGTATATATACATATATAGGAGATATATATATATATATGCAGATACATAGACACACATATATGTATATGTACACTATTTGGTATTTAGAACCTCACTCTTGTGTTTTGCATGATAAATACTCTGAGTGCTTTCATATTTATCTCCACCCCACGGGAATATGTATCAAACATATTAGATAGCCCAGATGCTGCTGTTCGTAAATTATGGGGTAGAAAACTGAGACGTTGACTCACTCAAGGTCAAATGCATACTTACTGAGTGAGAATTAGATCTTGTGTGTCCTGACTCCGGGGTGAGTACACATTTCCCGGTGGCCCAATGACTCCAAAGTGACATAGATCCCACCCAGCTGCCCAGAGGATCTGGCTAAATCCATCAGTTGTCCTCTGATTGGCCTCAGTGATTACAGCATTACATAGCATTTCCTATTGATTTCCCCTGCTGTTTTTTTTTCTTATAATATCCCCCATTTTGTTGGCCTTTGTATGGCTATGCTTTTCATTTGTGAATGACCAATTATCATGCTGATTAGCATGGATTAATTAAGGTAATAGGATAATTACACTATAATACAACCATACTGCAGCCATCATCAGCACGGCCTGATCCCCTCTGCTTAGGAGTATGTGCTCTGGAGATCTGATTGCAGTGGGTGTGAGGCGGACCTTCAGGTCTTACAGCTAACATGTGCTTTTGCAAGTTACTTAGGCGCGCTGAGCCTTCTCGTCAGTCAGAGGAGGTAACAGTACCTACAGAGTGAATGTTTTAGGAGGTATGTTTATACAGCTGTGTTAGATTTCCACGTGGTGAGAGCTCAGTAATTACCGCGCACTTGCCGTTACTGCTCTGGCCGGGGGGGGGGGGCGGGGTGCTCACGCCCACTTAGGAACCCCCTTTGCACCGTAGGTCGAAGGTGGCACAGGCCGTGCACAATTGACCACCGAGAGTGCTATGCCAGGGACTTGGGAACTCAGGCAGGACTAACAGGGCTCATCTCAGAGAACAGTGCCGCCAAACAAGCGAGACCCAGGAGTCAGCGCGGTGGCCTCGATGGTGTTTGGGTTTAGAACCAGAGGTCTTGGGCCAGTTCTCCCTCTGCCTTTTCTATGGTTTTTGTTTCTGGGCCAATAAACTCCCTTAGTTAGCTTAGTTCAGTTTGGGTTTCTGTGACCCACTGATGGGACCCAGTAATGCAGCATCTTAACAAAGACGTGTCTTCACCCTCCAGTTAACACTTGTTACAAAGGCACCCGATTCTGGTTTTATTTTCAGGGTTCTGTCCTTTCTTCTTGTGATGAAAATGTAAGTTCGGTTTGGACAAGGGCTCGTAACCCTCCTTCCTCAGGCATTGGGAAATCCCTGCCCCCCATAGGCACCCAGTAAATACGGGGCGATAAGTCGGTGAAGGGAGAAAGGAAGGCATAGTCTTTGAAAAACACTCCCTCATCGAATTTACCGCCATCCTGTCGGTCCAGACGCAAACTGAACATGGCCGCGAGCCCCGCTGCAGCCTCCCTCCAGCTCTCGTACGCACTCTGAGGGCAGCGGGGACAGCCCCAGTTTGCAGAAGGGACGATGGGGCCAGGGTGCTGGGCACGGCCGCCCCGCCCAGGGCAGCTGGGAAGCAGCCGCTCCCTCTGCTGCTGGAGGCGCCAGCGCCCCTGGGCCGCGGCCGGGCTGAGGAGGGCTCCCTTGCCCAAGGTCAGCCTCCTCTCGGGGCAGCCTGCCTCTAGCGCCAGGTGTGGAGAGAGGGGCCCCGCGCCCGGAGGGGGGTTGAGGCCACCCGCCCCTCCCCCATGCGCTGGCCTCAGGTGGCTCCTGAAGAAGCCAGGGTCTGCTTCCCAGGGCGACACACCTGCTTGGCCCGGATCGCGGCAAGGCCGCTCAGAGGCTCCTCAGAGGTGGGAGAAAGGGCTCGGCGTTTTCGGGGCCCTCGAGGCCTCAGAGAGGGCCTTGCAGCGGGAATGCAGGGAGCCAGGTGGGTGGCAGGCCCCGCGGGGCTGTGTCTCCATGTTCCCCACGATTCCCTGCTGCTGGCACGGTGCTCGCTCTGAGTGCGCCTGCCCTTTGGGCCCAGCTGGGCCCTGTGACGTCCTGCTTGAATTTAATTTCTCTTCCAGAACGCTATTCATGGCCCCTTTCATTCCTAACCTTCTCCCCAGCTTCCTACTATAATTATAGTCTCAAAAAGCAGTTGTTTTCTGGGAAAAGGATGCTTTGAGCCATTCATTGTGACTCAGTCAATTGTCTCTTTCTTTATCCACTAAAAAGGCTAGCGTTCCAGTTGCTATGATTCAGAGGTGAGGGGGAGATTTCCTAGAATTTCATGTAATTATAAAAAACTTTGCAAACATTTTAAAGTTTGTACCACATGGATTTGCAATTAGGGCTCATCGAAGTGACCCCTAGAATTCAGTAACTTGTTGGCCACAGAAAGGCACAGATGGGCACCTTGTCATGTCTGGGTTTGGTTACTGGTGCGTGTGTGCACACATGCTTGCACGTGCATACATATGTATGTGTGTGCACACACCGGTGTGTCCTCTGGGCAAGAGCCCCCTGCCGAGGACGCATCCTTCTGGGCCGAGGGCCACGCTCGGCGGCCCGCGGGGGCTGGTGGGGCCCAGACGTCCTGTGTGTGCCGCCGGCCTTACCGTCTCGCGCTCTTTTCCCCAGTGTTTCCCGACAGCCTTTGATCGCTGTCCTGAGTCACCTGTGGTGCTGTCTGGGTCTGAGGCTCTCTGTCTGTCTGTCTGTCTGTCTGTCTGTCTGTGGGAGGAGCCAGGCCGCTAGCCTTTGGCTGTGGCTGCCCTTTCCCACGTTGCCGTGGCTCGGCTGGTCCGTGACGGTGCCCGAAAGGAAGCTGAGGGTGGGCTGAGGAGACTCCTTCCTTGCTCTGCTACCGCCACTGTCTCAGCGCCCCCAAATCTCAGGTTCACATGTCCTCATTCCCAGAGGACAGTGAGTCAGCGTGCTGTGGGGACTTCGCTTCCTTTGAGCATGTGACACAGCGTGAGCGGGCCTCTGTGTGTGTGAGTGCGTGTGAGTGCGTGTGTGCGTGTGAGTGCGTGTGCACGCGTCCGCGCGCCCAGAGGAGAACTCGCGAGGGCAGCACTGCGCGCTCCGGAACGCAGCTTACGCGTATCGTAGGGTGCGACAGGCCTGCGCCCCCAGCCCTTCGCCACCTCGCCAGGTCCGCATGGTGAGGCCTCACGGGCCTCTTCCCAGCTGCGGCTGAGCGAGAGGACGGGTCACAGAGCCGGCCGTGCCTGACGCTAAGTGATGTGAACAAGCGCGAGTGCCTACAGCGTCTTCCTGGTCACAAAATCGGCATCACGCTTCTAAATAAAGACCTGAAACCTGCCCGAGGCTCGGCTTTGGAATACATGTGAGCTGCACAGCCATTTCCGAAAGATAACTAATAACAAGACCGTTCTTTTCCATCACTGACCCCAGGTCAGGGTCACGGTGGCTGGAGCCTCTCCCTGGAGCTCAGGGCGCAGGGTCACCCCCCTGGACAGCCCGCCCTTCCATATAGGGTCACTCACACCCACCGAGGGGACAGTGGGACACGCCGTCCCCTCACATGCTCATCTCTGAGAGGAAACAGAGGCCTGGGGAAACCCACACGGACACGGACGGCACGCACACTGCACAGACGGTGGCCCCGCTGGGACCTGGTTTCGTTGTTTCTCACCAACATTATGACAAATGACCTTGAATGCAATGATGTCATTCCGCTGATGGAGCTTCAGCGATGCAGAGTCCAGGAGCCGGGCCCCTCCGCCCCCAGGAAACAGACGGGCCCCCGCGCTGGGCTTCCGTCCGCCCTGTGTCCTGACACAGCTGATCCCCCAGATGACCTGCGCCCTGAAGGAGCTAATTGGGGCACCTCCCCAGGGGGTGCTGGGCACCGAGAGGCCACAGGTCGTGTAGCAGCTAATGAAGAAAAAGTGGACTTGCTGACCACTTAACTGGACGTTTCTCATTTACAACGCGATGGCTCTGAATTTTATAGCAAGGGGCATATTCCTTGTTTGCATCCCGTTTTCCCGTAAGGAAGAATAATGCTCGGGAAAGGCAGCTCATTTGTTACTGGGAGCTGACAGGAGCAGCTCGTGCTACACGAGACGGCCTAAGAGGTCCCTTGTTTCCACCTGCATTTGTCACTCTCCAGACCACTCATCTCTGTATATCTGCTTCTGTATGTCGCTAAGATTTATCCACGTCATCGAGTCGTTGAGTCAGTTTTCTCAGGCGGGAATTAAGTTGCATTTTGACTTGCGCGTCTTTGCTTGTGTGTAACTTACCTTTAGACTTTACATTTTTCGGAACATGGGGACTCTCACCACCTCTGGGGGCGGAGTGACTGGAGTGACGTCACCTGACGTGTGTCCTTAGCTGTGTGAGCTGTGCCAGCGTGGGCACCTCACGCCGCTGACGTTGATTTGAAAAGAGTAACCTCGTCTTCGTGTTCCTGTCCCAAGATCGGCTCATCTAGATGGACAGTGTCGAGATGGCTGCGTGGTCCCTGTCTTAGCATCGCTTTGCAAAGTGCCTGCAGTGTTTTGCTCTAGATTCTGTGGCGTCAGGGTGCTGTGCTCTGCTCTGTCATTCAGACCTTCCTGCAAAGGTAACCAGTTGGTGGGTAAATGAGTTGAAGGAGTCTTTCTATGGACTCTGCAGGTGACACTAAACTCATTGCCACGCAAATAGGACAACTGATTATTACTTTACGCACTTCGAAAACCAGCCTGCCCACACAGAAAAGGATGCCCTCCACAGCGCCCATCTTCGCTGCAGCCATTCCACCCCAGGGCCTCATCCTGGGGATGACCCGGTGGCCTCCTGTGTGCATTCCAGGGGAAGTTGGAACTCAGTCCCACTAAGACTGTGTAGGTTTTCAAATACACAGTGGAGGAAGGCAGGGTGGGTCTTGAGAGCAGGACCCTAAAGGAACCACAATGAGAACGCTTGCAGGTGATTTGCATCTAGTCACTCAGCACTGTCACACTAACAGGTGCCCTGCCTGTGTCATTTATGTGTGGCACGACGCATATTGTGGACCTACTGTGTGCTGTACATTACGCTTGCAGGGGTCAGTTCTCACTTCCTGTCTTTGAGACACTCAAGAGTGTGGGGCATCCGAGAGCTGGAAGCCAGTGCTCATGATCTAACTTTCAGGATGAATGACTGTTGGTCATGTAACAAAGGACATCTGATTAATACAGTCGTCTCGGGGTTGCAGGAAAAATGGCTCACACTGGAAAACAAGGAGGTTCTGTCTCTTTCCCAGTGGGCCGTGTCATCCGGGACCTGGGTGCCGGATGAGCTGGACGTCAGGGCCCTGAGTAAACCTCCCCCAGCCCCTGCTGGTCGGTAACGCCGACCACTCGAATGGCCTCTAGTCCGTGCCGGATGAGAACCAGAAGTGACCTGTGGCCTCAGTGGGAGTTCTGTGAACGTGCTGCGGAGGACACCCCTCCACGTAACGGGAGCGCTGTCCCTGTCTGATGGCCACGATTCTGCCTCCGCTACCGCTGGTCAGGGGGCTGCTGCCGGGACAGCCGTTTGCCGGGCTCGTCCCTGCCCCAGACCCGGGGTCAGCTCCTGTCTGCGTGTTTCAGCCGGGGGCAGGCTGGCAGAGCGGCCCGGACAGCGGCTCCGAGGACCGTGTTCTGGGCCCAGACTCGCCAGCTCTGCCAGCGTGGCCTCATGCCTGCCGTTTCTGTGTCTCGGTGACCTCGCCTGTGGAATGGACACAGTGTGGACACTCGCCTGCTAGGCTGTTATGAAACTAAGTCAGGTGACACATGTTAAGTGCTTGGACCACATAGTAAGAAGCGTTCAAAGTTCGTTGAAACAGTTAAATAATAACCATTCCATAGCATTTGCTGTGACAGTTTTATATCGCTTACTAACCATCGCCACTCAGAATGGTGCTTTCTCAGGAGCCTCATTTTACGGAGGGGTGAGGCGCACACCAGCTTCTTTAGTCAGAATCCACGACTTTCTGAGCTGCATGCACACTCTGATGGACCCGACGCAAAAGCCCAGGCGAAGGATGCTATGTGGGGGCAAGGGGGCGGACGTGCACCTGGGACACGTGCAGAGCGCTCTGCAGCGGCGTGTCATCCTCCCGGCCATCAGGTAAAGGCAGCTGGGGAGGTGTGCAGGGGAGCAGCGGGCGCCCCCAGGTGCAGTGTCCAGGGTTTATACTGGATGGTTGCCATCGGCGGCGTGGGGTGGGCAGGGGGTGGCAGGTTCGGGCACTCGTCTGGGGTCTGTGGGATGGAGGCGAGTCCTCAGCTTCACCGCTGCTGACGCCCCTGACCCTTGGCTGAAATAGCAAGGCTTCTAAGGAAAAACCAAAGGAACGCTCAGACAGCTCCATCCACGCCGACGGAAGCCGTGGGCCTGTGGGCATTTGCGGGGCTGGCCCGGCCCCTGCATCGCATCTGCCAGGGGCGGTTTGAGGGGGACGGCACATCGTCCCCTCCCTCCCCTGGCTGACGTGAGATGCCAGGCCTGCGTCCCCTGGAAGCTGGCTGGGGGCAGACGTGTGTCAGCGCCTCCTGCCTTTACCTGCATGCTCTGTGCTCCTCGCTTCTCCTGGGTGAGACTGGCCCCAGAATGCCAATCTTCCAGGGTATTGCCGGTTCCACGGTGGCGAGGACCCTGTGCCCTGCTGACGTTGGCTCCGTCACTGCACACAGCAGGATGTAAATAGATGCCTGTTGAGAGACTGAACTAGTAAGTGACACGGTTTTGTTAAGGCAGGTACTTGGCAGCAAGATCTCTGTGCTAAGAAGGAGCGTCTTCCATCCCCCTGGTGACCCATGACATTGCACGTGGGAGTTCGCTTCGTGTCCCACAGCAGATCCAAGTTAGCCACCGTGAGGTGACCAAGGCCTCAGGGCGGTGGGGACATTTGCTCGCCTCTGTTTTATGTGCACATGTTACTTCTAGTTACTTATTATCTGGTATTCCATTCGCTTCCTAAGAAATTTTAGAGTTGAAAATTTTCTTGTAGCTGCTGTAACCTTAATATTGGGAGAATTTAAAAAAAAAAAAATGGGTAGGGCTGGCCGAGTGGCGCGGTGGTTAAGCGCTGGCTTGGGACGCCAGAGGCCCCAGTTCGGGTCCCACATATGAGGGCCAGTGACACTGCCCTCAAAAAAACCAAACAAACAAACAAAAAAATGGGTATTGTGCAAGAAAATGTTTAAACTAAAAGCATGGTCTGTACATGTCTTTTATCAGGGTCCACCATCACCGTATGCATTGTATCCCACGATCTGCACCAGTTTAACGATAGCACCTCATTACACCCTGGGTGTGAACCTCATGGCACAGCCGTATCCACATCAATGTCAATGGTTGTATAAAACATAAGAAAAATGCTAACTATTACGGAGCTTGTTGGCAACACATATCCACCCTAAGCTTTAAGGGGTATTTTATTAAGGAAGTAGATTTACAACATGAACTGTTTCCAAGCAACTATTAAAAGCAAATTGAGTACGTTTTCTTGAATGAGAAAATGTAACAACTGTCTTAGAAACGTGTTTGCTGCCGTGTAGGCATGTCTGGCTCTGAATTGGATCAGCTCTGCTGCGGGCGGCCTACTCTAAAATGTCATTTCCATCCTGAGGAAACCTTGCTTTGGCTTCCATCACAGCGGGTAGCTTATTCAGTTCATATTGGTTGTCCTTATCACATCTTCTGTTTGTTCCCGCTTTAAATGTGTTTTGGCCCAACTCTTGCTCAGTAGATGTGACCCTTTGCGTGGAGAAGGCAGGGGAGTTCCCAAGCTTCTCTATCACACTTACTTTTAACAATGAGTAAAAATAATCGGGAATGATACAGAGTGAAGTGTTCTGGAACTTACACCAGTGCTGCGGGGACCTGCCGTCCCAGCACTTCCGTTGGATTTGATTCCGCACCTCAGTTAGTACAGGTTCCTTGGCTTCTATCTCAGGATTACTGGACAGGCCATTAACATGTGTTACACATTTTATTAACCGTGTACTCAGAGGCAGCTACAAACCTTATGGTTTTATTTAGCACCAAAGCAGCAATTACAGAGCAATCCTTGGACTTGAACTTGGATTTAAGTCCTGTGTCAATTATTAGGTGTCCACGTTAGGAAACAGTTCACGCTACCTTTCTTCTGTCGTTCCAGAGTGCGGGGTGTCAGTACAAAGAGTTGGTTCACACGTAGCCACAAGTCCCTCACTGCAGATTTCTCTGATGGAACAGGACGTGGAGTGGGCTTGGCATTCTTGGAGCTGTCACTGTTCCCGCCTTGAGAACTCGGGCTCACAGCTGAGGACAGACACGCCCAGCGTCCCAGCTGCTCAGAGGGGGACAGCCTGGGGCAGCCCCCTTCCTCAGGGACTCCGGAGGGTGAAAGAAGAATCCGCTTCCCAACCATCACCCCAGCTGCCCCGCGCCTGCACAGCGAGCTTTGGGGACAGCAGCTGAGAGTAGCTGTTGGAAGTGCGTTAGCCTCTGAGCCGGCCCTGTTGTGATAAGAGGCACGGTGGCCCTCACTCCTCAGAGCCAAGTGGAGGGGTCCAGTTGAATCTTTCCTACAGACTGTGTGCCTAGAGGATGGGAGAGCGGGCCTGGGTCCCGCTTGCTTATCTGAACCAGTGATGGACTTGCTGACCTGTCCCTGTGCCAGTGTGAGCAGGGCACGGAAACTGGACTGAGATGGCAGGGTGGACCCCGCCTTCCCCTCTGGGCCTGGGTGGGGGCTGGGGTGCATGAATGTCCCGGAGAACAAAACATCCCTGCCTTAAGGACCTGGGCATGAGCCCTCTTGCCAGCGCCTCACCTAAAGGGCCACCATGAGCAGGAGTGACAGCAGCAGCGAGGGCTCTGGGGTCCACAGCTGCCCAGGAAGTGGGTGGGGGGTGGGACTTCCTGGGGCCTGTGCAGGGGCCGACCCCACAGGGACCTGTCTAGACAAGACAGAGGGACAGGGGCAGAGGAGACCACGTTCCTGTCCTCATCTGCCCCCATCCAGCCCTAGTTGTGGCCAGAAATGGGGAAGGAGAGAACATTTTCAGACTGAGGTTCAGTGATAAGAAGTGATGTGAGGCTTATGGAATGCCAAGATGCCCGAGGGTGACGGGAGGAGAAAGCGGCAAGAACGCTGCCGGCAGTGTCTGCAGAGGGACAAAGCACCCAGGCTCCGCTCTGGCCAAGGCCAGCGTCCCCGTTAGCAGTCGCATCGCCTGGAGGTCTCTGAGGCCGCCTGTGGGGTCTCCTTGAGTGTAGACCCCGAGCCCAGTCCTAGGCAGACGGTGACAGGGAGACAACATATATATGAGGGCTGGCAATTAAGTTCGTGAACTTGTTGCAACGCTGTTGCTACCCTTTTTTGGTGTCAGAAGGATGATTCATTATGGGATGATTCTACTGGACAAACAGTTCACCAAGTTTATTTGGAAGTGCTGAAAGGCTGCATGAATAAGTTAGACAACCTGAACTTTTCGCCAACAATTCCTGGCTCTTGCATTATGACAATGCACCAGCTCACACGGCACTGTCTGTGAGGGAGCTTTTGGCCAGTAAACGAATAACTGTATTGGAACCCCCTCCCTACCCACCTGACCTGGCCCCCAGTGACTTCTTCTTTACCCGAAGATAAAGGAAATATTGAAAGGAAGACCTTTTGATGACATTCAGGACATCAAGGGTAATATGACAGCTCTGATGGCCATTCCAGAAAAAGAGTTCCAAAATTGCTTTGAAGGGTGGACTAGGCACTGGTGTCGGTGCCTAGCTTCCCAAGGGGAGTGCTTCGAAGGTGACCGTAGTGATATTCAGCAATGAGGTAGGGAGCACTTTTTCTAGGGTGAGTTCACAAACTTAACTGTCAGACCTTGTGTATGTAATGGGAGGTTCTCACGAAATGAAGGGGTTTTGCGAATTGAAAGTCTTCATTTGTGAGGGTGGGGAAATCTGTCAGAATGTTTTACTGTTGAGCGAACGTTGGTGTAGCTCGGAAGCCAGTGATGCCCGGCCTGGGGGGGGGCGTGGGGGGCTCGTGTTCTCAGCCCCCCTCAGGTTAGAGCACACAGAGGTGCTAGGCCAACCGAGGCTGCCTACAGATAAGCAGAGTGGCCACGCTGATGGCTCAGGTGGGGTCAGCGGCCGCCGGGCCCAGACTTGGCACAGGGCCCCCTGGGACAGTGCCGTTTGCTTGGATTTTTCATCTAAGCGGCACGTTGTTCGGTTTTGAATCCCCTCCTTGCATGGTTTTCAAAATTGAAATGGGGTGATTTTAACCATTTTCAGGAGCGTCTAAGTAAGGGCTCTATAGCTGGAAATTTTCTTCCCACAGCTTGTCGAGTACGAGGTGTATCTTGCCTCAATCAATGCACAATTTTCTCTTCATGTTTCTCTTATTTATAGGGGGATTTACCCAATTGCGACTGTGCAGGAAACATTATTGATGTTTTATTGGATTTCTCCTGCTTTCTGTGTGAACTCCGCGGTCTTTGCAGCATCTTCGTTTATGCTTCCGGGGGCCCCTGTGCCACCCTCAGCATGTGTATGAGGCGAGAAGCAGTAGCTGCCTTTTCAAACGAAGCATTTAGACGCGTCGTCCTGTTAGCAAAGGTCCTCTCTGCCTGCTCAGCCCTCTATCTGCAGTGCCTAGCGTGGCACCAGGCACACAGTAGGTGCTTAGTTCCAGCAGAGCCTGTGGGTCGGGATCTTTGTATCCATTTGCTAATGATGAAGCTGCCCTGGGGGTGGGAGTGGGCCATGACGGACCACCTGTGCGGAGCTGCTGAGTGTCAGAGCGGCCAGGCTCACCATCCCCGTGTGACACTGTCCGGGTAGCTGTGTGACATGTGAGCACCCTGTGAATGTATTCTGCTCTGTTAATATAATTTGTCATTTGAACTTCCTGTTCTTTGGTCAGATTGCCACTGTTGGGCCGAGAAAAGGACTCAAGCGTTTGTGGGGCGGAAGCCGCCCTCGCACTTCCGTGCCAGTTACGGGCGGGTGCTTCTAACTTCCATACTCTATTTCCTTATTTCTGTTGATGTGTATTGTTGGCAGGAGAGCCCAGTTTGCCCCATCTCTGCAGGAAAACACATGTCATATGAATTGTCTTAGTTGCTATGTAGAATGACAATTTTGTCAGCTGTAGTGACATTTATTGCTTTGCTGCTGAGTGAGCTAGCAGATGCTTTGCACGGTGCCAGGAACAGGTCCAGTGGACACACAGGGACCAGGGGCTGCGCCTTCTTTCCAGGAATCTATTTTTTTATGTATTCCAAAGAATGTTGAATTTAATAAACTTGCTGTTGTTCCGTAATGAGAAATAGTTCTTTGCTGCAATCAAAAGAGACCATCGCTACTATTTAAAAGGAAGGTTTTTAGTCTGAAAAGAACACTTGTGTAAGATAAATTTGCATAAAAGGAAGCTTGTATAAAAACTAAACATTATTAGCAATAATACAAAGATACTATTAATTGAATATATATATGGGTGCCAAGCCATTTTTTAAGCATCTTATTGGATTGTCAGAAAAGTCATGACGTAATTTTTCTGTTTCTCATTGCAAAAATGTGTCATAACTTTTCTGACAACCCAATATATTTTATCTCCTTTAATCCTTAAAACACTGTTTCTCCCTTTCAATAGGTGAGAAAAGTGAGAGTTGAAAGTTTAAGACAGCAGTTTACGTTCTAGAAACTAGAACTCAGAGGAGGCGGGCTGCAGCCCTGCTGCACCCCAGCATCTGAAGCGCCTGTGTGTGCCATTCTTCCCGCGTTTTTAGCAATAAATCATTGCACGTTCATTGGCATGTTTAACGGTGTATTTCCCCACCACCGACACTGTTGTGAAGGTAGAGAGTGCGTCTGTTTAACTCACCGCTCTGTTTAATGTATGTGACACAGATGGTGTGCGTATATGATAGATACTCAGTAAACTTGGTTGAATCAATCACCTTGAACTGTAAGGCAGCCTTCCTTAAAACTGGAAGGCCCTCACCTTAGACCTTCCCGCACAGCATGTTTGCCAGGGTTCGGGGTGGGCAGGGCAGAGTTCAGCCTGCTGGGAAGAAAGCTGGTGTTTTATAAAGTTGGGAGTGGTGCTATGACTCCTCTCCCAACCATGAGGTGGAAGTAAGAGGCCATAGGATAGAATGCTGGTGCCCGGGAGGGTGGGCGCGAGTGACCACAGAATGCTGGTGCCCGGGAGGGTGGGCGCGAGTGACCACAGAACGCTGGTGCCCGGGAGGGTGGGCGCGAGTGACCACAGAACGCTGGTGCCCGGGAGGGTGGGCGTGAGTGACCATAGAACGCTGGTGCCCGGGAGGGTGGGCACGAGTGACCACAGAATGCTGGTGCCCGGGAGGGTGGGCGCGAGTGACCATAGAACGCTGGTGCCCAGGAGGGTGGGCGCGAGTGACCACAGAATGCTGGTGCCCGGGAGGGTGGGCGCGAGTGACCACAGAACGCTGGTGCCCGGGAGGGTGGGCGCGAGTGACCACAGAATGCTGGTGCCCGGGAGGGTGGGCGCGAGTGACCATAGAACTCTGGTGCCCAGGAGGGTGGGCGCGAGTGGCCACAGAACGCTGGTGCCCGGGAGGGTGGGCGCGAGTGACCACAGAACGCTGGTGCCTGGGAGGGTGGGCGCGAGTGACCACAGAACGCTGGTGCCCGGGAGGGTGGGCGCGAGTGACCACAGAACGGTGGTGCCCGGGAGGGTGGGCGCGAGTGACCACAGAATGCTGGTGCCCGGGAGGGTGGGGGTGAGTGACCATAGAACGCTGGTGCCCAGGAGGGTGGGCGCGAGTGACCACAGAATGCTGGTGCCCGGGAGGGTGGGCGCGAGTGGACTAGGGGGACACTGCGGGGCCCGCACGGAGCCGAGGGGTGGCCCGGGTCCGATCCAGAGCACCCCACGCTGGAGTGCTGCTGAAAGGACTGTTGTCGCACCATGCTGCCTCATGTCGGAGCTGGAGATGACAGCGGTTCCCGCCTCACAGGATTGTTACCACTGAGATTAGCTGAATTACACGCATTAGGGTCATAGCTCGGGGCCTGGCATGTCATATGTGTGATGTGGCGCTTGTAGCCTATGGTCATCCCAGAACACCATTTCTGGTGTGCACCGAAAGCTCACTGATCTGACCGATGTAGTGACTGCCTGCTTGAGAAGGGAAGGATATTGTTTGAAACTAAGGTATCCCCAGCCTCAGAATTAAATGACTACGTTCAGCAGCTAGGGTCGTAAAGGAATGCTGGAGAAAATTTACATTTTGAAACAGCAAAATAAAGCATCCAGGATTAGTAACTGGTGCCCAGATTGTGAAGCGAGACTTTACTGGTCTGTATTGTACACACACATAACAGGAATCCACTCAATTTGTCTGTTGGCAGAACCTGTGGCACCGACCCTCGTGGAATGTCTCATTCTCTACCATGTTCACAGTCACTCACTACGTTTATCCTTTCAGGACCCAAATTGCTTGCATTTCAAACTATAATCACTGTAGTTTTCATTTATTTCTCTTACGTTATACTGTGAAAATTATGTAGAAAATGTGGTATTCGGAACTTGTGTGTTTTTATGTTAGGACTTCAGAGAAGATAAATACCTCACTTTTGTGACTTCATTTCTTTTTTTTTTCTTAATAAGAAATGAGAGCTCTTTATTTATTTATTTATTTATTTATTTATTTTTTTGAGGGCAGTGTCACTGGCCCTCACATGTGGGACCCGAACCGGGGCCGCTGGCTTCCCAAGCCAGGGCTTAACCAACGCGCCACTCGGCCCGCCCATGACTTCATTTCTAAATGCGCTTATTCTTTATCCTTAAATTTGCTCATTTCCTCGTGCTGCTTTGACGTGACATTTGGAATTCATACAGGAAATAGAATTAACTGAGAAGTCAGGAAAGCAAGTCTGTGACACATTCGTTTATTTTATGAGGCAAGTGTTTTGCTTTGCTCTTTCAACATCTCTCTTTCCTATAACCAGGATTTTTAGTTGCCCTGTATAGATTCTTCATTTGTGCATGTGACATAATTATTATCTCCAGTTACAGTGTGGGCATTTGTGTTTATTTCGGGAGGGAGAGACATGGCGTACATGGGGGCATCTGTGTGAGTGTGTGTGTTTGAGTGTGTGCCTGTATGTGTGTGCGTGCATGTGAGTGTGTGTGAGTGGGTGTGTGAGTGTGTGCATGTGTGTGAGTGCATGTGTGTGTGAGTGTGTGTGTGAGCGTGAGTGCGTGTGTGTGAGTGGGTGCGTGAGCGTGAGTGCATGTGTGTGTGAGTGCGTGCATGTGTGTGAGTGGGTGTGTGAGCGTGAGTGCATGTGTGTGTGAGTGCGTGTGTGCATGTGTGTGTGTGAGCGTGCGTGTGTGAGTGGGTGTGTGAGCGTGCATGCATGTGTGCGTGAGCGTGCGTGTGTGTGAGTGGGTGTGTGAGCATGAGTGCGTGTGCGCGCGTGTGTGTGAGTGTGTGTGAGCGTGCGTGTGAGCATGAGTGCATGTGTGCGAGTGCGTGTGAGTGTGTGTGTGAGCGTGCGTGCATGTGTGTGTGAGTGTGTGTGTGTGTTTGGGAGGAAGCACGATTGCTCTCGCACTTCCTCAACTCATGACAGAGACTTTTGTTCTAATTCCAAGGAGAAATAAAGAGCTCTTCATAGTTATAATACTAAATGCTTTATTCATCGTCTTTGTGGAAATTAGTTCAGGAAGCAAATCAAAATGACAGGACTACCCGAAACAGAATCTCTTTGCCTAACTTGTGTGTATGTGACCGCTGCCTTCTCTGATTCTAACTTCTCTGGACGTCCTCTCGGGGATGGCCGTAGGACACCCCACTGAAGTCGTTCACTCGGTGGCACAGTTCCTCTCTCATCCCCCACTGTGCTAAGTGGCCACTGATCTGGGAGCTGTCATGTTTGGGAAAGACTGTAATGCCACGAGTTAATTTCATACCTGTCATGAGATCTTTGCTTGGGATCCCAGAGGGCCCCTCAGTGTGTCACAGCACTGCAAGCCATGCGCTCGTTCCTTTCAGAGCAATGACCCGTGGACACGAGATCTTGTCGCAACATATGGCGACACCTGTCACCAGCTTCCGTGATTGGCATAAAATTAACCTGATTTCCTCTTTGATTTGCTGCTATTTTTTATTAAAAAGTTGAAGAGAAATTGTATTTGGAAGCAATGTACTGTCACATTCAAGGAGCATCGTGGCCAGTCGGGGGTCTGGGCCAGCGGGCAGACCATGTCTCCAGAGCGGCACACAGCCGTCCATGAGGGTGTGCGTTCCGGAACCCGGAGCGCCCGTCTGCAAATCTCAGACAGGAAGTAATGTTTTAATATCCGAACTCCCTCCAGGAGAGAAGCAAAGCCAGGAAGGACACTCTCTTGGGTCTTGTGATGGAAGAAAAATCCAGGAAGCCTGGGTTCCAGGTAGGAGCTTGTCCGTGGCTTTCCAATGGCACCAAGCGAGTGTGAGCATTGTCTGATGTCCTCGGCGTTTGTCAGGCCCGGACCTGACTGTTCTTAGCGGGCACGTAGAAAGAGGGACCTTTCTACTTTAACCACACTCAGAATTATGACAGTTAGTGAGAAAAGTCAGTTCCGGATGTCTGGCCTTTACATCCTGAGCAATTTATCAGTTACTTCTACGGATGAGTATAGAGAAGTAAATGGCCAGCTGAGACTCTCCACTTTAGTGAAACAGCAGGAGTTTTTGAATCAAGCAATTTCTCCATGAGAAAAGCATCTGGTTTCTGCATCACCATACTATTTTTTGATCTTACATATCCTTTTACATACCTTTAGCCTCTTAAAATGTTTATTTTAATTGGGGGATGCTGCCTTCCATAAAGGGTCTCATTCCCTTTTCCTGACTAAGTTACGTGTTTCTAAGATTCTGAGCTTGAATATTCAAGTGCAATAAAGAACGAAGTGTAGGCATCTTTTCTTTCTTCTCTGTTCCAGTTCTGAGGCCCAAAGGCCATTATTCTTCTCCAACATGGACCAGTTGCTCTGAATTCTGGAGTGATCAATTTTTCCTGGCATTTCTTAAGTGGTCTTCATTATTCAGCGAATTCCCTTTGAAAGGATAAACATGAGTCCTTGTTGTTTGGTTGTGGAAATTGATGGCTGCCGTCCTCACAGGAAGGCAGAGTCGGGGTGATTGAAGGCCAGGAGCAAAGATCCGAGTTTAAAACAATGGAGACAGGAGAAGACAACACTGGAGACAGAGAGACGGAGGCAGCGCTGGGAGACCCCCTGAGTGGGTGCTGGGGTCCAAAGGCTGCTCAGACATGATTAATCGATGCTGTGAAAATGAAATGCGGAGCGGAGGGAAGTTGCACATGGGAATTCTTCTGAAAATGTGTTAATGCCTGTAGTTGGCAAGCATTCCTGTTTTTTCTTACTGAGCATAAAACCATTACATGCAAATATAGACCTTTGTCCATATTCTCTAGTGTTTTTAGTTTTTTTAACTGCCGATTGTGGTTACGTTGGGATAAAAATCAGGTTTCCAGTAGTCAAAAAGAGAACAAAAAAAGAAAGAAAGAAAAAGAGGTCTACATTGATATTGGTCTTACGGGATATCTTTGCTAAATGAGGATCAAGATAAAATTTAAAAATACAACACATGTTTAAAAATGTTATTTATTAGTAGAATAAAAATCTTTATAATGCCAGCAACCAGGATGGCAGTTGTGTACCTAACGGAATGGGGGATTTTGCAGGGGTTTTCAAGAGACTGTGGTATTGACATGGGTGGTATCTAAAACATATTCTAACAAAATATGTCAAGAAATGGAAAACGAGTCTCATTAAAAATAAAATAATCTGTGAGAAATCATTTTATTCTCAATAGCAAACTGAGGCCCTACAATATAATTAAATTCTTACGAGGAATGGAGGATAATATAAAGCGTTGGCCTTATAGAAATTTGGGGTGATGATCCTTTTTGTAGGGGCCCACCCTGTGCCGTGCTGGATGCTTAGCGGGGTCATCCCCGGCCTCCCCATAGTGGCCAGAATTTCCCTCCCCATGATGACAACTAAAAACATCTCCAGGCACTGCAGGATACCCTGTGGCGGGACAAAGCCCCCCCCCGCATCTAGTCGAGAACTGCTGGTATAAAGGCATTCTTTCTTCTTTTATCATGATAGGTATGTTCTTAAAAATCAGTATTGAACAGTGACTAATAATGGCATATCTAGCGTATGAGGTAATGCATTGGGTTGTCGGAAAAGTCATGACGCATTTTTGTAACAAAAAAACATAGAAAAAAATACGTCATGATTTTTCCAACAACCCAAGATTTACATAGTGTTTTGCAGATACGCACTCCACTCATTGGCTCACCCACTTGCGTATCATGCAACAATCTTTTCCTTTGTGTCTATCACGTGCCAGGTACTGTGCTGGGTAGTGGGGACGCATCCGTGACATAAAAGTCCCACCCTTATGGCTCTCATCAAAGTTGATTAGAAGCTTAATAAAAAGAAAAAACAAAAGAACTCTTGATAAGTGCTTTGTTGACAACAAAGCAGGAAGTGGTGAGGGGGTGGCCGGGGTGCCATTAGACTAGTGAGTGGGAAGGGCTCTCTGAGGTGACATTGCAGGGGGGACCTGCGCGGTGGGAGCCACGCGTGGGTGGACCAGTCACCTACGTGGACGTATTTCTGTGGCACACAGGTTTCCATTAGGAGCGTAGAGATGGCCACTCTGACTTATCTCTACACGGGACGCTGCAGTGTTTGTGTGGGAATCAGTAGGGACCGCTTCAAACTAATGGAAAAGCCATGGAGCGTGTAAAACCTACCACTGGAAAGTGACTCACTCTCGTGACAATGCGTGAAAACTGCACCGCTAAGAGGCAAGTGGGAGATACACAGACCTTTCTTAACATGTCCTGTGGCAGGAATAGGAATTATTCCAAGAACACACCCAATGCAATTTCTGCCTCCTGACCTTACATGTCACTGGGCAGTGAGGGACCGGAGAACACGGCTGAAGGACATGCCGGTCCGATGGACTGAGCAGCCGGCAGGGAAAGGCGTTTGTCCTGAGAGGGGCTTCGCACTCTCACCGCCCAGGACCCAAGGCTCGGGCCACCCAATCTTTCTGTAACTTTGAATTGGATTGAAATGCCCGTTTTAAAGTAGGCATAGCTGAGTAAGCTGCTCTGTATTTGGATAATTATATGTGGCCATGGTAATGGGAAAAAGGAAAAAAACTATAGGCTTCTGAGTATGTGGATTCATTTGTTAATCAGTAGCAGATAACGAAGTTAAATACAGAATATCACAGAATCTTTTGTCATCTCTGACCATTCACAATAATATGGTCTGATTCTGATGCTCAGAATGTCTCCTGTATAAATAGAAGTCCTATTTAAACCATGGGGTGTAGGCTTGCCTTTTCAAAGCTGATCCATGTAAGGCTGTTTGCAGGTGTGACTGAATATTAATTAGCATCATGGCTTCATTAACACGTTGTCACCTTTTTGTGAGCTACTGGATCAGGTCAAAACTGGAGCTGCCCATGAGGCCCCTTGATGAAAAGCAGAATCCCGTGAGTGACAGAATCAGGTAGGTCTCACTCGGGCAAGGCGACGTGGGCGTTTTAGTGAAATCTGATGAAGCCTCGCCCACCATTTTCTCTACAAAAATCACGGGCATTTGAAACGGATGTCACCAGACAAGCCAAAGTATATTTTTACACTGCAATGAAGTCATTGAGGGCAGAATTCAGTACAGTCAGCGGGACTGATCAGATGGGGAGAGGGAGCGAGACACCAGCATCGTTGGCATGCTTCCCTCCTCGGTGGTGCTGTGGACCCGTTAGAAGCCAGTCTCCCGGGTGCAGCCCAGCTCGCCACAGCTGTGATCGCAAATGATTAGACTCGGCCTCGGTTTACTGAATTGTAAACAGGGATATGGACACTCCTAGCCTTCCAGGGTGGCTGTTAGGACTCAATGGGGAATGAGATGCTGACCATACTATGCGTACAGCCAGCCTGTGCTGATACGTGACAGCTTTAGCGTGAGCAGTGTCTGTTCCCCAGAAGGGGCGTCAGCACAGCAGCAGGACCCCCGCTTTCCCTTGGCCCCACGGCCGCTGCTGGCTGGGACCCTGCCTTGGTGCGTGGGGTGGGGAAGGACGTGGATGCCGGCGGGGGCCAGTGTTTCCGATCTCGTGAGGTCTTTGTTCAGGTCTCCCCATTAAGTTTCTCTCTGGCAGTTTGCTCCTCCCACTTTCACAATCGAACATAAATATAATAATGAACAATAACGGACGTAATTCACAAGGTTCATTACCCCCCGTTCACCATCCTGGGTGCGAGTTAGAGGCCCCTGCCAAGAACAGCCTCTGGAAGGCCCATCTGAGAGGCCCGGCCCCCCGATTCTCGACCCCAGCGTCCAGTGTGTCTCCTGCGTGGCCCTTACCACAGCCGCTCATGTTCCGTGTGTCTCTTCCCTTTCCCGCCCTCAGATGGGAGTTCTAACAGGTGGGTGATAGAGCCTGTCTCTGGTCACCAGCTCTGCGCCGGGCACACACAGACACGCAGTATGCCCATATGTCAGGTTTTGACGATCCTTCCTTTTCCTTCAAACCTTACTTGTCACGGGGTGGACTTACACCTTGGATTGTCCCTTCACCTTCTCTTTATAAACGTGTGCTGAAGGCGAAGGGCAGACGGCATCAAGGTGGCTTGTGATGGAAATGTGCTTTGGGGAGATGAGTAATGCTTCACTCAGTAATTTTAGAATCTACCCTACAATTTCTTCTACAGTGTTCAGAAATGCCAGTCTTTGGTTTGATATATTTAACCCTTTATGTGTATGTCCCATGGAACTAACTGGACTTGATAAGAAATGACTTAGTTTCCCGATGGCATCCTGTTTACTAGGACGTCCGCATCTAGATGTCAGATATTCTGAAAAAGGACCGTTTTGTGCTGCTGGTGCGTCTGTCCACGCTCTGCTGGGGTCCCACCGACCGCTGTATTTTACAGGGTTCTGACTGATGATCTCCTCCTGAGACACAGGACAAAACAGAGCACGGTGGGGCGCCCACGTCAAAGCACTCGGTACAGGTAGTGTGTTTTCCTCCAGAAAGTTGGTCACTAAGATTTCACCTTCACTTTAAAAGGTGGTGGTTAGTCTAGTATCTTCCCTCTGCCTCCCACAGTTGCAGTAAATTCTTGCAAATGTTAGGTGCCAAACACGTGCAGAATTTGCATACACAGTTTCCATACACAGATCCACAGCTTCCAGTGTTGCCATAAGGTAATTAGCAATTGGTTACAGTTCGCTGCTAATGAAGCCAAGGCTACAGACTTAGGGTTCCTGCGAGTCTGCCCTGGCCCCGTGCCACCCCCACAGATCGCACCCTGGCCCCTGGGCTGCTGTTTCACAAACGCTGCTTGTCACCGGAGGCGGGCATCGGGAGGCTGAGAGTGGTTCCCTGCCAGCCCCCGCCTCTCCTGTCAAGGCCCTTTGTCACGAGTGGGTGTGTTTTCTTTACTTTCTCTGTATGTCAGGATTATCTGCAGGGACAGACAGTAAATACTTTTTTAATCGACAGGCCGATCTTTACATGAAGGCAAGTTATTATGAAATAGCTTGGGACAAGCTCGATTGTAGAAGTGGGAAGTTTTTAGAAAATATTTGGACCTTTAATCAGTCTAGTCTCAATAGGTGAAGACTTGTCTTTCATTTCT
The DNA here is from genome assembly GCA_033961575.1 of Aselliscus stoliczkanus. Classification (NCBI taxonomy): domain Eukaryota; kingdom Metazoa; phylum Chordata; class Mammalia; order Chiroptera; family Hipposideridae; genus Aselliscus; species Aselliscus stoliczkanus. The sequence continues at coordinate 67,289,673 of CM066735.1, forward strand.
TTTCGTTTTAAATAAAGTTTCCAGCGATGTTAGCCTCTTTGTGCTTGGTTTCCTGTGTCCCATCTTTTGGACGCTTTTCATCAGTATTTCTTACTTTGGAAAACAGATCAAATGACAATTTGAAGTGTGATCTAGGGGAAAGGTGTAAACTAGAAACCCTAGCATTCAAGTGAAAACATAACTATCTTGACATCATTTATTTTTCCTTTAATATATTGGTCTTCTTTACAGAACACTGTTTTTTGATGAAAAGGGAGCTGTGAAACAAATATTTCCATTATACTCTGGAGATTGAAAATGTACTTGCTGCAAAGTTCATTTCTTTTCACCAATAATGCATGAAAACTTGATTCATTCTTACTTTTGTGAATGTATTTATGGATAAGATGTCACTTAATCCTTGGGTTTGTTTGCTTAATCTTCTAGTGTGGATTAAGTCACGTGCTTTTATTTTGAACTGACCCGTAAGTGTGAGAGACGTTATAAAATCTACCTAGAATGCTTCTCGTTACTCACTGGGGTTCTGCCCTAGAAAGCCGCGCAGACACTGACTTTGGCCCCCCAACCCACTGCCCTGGGGGGTACAGGCTGGGTTTCCGCCAGCCCTGGTCACAGCACTTTGTCAACCAGCCAGGGCTCAGCCTTGTTTTAGGGGTGTTTTTGTTTGTCACCTTATGGAACGTATATTGCTGATTCACCAACATTGAACTTCCACCCACGGCACCATCACTCATTCCTGAGTGAAACTTCCCGATGCCCCCAGCCCCCACCCCCAGGCCCACGGGCGTCTCCCCAAGGCCCACGGGCGTCTCCCCCAGGCCCACGGGCGTCTCCCCCAGGCCCACGGGCGTCTCCCCCAGGCCCACGGGCGTCTCCCCCAGGCCCACGGGCGTCCCCCCCAGGCCCACGGGCGTCTCCCCCAGGCCCACGGGCGTCCCCCCCAGGCCCACGGGCGTCTCCCCCAGGCCCACGGGCATCTCCCCCAGGCCCACGGGCATCCCCCCAGGCCCACGGGTGTCCCCCTGACACCCACGAGGGCCCCTGCACATAGGACCCCGCACAGCAGTCAGCCCTACACTTCAGGAAGCTTTAGAAAGAGCAGTTTCAGTGGCGCATCGCCAAGGAAAAGCTTATGAAGGGGAAAACTGCACAACCCCAGAACAGGACACTTACTTTCAGGATGAAGCTGAGAGAAGCCAGGAATAACCACCTGATCGGCCTCAGCTGGTGACACATGTGTCAGGGACTCCAATTCCACGGCCCAGTGCTCGTCTGAATGACCCCATAGGCGCTGAGGACTGGCTTAAGGGCCCCAAACCAGTGTCAGCACTTAGGTGCATTTGCAAGTGCGGGATCCGAGAAGAACGGGGGACCATCGGCGGGCAGGCCAGGCTGGAAGAGACAACACTGGTTCCTCTGAGGCACGGCTGAGCCGGCAGAAGCCCTTGGCTTAGTGTTTCCCTCCATCTCCTGCTTCTTTTTTTTTGGGGGGGGGCAGTGTCACTGGCCCTCACTTGTGGGATCCTAACCCGGGCCGCTGCGTCCCAAGCCAGCGCTTACCCGCCGCGCCCCTCGGCCGGCCCCCTGCTTCTTCATTTGCTTAATGGAGTGGCCCATTCTCATGCGGCGCGCCTGCTGATGTAATTTAGGAGGGAGCCGTGTCCCAGCCCCTGGGCCTGCACCTGGCCGGCGGGCGTTTGGGTGGCGCTGATGGAGCACTTTGTGACCCTCTTGCCTCGTCTGTGACACGCGCTTTGTGGGGCTGCTGTGACCAGCAGGTGCCACTAAGGGGGCACAGCCCAACCACACGCAACAAAGTTAGCGACGATAGCAATTTAATTATTTTTAATAACATAGTAATTGGCATTTTGATTAATTTATAAATGATAGTATGCAGTTTAATACATTCATGCAGGACCCTTTTTTTGCTGTAAAAGGACTGCATATTTAATGCCTGATTTGAAATATGTGATGAACGAGTAGCCCCCTTAGTGCAAGGGCAGGGGGAAAGGTGACTATCAAAAGAAACGCACTTAGCAAACAGAAGGAGTTTGAATTAATGTAAACGTGTGACAGTTGACACATTGGTGCTGTCTCCTTATTCTCACGCACTTGCTCTACCCGCATGTTTTCACCTTCGTGGGCACTGGACTGCCGTCTCCTGGTTCCTTCGGGGTTCCTGCGGGGTTCCTGCGGGGTTCCTGCGGCCTGCTCCTCCGGGAGGCCCCCGCCTGGGAGGGAGCCCCTGCCCGCCGTGCCCTTGGCCTTCTGTCCGCAGGTGCGGAGCCAGCGGTGTGAGCGGACGAAGCGGCCCTCCTGCTCACGTGGGCAGTGCAGGAAGCACATGGACGTATTCTGAACGTGGATGTGTTCAATCAGGGACGTACTGTGAGTCGCCAAAGGCGGTTTTTGGAAATCGCGCTTTTCGCTGAGGTGCCGGCCGAGCCCCGTGGGCCCGGCTGCCTTGGAAGCATCGGCCTGCGCTTCTCCAGGGACGGTCCGCTGAGCCCCGGCCCGGGCAGCGGCCGGGCCGACACCACCCTGCGGACGCGCCGAGCCCAGCTCCCAGCCGCCTGCTTGCCGGGCCCACCTCTGCAGGGTCCAGAAGACGGCCTCCCGGGGGGCCTTCTGCCGCCCCGTGGCCCCAGTGCCGGCAGGGCCCGCCTGGCACGCGTCCCACGGTCAAGCCCGCGTTTTGTCTCGCCCCGACCGCCCGTCCTGCCCCGTCCGGGCTCTGGGAAGGGTGCTCCAGTCCCGCCGTCCACACATCGGACTGTGTCCGTCCTCTGAACACAGCTCCGTGCCCACCTTCCCCTGAAGGACGCCTCGGCCAGGGCAGTGGCCGGGCTGTCACTGCACACGGCGCTGCGTGGCCTGAGTGGGCCTGACCTCTTCGCCCAGGCGCCACTGTGCGCATTTTGTCACTGGGTGGCTTCCCTCCGATGTGTGCTTACTTGTTGCTACTTTACTTATGGACACGAGTCGGCTTTTATAGTCATTCAGCACTTCCTTTAAAATAATTCCTTTCTAAGCAGTATTGCTAGAAACCTGGTCAACGGCATGAGAATGGGGCGAGTGCAGCGGACGTACTTGCTCAGTGTGACTCCCCACGTCCCAGGAGGTAAATCTTATGGGGGCAGATCGGTATTCTTATCTAAATGCAGCACCAAAGGTTTTTAATGATTTTTATCAACCTGACTGATGGGCTTGTGCTAAGACCCAGTAAGTGTTTGTTGATGGGTTGTTTGGACGTAAATACATGGATATGGCAAGGTGCTTCGGTTGCTTTAGGAAGTAAACGTCCTTCTTTTCAATAGTAAAGTCTGTACAGGTACAAAAGTTTAGAAGCTGAGGTAGAAATTATGAAAGAAATCTTTCTCAGCTGGAGAAGAAATTGCTTGAATTCTATACTACACCTGCCCCACTTCTTCCTGAAAAGAAAGCAAATATGAAACAAACAGAAACGATAAATTTGGTCAGAGGTCAGAGGTCAGGCAGGATGTGTCTGATGTTTGCTGGGACATCACCTGCATCACTCACCTCTGGGCTCCCTCCAGGACTCAGCGAGGGTGCGAGCCGCTCTGACGAGAAGGGGTCCCAGAGCACATCAGTGTCCCCTCATCTCCGCCACCCCCCACCGCTGCTCTGGGTGGAGGCTGTGGAACACTCTAGAGTGACGATTAGAAACAATCAGGAAGGTATTTTTGAACTCCCAGACTTAACTCAAAAAGAAATGAATCAGAAACCAGATGACCCATGTGACATCACTGAACTGTTTGTGCATAGAAAACACACAAGGATCACGTTTTGCCTGACGGTCTGAACACAATGACCCCAAACAAATTTTTCCAAGATTCCTAATAACGAGAAACCTTTCATTTTGTTTTTGATTTTGCTATTGTTACTGGATTTTGAAAGGTGGTCAGTCACTAAATCCTTTTAAAATAATTCTTGTTTTACTGAATATGAAATATGTCAGTAACGATACCCCATGGTGGAAACTAATAAAACCACCATAATTAATGAGTTTGACTCAGCACATCCCAGAATGGAACACTTGATTTTCAGGAGTGACGTGGAACAGAATTCTGCTTTCCAGCTACTCACCTGGGAACGCATGACAATAGCTGCCTAATTGGCATAGTCACCTGTCATTAATTTATCCCTTCTTATTGATTTAATAAACATTTATGGAATGCTCACTGTGTGCCAGAATGTAACGGGGTTCTAGATATTTTAGATCACTTATTATTGTAATTGCACATATGAAAATGATAACATGTAGATAGATGAAACTGTGGCCCCTTTTCTCTCCCTCCCTCCCTTTCTTCTTTCCTTCCTCTATCTTTCTGAGACTTTTTAATGATGAAGCAGATCCCACTGTTTGTGAGGCACGCTTTGTCCTCCGCGCCCACCCCGGGCCTCGCAGGCGTCAGGGAAGGGCTGGGCCTCCTCTTTCTCGGCAGGGCCCGCTACAGTGACGGGAGCTAGGAACGCGGGCCCCAGAATGACTTTCCCGAGGTAAACAGGTACCCTCCCAGGATGGCTGCGGAAGGAGTTGAAGAGCACACAGCATTTAATTTGAGTTTACTGCCCCAAAGCCACAGAAGGAGCAGCTGCTTACACGTACTTGCCCTTTGACTAATGGGCCAAAGTGCCAAATGGGGAGAGAGGGATTTACAAGGGTAAGATTTAAACAAAAATAACACCACCATCAGCTGCAAAAGGCTTACGGATCTTACTTAGTAGAGCGCGATAAGAAAGGTCATGGACTCAGAATTCAAGCATTTGTCTTTGGAAATGTAGGGGAGGGAAAATAATTTTCCTCCTCCCCTCCTAGGTTCTTGGCTGAGACCCCCCATGTAGTGAAAGACAAATAGGAGAAAAACAAAGAGAAGTTTCTCTCCCATGTACCCACGGGAGGCAGCCGGGAAGAGCAACTCTCCAGAAAGGCCCAAGCCGCCCCCTTGTACCTTCTTCAGCTAAAGACAAAAGAATGGCGTGGGGAGAGGGGGTCGGCCCGTTATGGGGGGGACCGGGAAGGGCACAGGAAGCAGTAAGGTGCTTGTACAGATTTAAGTTGTAGCTTCTACATTGGTGAGAGTTGGTAGAGATTTATCTGTTCAGGTCCTCTGCCCATTTTTTAAACAGATTGTTAGGTGTTGGTAAGTTATGTGACTTCTTTATATATTTTGGATATTAGCCCCTTACCAGATGTATCATGGCTGAACATCTTCCCTCATTCAGTGGGCTGCCGTTCCTTTTTATTGATGGATTCCTTCACTCTGCAAAACATTTTTACTTTGATGTATTACCACTTGTTTATTTTTACTTTTGTTTTCCTTACCTGGGGAGATATATCTAAAAAAAATATTACTAAGAGTGATGTCAGAAGGTTTACTTCCTGTGTTTTCCCCTAGGAATTTTATGGCTTCAGGTCTTACACTTAACTCTTTAATCCATTTTGAGTTTACTCAAAATTTGAGTAAGAAGGTGGTCCAGTTTTATGGATTTGCATGTATCTGTCAAGTTTCCCCAGCACCATTTATTAAATGGACTGTCTTTACCCCGATATAAATTGTTGCTTCCTTTGTCATAGATTAAATGACCACATAGGCATGGATTTATTTCTGGGATCTCTATTTTGTTCCATTGACCTACGGTTTTTATGCCAGTCCATGCTGTTTTGATGACTGTAGTCTTGTAGTATAATTTGATGTCAGGTAGTGTGATGCCTCCAACTTTGTTCTTCTTTCTCAGGATTGCTTCAGCTATTGGGGTTTTTTGTGGTTAAATGCAAAATGTAGGATTATTTGTTCTATTTCTGTGAAAAATGTCACAGGTATTTTGTTAGGAATTGCACTGAATCTATAGATTGCGTTGGGTTGTATGGACATTTTAACAATGTTAATTCTTCCTATTTATGAGCATGGTCTATGCTTCCATCTATTTCTATCTTCTTCCATTTCTTTCTTCAGTGTCTTATATTTTCCCAGCACAGGTATTTTACTTCCTTGGTTAAGTTTATTCCTAGGTATTTTATTTTTTTTGGATGCGATTGCAAGTGGGATTGTTTTCTTAATTTCTCTTTCTGACAGTTCATTTTTGGTGTATAAAAATGTAACCATTTCTGAATATTAATTTAGGCTGTTAATCCTAATTCTCATCATGTACAAAGGACGGCCAGTCACCTTTGTCAGCACTCGTAGATCAGCAGAGTGACAATGCGCCAAAGGAAGCTATAAGCAGCTTATAAATCTTTCTTAAGTACCCAGAAATCATACTCTGTATTTTATGACTTTAATACAATAGGATTGCTTTTTAGGATTTGTATAGTGTCAAACCTAAAATTTGGCACTCGTACATCTGTTAGACTATTTGCTGCAGAAGTGTATACCTCTGTTAAGATTTAAATAAGTCCCACTTTGACAACCTCTAGTTTGTGACTGTGCCTACATATTTTCTGTCTAATGTACCTCAGATCTCACTGATCATTGTTGATTTGCTTATGTTGCACCTGGAAGTCTGAACTTCACAATAGGTATATTTTTTTTATAAACCACAAAATTGAAGTGAAGGAAAAGCAAGTCTGAAGTTTTAGCATCACTGTATGGCCTTCAGCATTTTAAACACTAAGTCGCCTTGGCTGTCCTTGCCTCATGGATGGAAGAAGAAATGTGGGCACAAAACAAAAAGGATGAGAAACAACAAATAGTTGTGAAATAGTATAGACAGCAAAGCAGACGTGAGCTGCCCCCCTCTGGACCAGTGGCCTCCGCCACACAGCCTGGCCCTCCGCAGAAGCCTCATTGGTGTGTCACTCGTGTGCTCAATGTGGCCGGCAGTCGATAATGGTGATGGCCTTGCAGTCACTGTAAGATCTTCAAGTGCCTTTTAACGCTGAAAGAAAATAAAGCCAGACTCAGGTGCCGGTTGTTGGAGTTTACGCTTTAAAGCCCTCAGATGGTCCTAGGTTAAGATGAAGGCGTCCCTCCCGCAGACGTGCACAAGCGCCTGGGTTGGCAGTGCCTCCACACAGGACGTTAGCAGCACATGGTCATTCCCAGTGTTTGCATCCTGACTTCATCCACCACGTTCCTTTTGGCATCGCTGGTTCTCTTTGTAGATATTGGCAGTTGCCGAGATTTAGAGGAAGATGAGTGCTAGTTCCCTCTCACACCTGGCTGCCAGGTGCTGTGTCTTAGGCTGACGTTTCCCAGGGGAACGAGTGCTTATTAACCATCGCCTGTACACGCGAGTTCCTGCCCGGGTGCGCCCACGCGCCCCGACACCCCACACGGGGAGGTAGACCCTGTCTTCCATCAGCCAGGTGGTTAAACCTCCGAAGCCTGGTTGTCAGAACACAGCAAGAAAGTGCCCCACAAGCAGGGCGGCGGGCCCTGGCTGCAGGAGTCAGCTGCCCCTCTGGTGGCCAGGCGCGACTCACAGCAGGCCCCGAGGGGCAGTCGGCCCGGACACGTGGGCGCGTCTGCGGGCCTGGCCTGACGTTTGCGCTGCTCGTGCAAGCGCGTGTCTGTCTGGGCGGACATTTCAGGGAACCCACCTGTGTCCTGAACGCCACGTGTTTTACTGTGTTCTACCATCGATTACGGCGACTAAGAAGCCAGGAGATCCTTGTAAAAATAGGCAGCTGAAGTTCTTGAAGTGGCCAGTTTTGCTACATTTGACTAGAAATTTAGAAGAGTTTTGATTGAAACCTTTCACATATTACCTAATCACACTATGGGGAGATGAAAACTCAGTCACAGCTACAGAACCGTCACCCATTCTATGCTGATCTCATCGCAAGTGACCCTTAGAAAACGGAACACGCGGCTACTGCTGGCCCGTGTCAGATCCACTGGGAGCCCTGAATACATTCGCCTCAAACAGACGTGATAAGATTCGTGAGATTCATGAAGGTTCTCTTTCTGTTAGCCCCCATTGCAACAGGCCTACGTATGCTTAGACCAGTGTTTCACCTGTTCCAATCCCTGTTTACCAAGTAAGTCAGAAAAATTAATGTTTTTACTTGTCTTTCTATGAATGAGAAAAAGGGTATTTGGAGTTTTCTCAACCTTTTATATTTATTTATGCAGAGTGTATTCTTTTGTGGACACGTTATGAAATTCATTCATTCATTCAAGTAGGGTGGAAAACAGTCCATTAATACTAAAAAGTAGAAAAACAGCTGAAAACCATCTGAAACTTAGGTATACTTTTAAATTCATTCTTTGTTTTTTAAAAGAATGTAATTATTAGTTATAATAAAACATTTTATACGTAACTTATTATCCTTTAAAAAAATTCCAAATTCCTTGCTTATGGTTGATTTTTATCATTGATTTCCAGCCTTAATGGGTGTGATTTTCACAAGGTGTTTATGTCATTGGCCTGGTAATGGGAAATAAAGGAGCCCCTAATTTACCTGGAGGTACCCATATCCTTGGAAGTTCCTTCCTTGGTTCTGACCAAAGTTGAAACATATAAAGAATAAACGCAGAGGAAATAAATAGAGGGAGGAGTGTTGAACAACAGGAGAAAATTAGTCAAAGAGAAAAGAGATTCTGCAAGTTAACTTTGATCTCATCGCCAGCTGCACATCAGTAGCTCATTTGTTAAAAGCTGTTAGAGAGCTTCAGTAATTTTAGGTTCCCTGAAGTGGGGCTGGCGGTGGAGAAAGGAGAGGTGGATCTGAAGGTACTTTCTATGATTCAAGACCTATTTCCTGAAATTGCCACTAGTTGTATTTTTTTTTTTAAAAGATTTTATTGGGGAATTGGCGGAGGGGAACAGCGTTGGGGAATCGGGGAAGGGGAACAGACAAGTTGCTGTCTTTTTGTTCTTCAGTTCAGTTGCAGAGGATGTTGCTTCACTGTTGGTATCGTCATTGCGCTCTTCTTGGATGAGGCAGATCGGTCGCTGGCCTCTGGATGTCGCTCACCGCGGCTATTGGCAGCTCACGCTTGGCTGCCGGCCACTCACGCTGGCTGCGGGCCACTCACTGTAGCCTATGGCAGCCCACTGCAGCAGGGGCTGCAGCCCACACCATCACCGGGGCTTGCACAGCCCAGCTCCAGGTGGAGCTGTTGTTAGCTGTAGAGGGCAGTGTCACTGGCCCTCATGTGGGATCCGAACCGGGGCCGCTGGCATCCCAAAACCAGCGCTTAACCAATGCGCCACTCGGCCGGCCTGCCACTAGTTGTATTTTTAATAGTTCAGAACTCTCTTGTAATTTATCTCTTCCATATTTTGCATTCTTAAATTTTAGAAAGTTTGATTATTTTAGATGAGAATATAATCCACAAAAGCTTTGACTCAAATTAGAAGTGATGGAAACTTCTTTTTGTTTTTTTTTGTGAGGGCAGTGTCACTGGCCCTCATATGTGGGACCCGAAATGGGGCCACCGGCTTCCCAGGCCAGCGCTTAACCACCGCGCCCCTCGGCTGGCCCGGAAGTGATGGAAACTTCTGGTGAAGTTCTAGGTTATCTACTTGCAGATCATTTTTTTTCTCTGAAGAAAACATTCTTATTGTATGTTAGCCAATCCTTCTAGGACATGTTAGTCAAGAACTGATGGAATTAATCAGTAGGAAACTTTCTATAGTTTCTCGATGCACTTCTTAATTTCATATGTTTTTTTCTAGTTTTATTATAACTGATAGTAAATAAATATCTTTAAATCTTGATCATTATTTCCAAATAGTTGCATGTATCCAACCATTAAATGCAATACTTCTGGAAAGAGATTCTGTGGGTTTTAACTTCAACCCAACCTTTTAGTTGTAGGACTTTGGGCATTCTGTATTTCAGTTTTGTTTTCTATAAAATGGATGTCATTATTATAATAGTGTATCTACATCATGGAGATGAGAGAATGAAATGTGTGGTTCGTATGTAAAAGCAATTATGACACATAAGATCCGCTCGATAAAGGTTAAATGAAGGCTGAGCGCTATTATTATTGATATCTTATAGTTAAGTTAGTATTCATTGGCAATGGTTCATAAAGCAGTTTCGTCCACAGTGGATTTTGACAAAAATCACAGAGAGAGCGAGAGAGAGAGAGAGAGAGATTCTCATAGTCAAATAAGTTTGTGAAAACCTGAATTCAGTGAAATAAAATTCTTAGCCATTTTATGCTAACACACTATGAAAATTTTGAAAGATGCTCACGGCATGTTCGTCATGGGTTGGCTATCCAGCCGTCCCCCGGCAGGCGCACTGAGCCCCATGGGCTCGCTGGGGACCGGGGCTCGGCGGGGGGGCAGGCACGGTTCAGGAGGGACAGGTCTTCACGGGGCACTGCAGGTTGTCAGGGGCCAGGCTCCCTGCACACGACATGCCAGGACCCAGACTGCCCACCACACAATTCACACGTCAAATGGGGGACACATGCCATGGTTAGGGTCCCGTTGCTACAAGAATGCGAACAGGTCTTCTCTCTATGAACTGACCATTGGAAATCCTGTAGGAACAGAGGCTCGTGGTGAAGAAAACGCTTAGAAGGTTTGAGAAGCGGTGACACGAATTTATACTTATGCAAAAATTCACTGAGCTCCACACCTGAGTTTTGTGTATTTTAATACATTTGTGTTACTCCTCAGTTTGCAGAAAATTCCCTGGGTGAGCATCACTGGTCCATAAGGTGTCTCGTGAGAATTTGTTGCAGACACGACTTACGTGCCAGGAGAAAGATCATCTCATCCCAAGTGCCTTGGTTTAGGGAGGTTTTTTTCCTTTTCCTCCATTATAAAGAATTTGAATTGGGTGTCATTACAGCATTGGCGTGGTAAAAATTTTGGAAGTATAGGTAAATAAAGGGAAAAACCAAAAAAAAATGTTAATTATATTCAGTTATATTCCTGTTACAGCTCAACTACAATGTTTTGCTATTAAATTAAATCAGTGGTATTAATGATACTAGTTTATCCAGCATCCATATTAAAGCTGACATTTTCCCAATAAAATCAATTTTGTGGTGGTAAACTCTACATTTCTTTGATCGTCTGCAGTAGAGTGAGTTGACACTCAACGATTCTCTTGTCGCTGCAGTGACATGGAGCAGACTTTGAATAGATATGGCCATCGTGTGCAGTGATTCCTTTGTTTCCAGGCAAAAAGCCATGAAGAGTTATTTCAGGATTACCGTGTTTATGACACTTGTAAATTGATGTATGGTATTAGCCAAGCCGGGTGACTGAACAAAAGCCTTTTAATGTTCTCTGTGTTGATCCTTTCCGGGTCTCAGGGTGCTGGAGAGTTCACATCACCCTTCAGGCTTATGGGGACATCCTCCCCCTGAGTCCTGCCTGGGGATGGTGGACCCTCGCCGGGCCGCCACGTACACAGGAGCCTCATCAAGGGACGCGTGCGGGCAGAGGGAAGCCAGGTGGCACCCGGCCCGCAGGGTGCGGATGGCCTTCCACTCACGCTGGCTCATGGCAGCTCCGTGATTCTTCAGCCCTACAGTGTGGAAAGAAAGTGAGATTTAAACAATCCAGGGTAGGCTGAGCGCCAGACTCGAACTCAAATCCATTCAGTGATTTTTTTTTAAAGATTTTACTGGGGAATTGGGGGAGGGGAACAGCATTGGGGAATCGGGGGAGGGGAGCAGACAAGTTGCTGTCCTTTTGTTCTTCAGTCTAGTTGCGGAGGACGTTGCTTCACTGGCCTATGTTGGTATCGTCATTGCGCTCTTCCCGGGTGAGGCAGATTGGTCGCCAGCCTCTGGATGGTCGCTCACAGTGGCTCTTGGCAGCTCACACCGGCTGCCGGCCACTCACTGTAGCCTATGGCAGCCCACGGCAGCAGGGGCTGCAGCTATGCCGTCCCGGGGACTCACACAGCCCAGCTCCAGGTGGAGCTGCTGTTCACCATCTTAGCTGTAGAGGGCAGTGTCACTGGCCCTCATATGTGGGATCCAAACCGGGGCCTCTGGCATCTCAAGCCAGCTCTTAACCTACGCGCCACTCGGCCGGCCCTCTTTCCTTTTTAGAATGAAGTAGAAATCTATCCTGAAATTCAGACATAACAATTGTGTTATATTGTTTGCTCAAAGGAAAGTGGAAATGTTTACAACCCGGTAGGACCAGGAAGCACCACAGGTTTTGAGTCAGCATGACACAGTTACTGTAAGGTGTATAAAACCGCCTTACTAGGGAATCGTTGATGCTCAGAATATATTCGTAATTGCCAGAGACCTTTAATTGTAAAATACTTGGTGTTTCTCTTCAGTTTAGAGGGATAGGGCATGTGTACCCTAATAGCGTAAGGTGACGAGTAACCCTAACCCACCGTGTTCCCCCTGCCTTAGTGTATGTCATTATTGGGCTGGAAAGCAGACCCCAGTGGGAACATAACGCAAAACGAAGAGGGTATGTGTTTATCTGGCAGGTCCCCTGGGCTGGCTCCGCTGAGATGGCGGCCCTTCTCGTTTGGTGGCTGGCCAGCATCTGATGTCCCAGCCGACTGGCGTCCTCTAGCCTGAGCAGTGACCCCGCAGAGAGAGGGGGGATGCAGGTCCTCTGAGGCCTAGGCTTGGAGCTTCTGCACGTCGGAGCTCACCAGGTTTAAGGAGTGAGGAGATGGCTTCTTGGGGGGAGGACCTTTAAATCACGTGCCACGCGTGGTGGTACAAGGGGTGAGAAGAATCAGCATACCACACTCCCTTTTTAGAGTATTTGAATTAAAATCAATTAACATCATCTCACCACTAAATATTTGTGAATAGTCTTTTATTTATGTATCTTTTAACTCATTATGATTTTGTAACTCTCATAGAAGCCGTACACGTTAACCGTGCTCTTTGGATCGGAATATTATTACTGGGGGCCGTGTCCTAATGACGCCATCACTGTCACTAGCAGTGGTGAATTTCATGTTACTCTGTGATGTGTGCCACACACACAGCAGCAGCTGTCATACTCACCTGGGGAGGTGAGCGGGGAAGGCTGGTGGCCCTGCCGAGGCCTCGTGGCCCTGGACCCCGGAGGCACTGAGTGCACTTCACTCACCACGCGGCCCCTCTCCTGCATTTACCTGGGAGGCCGGGTAGAGTGGGCAGAGGCTAAGCCTGGGAGGCCGGGTAGAGTGGGCAGAGGCTAAGCCTGGGAGGCCGGGTAGAGTGGGCAGAGGCTAAGCCTGGGAGGCCGGGTAGAGTGGGCAGAGGCTAAGCCTGGGAGGCCGGGTAGAGTGGACAGAGGCTAAGCCTGGGAGGCCGGGTAGAGTGGAAAGAGGCTAAGCCTGGGAGGCCGGGTAGAGTGGGCAGAGGCTAAGCCTGGGAGGCCGGGTAGAGTGGCCAGAGGCTAAGCCTGGGAGGCCGGGTAGAGTGGAAAGAGGCTAAGCCTGGGAGGCAGAGCCTAAGCCTGGGAGGCCGGGTAGAGTGGAAAGAGGCCAAGCCTGGGAGGCAGAGTGGAAAGAGGCTAAGCCTGGGAGGCCGGGTAGAGTGGGCAGAGGCTAAGCCTGGGAGGCCGGGTAGAGTGGGCAGAGGCTAAGCCTGGGAGGCCGGGTAGAGTGGACAGAGGCTAAGCCTGGGAGGCCGGGTAGAGTGGACAGAGGCTAAGCCTGGGAGGCCGGGTAGAGTGGGCAGAGGCTAAGCCTGGGAGGCCGGGTAGAGTGGACAGAGGCTAAGCCTGGGAGGCCGGGTAGAGTGGAAAGAGGCTAAGCCTGGGAGGCTGGGTAGAGTGGAAAGAGGCTAAGCCTGGGAGGCCGGGTAGAGTGGACAGAGGCTAAGCCTGGGAGGCCGGGTAGAGTGGACAGAGGCTAAGCCTGGGAGGCCGGGTAGAGTGGAAAGAGGCTAAGCCTGGGAGGCCGGGTAGAGTGGACAGAGGCTAAGCCTGGGAGGCCGGGTAGAGTGGACAGAGGCTAAGCCTGGGAGGCCGGGTAGAGTGGACAGAGGCTAAGCCTGGGAGGCCGGGTAGAGTGGACAGAGGCTAAGCCTGGGAGGCCGGGTAGAGTGGACAGAGGCTAAGCCTGGGAGGCCGGGTAGAGTGGACAGAGGCTAAGCCTGGGAGGCTGGGTAGAGTGGACAGAGGCTAAGCCTGGGAGGCCGGGTAGAGTGGACAGAGGCTAAGCCTGGGAGGCCGGGTAGAGTGGACAGAGGCTAAGCCTGGGAGGCCGGGTAGAGTGGACAGAGGCTAAGCCTGGGAGGCTGGGTAGAGTGGACAGAGGCTAAGCCTGGGAGGCCGGGTAGAGTGGACAGAGGAGGCCGGGTAGAGTGGACAGAGGCTAAGCCTGGGAGGCCGGGTAGAGTGGACGGAGGCTAAGCCAACTCTCCTTCCATTTCTCAGCTGAACTTACATTGCGGGTGTCAGTTGTTTCTGGATTTCCCCCAGTGGAGCTGTTTGAAGACGGTCGTGAGGTCACTTTGTGATGTGGATCATGTGTGTGGGGGAGGCTCTTGTTCTGGAGAAGCCAAGAGCTGCCTTTTCCTGTCGTGCTGGGTGTGGTCGCATGTGACAGGTTCTGTCCCACTGTCGCCCGGGCTTCCGGAGTCCTCAGCCCCCGGGAAAGCCAGAGGAGCTGAGGCATCGGAAGGGGCAGCATTGATAACACTGTTTCCTTTTGAGTCAGGTGTCAAGAATAGTAGGAAGTTTTAACCCAGTTTGTCCACATTCAGGGATATTTATTGATTCTCTTTTTGAGCAGTCAGTGTCATTAGCACCAAGCAATTAGATATCAGCTTTATGTACCTGGGTCTCAAAAATATTCTAATATATTTTGTTCTTGTCTTAGTGTCAGCCCCATTCTGAGTTTCCATAAATGCCTTCATCTTTGAGGTCTGGTGTGTGGCATAAAGTTGTATATTTTGAAAGATAAATGGGAATATAATTTTATTGCTGTCTTTCTGTTGCAAAATGTAATTACTAAACAGTATGCCCTTTATATGCCTGACATTGAAATTATGATCGACCTTCTCTTTTCAAACCTGAAAGCTATTTTGGGGCTGTCATCATCATCTAATGGAGTCTTGCTTGCAGGGGGTTGCATTTTAACTTCCAGCGGTTTTTATGTAACAGCCTTTCACATGAAGCTTCAGGTAAATTGAAGCTAATCCCAGCAGGAGAACAGGCCAGCTGTCGGGTTAACCATTATTTATATCCTTGAATTGGATGGGGTCATCAGTGTTTGTTATGCCTCTTCATTTACGGTCTTATTGTAAGCCAGGGCTAGGGTTCAGTGTGGCCTCCTTTCATGGCAGACAATTTCTTGGCTCAAGACCGTATTGTTAAAACCACTGAAATTCCAAAAGTCAGAGCATCGCTATTGAATAATCAGCGCCAATGCAATTAGAGACTTTTGAGCCCATAGCCTAAGTCAGGACATAATTGGAGCTGAGTCTGTCCTCACTTATTTGGCTGTCTAATATTTTTATTCTCTAATTCGGGGTAGGATGATATATTAATCTGGAAATATGGTCTCCTAATAGCATCATGCTTTTCAAAGCCTTTCCCTTTGCAAACAGAGGACAGCTCATTAACCAAATACATGAAATACCCTTAAAGGAATCTGCATTGAATATTAATGGAGCAGAATAGTAAATAATAGATTGCAGGTAACGGGTGATATATAACTATAAACAATGAGTTCCAATTACTATTCTTAGAGTGTTTCAGAAGAGAAAGGAATAGAGAAATTCAAAGGAGAAGGCATTTGTATTTTCTTCTGACTTTTCATCTTAGAAATAGCTAAATGCTTCAGTGTCTCCCAACTGTGTACAAATATGTGTAACTCAGTTTTTGTATTTAGGCAATGTTCTACTTTTCATAATGAAAGCAATTTTTATCGCATTTTATTTTGTTGATTAGAATAATTCATTATACCAGGAAAGTGAGTGTCAACATAATAACACAATTGAAAAAATTTTAAATTATCAGTGTATGTTACTTGTCATTTTAAGAAATATTCTGAGCCACACGAGGATAATTTTTTTCCTATTTCCATTTTACAGATGGGTCCTTTGAGATCAGACAAAATAGAGTAATGCTGTCACTCTAATTCAAAAACAAAGATTCACATCTCTTTGTCGGGGGGAGTATTTTCCTTCATGATCAATATAAGTTTTCAGACTTTCAAAATTACGAAATAAAACAGCAAAACGGCAGCATTCGTTAGTACTTCAAAATTTTTTTTGTTTTGTTTTTTGAGGGCAGTGTCCCTGGCCCTCATATGTGGGACCCGAACCTGGGCCGCTGGCTTCCCAAGCCCGCGCTTAACCACCGCGCCACTCGGCCGGCCCACTACTTCAAATTTGACCTACTGTCTACATATGTGCAAGATGCTGGTCCATTATCTCTTCGGATGCAGCCTGAGGTGAAATACAAAAAACCCAGGGGGTGACCGGTTAGCTCAGTTGGTTAGAGTGTGGTGCTGATGGCACCAAGGTTGCTGGTTCGATCCCCGCATGGGCCACGGTGAGCTGTGCACTCCTTTAGAGTCAACTGTGTCATTGTAGCGTGAAAGCAATGTGTGACCAATGACCATGGCTGTACCGCAATAAAAATTTTTTTTAAAAAGCCCAAATACTTGGAACTAAATAGACATCAAATGGCTTGTCTGACTCTACCGTTATTAATTTTTCATCAGTTCTAAGTGAATAAATAGAGTAAATGGTTTTCATGAAAAAGGAAATTATCCAAAAAACTAATTATGGGCATTTGGGAGAAATTTGTTTTTAAAAATGCATTATAAATAATGTTTATATGTCTTTTATCACAGTGTTTCAGAAAACCTAACGTTGTGAGAGAAAGTAAAGGAAAACTGGCATTTTAATCGTTATTCTATTTCCATAAACTTGGGAGTGAATAAATACTCTGCTTCAGTGGAAAGCAACAGACATGGTGACCTCCTACTTGAACAAAACCCAAGCTCGTAATTGTCTGTTACGGTGGCTGGTTCTTATCCATTCATCCTTCATTTTTCTCTTCCCTGTATCTGACCATTCACCTTCTATTGGTGTGATAACCTTGGATATGAGAAGTTATTTTTTCAGAAAAATCAAAGATTAGATGTGTGATGCTTAGTAAATGACTCAGATGGGGTCAGATTCCTGAGATAAAGAACTGATTGAAAAGGAGCCACCTTGTGAATGAAATGGACTAAGTGAAGTCGTAGTCAGGCCGCTGGCTCTCAGTAGTGTGGGCTAGAGAGAGCCTCCAAGGAAACTCCCGACAGAAAAGTGCGAGTATTGGAGTGGTTTATGGTTTACAGTATAACATTAGCAGCTGTTCTTTAAAAGAAAGGGAAAACTAATTATGTTTATGGGGGAGTTATTAGAGAACAGTCTCATGATGAGGAAAATTATTGCCAACAGAAGAAATATATTTAAGTTCTGTTAGGTAGACATTTCAGAGTGTCTGAGCTGAGAGTCCATGTTATTCTGTTTCTCTTTGAATCTCCAGGTTCACTCCATTCTCTTCCGCTGTCAACCAAAAGTAAAGGAGACGTTCCGATTTTCCCTCTTCTGGGGTCCTCCTGCCCCAAGAGCCATGGAGATGCTGTTAAGTGGGAGAGGATTGACCCTATCTCTGGTTTTCTTCCTGTTAAAGTTCTCCACAGCCGTTGAAATACCACTTTCAGGTAAAGAGACAGCCTTCAATACCTACCTGATGGAATTTCATATTTGCATTTTGATTCTTAAGTGGAATACTTAGAGATTGAGGAAGTGTTTTTCTACCATGTTTCTCCATGTTTTCCAGCAGTCTGCCATCAGAATTAATCTCTGCCTTTAACACTTGATGGGTGGCTCATTTTTGCTGCTTGCTGTAATTCTTTCCAGCTCCGGCCTTTTGTCTCTCCTGAAGTCTTGCACAGAACAAGCAGTGTAACCTGTAGATCAGGTGGTATGTTGCCATACGAGATGGTCTGCAACAGAACAGCTGTTACTTCTACATACTCAGCTTAGTTTCTTTAGGGACAATTATGATTTAGAAATTACTGGTATACTGGTTGACTAACCAGTTATGCCAAAAAAGGAACCGAATAAACTTTGATTCTTTTTCAAAATGATTACATATTTAAGAATTAAAACAATGAATTAGGAAAATATCAAAAGCCATTTTTATAGTACAGCTAAAAATAAGACATCAACTGAAAAGCTAGAACATTCTGTAGTGGAAATTCATATCAAGAGTTTAGTCAGTGGTTCTGTGGAAATACATATCTTAGCATGTATTGGTAAAACTGAGGCAGACTTTTAAACATCATAAATCAATTTGAATAAGGGATAATAATTAATAGTTTAAAAATAATGTCTGAAAACACAATTTATGTAATAATATCTCAACTATGTCTGGTAGAGAATTCCTCGTGTTGTTAGCGCCTGTAATACAAAAGACCCTTGAGAGGTTAGTTAGCTATTTGGTCATATAGTTCAAGCCTCGCCCTACTGTCTTGTCCATATATAGCGTGGAGAGTTATATACCAGAGGCAATGGTTGTTTATTAGACTCTTGGCATTCGAAAGGTCCTCGCAGATCATGGAAGTTTTAGACAATTAGTCTTGGTCGGAAAGTTGACTAAACGTTAGGGAGGCAGTAACACTGAGCTGAGCCATTTCTTCTGAAGAGTCGGTCTGGATGCGAGTAGAAGAGGAAGTCATCTGACTGTGTAATACAATGTGTCTTACTTAAAGCTATCTGCCGAGGGCTGCCTTAAATTCCGTGAGGTGGTGTCCACATCACACACTTTGTAGACCCCCAGGTAAGAGCCCCTTCTCGACTCACAGTGACAGGTGGCCAAGTCTCTGTCCATATCCCCACTCCTTATGCCACCCCACTCACCTGCGCTGCAAATGTCCACACTTCAAGATCCCTTTAAGTGAAGCTGTGACCTGTTGGCCTCCATGCAGTATAAACCAGCCGTGTTGTCGAAATTCTAATGAAAGCCGGAAACAATTCACCTCCAGCAGGTTCTTTTGGTTTGAGTTGCAATCCCAGATTAAGACCAGGTTCTTGGTGACCCTCATGGAAAAGGGGATAATATTTTACATTCTCCCAGTAGCAGCCAGGCTACACCGGGCTTCCTGATTGGATGCTCTGACAACAGGTGTTTTTTTGCCATCTTTTCTCACTCAGCTCACCGGTGGTGAAGGACGCAAAATTCACATTTTTATTTTGGCATCTCAGCTGCTGATGCATTTTCATGCTGTGCTATCCTTTGACAGCAGCTGTTATAAAATATTAATGACATGTTTTCAGAGCAACTGAGTATGACCCATTCGTTTCCGTACTCCAGAGCAGTTGCTGGCTTATGCTACTAAGGCAGGTACTCAATTTGAATGTCAATGAGTCTGGTTATCTCTGTAATTGGCTTGATTATGGAGGAAAGGATTTATAATGTAGAATAGTGTTCTTATAAACACCCAGAGGTGGTTGGCTCATTCCCTGAGTGATTTGTTATTGCTCAGACTCTACAACCTTGACAAATTTACGAAAGAATAATGTTCTAATAAACAAGTTGTTCACAAGTTACTCTGATATCTTAGGGACAGTTGCTATTGTGCATCATCCCTTGCAATTTATAATGGTAATGAAATTTAAATGATATAAATTTGCAATAAGCTGAAGACCTGCTCTACTTAGAAACGGTAGTGATCAGAAACAAGGTAAGTATCAGTGATGGTAGGAGTGTTTTCAGTGTGTTACTAAAATATTTATGAATAGTCAATGGCTGGAGACTGGACTTGGGCTGATGTCTCTGAGCTGGGAAAGTGCCATTATCACATTCAGTAGGCAAGAGTAAAGACAATTGAATTTAGAATCGGAAATGGCACTGAGATCCTATTCTAGGCTGGCCATCAGTGCCCAAAATGTGCTCGGGGCCTCTCGGGGTCATCCAGGCAGCCCATGAGATCAGACGTGTCATAATAATAGTGATGTCACTGCTGGTCCACCGTGGTGACATCGGCACTGATGTTATAAAGTCTCATCGCCCAGCACAGATCCAAGTATCGGCGCCAAGCTGTACCAGCACTTGAGGTCTTCACAGCCATGACTTGTGAGGAAGCAAAAGCAATACAGCTTTACTTCACATTGCCCTTGTTGGAGCAGCGAAGCATTATTGCTCTTATCGGATGTCTACCCCTGACCATGGTCTTCTTAATGCTGGAAATACACATAAAATAACTCTGCTCTGTGACAAAGTACTGTCATGGTCTCTCTCCTCATTGTGCCATTGTTTCAGCCCCATTTGAACACCATTTTACTTAAAAGTGTAGCTGAAACAAAAATTGTCATTACTCTACTGGGTAAGTGGCAGATATTTTACTCAGAATGAGTCCCGAGAGCCTGTCACATCAGGGTAAACAAGTGACAGTATGTGTCATCACTCATAAATTCTGAGTGTTTAAGCAAAAATGAGAATTGAAAGTGTGTGTTCTCCACTCTAAGCTTGACAGCTTCCCAGCATGTAAGACCTTTCTGGTTAGATCAGGGATGATATTAACACATGTGCGTTTGGATATTGTGTAATGAAATGTGCTAGTATTTGGAAGATCTGCCTACCTCAGTGAGCCAGTATTTTTCCCAAATGATTACTATATGATGCTACAGTGTCATGCATGGGTTAAAAAGAACCCGTGGGAAGACATTTTACTGTAACAGAATATGAAATTCTGACTGAAATGGTTCCATCTAAGTAAGCTTCTAAGAAAGCCCCACTTGCGAGCTTTGGGGGATTGTCTACAAGGCCGCCCGCAGCCATCAGTTGGCGCTGTGAGCTGTCTCCCCTTTTCAAGTGGTGTCTGCGTAAGGCTGGCTTTTCTTCATATGTTTATAGAAAACCACTTTTGTCCCAGATTTGCTGCAGAATTCTGAGAATCCAGCTGCCTTCTATTTTTGACATTTAAGAGATGTGCAATAATGTAAAAACAGTGCCACTATTCTCCATATATTTCATCTCTTTGATAAAATATGCTATTTATTTTAACACATATCAAGGTTATTTTAGATGAACTTAGTACATAAATATTTTAAAGAATGTGCTCTTGTAATTTCTAATGTGGTAACATTGTTCACTGTAACCCAGCTGGACACAAACGCTCCGGCCTCGCCTATAGTGTGTAAGAATGTCAGGTGATGCTGAGACCGAAGACACTAGGACAGTTTATCCAGCCTGAGTCCCTAATGTCACAGAGGAGGAAGCAGAGCAGGCCCTGCGTCCTGGGGTTCAGGGTCCCTCTCATAAGTGACTCCATGGTGGAAAACATTACTCGCGTAAACCTGCCCCACTGCCTTTCTGCAACTTGCTTTGTTCAAAGCATGTTTACCAGTCGGGTTCCTGCCGCTGCACTGGTCACTCTTCCTTGTGAGTTAGTTCTGTCCCGTCTCCTTACCAGAAGCTGTAAGAACAGACTAAAGTGGTCATGCGTCACTTTGAAAACTCTTGAGGGCTCGAAGACAGTAGATCTTTACATATATCATGATCTGCGTCCTACTTCAAAACGTAAGCCGAGTGTGTATCTTTAGCATCAGTACACTTACTGTATTAGTGATATTTTGTATTAAATTTTGCAGGAGGAGAAGAAACTAACCTCGAGCCCCAAATATTATAGTTAAGTGGGGAACATGCATGAAGGGAACATTTATAAATGGGGCGTGACAAATACTATACGAGTCTAGATAAAAATGTTTACTAACGAAAGCAATGAATGGAAATAAAAACAAAGCAAATGAGGAGGTAATGCTTTCCTTCGTAATGATTAGTGAAAAATGCTGGTGTTCGCTGGTGGCAAAGACGCCATACCCATGTGTCGTCTGTGCTTAAAACCGCGAAACGGAATCAGCATTTATCCAGAGGCACCACCGTTTGGGCCACGCCTGGAAATGTGTTGTAAGTCGCTGGTCCAGTAGATGGAAGATGGATACACTCAGGATATCTGTTGAAGTACGTGTTACCTGGGAAAAGGAAAATAAAAGTTAAAAGTCCAATGAATAGAAAATTATTAAACAATCACATATCATGGAGAGAAAGAAGGTAGAAGTAGCAAATTAATTATAATGTCTTAGAAAACGATAAAGACAAGAATCCAGAACTGTCAAAATGACCTGAGTAGGGTGCACATGCACATAAATGCCAGTAATTTCACAATAGATGCTTTACAGTTGTGATGCTGTGAAAAATTTTCTTCTGCTTTAAAAATCGGTACATTATTCCGGGTTTAAATAAAACAAACATATATGGCAACATGAAATGACGGCAGTGATGTATATTCCTTAGAATTAAATACAGTTTGTAAGGAGGAAGTCAGATTTGTCCAATAATTTTCACTCTTAAACAGTCCTTTTATTTATCAATACGGATGCCTGTTTGAAGTTTCTGTCGCAGCTAAGTTAACCTCACACAGGTTTTGAAGCATGTTCCTGAAACACCTATTTTAACATTTAGTTCAACAGGTCCCGACCATCACAAAACAGTCAAAAGTGCAAGTGGCCTTTCCCTTCGATGAGTATTTCCAAATTGAATGTGAAGCTAAAGGGAATCCACAGCCAACGTGAGTGTTCCTTCAACTAAATACCTGTTTAGATGTGAAAAACCCTTTTTCCTCTTTTTCCTCTTTTTCCTCTGACTATAGTAAGCTTGTTGGACTATAAATTTACATAAGGTGAGGATTTTCAAATGAATGATAGCTATGTGTAAAAAGTAGTTTGTTATCTTACATATGTGCTTCTGCCAGCTGAAATCGTTGTTACCTGAAATAAACTGTCTGACGCTAAGCCCTCGCTCGGGCTTTGGCGTGTGGGCCTCAGCTGCTGCCCTCCAGGTGAGCAGGGGGCCAGGGGCCTTTATGCTCCTTAGTGAGAGGCAGCGTTTGTGAAGCCAGAGTGACACGTTTATGAACAGTATTTTATCCACGTTAATTAGGGTATGACTTTAAATGTGACACACATGATATTCAGTGAATAGGTTGTTCTTGATAGTTTTTAAGTTGTCACAGAAATATTTAGGCACCCCGATGGCAGACTGCTGTCTGCATGATATATTACTATCTATACTTTATATGAATTAAATAATTGTTACTCTCGGGCATTATAATCAGTGCCGAAGTTACTTCAGAGCCCCTTCTATGGTGTAGAGGGAGCTCGGAGTGAAGGCTGAGAAGCCGTGGGGAGCATTCCGGACTTTAAAGTTCCTGGTGATTTAAAATGCGCAGCAAGGCCTCCACGCTTTATTGATTTGCTTGATTATTTTATGTCTATTATGAAGATACATTTTTTCTTCTTCTTTTTTATTCTTTTATTGTGAAATAAACATTTTTTTGAAGATACATTTTTAATGAAAACTGATTATTTGAAATTGCATTGTGACTGACATAACTATTGCCTGATAATTTGATACTTTAAAAATCATCTGTTGTGAATCATTATCATGTAAAATTATCATTATTTCTATATTTTACCAAATAGAGTATATTCAGTTATATGTAAATATAGATAGAATTATATAAACTAAAGAAGAATTTAGTCAGTCAATGTGAATATGCATCAAGTGACATTATGATATATATTATATTATGTAACTGATTTATTATTTGAAAAGAATATATATCTCATATATTCATCTGAGATAATTAATGATCAGATGTATTTATCCTGGTAATAGTCACCTTTGAGTTTAATTATGAAATACTAGCATTTTAACTAAATTCAGAAATAAGAACAGAATACCTGCAATTAATACTACTCATTTTTCTAGAGCCATGTCCAATATAATTATGTAAGAGTAGAAAATAAATACTACAAATACTGGGAAAATATGATTAATAAGAATTTGATTATTATATAATTGGATATTCTATTTGAAAACCCAAGAAAGTTCACCGGACAAAAATAAGAATTTTATGGGCCAGCGGAGTGGCACGGTGGTTAAGTGATGGCTTGGGAAGCCAGCGGCCCCGGTTCGGGTCCCACATATGAGGGCCAGTGACACTGCCCTCAAAAAAAAAAAAAAGATTTTATAAATATGAAGGGTTGCATTAAGTGATCAATTATAAATACATATTTTTAAAGCCTAATTAGATGCCTATGCAAAACAGTTAGAAAATAATTAGAAAACATCACAATAGTAAAAGGATCAAGTCCAGCAATCTCAACAGTCAGTGGCAGCAAGGTCCACAAAAACAATATCAAAAAATATTAGCAACATGCTTCCTAACAGTAATAGTTAGAGTAACCACAAGAATTATGTAGAATCTAAAAATTGGTGGCTGTCTATGAAATTCTACCTAGGATCTTAAAAGATTTGAAGGAGTGAACAGATATAACATATCGCCAGGTGGAAATGTTTAATTCTGTATACATGAAGTGACCTCAGTCCATATATTGGAATTTACACTAGATTCTATCTGTTTTTTTGGAGGTAAAACCAGCAAAGCATAAAAGAGAGAAACAGCGAGAAGTAGAAAAGTTGTAGACCGAGAAATCAGGGTGCTTCTAACAAAAATGTGTCCCATGGAAGTGTGTTGAAAAAATAAGCAGATAGATTAGTGTAAGCTGCGGGGTCCTGAGGCATAGCCACATCTCCATGGGCAACTCATAGCTGAAATGCTGCATAAAATCAAACGGGAAGTCCCTTCGCCGGGTGCAGGCTTCTTACAGCCTTGTCCTTAGAGCTGGCACTGTCACATACAGCGCTGGGACTTTAACTGTATATTTTTTGTGTGATACAGTTCTGCAACACTTATGAAAACTACAAAAATTTGTGTATGTTATTGATCTTTCAATCTCACTCCTGAGGAATTGGCCCAAAGAACTATTTGAATCTAAAGAACAATTTGAACAAGTACCAAAAGTAAATAGGGATGGGTTATCCCAGTATTGCTCATAGAAGGAAAAAATGGAAATAGTGAAGTCACTTAAATCGTAACCATATGACAGAATATAATGTCTTTGCTGTCATTACTAGCATTGTAATAACTGGAAAGGCTCAACTGGCCAAGTTATATAGTAATTTGGCCTCAGATATGTGGCATTTATTGTAGTCTCCACACATTAGTAAAAGCTGTGCATTACCTCTCTAATTGGAAAAACTGAAAAATAAAAGAGCAGAAGCAGCTTCGCGTGGCTTGTCTTGGCCAGCTCAGACTGCGGTCACAGACCAGGCGGCTTTAGCCACGCGGATGCGCGTCTCGTAGTCTGGAGGGCGGGAAGCCCAAGATCAAGGTGCCGGCAGGTTGGCATCTGGCGAGGCAGCTCCCTGCTTCATAGGCAGCCTTCTTCTCCCTGTGTCCACGGTGGACGGGACGGGGGGCTCTCTGGAGTCCCTTTCATAAGGACATTAATCCCATTCAGAAGACTCCCCCTCATGACCTCGTCCGCCCCCAAAGGCCCCCTCGTCCCCCCTCGCAGTGGGGTTAAGCTTCAACAAATTGGGGGCGGCCATAACCGTTGAGCCTATAGCAGCTTATAAGGCTGCTCAGATTCTTCCGACCATTATCGTCTTCTATTATGTTCCACTAAACATAGTTTTCATCTTAAAATGCCTTGTTTTGCCATTTCTCTACATTTGTTTATAAATACTTTAAGAGATGTTATGATTTGACCGGATGACTGAGCTGGGCTTCATCTTACAGGTTTACATGGACGAAGGATGACAAGCCCTTTGACTTCTCTGACCCCCGGATCATCGTCTCCAACAACTCTGGGACCTTCAAGATCCCCAATGAGGGGCACATAGCTCACTTCCAAGGGAAATACCGCTGCTTTGCTTCGAATAAACTGGGAGTCGCAATGTCAGAAGAAATTGAATTCATAGTTCCAAGTAAGTATGACAATGGAGATTACATTTTACAGAGGTTTTCGTCAAGTGTTAAGTAGGTGCTATACTGGGCACCTGCTTCATCAAATAGCACATTATTAATTTGATCAGCTTACACATGCCTTATATTTTGCTTATGAGGGAAGTTCTCTTCCCGGCCTTGTTACTTAGAAGTGGGTGACCTTGATGCAACATAATTTTTCTGTGTTTCAGTAACCTTTTATCTAACATGGGAAAAATAGCGTCCGCTTCACCTCACAGGATGAGAACTACATTAAATACGGTATTACTAAGGCTCGGCTAAGTTATGCTGCGGTAACGAGTACCCCCAAGCCCGCGTTAACACAAAGCTGTTCCTCGACTATACCGTTTGCCGTGGGCCTGGCCACCCCTTAGGGCAGCTGTTTCCCACGCAGCCTCCTAGGGAGTCAGGCTGATGGAGACGCCATCACCCTGTGGCTGTATCGTGCCACCTGTGCCACCTTGGGCAGAGTCTAGGGCAGAGAGCACGAGGATCTGCTTCCAAGGAGCAGTTACAGGGGCAACTTCTCCTCGCAGTTTGTTGGGTGGTGCAAAGCCGATCATACAGCCCCACGTGACTCACGTGAGTGTCCGTTAGCAGGGGAGCAGCAGTAATTGGTATATATTAGTAATGTCTTCCACAAAGAGCAAGCACGGAAACTTTAAGCCACTCTGCTGTCAAGGCTGTTATTTATCGACAGATGTCACCAAGAATAAGTGCCTCCATCATCACTGTTTGTGGCCTCTGTGTTTGGGGCCTCTGGCGACCGACCTCCACATTTGGTGATTCACTTTCCCTCGTCTCATAATCATCTCGAGGTATCCAAAATCTCATGATTCTAACCAAAGACTTTATGGAATAAATTCTGTGTATAAAACTGTCAGTAGCTTCTACTTGGCAATTCCTCCCTGTGGAGTTCTAGACGCTGGAGTGACTCAAAGAAAGTTGTAGGCCTCTAGGATATGGGGGGAAGAATGTACATATGCTTCTGAAAAACAAATAATGAAAACTATTATATGTGCGCCTTCTTCCGAAAGTTGGGACAAGGGACTGGATTTAAATTGTTCTAAAGTCCTTATATTGTTGTCAAAGAGAGAATATAGATCAAATTTAGACAATACAAGGAAAGTATGCATCTTAAAATTTATAGAATAGTTACACTAAAACGTAGAAAAAATATGAACGATGATCAAATTGGGTGATGTGAGAAAGAGGAAGAAAAGGTAAGAAAGAGAAAAAAAAGAAAAAGTGAGATAAGCAGAAAGAAAAAAGTAGAAATAAATCCAAATATATATCACTAATTGAAGATGAAAGCAAATACACTAAATGTTCCAAATTAATAAAAATACTATAAACTATTCACAGCATAGCACATCGAAATCATAAGATATAGAATTGTTAAAACTAAAAGGGTGGAAATGATATCCCAACTGAATGCTATTCAAACTAAAGTAGGTGTGGCTGTATCAGTGTCACTCACAATAGACTTTATTTTTAAGAGACTTCCTGGAGATTAATTCACTAGGCGTACATCCAATTAAAATGTGTGAAACAAAAATAGAACTACATGGAGAACTAGACAAAAGCGACATTTTAACATATTTCTTTCATTATTTAGTAGCTCAAGCAGAGAAAACATCAGTAAACACATAGAAGATTTAAAGGACCCATTACAAGCTCCAGCTAGTGACCATGTGGGGACATTGTACCTAAAACGGCAGGATGCATTCTTCCAGTATTTGATGATATAGTAGCTATGGAGAAAATATGACCATATGTAATTAAGTTTGAAATCAATGATAATAACAATAATAACAAAAACTAGGAAAATGAATACACATATTTCTAAGTAACTCATAGGTCAAATAAGAAATGACAAAGGGAAACAGAATATATTTTGAAGTGAGAATAATAGAAATTCTAGGAGAGAATTCAAGATGGCAGATTAGCAAAAAAAGAAATTCAACAAAACATGCTTGAAGCAGCTAATACTTTATATAGAGATGTTTTCATCTTAAGAGCTTCCATTAGAAAAGAAGAAAGGATGACAACTAAGGATGTAAGCTTATTAGGTAACATAATGTTTAGATGAAAATGAAAGAGCTAACCTAAGGTAGCAGAATAAACTCAAAGAAAGTGGAGTGAAGGAAGAAAATAATATAGATGAAGAGAATAAGTCCAACAAAGAGGTGTGAGAACTTTGTAGTTGAAAAGCATTTTAAAAATATCTACACAAATGGAAAAAAATACCATTTTCATGGATGGAAGGACAGTAAACCTAAAAATGTCAATTCTCCATGAATTGATATCAGGAAAATTGATTAAAAATCTTTGTAGGTTGTTTATGTCTGTGTATCTGTTTGTGGATTGTAAACAGCTGATGGACAAGTACATTTGAGGAGCGATGGGCAAAATTTGGTAGAGCCTCTTGAAGAATCCCCACAGCTCGGGGTGCTTGGCCTTGTCGGACCGCTGCAGCCATTCAGCCAGCCTGGCTGTGTGCGGCCGCCGGGTCGGCAGAGGCCAGAACAGCCCTCACCTGCGGGAACCCGCGTCCAAGAGCGAGCGTGGGTTTCCTTCGCTCCTTCCTTTTCAACTAAATGGTGCGGGACAACTGATTACCCACATACAGAAACACCCCTCTGGGGTCCTGGCTCATCTCATGTAAAAGATTCCAGGGCCGGCCGAGGGGCGCGGTGGGTAAGCGCTGGCCTGGGACGCCAGTGGTCCCGGTTCGGGTTCCACATATGAGGGCCAGTGATACTGCCCTCTAAAAAAAGAAAAAAAAGGTTCCATCCAGGTAGTTAGAGACTGAACTGGAAAGGGAAAAATATTTTCTAAAAGTAGAAAAATATTTGCACAGCGAATTCATGACCTGAGGGTGAGGAGAATCTTTTTGTTTTTTTAGCTGAGCCATCCTGCTACCTGTTGGCAGCTCAGCAACAGCTCAGCTCGGGCTGGGCATCGAACTGCTGTTGCTCAGAGCTCAGCTTGCACTTTTGAGTGAGCTCTTAACCAGCTGAGCCACTCGGCCGGCCCAGGAAGATCTCTTAAATATGAGTGTTAAAACTCCATAAAGGAGAGCGCTAAGGACATGTTTGACTACATTTGATCGTTAGATCCTTTCATCGAAAAACTCCAGGAAGAAAAGATAAGCCACAGCCCAGCAAAAACATATTGCCAATGAATATAACTAAATATAATGTTATATATTTATGAATAATTTAACAAATCTCTAAGACAAAAAAATGAAGAGGTGAAAAGGCCTAAACACACCCCAGACTGGAATAGCTAATAAAAACATGAAAATGTGTTCAACATCATTAGAATTGAGAAATCGATCAGTTGTCACACACATGATACAAGCATTTGATCCCACAGAATCCCACCTTCGGGGGTGGGGGGGTGCAGCTGCAGGGACCCGCGGACACGCGCCGATGTGCGCTGCCCGGTTTGTGGGGAACATGGCTGCCACCCCCTTGGGGGGGACGCTCCCTGTGACCAGCATCCCATGTCCTCGTCCACGTGCCTGAGCCCCGGTCCGTGTGCTCGGGAATGTTGTAGCATTGTTGGTGTGAAACAGCAGCAAAAACACGAGCCCCCATTCCCAGTAGAATGAATAGATAAATTGTGGTACATTCTGACTAAAAATACCAGCTCAGCAGTGAAAATGCTGAACCGTGGGGAAATTAACAAAAGCAAATCTTGTCAGAAAAAATACTGCCTTATTTTATAATTTTAAAAATATGTGAAAAGAAAATATCGGTTAGCAGAATAATTCTGTGGTAAAATTATAATGAAAAACAAGAGGTTGATAGAAAGACCGTTCAGGGGAGTAATGACCTCTGATGGAAAGAGCGGGGAGCCGCTTCACCAGGCAGACGGTCGCAGCGATGGCCTGCCTTTTGTGTGAAGGCTGGTGGGTGGGAGTGCTTGTTGTGTTCCTTTACATTTTTTATGTTCTTTATAAATGATCTTTACCAAGTTAATCAGTATGTAGCGTACTGATTTGTGTGAATTACATGTACCAGGTTATTAAGTAAGGCATCGTAGCATTGTAATGGACAAAGCAGTGACATATAAACTTGGAAATGGCCTCAGGAGTGTGGGGTTAAAATGACATTAAATAGGAAATGTTAATGAATTCAGAAAGTATTACCCTGAAAACTGTGGTTGAGAATCATAAAACGATCAGTCGCTTCATCTATCTATCCATCCATCTACCCATCTACCTGTCATCTATCAGCCTACCTATATGTACCTATCTGAAATAAGGTGTGTGCATGAGACAGAGATGGGTTATTAAAAACCGGTAGAAGACAGGGCGCTGGGGTGATCCCTAACCTGCAGTCTCGTGGTTGCTATGGAGACACCAAGGAAAAGGCAGCAGCTAGACCTGTTTCAGAGGAAATGACACGTTTTAGTGTATGATTCCTCAGTGAAAGGATTTTTGAAAATATTTTCCTCGCGATCTCAGCAGACCGAGTGAAGACATGAGCAATGCCAGGATAATTCTGGGTGGAATGGCTGGTCTCGTAGTTAGAGATGAGAGCTGGGTCTGTGCTGTGTCGTGGGTAATTGCCCCATTTTTCTGCTACTGAGCAGAGAGGAAAATCAATTAGGTTTCTTATGCATCATTTCCAGTCTCTCCAGAGATTGCTTCATCACTGGGCAGCTTCCTCTGATTATTTTACGCATATGGGACCACAAGCACGATTCCTAGGAATTTATAAATCAGAGGCCATTTAAAGCTTTCTACAGCCTTTATCAATTGAGTCATCTCTTAAACTGTAGAGATTTGACTTTTTTTTATATTGTTAGCAACTTTGTGATTCCAGTTTTAACATTTGTATCTCTCACCTTTAAAGTTTTCATTACATTAACCTTACAGCTTTACCACCTAAGTCCCAACAGGAGCCTAGCAGCTGAAGGCCCCATCGGTGTCCCTGCAAACAGAAGCCATTACACACACTCTCCATTTTCTGCTTTCAACAACCATCGAGTTTGATAAGGGAAAATAAAGGAAAGAAACAACCAAACACACACCATGTCCTGTTTTTAGACGTGGGGAAAATCACTTAACTAAGTGGGTTTCCAGGATGTAGCGTGGAGCCTGAGTCAGCGATTGACTCAGCAAGTCTCTGTTCGCTACTCTTAGTAATTTAAGACATATCAGTGGACAAAACAAGGGCTGTCCTCGAGAAATTTGCACCCTGCAGATGTGGTGAGGGTCCTGAGCTGGGTTTGCCTTCATTCTGACAGCCGCCAGTGGAGCTGAAACGATGCTGGAAACACCCGCCTTGCCTGCTCAGTCGCCCGGCCGTCAGGACAGGTCGGCCGTCTCTGCGTAGCATCCCCAGGCCGTCTCAGTCACACTGGGTTGCCTTCCTGTGATTTGTAAACCATTTTTTGAGGTGTCATTTACATATCATCAGTTTTTCCTGTTTTAAGTGCACAATCAATGGTTATTTTCATAAAATCATAAAATTCTGCAGTTCCTCCTGTCAAAACGCAGCATTAGCACATTCCATCATCCCCAAAAGATTCCTGGGCCCACCTACTGGCACACGCCCCCCTCACCCTAGCCCCAGGCAGGCAGCAGTCTGCCCTCTGCCAGCTGTGCATTTCCTTTCTGAACGGTCC
Source organism: Aselliscus stoliczkanus (assembly GCA_033961575.1). Taxonomy (NCBI): domain Eukaryota; kingdom Metazoa; phylum Chordata; class Mammalia; order Chiroptera; family Hipposideridae; genus Aselliscus; species Aselliscus stoliczkanus. The sequence goes on from CM066735.1 coordinate 67,321,093, forward strand.
ATGCAATAAGAATCATACAATAAATATATGACCTTTTCCATGTAGCTTCGTCACTTAGCATGTTTTGACGGTTTAGTCCTATTGACACATATCAGTAACTCATTGGAGCGTTTGTCAATAGTTGGTTCCTTTCTACTGCTGAATAATATCCCATTGTTTGGGTGGGCCACATTTTTTTACCTGCTCACAAGTCGATGTCCATTTGGATTGTGTCCAACTTTTGGCTCTTACAAATAGTGCTATTAGAAATGTCGCTGTGTAAATTCTCTGGGCTTCTAAAGCATTTAGTTTACTGTTTGGGAGCATTTTGATCGTTGTGTCTATTAATTGGGATGCTTATAAATGAGAAGGGTGCCTGCTGCCCTGGTCCCTTTCCTGCACTGTCTTGTAGATGTGCCATGAATGTATATTATCAGCGATTGATTGGTTTATAGGCTGAAGAATAAAGGAATGAATAAAATAATAATGCAGGGCCGGCCGAATGGTTAAGCACTGGCTTGGAAAGTCAGCAGCGCCAGTTCGGGTCCCACCTATGAGGGCCAGTGACACTGCCCTCAAAAAAAAAATAAAATAAAATAATAATGCAATTTCCACTCACCATTAAAATAATCGAAGAAATGGCAGGCTTAGGGAGGAAGTCCTCTATATGGCGGTTTGCATGGGAACCCGTGAGCATTTCCAGTGTGCTGGGTTTCTGATCTGTGTCGTGTCCTCACGACAGTTTCCTGACCACATATCCTGGCTACTGACTCTGGTTTGGGGAGTGGGGAGCAAAAGCTGGGCGCCATGCCGTGGTGCATGCGCATTCTTTTGCTCACGTGTGCCAGCCAACTGGAGAAGGCAGTTTGCCAGGTCAGAGTGCAACTTTGGTTTTAAAGGTGTAATTAAGGCCGCCGATTTTGCTCTCATCTGTTGAGTATGTGAATGACGAGAATGAAACGGGCGAACTGAGCGTCACACCTTCGTGGGAACCCGTTCTCGTCGCCTGAAAGGCAGTGTCTGCTCCGTGGTGCTGAGGGGGTCAGTGGGGTGTCACAGGAAGTGGGAATCAGTTCAGTCCCTCCACGCGGAGCCTGCAGCGGGGTCACCTGGCCTGGGGACTCAGCAGCCTGCACTCGGGATAACGCCGGCCGGCCCGAAGCGGTGTGCCAGACTCAGACACGGTCCAGGGAAACCAGGGCGCGGGGCAGCTCCCGGGAACAGTCAGGACCGAGAAAGCTGCCCGTTCACAGGAGGGTGGGGACAGTTCATTAAACAAGCCGTGGGGTCCGGGGATGCTTCCCCCGGCCCCTCCTGCCCCTCTGAGGAAGTGAACTCCGGGGTCTGTGCACCGTTCGGACGGTGGAGATTGTTGCCGCAGCAGGGTTCAGGAGCAGCGCCCAGACAGCCCGCTGTCCACGTGCCCATCGCGTCTGCACGTGTGGCCGTGACCACGCAGGGCGAGCGGTCTGAGCAGTGGCCAGCGTGGGAGTGGTGGGGAAGGCCAGACAGGATTCGAACTGATTTATGTGAAATGGTTTATTTAAACTTTGACACACATCAATGAATTAGGTGTCATTTTATGAGTGAGGACCCTGGTACCCATTAATTAAGTGGCAGGTTCAGGTCACACAGAAAGTGACAAAGCCAGGATTCGGCGCCGGGCAGCTAGCTCCAGAGGGTGTGGGCGTGACCGCGCTACTGGGTGTTGCCTGTGCGCTGGTGGTTCAGGTAACAGGTCCCAGGTGAGCCGGGGGCAGTGTGCTTCTGTGTGGAGAATGCCTGGCTGTGGAGGGTCAGACTGCAGAGGTGGGAGGACACGTGGAGACCTGGCCGTGTGCCCTGAGTGCCCGGGAAGGCCTGCGGAGTTCCAGGGCCTGGTCCCCGGTAGGCCGCAGGCTCTCCTTCCCTGGAGTGGTCACTCAGCACGGTTAGGGCTCGTTACGCTACGCGGATGCCGCGTCCTCACTCCCCTTTGCTGTGTGTGCAGCGTCGGCGTGGCGGGACTGTACCCCTTAGGGCGTGTGACGTCCTGCCCTTGAGGAACTTCTGGTGACACTTCCGAGGGTCCCAGAGAGATGAAGCCAGAGGCTTCTGGGAAGCCAGGGAAAAGTCAAGAGGGCACAGAAAGGTGAGATATGGCCTGAAGGTGCACAGCCAGGGAGCTCAGTGCCTGGGTGGAGCCCAGGTTATCCTGTAGCACACCCTGCAGATATAAAATATTTTTTCACAAGCCTTCTACATTTCAGGTACAGAGGTGCTATTTTTTTCATTATATTAGGTTGAGACAAGTGATGATGAGTTTCAGACGTCACTGTCAGCACCTCGAGTGGAAAGCCCAGAAGTCCTGTATTTTCAGGTTTGCTGTGTGACAGGAGCTCCAAGGAGGCTAGTCACTGTCACAGTAAGCAGCTAACTGGTCTCTAGGAAAGTTATTTCAGGCTGGCTTCTGACCGGCCTGTCAGGCACCTGTGCCCTTGGACTTGTTACTAGAAATGTGTCTGTTACACTGGATAATAAATGTGGACGCCCACTGGAGGACAGAATGGAGATGTGAGCTGCATACGCTTGGTTTCTGGAGCAGGTGGCTGGGAGGGACGTTCCATACAAAGGAAACTGACTTCATCGGACTCGGTTTCTGGGACTCCCAGACATTCTCAAGTCCGGCGTAGGTAGACACTGCGTACACGTGGGCTCTGATCCCTGTGCACAGAGCCATTCCGTGGTCAAGTCCAGTCTCACTGAAATGCGATTCGGTGGTGCTGGTCTGGGTGTCAATGGCGCTCATTGGACAGAAGCAGGCAAGCTAAGGCGAGTGGTCGCCTCTCAGAAAAGAGAAATGACTGTTTACACTTAACTTGATAAGCTGCCACGTGTGTCCACACTGACAACGCTGAGCGCGTCACGAGAAAGGCACAGTTAGCACAAGTCATCGGCCGGAGTTATTTTAAATGGAGTCGTGACTTTATTTGGATTAAGGTGGACTTCGTGCCTGCTGTTGAGTTATAGCAATTAAATTTCACAGTTATCTGTGGAAGTTAAATGTTTTTTCTAGCATGGCGTCAGACTCACTAGTTTCAAAGTCAAAGAAATAGACCTAAAACAACGCTGACAAATTAATGTCCTTTATACATCTATTCTCAGACCTGAAATTATTACATATATAAATATTCTGTTTCCAGATATTAACTTCATCTTTGGCTAAAAGCTGTCCCAAAGATTTACGGCATGTGAGGAAGGGTTTGTTAGACTTAGACATTTTATTTTATTATCGATGCCTTGGAAGCCAATTGAATTATATATTTACATTTTCCGAAGTGGAGTTGTATAATCTCGATTTAATCAATCACTGGCAGGACTGTCTGCTGAATCATTACATTTTTCCGAATGCTCAGACAGGGCAGGTCTCCACTGAGGGCTCGGAGTGCCTTACTGCTTAGCTGCCTCACAGCCGACCTCCGCCTGGGGCTGTGCGTGCGTGGGCACTCGTGTGGCAGCTGGCGTGTGAGTCAGGGTTGCGTGCCCCTCGCGTCCCAAGCCTGTGTTTTCCCCCTTTGTTGCCCCTTGCGTCTGAGTAGAAACAGGTCCCAGAGCTGCCAGGGACGCTGGTGACGGCAGTGCCGGTGAGCCCCAGGCTGCAGCTGTAGCAAGTTACACTAAACGGGATTGAATTGGGAGCAGGTGGCATTCGTATGTATCTTCCAGATCTTAGCATGGAGAATGCACCAGACATGCCTTCCTGCCTTTGGATGGAAACTGTGTGCCACCTGAAGCCAAGGCCTGATGCCAAGGTGGCTGCCGTTTGGGCTGCATTGGCAGACTTGCCAGGAGGACCCTGCTAGAATGGGGTGGCCTGGAGGGAGGGAACCCAGCGAGGACTGTACGTGACCGAAGTGGCAAAGGCACTGGAAGCCTGAAAGGACCTTGACTTTAGCCTAAAAGCAAGTCATTGAAGCAGCTGGTCCACCATGAGAGGAATGCCATCAAATCCCCTCCGTTGGTGTGCGGGTCCGGGCTGAGGGCACAAGTATTAGTACCTAGGAAACGCATGACGCTTCCCAAGGAGCAACCTGGCCATGAAGGAGTAGATCTTTAGACTTTGGAGAATAACGGTAATCTTCTGCAAACTGTAATCTAAGAGTGAAATACAGAGAAGGGAACAGCCTGGTGAATTCCGTCAGGTCAGTTAGGTGGTAAGTGCTCCCGGGTCCCTGTCTTCCGTAAGTAACACTGTAATGTGAGTTCTCCTAACGGGGTTGAAAAACCAATGTAATGTTCAAAAGAACACATTTTGAATATTCTTAAAACTCTTGTATAAATACTTTCATAGAAATATCAATTGTTGGTGTTGGATTTCAAATTCTGCACAGTCGTGATTTTTTATGCCCATTTTAACTGCATTGCTTTTTAGGAATCAACTCCAGCATGGGGGGAAAAAATCAATATATTGAAATATTGTAAAGTCTCCTTTCCTACATCAATTTCGTGTCACTTTAAGTTTCATTGGCTGGGAGCAACCCCAGTCGGCGCAGCTCTCTGTGAGGTCACGTGGTCATGTTTGGCTTGGCATTGTGCCCATACCACTTTCCCATATAGGACTTGAACCTTTTATTTAGTTTGGTTTTGCTCTCAATGGACTATTGGCCAGTCACATTCAAAAGCTTCACAATAAAGTCAGAGAGAGAATATGCACCCACCTAAAAAGCAGTCACAGTGTTCAGAGAAAAAGATGCTGCATCCGCCAAACCTTTGAGCGAGTCCTGCGACCCAGACCTCACAGCCCTGTATGGGGGAGTCTGCACAAGCGTATTATCGCCTTATCGATGTCACAGCAAAAACGTTTGCTGTCTAGCGACAACATACACAAGTGTTTGTAAACCTCACATTCTTAGTAGGGTTTTCCTCTGCAGGGAAGACATGAGAACCAAGATTTGGGATCTTGAATTTATTACAAATTCTCTAATTTTTTTTAAAGACGAATGCATTAAGATATTACTTGTGACATTAAAAGTTAATTTTAAAATAATTTCTTAAAATGATTTCTTATACCAGATGTTCCAAAATTCCCAAAAGAAAAAATCGAGCCCCTGGAAGTGGAAGAGGGAGACCCCATCGTCCTGCCCTGCAATCCCCCCACAGGCCTCCCACCTTTACACATTTATTGGATGAATATCGGTAAGTAATGCTCTGTTTTGATTCCAAGCATCATGTCAGATAACATACTGGAAACAAATATAAAAAATAATGTAAGGTTATCAATGTGGACTCCAATAGATTTTTAAAACTATACCTACCTTTAGTCTGCTCCAAGTTTTAAATGTACACTTAAGGGTGTACATGAAAACACTAGAAAACCAACTAAGAGATAAATACATCTCTTAATTTTGTCACATGTGGAAAGAGCAGAGGCTGTTGATCGGATAGCGTGTGTCTGGGAAGAAAATGCTCTCTGTGTTCCAAACTGCTTACTTAGCTTTGGGACAGAATCCACGTCACAGTGCAGTCTGGTTTGTGTTACTAGCATTAGATTCTGCTTGGTAACGTGGCACCCACTACATACAGAGAACTTGGTATTAACATGTTTTATTTGCCAAAAACATTTACTAACTCTTGAGTTGAAACCCAGCTTCTTGTAAAGTCTACTCTGACATGGGCCTTAGCAGTGCTCCCTAAATGTTCTCTCCTTGTGGCCCCCAGGGGAAAATGAGAATCTTAGTACAGCTTTCGGAGGAGAGCAAAGGGAGTTACTCTTGACTGCAGCAAAACATTCTGGACTCATCAGCCTAGAACTTTCCAGGCTGCATCCAGGAAAGAGAGACCAATATCGCAGAGACAATATTTGGGGAGATCTGTTTAAAAGAAATAGCCTAAGAAAGTGAAAGTAATAAGTAGGCTATTATCTGAATTGGGCTGGTTTTCCGAGAAGCCAGGGCAGAGTGCAGAGCCATGCGGAGGCCGGATGCTCCGGGCGGGCAGGGCACAGCGCTGTCACCCCTGGGGGCGTCCTCCGGGGTGCTGAGAACTCGCTCCCAGGGCTTTGCCCTCGTCTTTTGTTTTTCACCTTGTGCTCACTCATGCTCCTAGAGCGAGACCAGACTTCACAGGCCTGGGAAGAACGGACATGAACAATGGAATAAAGTAATGTAAAAGGGAAATGCGACGCGGGTTTTCTTCCAGAGTTAGAGCACATTGAACAGGACGAGCGGGTGTACATGAGTCAAGACGGAGACCTGTACTTCGCCAACGTCGGGGAGCAGGACAGCCGCAGCGACTACTGCTGCTTCGCCGCCTTCCCCAGGCTGCGGACCATCGTGCAGAAAATGCCCATGAAGCTGACGGTCAGCAGCTGTAAGTCCGGAGCAGGCGCCGTCCCGTCTGGGGCCGGTGCAGCTGTGTCTTTCGTTTTACGGGGCCAAAGCCGGCGGGAGCTGGGTTGATATTTTCTGCCCTTGTTTAGTTCAACTCTAAGAGCGCTCCCCGAGATGACAGATGGTGCTGCCCATCGCAGGCGTCTGTCCATCGCAGCCAGGAAATCAAACCTCAGTTCACAAGAATACGAGTGCATTTCGTTTCACGTCTGCAGGTCTAGCCATTTTCAGTGGGCGAAATGCACAACGATATTGCAGGGTTTTCCAAGCTAGCCTCAGGCTTCCATTCCCCGTGGTCCTCGAGAAGCCAGCAGGCCAGAAATGATGGAGAAAATCAGTCAAAAATGGAAAGCAGCAATAGCACAGCATGTATCCCATCAAGCTTTGTCATCTTTCCCCAAAAGACAAAGCTCTTTGAATTGCTTCTCTCCCCACTCGATCCTGCAGGGGCGAGGCCGGGTTCCCAAATGGGGAACTGTCACAGGGAGGAAGGACCCTGGGATTCACGGGCAGACACGAGTGCCTCTGGCAGAGTTGAGCTTGGCCTCCGTCCCGTTGTTCACGCCGCGTGTGGCGTTTCCGTTGTGTGTGCGTCGCTGGAGCCAGGCTCGCTCCCGCCTCGCTAGCACCTCGGTGGGGCTGTGAGTCCTGCCGCGCCACTCAGACCCATCTGTGCTGGTTCAAGATTAAGTCGCTTTCGACCACGTCCCCAGAGACGGGGTTCTATGAAGCACAGTTATAGCTCTTTCTGTCATGTTTCTGAGAAGGCTGTGGCTTTTCATTCTTTAATGATACCAGCATCTACCATTTGTTTGTGAGTTTTTCCTTCCATTTTTTTATTTCAGTAAAGCATGCTAATGACTCGAGTTCATCCACAGACATTGGTTCCAAGGGTAAGTTGCTCATGTGTAGAGTGTTGGCATTTATTTTCGTCTTTAGTAGCTCATTGCCATCTCAACACCTGAATTTTTCTTTTAATACGTTTGTAAGTTTATTAAAATACTAATATGCCTGTCATGGAAACTCCCTTAGCCTAGAGGACCCTTCCCCCTAAATCTATGCAAAAGAGTTATATTTCTAAATGCATAACTATATAAATGTAACTATATATTTATATACAATATACAAAATATACACATACATATAACTATTTTTAATGAAGTAATTATGTGAGTGATCGTTGTGACTTGTTAAAAGGTCAGCTTTCTTGCAAGCCTCCTCATAATACTAAATAAAGACGTGTCCATTGTAACTCTCTGAGAAAGAATACAGTTTAGAGCATTTTCCAAACTCATTGTCTAGAAAATAGTTGCTAGTTTTTCCACGGAACGCCTGGCCGGCGTTCTGTGGCCGCGGCCTGAACAAGCCAGAGCTGTGCGTCTCGTGAGCGCGCTGTCCGTAACGAGCGGACGCCGTCGCGTGAGTGCAGCGCAGGCGCTGTCAGTGGGGCCAGCGGCCTCGCCTCCACGTGCAGTACGCCGGCAGCATCTGCAGGGCCGCGTGGGGCCCCCCTCAGTGCCGCCCCAGTTTGAAGGTGGGCCGAGGAAGCGTACACCCAGCATTATCTTCTTTGATGTCAGTGATGCAAACATAAGTGTTGTCTTTATAGCACTCAATAAAAGTAATCATTTAAAATTTAATTACATTTATATAATATGCTACTATTATTTACATATACTATATTGATATAATTAATGTGGGATGTTAATTATGTCACATAACTATAGTTTAATTATATCATATGTACAATAGTACATGGTCACCGACTTCTTTTCGATCAGCACACACCTGGAGAGAAGCTAGCCTGCCATCCCTCCACTGCTAGCAGGGCGTCAGTCTTTCTGTCCATATCAGGCCACATCACCGTGACACCGAGTGGCAAAGACAATGCATGTGAACATTTGGAAGTGACATTAGCAGTTGCACTGACAGCCAGGGCGCGCTTCCTCTCCGCTGTGGCCGACATGGGCTGTGTGGCGCTAACGGGCCTCTCCGACAGCCGTTCCCTCTGAGCCTGGGAGCCCGAGGGCCAGAGCACGCGCCCCGAACGGCCTGCTGAAGTCGCTTCCCGAAGCAGGGCCTGTGCGTGCAGGGCCCGGAGGGGTCCCTGTGCAGTCCTCGGGAGCCTGGGAGGAAAGACAGGCACACACAGCCCCAGGCAGCGCCGGCGAGGGCTGAGCCGAGAGCGTAAAACGCTAGACTGTCCGTTACCTGAAGTGCTTTCATCAGGAAACACGTTCTCTTGAACCGTGTTTGCCCTTCTGAATTTGAGGACTTCCCAAACCTTGGTACTACGCCTTTTACCGCGTGTGAGAGACATCCCACGCTGCATGGGTGAGAGCGGAGGCTATTTAAATGGAAATCCATTCAAATATGTGAAATGTGTCTGTGTGTCTCTCTCTATGTAAATATATGCATACAGACAGATTTCGTGCCACAAGCCTTTAAGCCTCTTAGATTGCAAAAAAACATGAGATTTTTCTTTTCTGTTTAGCAAACTCGATCAAGCAGAGAAAACCCCGGCTGCTGCTGCCTCCGGCGGACAGAGGGCCCGAGTCCCCCGTCACCATCCTCAGAGGGGACACCCTGCTGCTGGAGTGCTTTGCGGAAGGCCTGTGAGTGACTTCTGTCCCGCTCGGGGCGGTCAGCTAGCACGCGCCTGCGCACGCGCTTGTCAGGGATTCCCTTAAAAAGATCCCGTTACTACATTTCTGGAGGAAGTAATTAGCACTTCACAGTGTAGAGTTCAGGCGGTGGCGGAGATGGATTTCTAATTAGATCGCTCTGTCAGTTTGTGATTGTGTGAATGGAGGTGACAATGACAACATGCTCCTTAGCTCAGTCAGTAGGGGTGCCATCCTTAGAGCACGGGGCTGGACGCAGCCGGCCGTTACTGCTGGTGCCGGCTCCCGGGTCCCTGCTGTAACGCCTCATCCATCGCCCTCCTGCTCTGACCTGCCCTCAGTCCTGCTCCCGTCTCAGGCCCTAAGGAGCCTGTCTATCTGTCATGTCGCCCTGCTGCCCATCACACACAAGGGCGTCCACACCATGTCATCTAAGAGAGTTTCACATAACGATGTAATTTCACACCTGGGAAAGAAATGCCCGTTCCCGAACCTGCCCAGAAAAGCCTGAGGACCCTTCACTTGGTCGCGTCCTGATTGTTGCTTTTGCTGGATAACTATCTGAGTCCATCTGACTGAATAGATGGTCATGTGGGCTGCCTCTCCCCGCCCCGCCCTGGAAATACCGGGGGGCGGGGGGTACTCCACGGCTCCCGTACCCGAGTTCACACAACCCGCCTGGGAGCCCAGGGCTTCCGCCCGCTGGGCATCTGCTTTATGGACCAGGATGCAACATCGTAAAAGCCGTGTTCATTTATAATGGAGTGTATATTCTGAGTGAGTGGCTTTCAATTGGACTGTGAGGAAAAGCAGCAGATTTTAATGGCCTTCCCACCCCTCGGCTTTGTCGGTTTCTCTTTCCATCCAGCGATAATACCCAGGCGGCTTATCCGTCTTAACTGGTCACGGGGGCTGACGTTCGCTAGCTCAAACGTGCGCCGACTGTGACCTGGCCTCGGGAAGCTTGTGAGTCTTACGTGACGGTGGGAGCCGCAGGCTCAGGCGGAATCAGGACTCCGCCACCTGCCCCGCCCGTGTCCCCGCACGTGTTGGCGGGGTGGGCCTCGCGGTCTTTGGGGCTCACGACTGTCCTGCTTGGCTCTCGGGCGAATGTTTCAGTAATTCCGGTTTCTTGTCGCCCACAAATACCGTAATTCACCTCGAGGGCTGGCTGGCAGCTGCATGGGCTGCCTTCAGAATACTGGACACGTTCTCCTGTGCTTCAGAAGATGCACCATCATGGAGCAATGCATGAAAAGGGGGACATCCGTACGCGTGGTCCTCAGACACGGGACGCCTGCTGTGCTGTCAGCAGAGGCGACACCTGAACGGTCCTCCCTGTGGGTCTGCGTGGGGCCCCGTCTCACCTGGTCCTCTTTCAGGGGAAAGGAACACACTGTACCATCTTTAGAGCACTTCAATTTTTTTTCTCACAAGTGTTTAAACCACACACCTTCTGCAGTAACGAAGTAACTCTTCTGAGACACTGTCCCCTTCACGCCGTGTCGGGAAGTGCCTTGCACGGTGCACGCATCGGCTCGCCTCGTCCTCGCACATGTCGTGGCAGGACTGTCCCCAGGGACAGGGTGGGGGGGCAGCCCGGACACGTGAAGTCACTTCTCCAAGCTCTGGGTGCCCTGGAGCTGCAACCCCTTCATTCTGTCTCCAGAACCCTCAGTGACCTCTACATTTAACTTATTCCAGCACATTTCAGCCAAAGAAACTGCTCTGTTCAGGTGAGCGGGTGGGGGGTGAAGGATGGCCTTGTCTCTGGACCCGAGGGATATTCCAGTCAGAGCTGAGTAACAGTGAAACCTCTGACACGGTTTACTGAAACGGAAACTTTCCCAGGGAAACCAGGGTCCAGGAGTTTACCTTCTAGGGATTCCATGAGGGCGGACACAGCAAATAGTAAAAGTGGTGTGGTGCCTCCCAGGCAGGAGAGAAGGCTTACTCCCCAAAGCAGGGCGTGGGACGTGCACACCCAGGCCACTCACACCCACACTCACTCCCACACCTGCGAGCGGCTCCTTCGGACCAAGGGACACGGCCGCTTGCTCCGCTCACTGTTGGGCCCAGGTGGTTCTCTGTTTTGTGAATTCATGGGTTTAAGCGCAGCTCGATTCTAGGCCAGGAGACTGCAGTGTCAGCACAGGCTGGGTAGGAATGGGGCTGGCTGGACAAGGCCCTGGGCGAACATTTGAGATTGTGAGATAGTGTATGTATGTAAAAATGGATTAAGCAATGTGTTTTCCCCCAAAACTTCATTGCTCAAATGCTGTTAGTAAATGCTCCTTACGTTAGAGAGAGAGAGAATGTGGCATGAATATAGCTGGACGTTCTTGCAATGGTATGGACATGTCCCTGGATAAATTATGTCTCATCTTCACCTGATACTTTAATACTCATTTTATTCTATTCTTCCAAGGGTAGGTATTAGAGGATTAGGCTGATTTTCAAGGCCTGGCCAAAAAAAAAAAAAAAAAAGTCGTGCAGAAAGTGAGACGTTTGCACTAGTAAAGCGTGGACTCACGGAAGCCTCCGGGCTGGGAGGCGCAGAGTCCGGGCGGCCGGGCTTGGCACACGGCCGCCGTGACAGAAGGAGCGGGAGGAGCAGTGGCCGGGCGGAGCGCCCTGTCCGGAGCTGGTCCGGAGCCCAGCTGTCCCCCGCTGCCCTGGGCGCAGAGCCAGCCGCGGGCTCTGCGCCTCAGCCGCGTAAGCGGTGGGTTCAGGTCAGAAGGCAGGCAGGTATCTGAGCTTGGAGGGGCGGGAGGAGGCAAAAAATAACTGTAACTGAGAAAAAAATTATAATGTATAAATGTGTGTAAATTAAAGGGCTTTCAGCTTCACCTCCAAATTGCTTTTGCATCGTTTAATTATTTTAACCATTGCCTAGCAATACAAGCAATTTGGGATACTTAAAACGAACAATACGAGATAACTGTCCAGTTATTAACCAGCAACTAATTAATGTGGCTACATGCATATATTCTGAGAATATACAGTTAGGAAGGAAAACAGGATGGAAGAAGCATGAATATAATGGCACATAATGATAAAAAGAACGAGTTTAGAGTCGGACAACTTTAAGTTCTAATATGTCATCTATTATCTCAGTGACCTTAATCAAATTAACTAACTTCTTGGAGCTTCAGAATCCTTCCTGGTAAAAACATGATCAAAATGCCCATCTTTAGAACTTAGTAACAGTATTAAGAAGAAGAATATAGTGAGGAAGACAAAGCAGCAGCAACACAAATCGCAACCTGAGTGTCTCCCACTGGGTCATACAGCCCCACCTGAGAGGCGGAATGAAAACCACCAGATCAGCCATCAATGTTTTCCACCTAATTTTGAAATCACAAAACTCATGGAGAGGGCCGGCCGAGTGGCTCAGTGGGTTAAGAGCTCGCTCGAGTGTGAGCTGAGCTCTGAGCAACGGCGGTTCGATGCCCAGCCCGAGCTGAGCTGCCAACAGGTAGCAGGATGGCTCAGGTTTAAAAACAAACAAACAAACAAACAAACAAACAAACAAACAAAACCACGGAGGGCCCCTCTCTCCACTGTCTGCATTCCTGGAGGTGGAATTTTCTGAACGCAGCTGGTCCTGGTTCCCCTGCTGAGGTGGACAGGTGGCCCTCCTGGGGAGTGACAGGATAGGCTTTTGGTTTCTGTTTCCTCTGCTTTTTTGTTTCCATCGGGTGGTCTCATCTTTCCGAGCCGGGGAGGCAGGCTCACCCCTCCTTCCCTCCGGCCTGCGCCGAGAGAGCCCCTGGGAGGCAGGTCTGTGCACGGAGCCCGTGCCCTAGAACAGCTGTCCCTGGCCTCGTGGGGCCCATGGCCCCAGTATCAGCGTCCCTGGGACTAAAGGGGGCTCAGGGCTCCCCTCTAGCTCACTGTTGGGTCTTCTTTTATCATGTTTTTCAAAGTCATACAGGGAAGAAGGCGTTCTTTCTGGTCCCTCCAAATACCCAAGGGAGAGTCACACCTGAAACACAGGATAATATCGCCACGCATCCAGTTATCCATCCTTTGTCTTAGCACCCCCATTCAGCCCTTACAGGTGGTCAGCCCTCTTACTGGAAGAAACAGGTGCTGAGGAGACTATTAAAGGGGGTTTCAGGGGCAGACCTGCTGCAGCCCCGGCCTCACGCTGGTGCCCCGGGAAGGTGGGGCTACTCCGAGGAACTCAGTTGCAAAGGGGACAGTGACACCATGAGAGGTGTCTTTACATTCCAGTTTGTGCTTTTCAATGTTTGTATCATTTGTCTATTGTTTTCCAGACCAACTCCACAGGTTGATTGGAAAAAAGTGGGTGGTGATCTACCAAAGGGAAGAGAAAGAAAAGAAAATTATGGCAAGACTTTGAAGATTGAGGATGTCTCCTTCCAGGACAAAGGCGTTTACCGATGCACAGCCACCAACTTCCTGGGATGGGCCACTCACGACTTCCATGTCACAGTAGAAGGTACAGTCCCCATCCCATGTTGACTGACTTTTCTTCTATTTAAAAAATAGGCGTCCATACATGCAGTGGGCTGACACCGCGAAAGCACACCTGCTAAGACAGGAACGCGGTTTCCACGTTTAACTGCAGAGTGGGCAGTGGATTGGATTCCACTTCAGTTAACCCGTTTGTCATTTACCCCACAAAACCGCATAGAAGGGACAAGAAGACAGAGATCTTGGGCCAGGGATTTAGGACAGGCGACTTCCACTGTTTGTCAAGTAGTCTCCTGTATCATATTGTGAGAGATGTTTTTGTTGCAATACACATGACACTGCATAATGTCAAGTCTTAAAAGAAGTGACGTTTACGATGGAAGAAAGTGTTAGGATGGCCCGGAGGAAAGCGCAGCCTGGGGCTGGTCCCCAGCCGAGTCCCCCTTGAATTGATGTCCCTTCCTGTGCCGCAGTGTCCTCATCAGTGAAATGAGCGAGGCAGACGTATGTTGCCTTAGCTCTTGCATGGATGTTTTCTGTTTTGTTTTGTCCATATCTTGTGTTCAGATGATATTCAAGTATGGGGAAAGAATGGGCTCTATTGTAGAAACATTAATTTTGAGGTTTGGCTGTTGTTTGGGGGTTATATAAATAAGTAGGCAATGATGCTTCCTTTAACGGGGGGGATGCCACGGGTCAGTGCTGGGGCGCGCCTGCCTGGCTGAGGTCCTCCGTCCCAGGAATCCAGGGACACAGACTGCCCCCGAGGGTCCTGCCCCAGTGTGGACAGTGTGGATCAGCTTAAAGGACGGATGGCTGCAGCTGCTCCTTCTGCCTAAATGGGGAAGGAAATTGCCGCTTTCAGTGTCCCATTGAGGGACTAGCTCTCCAGGGTTTCTGTTTACATTCCAAAGGAACTGCCTCTGAAAGCCTCAGCTTGCACAGGAGCAGCTCTGTCAGGGCCCACTGTTTCCATTAATGGAAGACGGTGAAGACTCAGACACGAATTCCCCTCCCAAGCAAATGTTAAGGATAGCTGTGTCAGTCCCGCTGCTGGTAGAAATAACACTGTTCCCGGAACCCCTCCCACAACCCGTGGGATGAGCTGGGTTAGGAAGAACGGAAAACCAAAGATTGGGAAATCCTTTTCCTCCGTTCAGCAGAAACGAACAGAACCAAGCAGGAGAAAGCCCAGAATTTTCCACGAGCAGCAGCATCTGCCAACAAGGGTGTGTTCCTCTGACATGAAATTATTCCCAGAGGAAGGTTGAGGCTTACGTTATGTATTCTGGGGCGTCATTGCTATTTTTCTGGAATCTGGCTGCCTCACACAACAGGATGTCTTTTTGCAACCACCCCCGGACCCCCCCAACACAAACACAACCCACCAAGCAGACATGTCCAATTGTTCCCTGCTCCGACTCCAACTTGCTGACTCCTAGAAATCCTTCCAGATGGCTGTAGCATTGCTACGGTAGCTGAATATTTTAACAATCTGGCCACGGTTTCTAGACTGTAAGCCTGAAGCTTTGAAAAGAACTGCAAGGGTTGCAGAAAGAAAATCAAGGATGTAAAATAAATTATTCAACTTGAAATGTTGACTGTTGGACTCCACAGGAATGCAGGTTTCCTGAACAAATCGTCCCCTCTATTCATAAAACAGCTATTAGCACTATTGAGATGCAAATGATGTTTTCATTAGGAGCACTTAATCCCTCCCCGTAATGAGAAGCTGCTAAACGAGCCCTCCCTCCCAGTGTGATCAGGCTTGCTCTTCACACACGCAAGTGAGAAGCGAACTGAACTCAAGACGCCTTTTCTCTTTTGAGCTTGAAAGAGGCATAAATATAACCCCCATTAATCACAGGGGCGCATGAGTCCACTTGTGTTCAGTTTCCTTCTGCCTTCCTGAACCTTCCTTTTCCCCCCTTTTGTCTCTTCCATAGAAACTCAAATAACCAGGATTAGTCGCTTGGGGCAAGGGCGGTGCTGCCGGGAGCCCACGCTGGAAGCCGCTTGTTCTTACAGAGGCGGAGTTGTGTGGGGGTCTCTCCCGCTCACATTTTCCCTCATGCCTGATGCAGTCCCACTCAGGAACTTAAGCTGCCACATCCTAAACATGGGAGCGCACTGCGTTTTTAAATCCTATCGTGTAGATAAGCAGAAGCATCACCATGTTCCCACCAGGCACCACCGTCCTTCCCGGCTGTCCCTCATATGAGTATTGCATATTTAGTAAAAAGAAAAAAAATAAATCTAAAAGTAAATTAATATACAGCATATTTAATATACATTTCTATATTATCTATAGTAGTCTATTAAATCTATAAATTAATATACATATATATAAAATGTGCTTTAAATATATATATTAAAATGGCATCTAAAACATTATAAATCCGGAAATCAAAATATAACCACAATCACATTTGAAGCGATTATTTAAAAATCAATTCCCGCCAACAATCATTATTTGGAATCATTTAATACTTTTGAATTGTTAGTAAGGGTAACAAATTTATACAGACTTACATGCCCTTACTCGTTTTGCCTTTTGAAAGGTCACGGATTCTAATGCAATTCAGTCATTGATGTCCTTAAGAAAGCTTCATTTTCAAGTAACAAATCTCTAAAAAGTTACAATTAAATCCAAGTTTGAGGGACCCACCTTTTGTATTTATTTATAATTAGATATTCAATAGGAATCTGTTACTAAGAAAATAACCTCAGTGTTATAAGTTTTATAGGTGCCAAATGCCCTGTTTTATTTTGTTTTCCTTCTAGGGATACAATGTAATTATCTTGCTTATTTTATTCCATATATTCAGACATTTGCATCTCAGTTTTCAGCAGCATAAGATAAATTTATCAATTTACTTTTTAATTTACAATTATGACAAGATGAGTAAGCTTTCAACATATGTAATTTTCATCAGTTACCATATATGTTAGGATAGTAGATGAAAAAATGGGATTTAACAATGGTGTTTTTTTCTCAGAATTTTTCGTTTTAAACATTCTTTTCCCTCTCTTGAGCTCAGTCCTCTCTGCAGGTGACAGGGTTGGATAAGGTGACACCTTAAGCCCCTGTTCAGTTCTAACAGTCATAGATCTTAAGGCAGACACCGAAAAATTAATGAAATTTGTAGGATGGGAGGAGAAATAGAAATCTTGATTTTATTATTTAGGGAAATGTCACCATGACATAATATCCTTTATTATTTTATTGAATATAATTGACATGTAACATATTAGTTTCAAGTGTACAACGTAATGATTGCATATCTTGTGAAATGATCACATTATGTCTAGTTAACATCCACCACCACATGAGTTACAATTTTTTTTTTTTTTTGAGGGCAGTGTCACTGGCCCCCATATGTGGGACCCGAACCGGGGCCGCTGGCTTCCCAAGCCAGCGCTTAACCACCGCACCAGTCGGCCGGCCCTGCATGCCCATCATTTTTACGTGTTCTAAAAGCAATAGTGTTCGTTTTCTACTGAAAATATGATAATTTTCAGGTTCATGGAACTGTTTTCCTAACTCAAATGTTTAATTTTGTTGTGGTTTCATAGAAAAACAAAGTGTCAATAGCCTGAGAAATGCACTCACATGCAAAAGAACCCCTCCCCCTCAGAGTGACACGCAGTTTATAAAACAGACCGTTGCATTTTAACCTATTTATAGGTTGTAGATGATGAATACGCATATTTAACTTGGGGTTTACCAATGAAGTCCATACCCTGTTGAATAAATATGAAAGCACTTCTCTTGTTGGATGTGAACTTGTCAGGTTATTTATGTTTTGGTTTTCCTGACGAATTTATAGGCATTTTCTTTTTACATAATCCCTTTTTTCCTCCTTTGTCTAAAAAAAAAGATTTAGATGACATTTTTTGTTTTACACATTCCTGTACTATGAAGACCTGCCTTTTTGACTAAAAATGGAAATTGAAAAACGTCTTGGGGGAAATAACTGGCACACCTGACGGGAATTACTACCTGCAGATACTGCACAATTTTCTAGAAATCAAATTACCCAAACCATCCACACTTTAAATCTTTTATTCGCTCCTGACATAGCAATGTACTTACGGTGACAAAACATGACAGTAATGTTTGCACTGAAGAAAAATGTCTCATTCTGTACTGAAACCACTACTTAGAATTATAATATTGGAGCATTAGGCACAAAGAGATGTAATTTAAATATATCTTCTCTTCCATTGTTTTGAGGGCAAAAAAGCCAAACGTTGGTTTTAGGCTTCCTTTTCTCCCCACTTACCGCCTCCCCCTACCCCCCAAAAAAAGAAATCTTTAGGAAATTAAAGTCCTAGAGGGATAGATAGGTACGGATACGGATATACAATGCTGCAAGCCGTTAATTAAGAAATATTTAAAATAAGGGCCGAGCACTTTAATGTTATTAAAAATTCTCAAAAACATATTTTTAAATATCAGCATTTTCAGGTTCCTTGCTGCGGCTCAAAAATAAGCTGTCGCCAGCACCAATAAGCGTACCATCTGCTCATCGCCCCTCCGTTTTCTGTTATTGAGCTAGAAACGTGTGCAGCTTAGCAGTGATTGTAGGTAACTGTTTTTGGCGTGGCAGATGTGTTGCCCACCTTGGAGCACAGGCCCCGAGGTGAGCCCTGCCGTGCCTGCCACCTGCTGGTGCGTCCTGGAAGTGCAGGCCTCACTTCTGGGCCAGCAGTGGCTCCCTTGCAAGATCGTGGCTGTATTTGCAGAGCCCCCTCGCTGGAAGGAGATGCCCCAGAGTGGCGTGTACAGCACGGGCGGCAGCGTCATCTTGTTATGCGAGGCCGAAGGAGAACCCGAGCCCACCATCAAGTGGAGAGTCAACGGCTCGCCGATTGAGAGTAAGTGAGCCGCCAGTGGCAGGCGCCAGGCTGGAGGCCGTGCTGGGCGCGCAGGGGGAGCGGGCTGTGTGGAGGGCGGGGCTGGGCCGGCGGGCACCTCCACCCGGACCCGGAGGCTGCGTCTTCCTAAGCCATGGGGTGCGTGCTTAGGGCACGGAACCTGAGATTGCATGTTCCTAAGCCATGGGATGCGTGCTTAGGGCACGGAACCTGAGGCTGCATCTTCCTAAGCCATGGGATGTGTGCTTAGGGCCCGGACCCGGAGGCTGCGTCTTCCTAAGCCATGGGGTGCGTGCTTAGGGCCCGGAACCGGAGGCTGCATCTTCCTAAGCCATGGGATGCGTGCTTAGGGCACGGAACCTGAGACTGCGTCTTCCTAAGCCATGGGGTGCGTGCTTAGGGCCCGGAACCGGAGGCTGCGTCTTCCTAAGCCATGGGATGCGTGCTTAGGGCCCGGAACCTGAGACTGCGTCTTCCTAAGCCATGGGATGCGTGCTTAGGGCACGGAACCTGAGATTGCATGTTCCTAAGCCATGGGATGCGTGCTTAGGGCCCGGAACCTGAGACTGCGTCTTCCTAAGCCATGGGATGCGTGCTTAGGGCACGGAACCTGAGACTGCATCTTCCTAAGCCATGGGATGCGTGCTTAGGGCACGGAACCTGAGATTGCATGTTCCTAAGCCATAGGATGCGTGCTTAGGGCACGGAACCTGAGGCTGCATCTTCCTAAGCCATGGGATGCGTGCTTAGGGCACGGAACCTGAGGTTGCATGTTTCTAAGCCATGGGATGCGTGCTTAGGGCACGGAACCTGAGACTGAATCTTCCTAAGCCATGGGATGCGTGCTTAGGGCACGGAAAGCCGTACACCATATTTATACTGGCCGGGCCGTCAGGTCAATTCTGTTTGTAAAATAAGGCTCCTGACTGAGAGAGAGGCGCGTCCAAGCAGGAAAGCCCATGGCGGCCCCTGTCCCTGGAGGGTACAGGACAGCCGCCCTGTGGTTGAGAGCACAGGGGCCGCTGCGATGTCCCTCAGACCCTGGCCTGGGCTGCTGTGTACAGCAGGCATCTCCCGGTCATGCCCGTCTCCGCGACGGGAAATGCACAGAGACAGAGACGCCGGCAAAGCCCGGCCCCGTGCCCCAGCCCTTGCTCCCTGCGTGTTGCCGGCTGAGCCGCAGTACCCAAGACTGGAAACTGCCCCCGTCCGGCGGGCTCTGCGCCTCTCCACGTGGGCCGGGCATG
Source organism: Aselliscus stoliczkanus (assembly GCA_033961575.1). Taxonomy (NCBI): domain Eukaryota; kingdom Metazoa; phylum Chordata; class Mammalia; order Chiroptera; family Hipposideridae; genus Aselliscus; species Aselliscus stoliczkanus. The sequence goes on from CM066735.1 coordinate 67,340,635, forward strand.
GGCAGGCTGGCAGCCCACGGCTGACCCTGTCCCCCCGCTCCGCCCTGCTCTGCCATGGCCCCTGAGCTGTCCCAGGGTCTGCAGCGTGGAGCTAGAACCCTGGTCATTTGGAACGACTGTTATTGTAGGAGCACACGCGTATTTGTCAACCGACTCGCTCAATTCAATGTCCACAGTATTGAGACGTGTGCGTTTCGTTTCTTGGACGCTGGGACCCGCTCATGTCCAGGTGCTGCACAGACCTGGGGCGCACGGGCTGTGCGCCCTCCCAGCTGGGTGGCCTGGGGCTGTGCACCGAGTCCCTGCAGACTTCCGTGTAACTGACACGAGCTCATGGTAGCTGGCAGAAAGGCATGGTGAACCGGCCAGGACAGCGGCTCCTCTTTAGAACACTGTGCTGCTTTAGACACTCGGGGTCCGGGCGGCCCGTGTTTGCATCTGGGCTCTGCCTTTCACCCCCCTGTGACAGGGCATGTCACAGACCCCACGTCACCGTCTCCAGGGTGGTTATGTGAATGAAAGGACATGCCAGGCGCAGGGACGCCCCTTGTGTATTGATGACTGGCACTCTTCTTGCGTAGCAAGTGCTCAGGTGACCCCACCCTCATTCGTTACGTCCTCACGTCTGAGACCTTTCCGTCAGCTCTGCAGAGGACAGAAGGAACCTGGGGCTGTAGGCAGGTCGGAGGGGATGGGAAGGAATGATGTGAGGACCCCATGGGGCTCACGCTGAGGCGTCGCCTCGCACACCTGGTGTCTGAGTGGCGCTGGCTGCTCATGAGAGCCCGTTCACATGTTGCATTGAATGCAGGCGTGGGCGCTGCTGTCTGACGGACCGAGTCTGCCCTTCAGTGAGATTACTCCGTGGCACCCCGCTGTGGGCACTGGCCTGACAGGACGGAGATAGCAGCGAGGACAGTGGACGGCCACCGCTGCCCCAGGTCTGGCCACAGACCAGCAAGCACACAGACAGGCTGCGGCGTGGTCCCGGAAACAGGGCTGGTGACGGGGACGTGACCTAAGTTCAGTCACAGCAGAGCTGCTATTTCATTTAGAGGCAACGAAAATAAGACCCCTGAGGCCACTGGTTCTGATTAGAGACCTGCCAAGGCTGAGGGAGGTGACCCTGAAATATCTGCGAAAGACCCGGGTCCCGGGGTCAGTGGGTACAGGACGTGGGGACGCTTGGAGTGTGGACGAGAAGCAAGGAGCCCAGGGTGGCGTCATCTCAATGAAGTCATGGTTTCGTTTTTCCTTTTGTAATTCTACGTTGATCCTGTTTCCCGTGGGGCCAGTGGTAGAGGGAGAATTGACGGGGACAATGGGTCCCCCTTGAAAGCTGTAGGACTCCACGTGGGGTGTAGGAGTGACGGGCCGGGTCAGACTGGCCTGGCAGCATTCTCTAAGAGATCGGAAGGACCTGGGACGGCCACTCATCTTGCTAACTCTCTAGGATCATCTACAGGATTGTGTTAGTTTTCTGTTGTTGCTCTGACAAATCGCCACAGATCTAGTGGCTCAACTGTATGCGTTTATGATTTCACAGGTGTGTGGTTAGAGGTGCAGCACAAGGCGCCTGGGCTATATCAAGGTGACACCGGAGATTCTGGGAGAGAGCCTCTTTCCTGTCCCCCCGCTCCAAGAGGGGGGCCCCATCCTTGGCTCCTGGCTCCTCTTCCCCATTGTTAAAGCCAGCAGCCCCGCAGCCCTCTGCCTTGTGACCCTTCTCCCATCTTCTTTGTTGTCACATCTTTGGCTGGCCACAGCCCAAAGGGCTCTCGGCTGTTACGGAGCCTTGTAATCACCCTCAGCCCACTTGAATAATTGGATAATCTGGGATAGTCGCCCCACCTCATTGTCCTTCGCTGTAATCACATCGGTAAAGTCCCTTTTGCCACGTGAGGTGACATACTCACAAGCTGTAGAGATTAGAGTGTGGGCATCGTTTAAAGGCAGTTATTTGCCCACCACAGGGACCTTCCAGGAGTAAAATGCCCCTGACATCATCATTTCCCAGTCACTCCAGGAAGTATTACCGACTGCCACCCCTGTGACGCTGGGGACACGGTGCACAGCGTGCAGATGAGGTTTGCTCCCAGGAGCTCAGTCAGCTTTAAAAATATATTCATTTCTTGGGCCGGCCGAGGGGCGCGGTGGTTAAGCGCTGGCTTGGGAAGCCAGCGGCCCCGGTTCGGGTCCCACATATGAGGGCCAGTGACACTGCCCTCAAAAAAAAACAAAAAAAATTCATTTCTGACTCTCAGAGGGGCAAAAGCTGTATAAGGAAAATCTCCTATCTTAATGTGTAATATTCAATGTTTTTGGCAACCCAACACTTAGTGTGGTCACTATTTTGTATAATGGAGGCACAATGCGGAAAATTGGCAAGGGTCGATTGGTAATCTTGTAATGTCAACTAAAAATGCTGACACCTGTGGCCCTCAGTCCCCATCCCAGCTAACGTGTTTCCCTCCCGCCGCTTGTCTATAGTGTCGCAGCAAGGGAAGGTCTGGGAGCCAGAAATGGGCCACCTCTGGGGACCGTGTCACTCCCTTCGCAGGAACCAGTCTCCTCACCTCCATCACGCCCGCGTTAGTGCTAATCGCAGGCTCTGAGCAGAGCCTGGGAGATGACACGTGCCGCACCCACAGACGTCTTTGGTCCCTAATGAAAGCACCGGAAGCGTCAGGCCTTCTGCTGTCCACACGACGTTCCCAGAGTTATGCCTGGGTCAGGTTGGGGCAGGGTTTATTGCCTGGAAGTAGAAAACCTGGCCCTGGAGGAGGGAAAATGACATATATCAGCTACAAACCTGGGGTGGTTAAATAGCAAACACCACACTTGAAATGAATGGTGTAGATTAGAAAACCCCAGAAGGGCAGAGATGTGAAACTCCGGCCAGTGGCGGAAGGGTGGGGTCGGCGTCTTGGTCATGAGATTTATGCCGGGCTGTCTTAGGATCTAAGTTTACAAGAGCCGTGGCAGTCAGATCCCAGTGCGGCTTGACTGTGAATCAGGAGATTTGGAATCAGAGCCCTGGGTGTGGATATGGAGAGGCAGTGAGCGAGGGACAAGAGATATTTTGGCAATAAATATTAATTTGAAGGAAGATTGAGACTGCAGAAGGGTCTGGAAATAAAAACCCTGGGCTGATGGTAAGAAATTCTAAAGAATTGGCTTCAATGAACTATTATTCACCCTAAACTGGTCTTAAAATATAAATACTGTGTGACACGTTTAACGAATGGTGTATAAATACTTTATGTCCGATTTTTCATCTAACCGACATCGTCTGATCCCTTGCAGAAAACCCATTTGCTGACCACGTTCCCTTCCCGGGGGAGATCAGCTTCGCCAACCTGCAGCCCAGCCACTCGGCCGTGTACCAGTGTGAGGCCTCGAACGCCCATGGAACCATCCTCGCCAGCGCCAACGTGGACGTCCTGGGTGAGCGGGAAGCCGCCCCTGCTGGCCTGAGCGCAGCGCTCAGGGGCACTCCCAAGTCCACCGAGCCTGTGACACAAACCACCGACAGAATCAAAGCACGTTTCCCCTTACCCTTGGGTGTTAGCCGTCATACCAAAATGAGCCTTGCAGAATTGTACTGAATTTGGATACTTTTCTAACCCAAGAATATGCATGGAAACATTCAGCTCTGTTCTCGTCGCATCGGTGCAGCTGGGCGTGGGACGTTGTCACGCTCACATGTTGTTTCCTACTGAAGCTTAACTGTGATTTTCAAACAGATGTCCATCCACTGATCCGGACTGAGGACGGGGAGGCCTACGCGGCGGTGGCGGGGGCCAGCGCCTTCCTGCACTGCGAGTTCTTCGCGTCCCCCAAGGCGACAGTGTCCTGGTAAGCCGGCAGGGGCTCCCCCGAGGGTGCCGCCGTGAGGATGCCCCTCGTGTCCTGACCCATCGTCTGCCAGGCCGCACTGCTCCCGTGTCCTACGTGAACCCACGCCGCTGAGAAATGGTCGCAAACTTGGTCACCTCCGTCTCCTGGCAGTGTGGACCGATCTCTTGGGGATTCTCGGGGGCGGGGGAGTCGGAAAGCCCCCTGTGCTCCAGAGGAAAGCAAAGCATTGAGACGGTCACGAGGCTGAATGTATCAGTGGAGCTGGTTCCTCTGCGGCTATCTAAGGTCGTGTATCTCTTGGTTGGGTTGTGTGGAATAGTGTGGAAATAATTCTCGAAGCCTGCATCTCATTCTGTACACAGGCTGAAAACTTCTCCAACACACGTTTTGAATTTAATTTGAAGGTACTGACGGTGCAGTCAGTCCAAAAGCACCTCGCTGTGGTCTGCTGTGTGTTACCTCACTGCACATGTGGTCAGACCGTCCGGAAGTGACTGTGCCACCTGGGCAGGGCCGGGCGGGGGCCGGGCGAGCGAGGCAGGGCCGCGGTGCTGGGGCGAACGCCCTGGTCCCGACTGCGGGGATGCTCTCTGTGGCTCTTCATCGCAGTATTTTTTTTTTAAGATTTTATTGGGGAGGGCCGGCCGAGTGGCGTGGTGGTTAAGCGCTGACTTGGGAAGCCAGTGGCCCCGGTTCGGGTCCCACATATGAGGGCCAGTGACACTGCCCTAAAAAAAAAAAATAAAAAAAAAAAAATTTATTGGGGAATTGGGGGAGGGGAACAGACAAGTTGCTGTCCTTTCGTTCTTCAGTCTAGTTGCGGAGGATGTTGCTTCACTGGCCCATGTTGGTATCGTCATTGCGCTCTTCCCGGATGAGGCAGATTGGTCGCTGGCCTCTGGATGGTCGCTCACCGCGGCTATTGGCAGCACACGCTGGCTGCCGGCCACTCACTGTAGCCTATGGCAGCCCACTGCAGCAGGGGCTGCAGCCTACACCGTCGCTGGGGCTCACAGCCCAGCTCCAGGTGGAGCTGTTGTTAGCTGTAGAGGGCAGTGTCACTGGCCCTCATAGGTGGGATCTGAACCGAGGCCACTGGCATCCCAAGTCAGCTCTTAACCAACGTGACTCTCGGCCGGCCCTCATCGCGGTATTTTTGATTTTTGAAAATACTCCATTAAAATATGATTTATCTTGATTACGGCCATTTTTGGCACCCTCGTTAGTTTTGCCTCTGAGAAAATGCCCCACTCTCCTCAGTCCTGTGTGAAAGCAGAGTATCCTGTGGACCTTTGGCTCCAGCGGCCTGTCACTGTGACATGTGCGGGGGTGTCACGCCATGGCAGCAGTGCTGGGGGACAGATGACTGTGGGAAGGTGGCTCGAGCTGCAGCAGGTGGACACGATCCCCACACCCACAGGACAGCAGGGGCTTCCGGGCCCATGCTGTGTCTGCCTGACCTACGTCTCCCGGGGCACTAGGGGTGCAGCAGGGCCGTCAGGTGGTGCCCTGAAGCGACCATTAACTAAAGGGGAAGGTTTGGAGCCTCCTGAGGACAGGCAGAATGGTAGTAATCAGGCACACGGAGCGGGGACCGATCCGGCAGGCGCATTCACACCGGTGACGCAGTGGGGAACCGCGTGAGCCCCAGGGCACACTGCATGAGGTCTGCTGAGAGGGACAAGCCTGAGTGACATCGGCGAGCAGCCGGCCCGCCACGCGCCCGTGGGTTTATGCCTTCTGTCTCCACAGGCAGAAGGTGGAAGAAGCGAAACCGCTGGAAGGCGCGCGGTTCCACGTCCACAAGAACGGCACCCTGCAGCTCGACGGGGCCTCGGAGGACGACGCCGGCCAGTACTCCTGCTGGGTGGCCAACGCTAAAGGGAGGACAGCCGTCACCGCCAGCCTGGATGTTCGAAGTAAGTCTAGCTTTCGCTCTGCCAGGGCTCTCCCTGGGCCCGCGTTGCCTTCCTTTTCCAAGATGGAGCCTGAGCTGCTTAGAGCGCGTGTTGGCGTTCCTCGGCCTGTTCAGCCCGGGTTTTGCCGAAAGGCCGACGGTGTGTGCGCAGCTTTACCAGAGGAGCAGGTGTTCTCGGGGCGACCGGCAGGGCCCAGACGTGCCGCACAGGGTCTTTCTGTAACTTGGTTGTGTTTCAATGACCAAGCAACGTAATGTGAGCCGTTATCAACCTTTAGAGTGGAAAGTTTCACAGACACTTAGAAAAGCTCGGCTTCAGAGAGACTGGGGCGTGCGTGACAGGATGCGGCCGTCTTTTGTCCCGTCTTTGAACCGTAAACAGCTTCGTATTTTTTCTCTCTTCAGAACAAAATCCTGGGAAGTCACTCATAGCCTCTTGGGTTTCACTGACATTTCGATTTCAGTATTGCTCAGAGAATCCTTCTCAGGACAACACACAGACCAGAGAGGCCCTGCAGCCCGCTGGGTGGGGGACACGTCTCCCGTGACTGATGGGGCTGTGGCCTGCTGCCCACGCTGCTTAGGGGACAGAGCACATGCTTGCTCAGCCGTCTGTCTTCACCGAGGTCTGGACGCCTCCCACACACTCTGCTCCTTTCTTCTTTCACCCCTTTTCCTTCTGCCTCATTTTTGTTTCTTTCTGTGCCCGGCTGTCCACCACACTAGCCGCGCAGGCTGTAGTTTTAAAGCACACACATCTTCCCCTGTGGTGCCTTCTCCCTAATGTGTCTGCATTTCCAGGTGTCGTGTATAATTCTAAAATGTCCTTGAAAGTCCAGGAGATGATTCTCTCTATACTTCATAAAACCTGCCTACATCAAAGGGAAGCAGTGCAGCCAGGTTCAGAGTCGGGCGGGGAAGCCTGCCATGCCGACGAAGCTTCGCGCTCAGCCCCTCTCAGTGCTGGGCCCACAGGGGACCCCAAAACTGCTCCGCATGTGCAGGCCGCTCAGGCCGCTCCAGTGCCCATTCCTGTGTCGGGAATAAATAGGAATCACAGCAGAGAAGATTAAGGGCAGTTTTCGCATATACATGAGAATGTCAAACAAAAACAAGAATGTCACTTAGCTGCATGAGGGGCTCACGGTGGAAGGAAGGCCGTGGGCTCAGCCTCCCCCCAGGGGGCAGCGTCACCATTACCTGCTCCCCCTTTAGCCTTAAACGATTTGTCTCTGAGGTGGACATATTCGTATTCATAGAATTGTTACAAACGTCACAGTGACTGTGAACCTCCTGGCAGAGTCCTTCCTGGTCGACAGTCAGTGCCACCAAGTGGCAGCTGTTGTCACCACAAGGGCTTCTGGCTTAAATTAGAATTGGGAGTAGGTGTTTAATAATCACTTAAAAGTAATTCAAGATTAATAAAACTAAGCATCTGTAAGTGTTGTGCCCGGGCTCCCGATACCCAGCTTGACTGACACTTCCAGTTTCTAACCAGCCCTTCAGTAACGGGCGGTGAGCATCAGAAGGTGACTGTGGGATCGGCGCCCGCTCCTGAGATGTGGCCTGAAAGGGTCACGGTGGGACCAAGCGCCACTTGGGGCAAAGTCTGGGCACCTTCAGTGGCCTCCAGTGGTAGGACTGTGTGTTCTGAAACAGTCATAAGGAAGCAGACATTTGTCATGACAGCCATGGCGCCAGTGTTTGAGCTCCGAGTTGTGGACACTGCTGATTTACTTTTAAAATACCGCGACACCTCACTCAACAAAAATTCAGCAAGTGCACACACTGAGTGCCTACTGTATACAGCCCCTGTAGGCCCTGGGGTGCTCCGGGGCACCCCACCTTCACGGGCACCAGCACCCGTTCCCGGGCTCCACCATAACTGACTCCATCATAACAGACGTGGTAAAAGAAAACGGGCAGATTCTCCTTTGCTCTTTATGCTGCTTTGGTCACATGTCCAGAAGCACTAGAAGGAGAAATTGTACCGATTTCAACATCTGGAAGCATTTGTTCGCTCACACTCCCCTTTCTCCCTGAGCCCAGGAAGCGGCGAGGGAAATCGCTAAGCTGTTAATTAATATTTCCACTCAAACTTGGTGAGGGGCCCAGGTCCGTGTGGAAAGAGCACAGCAGTGATGTCAGGAAATTGCAGCCTGAGGAGCATCGCGTGAGATGCTGACGTATGCTGACCCCTGTGGGTGACCCCAGGGCAGGCACTGGATAGCCGTGTGAGCTGTGCTCTGTGGTTCTAACGGGGATCTTTGTTTGGTAAAAACAGATGCCACGAAAGTTCGCATTTCCCCCGAGAGTCCTCGGGTCCCCGTGTCACACACACTGGAGCTGCACTGTGAGAGCTGGTGTGACGCCCACCTGAAGCACAGCCTGAGCTTATCCTGGAGCAAAGACGGACAAGCCTTTGCGCTGAACGGCACAGAGGACGGCAGGTGGGTGAGGCTTAGGTGGAAACGGGCGGAATGTGGTAAAATAGACACGCATCCATCGAGCCCGGTCTTCGCGGCAGTGCTCACAGGTCGTAGTCGCCTGTCTCACTTTGCTCCCACGTGTGTATCTGCTTGTTTTGGTGACCACCTTTCTATGTCACATACACCTTCCTGCTCCTGCCCGAAACAGAAGTCACTGCAGGAACTCCAGGCATATTTATTGCTTGGTGCTAAAAAGAGAAAAAAAAAAAAAACAATGGAAAGGCTGGAGGAGGCAAGCCTAGAGGGGGCTGCCACTGAACGTTTGGGTTCTTAGTCACAGGACACAGCCGGTATGACGCTGCCATCTCCACAGCCACCGCCCCACCCCACGGGCGCTACCCGTGAGCCCTGCCTGAGTCACCATGAGCAGACGGTGGCCTTGTCCCCGCACCTGCCAGCCCCACGAGCCTGTCCCAAATCACACCCAGAAGGAACCCTTCCTGCCAGAATGCGGGGGCCCAGCCTCCGCTGACCAGGGTTCCCCTCAGGTGGAGCCGGCGCCGGTGAGGCAGGAAAATAAGGGAGACAGTGGAGACACCGGGGAGTTAAAGAGAAAAGGAAAAAGTGTCGCACTTCATTGCCAGAGCATGTTCATTTTATAGGGATACTTGACCATTGCCTCAATCACATGAGTTTGGTGGTTTCTAGTTCCCAGGATTTACTCAGTCTTTCCTTATCTCTACATATCACCTAAAGAGTGGTTGCCATGACTACCTAGCCATTATCCCAAATTCCAGCAGCTAGACTCACAGGGCTATACTAAAAGGACTAGGAGTGGCTGTGTTTAGGGTAAAACCATCTAAAATCTATTCCTATGTAAATACAATACTTAACATCTTTTGTCCTAGGAGGGCTACATCTGTTTCTCAGTCAAAGCTTCAGTATCTGTTAAAGAATTTAAACAAAGTTGTTAATTAACACACCCTATGGTCAGGGAGGAGCTGCCTCTTACTGGAACTCTCGTGGCCTGAAGACCTTTAATCTTCAAGGAGACCATTCACAGCTAACCAGGCCACAGGCAGGCTTCTTAGGCCTATGTTGTCAGAGGTCTGTGTGTCAGTTTTCAACGGGTTTGAGACCCCAATATCTCAGTTCAGGGGCCCCTCGGGTTGTAGCCTGTTTTAGGGAGTTTCCTTCTCTTTAGGAAATCTTGCCCCGTCTCTGGCTTACACAACCAGCTATCATCAGGGTACCACAGGAACTTGTCACAAATGCAGTGAATATATTGTCTCCTATAGGAAAGGCACATGGGTCCATAGAGGCAGGAGACATCACATGACCAACCCTAAGGCAGCACCCCAAACATCCAGTGCTGAGCAGGGCCATGTGACCTTGTCAGATGTCGGCTCCCGGCAGTCCCAGGCCTCCGCTGGGCTCCTGCCCGCCTGCTAAGCCGCCGTTTCTCACCTCCTGCTCAGATGCCTCTCCTTGTCGCCACATCAAGGACCAGAAGCTTCTACCTAGAAAGAGGCAACTTCTGATCAAAAGGCACATGGAGAATACTGAGAACTGAAAATTCCTCCCGTCCTCTCCGTGTATAGGCGTGTGACAAGCGTGGGACCGTCATACCCACTGGCTGCTCACGTTTGCCTGCCTCCCATGTACTTGTCCGTCATTAGCCTCACGCCCAGGCTATTAGGAAGGCCGAGATGCCCCCCCGGAAATTCCTGTGGGTTCCTAGCCTGCAGGTGGCCACAGGTCAAGCATGACGGTTAAGGAAGAGGAAGTGGAGGGTGGGTGTGATAGGAACCTTTTTAAAAATGTGTGCCATGCTTAGCAAGTGCAATGGGGACTGTCGGTGCCGATTGGCAGAGCCCAGGACAGACACCTGCTGGAGAGGCTGTGGGGGGGCTGTGGGGTGTGAGGCGGAGGGTGGGAGACGGTGGGTGGCGGGCATAGCGGGGCGAGGGGGAGGAGTCTCTCTGTCCTTGGCTCCGAGGAAGGGCTGCGCCCCTCAGAAATGGGACTACAAGGTGAGAAGGCATTGCGCAGGCCCAGGCGATGAGTGCGGAGGGGACCTCCTGACAGATGAGGAACCGAAGTGATGTGTTCAAGCAGAGGCCCCAGGGCGGCAGCTGGGCGCCAGCCCTGAGAGTGCCGCTGACCCCGCAGGCAGCAGCACGGGGTCAGCGATGTCCGCAGCAGCCCGAGAAGCAGACATTTCCACAGCCGTCCGCACGTGCCACACCCCGATGTGGTGCCCAGTGACAGCGGCCATCATCGTGGTCGGAGCTGCGCCGAGGCTGGTGATGAGCAGGTCTGGGCGGTGTCAGGATCCCGGCGGGAAGCAGCTGCTGCCTCTGCACCAGGGCGGGTCCCCGTCAGAGTCCCGCCGCCTCTGCTCTCAGGGCCGGTCCCCGTCAGAGTCCCGCGGCCTCTGCTCTCAGGGCCGGTCCCCGTCAGAGTCCTGCCCCCTCTGCACCAGGGCCGGTCCCCGTCAGAGTCCCGCGGCCTCTGCTCTCAGGGCGGGTCCCCGTCAGAGTCCCGCCGCCTCTGCTCTCAGGGCCGGTCCCCGTCAGAGTCCCGCGGCCTCTGCTCTCAGGGCGGGTCCCCGTCAGAGTCCCGCCGCCTCTGCTCTCAGGGCCGGTCCCCGTCAGAGTCCCTCGGCCTCTGCTCTCAGGGCCGGTCCCCGTCAGAGTCCCGCGGCCTCTGCTCTCAGGGCCGGTCCCCGTCAGAGTCCCTCGGCCTCTGCTCTCAGGGCCGGTCCCCGTCAGAGTCCCGCGGCCTCTGCTCTCAGGGCGGGTCCCCGTCAGAGTCCCGTGGCCTCTGCTCTCAGGGCCGGTCCCCGTCAGAGTCCTGCTCCCTCTGCTCTCAGGGCCGGTCCCCGTCAGAGTCCCGCGGCCTCTGCTCTCAGGGCGGGTCCCCGTCAGAGTCCCGCCGCCTCTGCTCTCAGGGCCGGTCCCCGTCAGAGTCCCTCGGCCTCTGCTCTCAGGGCGGGTCCCCGTCAGAGTCCCGCGGCCTCTGCTCTCAGGGCGGGTCCCCGTCAGAGTCCCTCGGCCTCTGCACCAGGGCCGGTCCCCGTCAGAGTCCCGCGGCCTCTGCTCTCAGGGCGGGTCCCCGTCAGAGTCCCGCGGCCTCTGCTCTCAGGGCCGGTCCCCGTCAGAGTCCCGCGGCCTCTGCTCTCAGGGCCGGTCCCCGTCAGAGTCCTGCTCCCTCTGCTCTCAGGGCGGGTCCCCGTCAGAGTCCCGCGGCCTCTGCTCTCAGGGCCGGTCCCCGTCAGAGTCCCGCGGCCTCTGCTCTCAGGGCCGGTCCCCGTCAGAGTCCCGCCGCCTCTGCTCTCAGGGCCGGTCCCCGTCAGAGTCCCGCGGCCTCTGCTCTCAGGGCCGGTCCCCGTCAGAGTCCCGCGGCCTCTGCTCTCAGGGCCGGTCCCCGTCAGAGTCCCGCGGCCTCTGCTCTCAGGGCGGGTCCCCGTCAGAGTCCCGCGGCCTCTGCTCTCAGGGCCTGTCCCCGTCAGAGTCCCGCCGCCTCTGCTCTCAGGGCCGGTCCCCGTCAGAGTCCCGCGGCCTCTGCTCTCAGGGCCGGTCCCCGTCAGAGTCCTGTTCCCTCTGCTCTCAGGGCCGGTCCCCGTCAGAGTCCCGCGGCCTCTGCTCTCAGGGCCGGTCCCCGTCAGAGTCCCGCGGCCTCTGCTCTCAGGGCGGGTCCCCGTCAGAGTCCCGCGGCCTCTGCTCTCAGGGCCGGTCCCCGTCAGAGTCCCGCCGCCTCTGCTCTCAGGGCCGGTCCCCGTCAGAGTCCCGCGGCCTCTGCTCTCAGGGCCGGTCCCCGTCAGAGTCCCGCGGCCTCTGCTCTCAGGGCCGGTCCCCGTCAGAGTCCCGCGGCCTCTGCTCTCAGGGCCGGTCCCCGTCAGAGTCCACTGCCATTTTAAGTGGTTCCTCTAGTTCCAATTTCTCAGCAATTCAACGGAGTTTTACATTAAAAGCCTCAATTATGGACGCGGTCCTCTCCCTCTGCACAGGATGACGGCATTTATTCCAACTGAACACCAACCTGCGGTGAATATATTTCAAAATTAACGGAACTGTGTTAGAAAACCCCCGTGTGTGGTGAGCTTAACATTACCCAGGGAGGGCAGAGAGCAGAATTTATATAAAAATGTTCATGAGCTGAACTCGATTACAAGTTGGCAAAAACAGAACAAATGACAAAAATGCCACTTGCCGCAGAAAGTAGCTCAGATCTGCCACCTGCTGTTCAGACAAATCCCCTGGGACTGTTCGCTGACCCCGGTCATGTCTCCTGCCTGGGCCGGAGGCCGAGAGAAGTGGCCTCGGCCGGCTGGCGAGCTCCAGCCCAGGCACCGCGGACGCAAGGACTGGGGGGCCCAGAGCTCTGCCTGTGGAAGAAGCATCCCCCTGATCCTATGTGGGGGTTCCTGGAACATCCGTTTGAGTCCCTAGAAGGCCTGTTAGAAGGCCCAGAGTGCTCCCCAGACTCATCAGGTGACAGGTGCGTCCCTGGGCCCGGAACTGCACGCGGCTGGATTTGCTCATTAAAACCCGCACCAGCAAACCCAACCCGTGTCACGCTGTGCAGACGTGGTCGGCGTGAGGAATGGTGTATCTCCAGTTTTCAGCCGTGGCGATCTCTATTGAAACCTGCCTCATGTGAAGATGTCTTTTCCTCTTCCTTAAATGGCTTCCGATGGGGAACGTGTGTGTTTGAACGAGGCTGTTTCTCCTCTCTGTGCGGCTCACCTGCTCATACACTCTGGCTTCTCCCTGCAGGGTAACTATCGACGGAGCGAATCTGACCGTAGCCGCCGTCACCCTGAAGGACCAGGGTGCTTACGCCTGCTCCGCACAGACTGAGCTCGACGGGGTCACTGATGTCGCCCAAGTGACCGTCCTTGGTGAGTGTGCCCACTGGTGAGGCCCCGCCCCCCGCTGCTGATTAAACCCCATTGTTCTCACACAATTAAGCCCCTGCGTTTAACGTACTAGTTTGAATTTTTCAATTAAATAGTAACCCCACTTCCAGTACTTCCTCCTCTTCTGCCCAAGAACTTAATGCTCTGTCCCCTTCCCCCGGGGGGCAGTGTCCCCAGCCTCAGGGGGAGGTAGGTGGTGTCTTGGCCGAGACACCTGAAGCTGGTCCGAGCTCCCGGGCGCAGCAGCTGCCCCTCCCGGGGTGCAGAGAAGTGGGGCTCTGGGTGGGGGCAGCTGGCGTGCAGGGCCCAGGGTGGGTGTCCCTGGGGGTCACACGGTGGTCACGCTCTAAACCAGAGGCAGGGACTGCAAGGGCTCTGCAAAGGGATGCCTTTCATTTATTTTTCAAGTGACAATGCTAAGAAAGCCGTGTGCACCCCTCGCTGGGCAGTCAGCGTAGTCACCCCCGACGTCACCGTGTTTAAGGCCCCTGGCCGTCTGCCCGTGTCTGACCTGTCTCCCTCCTGGACTAACCCCAGCTCTCTGCCCCAGAAACCTGACCCATATGGGCATCCAGTCTGCCCACCCTTGAGCTTTGTTCCGCGGTGGGAGCCCTGGTAGCAGCGGGTGGTGTGTGCCCCTCCCCAGGCTGGCTTTGTCCCAGCGTGGTCTTCCTGGAGGCCCTCCCCACACCTCTCTCTCCAAGGGGATTCTAGTAACGGCTCCGTCCCCACCGGATATCCTGCCAGGGCTTTAAAAGACCCTTTACTGTAAGCTCTGAACTATCTGAAATTGTGTGACTGATACAGACATTTTGACGGTTTTCTCTTAGAATTCTGCTCTGCCTTTCACTTATACCCTTAAAAATTCTTGGTTTTGCCTCAAATCCTTTATCAGATGCCTGGATTAATCATTATCATCAACAGGCTCTGGTTGTGGGGTGCCTGGGTCGGTGGCAAATGCTGGGGTGCAGACTGAGAGGAGGGAATTCGGCCTCTCTGGAGGCAGCGGTGAGGAGTGAGCGAGTGAGGGGCTGGAGCACGTCCCGTGGCGCGACGTTTCAGGGGCAATGAGTGAGCGCCATGTTGGGTTTTCCCAAATAATAATATAATATAGTAATAATAATGAGCAGGAGGAGGAGGAAGACGAAGCAGAAAAAGTTGTTCCCAGGTGGTAGAAGGTATGGGTTTCCTTCGGTGGAATGGTTCCTTTTGATGAGAGGTTTGGCCACCGAAATTCCAGCCACTTCACAGGATGACAAGCAGACAGGTTCGGTCCTCTAGTAATTACCCCAATCGTAATTCACCACATTAAGTAGTTCCAGGTGAAGTGGACTTGATCCCAGGTGCACATATGTGGGGACACGTGTGGGTCCCGTGGGCATTGTCCCAAGTCTTCTGGGCAGCGGTGGGCAGCGAGGGATGGGGTTCCCGCCACGGGGCGCACGCCACCTGAATTTCCTCGTAAAGTGTAATATTTCAGTCTTGTAATTAGGCTGCCATTTACCAGAACCATTAAACTTTGATCATTTTAAATAAATAGTGGCCATGCTTATACATAGAATTACCAATTATTAGTAGAATAAAGGGACAATAAAAACACAGTCTCTGAGATGGCTGCTTTTTCTTAACCACTTTTTGGAGTTTATGCTCTTAATTTTTTAGGTCATTCTCAGGCTGTAAGAGTCATATTCCTGTAATTAACAGTAACAAGTGACAGATCCATGCATAGCTTCTCAAAGCCTCGTTTTCCTGGAAAACAGTTTTTGAAAGCGTATGTTTGACCCATTTCAGTCTGAACTTTCCAAAGTCCTCAACATCCTGTAAGAGAATTTTCCTTCTAAGTGTCAGCAGCACCGGCCATTGCAGCTCCGTAGGACAGAGTTTTGGTGTCAGTGCAGCGGCTGCAGGCGTGGCTTCGGGACTTGCTGGGAGGGTCAGTTCCCTGAGGACTAGAAACCTGCTGATAACTCCTGATTTAAGGCACCCACAGGTTCTAAATATGAACGTGTTCTCTTCTGAATTGAAAACACGTTTTTTGTGAGTATAAATGTTCAGCCATTGACAGATGCTGGGGTCGGGGGCAGAGGCTGCTGCCCTTGGAGAAGGACTAGCCGTGGGAAGGCCGACTGTGCCTGTCCCTGTCGCCTCGGAGAAGAGAGACATGTCCGCGAGGGCATGGGAGAATCGCAACCAGATTTTGGAGGGAGAACCACGAGGGATAAGATACCATTGTACTGTTGCTTTCACTGTGAGCACTGTAAATGGCCATGTGCGTCAACACTCTTAAAGGCTGTCACCCCCAACTCAGTCTCCTGCTTTGGGCCTTGGGCTCCTCCGGGCAGACCCGCCGTCCTCCGGCGCAAGCAGCCTCCCTGCCCCTGGTCAGAGCCCAGAGATGGGGCCAGCAGGGCCCCCAGGAACACTGGCGTGTGGCTGGCACGGCCCTGGAGGCCTGGCCAGTGGTGGCTGTGACCCCCAGTAGGGAGCAGAGGTGGAGGCGGCTACCTGCGAGCCGTGACGTGCGGAGGGCGGGCGCTGCCCCGCGCCTGGGCGAGGCTGGCGGACAAAGCCCACGCCTGGCACTGTGCTCAGCTTCCCTTTCCCGTGACCAGATGTCCCGGACCCACCAGAGGACCTGCGCTTGTCTGAAAAACAGGACAGGAGTGTCCGGCTGACGTGGGAAGCTGGAGACAGCCACAACAGCGACATCAGCGGTAGGGGCGCCCTGGGACGGCTGTGCCACTCACTCCCAGGGTCACAGTGCCCCTGAGGCCAGCCTTAGAACACCCTTTAGACCTTCCCCGCGGGGTATAAATCTTAGGGCACCTTACACATGCCCGGCTGGCTCTCATCGCTTTCCGTGTCCGCTGCCAGAGTACATTGTGGAATTTGAAGGGAACAAGGAGGAACCCGGACGCTGGGAGGAGCTCAGGAGAGCCCAGGGACAGGAGACGACAGTCGTGTTACCTTTGGTTCCATACGTGACGTACCAGTTCAGGGTCATCGCCGTGAACGAGGTCGGGAGGAGCCAGCCCAGCGTCCCGTCCGACCACCATGAAACACCCCCAGCGGGTAAGTGGCTTCTCCTCGGGCTTCTCGCGACACGTTCCGTTTGGCCCGTCTTTGAATATCTAAAAAGAAAACCCAAGATTGCTAGAGAGGGGTCTAGGCTCTTAGATCTTTCCCAGCCTAGAGTTTGAAAAATTCTGTAAACTAAGAACTCACAAAATATTCCCATTTCACCCATCTCATAAGTATGAATAAATGTCAGTGGGGAGGCACACAGGCAGCCATTACTCTGGGTAACTTCTGATAACCAAATATCATGTTGAAATCAATACAAAGCAGGTTCTACATTGAAGTTCAATATAGAGAGGGAGTCAAGGAGTCCACTTTCTGAAATAAAACTTCTAACCCATTACAGACACCTGGTTAAATTTTCAGTGTATCTGATATCGTTCATTTCAGGCATCTCGTGTATTTTTTTGTAGCTCAATGCCTATCTAAATTCCAAAGACACTTTGCTTAAATCCTGAGAATAATGGTGCTAGTTTTACCAAATGGGCGTAGCCATCCATGTGCTGTTTCCCAGGGAATGAACATGCCAGGACATAAGTCCCTGTGGGGACTGAGAAAAGGCAAGTAGAGGTAATAGCTGAATCAGATACTTACGTGCTCTGAGTTGAACTTGGCCCTGAGCCCCCACTTAGCCCTTTCCAGTAAAGTGGATCCATCTCCGTATATTCCTCGGGCATATTACATGCTGTTTCCTATTTCTTGTCCCTAAACTCAGCTGTTGATGTTAATACCTGAGGTTTAGTTTCATTAGCTTAGAGGCACTTATTCACAACATAGCATTTCCAACAATAATTGTGATGGGAAAAGTAAAGCAAGTTTAAAAATATAAAGAGCAGATTTAAAATTAAAATATATAAAGTAAAACATTTACTCTACATTGAATAATTATATCAGTCCAAGAACACTAACTACTCCTTTAAATAAAATATACATTTTAAGGCTGCCTTATGAAAGATCTTGGAGGCGTTAACTAATCTTATTGTGGTAATCACTTTGCAATATATACATATAAATATGAAATGTAAGTACATATTTATGTATATACGTATATCGAATCATTCCATTGCACATCTTAAACGTACACACTGTGATTGGTCAATTATATCTCAATAAAGCCGGGGAGAAGCAGGGGAAGCTGCCTTAGGAGCTGAGCTTCATGGAAATTAACAAATATATCAAAGTTATTGAAATATTTTTTGTGGGAATGTGGAGACAATATGATGATTTACCTATGGACCATGCAATTGGAAAAATAATTTTAATGCTTGTGATTTTTCAGCTCCAGACAAGAACCCACAAAACATAAGGGTCCAAGCCTCTCAACCCAAGGAAATGATTATAAAATGGGAGGTGTGTATTCTTTAACGTGTTATGTGTTTCTTCGTGGTTTTTTTTTTTTTTTTTTAAGATTTCATTGGGGAATTGGGGGAGGGGAACAGCATTGGGGAACCGGGGAAAGGGAACAGACAAGTTGCTGCCCTTTTGTTCTTCAGTCTAGTTGCGGAGGACGTTGCTTCACTGGCCCATGTTGGTATCGTCATTGCGCTCTTCCTGGGTGAGGCAGTCGGTCACTGGCCTCTGGACAGCTGCTCACAATGGCTCCTGGCAGCTCATAAGAGCTCACACCAGCTGCTGGCCAGCCCCACTGCAGCCTATGCTGTCCCTGGCGACTCATGGCAGCCCAGCTCCAGGTGGAGCTGTTGTTCACCATCTTAGCTGCAGAGGGCAGTGTCACTGGCCCTCATGTGGGATCTGAACCGGGGCCCTGCTGCTCAGAGCTGGTGTCCCAAGCCAACTCCTAACCAACCCACCATTTGGCCGGCCCCATTTTTCCTCCTTTCAGTCTGCATGCTAAGTATAATGATAGAAAATGTTCTTTACATTTTTAAGAACAAAGAGATAAGACTTTTATATTTTATTATGTGTTATAAATATATTTTGTATATTTTAAAGATCGTTGGATTAGAATGTTGTGAAATTGAGTTTTATAGTGGTAAATAATTTAAAGAAGATTATCCAGGTTGATTTAATTATAATCGATTTCCAGAATTTCATATTCCTAATATTTTTTTTATCACTATATAAATTTTCTCCCATTCAAAAAAATACTGATACCTTAACCTGTCACCTCTTTTAAGTATATGGTCTAATAAATATTATGTATATCAAAAGAGTGACTCCCAAATAATAGTCCTACCATTGGCATTTTGTACACTCGCTTCTAATTCTGAGGAATCTTGTCCAGGAAACATCATTAATAAATTGTTCCAGACCCAGTGGCTGAAGTCCCCAGGGGTTGGCAGTCCTGCCCGTCCCCACTAGAAACCCACAGAGCTAGGACTTAAACATGGGTGCCCTTGGGCTTCAAATGCTACTGTCCCCCTTTTAATACCTCTTAAAACCTATTCAATGGATTTTCCTCTTTAAAGTTGGCATAAAATGGTATATTTGCTCAGATAACTTTAATTTTGTGTGTGTGTTATTCTAAATTTCTCCTATAACTGGATAACTTTTCTTCCCTTTCTATTTCTTGGTCATATTTCGTGAACAAGTATTTTAATTGGAAAGTAGATTCCTGATTAATAATAGTCCTCCCACATTGAATTATCCGAATTTTACATAAGAATAGAACGTTTTTTAATATATGCTGGAATATACTAATTTATTCCCACACCTCATTCCAGGAACGATTTTTCAGAGAATTTTAGACGTATGAAGTTTGCTTAGACTTTTTCCCCCTTCTTACCTGATCGCATGGCTCATACCTGTAAAATAGTTAATATTTTTATATTAACACTAACTGTTTATTCCCATTTCAGTGAAATTAACTTTTACAAGTTTAAAATTTGAAAAAAAAAATGATAATACACAGAAACCAAATACATTTAAGAATATTATTCTTTCCTTGAATTTGTGGTCATACGTCATTGCTACCACATTCCTTGCTAATTACTTAACTTATAGACTGCAATTATGTTGGTATTTTATTCTTTTCGAATACCTCTGTCTTACCCTCTTTTAAGTTCCACAGACATTTCCGTAAGTGAGATGTGGTAACTGCATAGATGACAGTGACACTGCCATGAGCAGGTCAGCTCCTCTGAGAAGTGCCGGGCTCCCTGCACCCTCCCCGTAACCCTCAGCGCTCCCCTGGGAGCTGCCCTAGCTCATGGTGTCAGACACAGAAGCTGACCAGAGCTTAATGACGTCACCAGGTGCTGAGCGTGAAAAGAGGGCGGGTGTCTTCGGACCTTCCTCCTGTTCCTTTTACTCACAGGTCACTCTATTCCCCCCAAAGAAAGGCAAGGCTTGTTACTAGTGCCTTCTCCTTGTGATAATGGGATTACACCAAGCAAGCGCTTGTAATTTGAAGAGCAATTGATGTGTAGTTTAGTAAGTAATTGACTGTGGGATGGAAGGAGTCGGCGATTTGGAAGACGCTGACAGTGTGTGTGTGTTGTGTTCCGTTGTGTTTATTATTTTGAAATACCAGAGGTCTACTAATTAGAGGCACCCCCAGTGAAGTTTAAGAGCGTTTATTCAGTGGTTGTTTTTGTGCATGGAGTATCCTGTGGACAGGTGGAAAATGCCAGACCTTTCCAGGTAGACATGCAGACAGTGAATGACCAGATACCCTTGAGAGACTGACTTTCAGATGAATTCTTGTCTCCAACATAATGATCTCACAGAAGAAATTTGTCTGAAAAAGCTCATCTTTCACAAAGGGTTAAAACTCAGAAGAGCCCTTAGAACAGCTTAGATGTCTCCAATTTTCGCTTTATGATTTTTGTGTAGGTATCAAACATCATTCAATTAAAAGTGATGTATTGGGCCGGCCAAATGGTTCAGTTGGTTAAGAACTCACTCAAGAGTGCAAGCTAAGCTCTGAGCAACAGCAGTTCGATGAACAGCCCAAGCTGAATTGCCCCGCTGCACTGCCAACAGGTGGCAGGATGACTCAGCTAAAAGAGAAAAAAAAAGTGATGTATTATGAGGTCCTTGGCTTATATAGGGCAGGAAAACAATAAATACATGAAGTCTTGCAAGTTCCTTGTTGGGGCCGAGGGAGTCATGATTGCTGAGTATAGTCTGGAGCTAAGAGCTCATGTGGCCTGGTTGGCCGGGGTGCTGACGCCACTGGGGAATTTATATTCATCTCAGAGAAAAACACCTGAGGCCGAAACTTCCTGTGAGCGCGGGTAGAAGGTTTTTGTTTCTCTCTGATTCTTTTTTCTCTGAGCTAATACAAGTGTTCAGCTTGGAATAAACCTAGACTGGAAATTATTTTGCTTGTGTTACCACGCTATGCTTTCTGCTCAATTCCAACCAATGCCTCTGATTAGTATTTTAATCAATTCGATTGATATGAGAAGCATTGCAAGTTCTGTAAGAACACTGAACCACTCACATACACAGACAAAATTATTGCTTATACAAGTGAACCTTACGGTCTCGGACTAAAATTAGATGTTTAATGTATTTCATATAACTGATTTCATTTAAATGCATAGCCCCATGTTTGTGAAATTAATAAAATGGCTGATATCACATTAATGTTTTTTTAATTAAAGAGTTGCTCAATTAAAACCGAGAGTGGAAATGACCAATTTCCTATAGTAGAAATCAATCCCTCCACTAAATTTCCCTGTAAGTTAAGTGTATGCATGTGTGTGTGTGTGTGTGTTGGGGGGGGGTGTTGTTTTCTCTTAAAGGAAGAGAAACAGAATGATCAGGGAGCTGGGAAATCATCCCACATAGGAGGTCAATCTGGGCGCTCAGGTGTAAGCGTGCATCTTCTCTGAAAATGAAGGTGTGCTCCACCTCTCTGCCCTGGAGCGCGTCGGGCGCAGGAGAGTTCTGGTGAGCACCGTGGGAGACCCATTCACAGCCACGGAACTCACGGCCGCATCCTTGGGTCTCCAGCTCTTTGGGAGTGAAAACGTAGAATCTAGAGGAAAGTCTAAACAAGAAGCAAAACCCTGTGTGGAATTCCTTAGTAAATTCTTTCATATGAAAAGTTAGACTTAACAAGGGCGGGACACGGGCATCTAAACTGTGGGGTTCATACTACTTGGTGGAGCTGAAGGATTGTCTTTCAAACTTGGAAACAGAGTGACAAAAATGTTCACAACTACTTCTAGGCCAAAGAGGGGATTTAATAGCTTCCAGGAAAAGAGGCCTGCGTTGCGGGGCTCCTTAGCCCGTTAGGGTGGCTTGTCGCCGTATCTGACCTCACCCATCTGGGATCGCCCGGCTGAGCCTTGCCTTGTCTTTTAGCCCCTGAAGCCCATGGAGCAGAACGGACCGGGACTGGAGTACAGAGTGGCCTGGAAGCCCCAGGGAGCCTCGGTGGAGTGGGAAGAAGAGACTGTCACAAACCACACCCTGCGCGTGATGACGCCCACGGTCTACGCTCCGTATGAGGTTCAAGTCCAGGCCACCAACAGCCTGGGCGCCGGCCCCGACCCCCAGCCAGTGATTCTCTACTCGGGGGAGGACTGTAAGTGGCCACTCAGCACAGTGTCTCAGCCAGCTCGCGCTTCTGCCCTTGAGCACAACCGGCTCCCCGTGCCTGCAGAGAGGAGGGGCGTGCTGTGGGCGACACAAAGAAATGTCACTTGGGCTTCCTGCATTAGGGTCGGCTGCAGGAGACTGATGGGTATAGAGTGGTGAGGAAGTATGTCGAGAGGTTTACTTTAATTTCCCAATAAAGCCATTTCTGTATTGAACATCAAAGCCCTAGAATAATCAGGTTACAGTTGCATTTGCCCCCACATGTCAGAGAGCTCCCAACAGCCCCGGCTGTGTGTCTGGGGCCTTCCTAACAGGTGAGGGACAGACCCAGATTTGATACAGAAGTACACGCCCATGGAGTTCTGAGATGCTGGTGAAACCTATTCTTAAATGCTTGCACCATAATTGCTGCAGATAGATGATCGGAGAAAGGAAGCTCACGGCGCCGCAGATCACACACATGAGGGCTTATCCCCATCCTTCTTCCAGTCCCCAAAGGTATAATTTATCCAAGAATAGAAGGTGGAGTGTGAAATGACCAATTCCTGGTCACCTGTTCTCCGAACTCTGCCACCCAAATAAAGCTACAAAGGCCACGTTGCTGACCGGAGACACTAGTCTTGGCTGCTCTGTTGGTTTATTCCTCTGTTGTTAGCTCCCCTGTGGAATGGGGATGACGCCCACTTTACAGGGTTGTTCTTAGGGTCTTGTGAGCCAGTCCAGCTCAGGCCCTTAGAACCAGGCCTGACGGGTACCATATGCACAGGTAATGTAGCTGCCGGCAGTAATAGCAGTAATAGTAGTTTCCTGAGTAATTTTAGTTGCGGTTTTGGCCTAGCTCACCTGCTTCCAAAGACAGCGAGACCGCAGAATAGTTCAGGATTCATTCCTACGTGTGTCCGCCGGAGAGCGCTGTTTCTCACAGCCTTGCAGGCTGCCCTCCCGGAAACCCACGTGGGCTGAGGACTTCCTCTGGGACGAGACGCTCTTGGTTCCATTTGGAGCTGACCTCACAGCAGTGCTTTCCGCTGGTTACACCGTATGAAAGCTCAGCCTTTGCAGAGCATGCTAGTAATTGCGTTTGGAGTTTATGGAAAGCTAACCATTCTTGTGCTTCGCAGATCCGGACACAGCTCCGGTGATCCAGGGCGTGGACGTCATAAACAGCACGGTGGTTCGAGTGACCTGGTCAGCAATCCCGAAGGACAGAGTCCACGGCCGTCTGAAAGGATACCAGGTGTTTGTCATAGATTTTCTTCTTGTTGCTGTTGAATTAATAGTTTTCCTGCAAATAGGAACAGATTTCAGAAGCAGACGAGAGAGAACCTGCCACTGTGGCTGACGTGTGAAAGGGGCCTGTTTTCATTGCAGATAAATTGGTGGAAAACAAAAAGCCTGCTGGACGGAAGAGCGCACCCCAAACAAGTGAACATCCTGAGATTTTCAGGACAGAGAAACTATGGCATGGTTCCTTCCCTGGACGCCTTCAGTGAATTTCACTTAACCATCTTAGCCTATAACTCCAAAGGAGCCGGGCCCGAGAGTGAGCCCTACACGTTTCAAACGCCGGAAGGAGGTGAGCGCCAACACGGGGTTTTCAATGGCCGACTCCAACATGTCTTCCCTCATTCGCAGTTACTATGAACTTCAGGAGTTAGCTTCTCAGCGTCTGTGGAAAAACTAGGCTAATGGGCCTTGGTGTAAATCTACCGATTTATGAGTCTGTCCTTGGTCTTGTGTTTTCTAGTACCTGAACAGCCAACTTTTCTCAAGGTCGTCCAAGTAGATAAAGATGCCGCCACTTTGTCCTGGGGCCTCCCAAAGAAGCTGAATGGGAACTTAACGGGCTACGTGTTACAATACCAGATAAGTACGTGGGGCTCCAAGCTCGACGCCCCGTTATGATTTCCGTCTTCAGTGAGGATTTGGCTTCGAGTCTGTGATGGCAGCTTGTAGGCTGGCATGCTTCCTTACAGCACGGGGGTCATAACTGGCTTGGAGGCACACCCAGCCCGCTGCCTGGTTTCATGAAGACAATTTTATTGGAACAGGGCCATGTCCACCCGTTTACATTTGTCCATAGCTGTTTCTCACTGTGGTGGCCAAGTTCAGTCTTGGCAACAGAGACTGCATAGGCCACAGAAGCTAAGATATTCACAATCTAGTCCTTTTCCAGAAGGTTTGCCAAGCTCTGTTTCAGAAAAAAACCAACACGCTGATGGGTACCAGAACACATGCCCTTAATGTTTATTTAGAAGATACCTTGGGCCAACTACTAGCTCTCAATGTAGGCAGGTGTTTGTTTTGACTAAACCTCGGTTTTCCTGTGTGTGCTACAGTCATAATTATGTCAGCTTCATAGAAATAAGTGAGTTGATGGCTGTGAATAATTAGGATAGTGCGTTGCATACCTCAAGCATCCGTAGAAGCAAAGACAAGGGCAGTGTAACTCGAACTGTTAAGACTCTGTGGTGTGAGGCATTGCTCTTTGTTTCTTTAGTAAATGACACTGATGAGATTGGAGAACTAAGTGACATCAACATCACAACCCCATCCAAGCCCAGCTGGCGTCTCTCGAACCTCAGTGCCACAACCAAGTATAAGTTCTACGTGCGGGCGTGCACAGCGCAGGGCTGCGGGAAGCCTGTCACGGAGGAGGCCACCACCACAAGAGCGCGCAGTAAGTTCCGGAAGGTCCCACCTGCGCTTCTCGCCGTGCTGTGGCAGGGATGCACGTGCTCGCCGTGTAAATGAGAAACGATTGTGTCTCAGTCTGGCTGACCTTTTGTTTTCCACTGACGTCAATACACAATTTACTTACCTTGTTTGGAAAGTTCACATTGACTTAATTTATGGATTTCTACAGAACAGCAATCCAATTATAGCTTTAGTGTATGTAAGGTCAGGGACTATGATTTTACTTAATTAAAATAGAGCGACACAAGGTCATAAAGTTACTCATAAGGTTAGTACAAGGACATTTTTCTTTTGGAAATGTTCCCACACAAAAAATATTTGTCTCTTGCCCAGCTAGACATTTTGCAACACTGATCTAATACATTTCGCTTCCACATCTTGACTCATAGATGCACTGATTTATGTATCTATTTTATTTTACTGTCACTGGTTGATAGCAAATAACTGGCTTGAAAACGGCCCATAAATCTGTGGTTTCATTTGTACAATTCTTGTCATTCAATTGCACTTTAAAAATGTTTTTCCAACTCAGAACCATTTCCCTTCCAAAATTATTTCTCCAACTTTGATTTCAGTGTTTTGCTAAGCTTTCTCTAACATCACCAGGGCATGAGGAGAGAAAGAAGGAGGTAGAATAAGAAAGGAATGTACAAACCGTAAGTTAAAACAAGGGCCGTATGTGAGGCTCACGCTGACTGGACCAGGAAGGAAATTTGAGGAACAGAAGGGGAAGCCGAGATGCAGGAGGGAAACAGAGTCATTAGTTTATCATGTACCACGTGTCAGACGCCGTTCTGGGTGATTTTCCAAATTTTAGATTACAAAAAAGGTAAAATCCGTGGAAAAAAAGAAAACTAATAACCAGGAAAATGAAATTCTCTGTTATTTATAAAAAATAGACATTGAAATAGATTTGAGGTTGTGAATCATTGTAAAATCAGTGTGTTTGAGGGTGAATGGCTGTGCTCTGACTTCACTGTCAGTTTGTTTCTCCCTTTTATGGTTCTTACATTTCTAAATAATGAAGGGTTTGTGTTTTCCTCACACTCCCTAAATATAATACTCAAAACTCCCCTTTATGGGGAAAATAAATATATTCAAATAGTTTCTCCCAAGAAACCCACAGTTTATTCCAAGGACAAATTAGACACCAACTGCTATGAAGAACTCATTTACCTGCACCTAAGAGATTTAAAGACAGTGATTGAAAGCTTTCTAGTAACTAAGAGGACCTCACTTCCCAAGAGTTCAAATGGGCACCATGTGTTCGATACACAGAAATGCGTTCAGAATAGTCATCGTCTAAATGTTGCACCTCCTGTATTTTTTTTGAGGGCAGTGTCACTGGCCCTTTTGTGTGGCACCTGAACCGGGTCCGCTGGCTTCCCTAGCCAGCGCTTAACCATCGCGCCTCTCGGCTCGCCCAGACCTCCTGTATTTTGAATGACAGAGTTTAAGGCGTGGAAAAGGTTGCCCTTTTGTAGAAGCAAGACCACAGTATGCACAAGCCATGCTATCCCCATTCTTCCAGCTGGCATCATGTAGGAACACTGTCTCACGTGTCCTCACTGGAGTTAGGCATTTGATATGGATGGAGATACTGGAAAATTTAGACTCGGTTGCATTCATATCTGACAGAGTGGTTTTAGAGGATGGAAAATGCTGTGTGTGTGGTTTCATACATGTTGTTACAGCTTTTCTGCAAACTAGAGGTGTAGCTATTGTGCTCGAGTGTCTCACAGAAATGTGTTCGCTGCCATGTGTGTTAGTAATTTGAAAACATCTCTCACTAATAATACGTTTGTGCTCTTTTCCAGGGATCCGCATTTTCAGTATTGCAGCAGCTGCCCTTCCCCAGTTGACTCTGATTTTCCTTCCGTAGGCATGACTTGCCCTAGTTGCAGGAAAGAAGCTGTAATCCCTTTTCCCACTGAATTTTAGCATGCTTCTTGAAAAAAGAAAAATACGTATTTTGTCATTGAGGAGCTACATGTTGATATCACTAAACATTCTATGATTGATAACTTTTGTGCCACTTGGAATCTGTGCCAGTGTCTCTTTCTTCTCTGTGCTCTGTCTAGATAGCACATTTTAAGGTCAATCTGACATTTCTTCAGAGAATGGAATTTAGTATACAAGCATTTTTTTCTGATTATTTTCAGTTGTTACTCTGATTTTCAGGTGCTTCACATTCCATAATCTAAGAGGAACAGAAAGATGAAGTTGATTAGAAATATTCTTTCTTGCGTCATTACTGGTTTGAATAAAACCCTTGCTTTGCTCTATTTTTCAAAACCTTGCACTACTTAATATTATATTACTATTTCTATTTTTCAAAGACAGAATTAATTGCATTCTGTTTCAATGGTGTGCAATCTTAATGGCTTTGCTCAACTAACATAGCTGGGCTGATTTCTTCCCTGGCGCCATCTTTAATGACATCCTTTTGTTATCAATAACTATATAATCAATTTCTAGTCTGTGGTAAAACATTTTAACTAAGTTTTAACATGTAACATGGTGTGCCCATTTAAAACAAAGTTTAGAAACCCCTAGTATTCTCAACATGGAATATATTTTATCTTCAGTATAAATTTTTAACATTGTCTGGTTTATATTTATTCTATTGATTTTATTCTTAGCAAAATATCTAAGAAAATATTTTATATATTTTGTTTCAAGATCAGAAATTAAATGCATCTTTTCATTACACCTGACTCATTTTTATCTGAATCTGTGAGATTCTACAATTAATATATTGGCATATTCATGGTTTTTTTGTTATTTTTTTTAGAAAAGTATCCATGTCTCATAGCACTTTCAAATATCTCAGTGTATTTCATTTATATGTTCCTATAAACCTGCATTTTTATATAGCTTAAGTTTCTACAAATTTAATATATTTAGTATATGACAATATCATGATACTTTTCCATCAATATTTACAGAGAACAAGGCAAAAGAAATAATATACAATTAAGGTGTCACATGCTTTCCATTAGGAGCCACATGGCCACGTTCAGTTTCCTAATCATTTTGTGAAAGTTCAAATTGCACAAGTGACACTGTATAACTTTTTGAAGCCTGTGCTGGTTTTGAACCATTCATGTGACCAGGCAGATTTATGCCACCATTTCATCAGCATGCATATCATCTTAAAAGGACATGAATTAAGTGAATTTCATTGACTGCATTTCAGTATGTTAAGACAGAAAAGCTTGAAATGTTGACTTGATTGATCTCTTGATAATGCAAGAGGGAAAATAAAATGCCACCAGTGGCTCTTATTCATCTCAAATAACAGTATATTTTTTAGTTTTCATGTCCTGCTTTTCAGTGATTCCAGCTTATATGACTTAACTGTGTACATTCCTTAGGTAAAAGCATTGGGAAGATACCAGAAGGCGTAAATGTTACTGGAAAGGTGCACCCAGTAGAGGCGTTTGAGCCGGGAGCCGAGCCCATAGTCCGCCTGCTGCCTAAGAGCTGGGTGGATAACAATAGCATTTTTGAAGATGTAATTGAGACAAGAGGGAGAGGTGAGAAGTGAGATCGTGTGCGGGGCAGCCTTAGAAGCCGTCCGCCTGCCCTAGAGGGCTAGCTGGCACGTGCTTCCTGTATTAAAGGCGAAAGCATGGAGTGGTGCATGCCCATAAAACAGTCCCTCCAGTTTGTTTCTCCGTAGCCATTTAAGTTATCAAAGTGAGAAATGCCCTACGAAGGTCCAGCTCCCCATATTGTTTGGCCAGAGCAGTTGCCTAAAGATATCTCCTGCTAATTAACACATAACAGAAACTAAAACGAAAATCAGACCAGACCACAGAGACGCCGCGCCACCTGCATATAACCAGGGTGCCTCTGCTTCTGCTGCTGCTCATGTAACTTGACCTGCTGCCCTCGCCTTGTGGTTTCCATCCTCAGAAACAAATGCAACTAGAGAGGGCCCTCCCTCAATAAAGATGAACGACCTGACTCCACTCTCCCAGTGAAATGCCCTTCAGGTCACATTCCCTCGAGGGTCGCTCGAAGGAGAAATAAAACTGATGCTATTTTTTGTGTTAAAAGTGACGTTTAATTGTCCCCAAAGGGGCACCGTCCCAGTGACTGTTGGTAGCATTCAGCATGTGCCTCTCTCTGCCGCAGAATATGCCGGTTTGTATGACGACATCGCAACGCAAGGCTGGTTCATTGGGCTGATGTGTGCCATTGCTCTCCTCACACTCACGCTGTTAACCATTTGCTTTGTGAAGAGGAACAAAGGTGGGAAGTACTCAGGTAAAGTGGCTTCCTTTTCTGCATTCAATTTATTGGGGTAACATTACACATGGAACAACTTAAGTGTCCTTCAGTCGATGAATGGAGAAGGAGGAGGTGATAGGTGCACACAACAGGCTATTACTCGGCCATAAAAAGATGGAATGCTGCCACTTGAGACAATATGGATGGACCCTGAAAGGGTCACACTAAGTGACATAAATCAGATGGAAAAGGACAAGAATCAAGATTCCACTCATGTGGGATATAAAACAGCAGCAAATGAGTTGTTTTTTAACATGACTTTCAATTTATGTAATAGTATTTCCTAGGAGGCATGCGTCAGAGACGTGTCTTGTTTTCTTAGTTACATGTTTCAGTCAATTTATATTCGCACATTAGATACACAATGTACTGAGAGGAAAGATTATTCCTGTATCGAGTAACCAGATAGATGGTCTAGAGTATCATCGCCAGGTGGCTACTGCTTACCAGCTTCCAGTACTTAAAATAGGCTCCAGTGAGACTTAAATACTTCCAGGCCTTTGTTTTGTAAAACATCAGAGACGTTGAGGAGACTCATTGCTAGGCTACACACACACACACACACACACACACACACACACACACACACACACACGAGAACACACTGTTTACAGCCCCTCCCCGCCTACATCCATGGTCCTGGGATTTCTTGCGTGAGCGCCCTCCTAACAGCACGGGTCCCACTAGCCACCTGCATCTAAGTGAACCGTTGCTGGGGACGCAGGTCTTATGTCCATGACATATGCTGGCTATACTGCCGCCTGAGCTAATGGTACCTAAATTATAAATAAATAAATAAAGCAATAAATAAATAAATAAATAAAGCCTAGGGGATATAATAGTTGGCTTCCCTTTCATTTCCTTCAATTTCCAAATTTATTGTTATCTTTTCCAGATAGACAGATTATGTTGTTGTTGCTCTTATTAGTTTTTCTTAGTATTTGTGATGCTTCTATTTGGGGAAAGCTTTAGATCCCACTGCCAGCTATGACCTTGTGATGTCCAGATTAGTGACAGGTCATCGACTTAGGATCCATCCAGCAAACTTTCACTGGGGGCCCCGTATGTATACTGAACAAACGAGCATGGCTCCTAAATTGCTGCAAAATTACACGGAAGATTTATGGAATTAGCCATCTCGTTTTTCCCTGTGACGACAGAATTGTTATGACTTAGATTCGCAAGGACAAATGAATGTTCGGGGTGATTAATCGGGAGCCTTATGGAAACCTAACATTCCCATTTGAGCACCCACCCCCAAAACGGTCGTCATGAAGCGTGGTCCGATCCAAATGCTACCGGAGCGTCCCCCTTAAAAGAAAATGTCGACACCTCCCATTGCGGGACAGCCAAGGGACCCCCAGTACTGAAAATAGTGGAGGTGCCGTGAGGGGGATGGAGGTTTCCTGGCGAGTGAGGCCGGGGCCTGCTGGTCCTGTGTCCCACCGTTCAGGGACAATGTAGTGGGAAATGTCACCATCGACCTGAATACCCTGATTGCAGAGGCAGTTTGGAGTAAGAGAGACGAGGACCAGCCACGTGGTCGCCTCTCCTTTCTGTGGTTGAACGACACAGAGCTGGTGTGCCCAGTGGCGCCCTGACCAGGCTCAGGACAGAGAGGCGAGTTCAGCCCTCTGGCCTTCCTTAGCCGCAGTCACGTTGGACGCCGCAGGAAGGCCTGTCGCCCACAGCGCTGAGCCGCAGGGAGCTGTGGCGTCGGGGGCGCTGCTGGCAAAGGCAGGGCCCAGAAAGCCCTTTCTGCCCTGGGAGGGTCCCTGGCGGGCGGTAGATGCAGCCGCACGAAACGACCCGACTCGCCCGCGTCCAAGGCTGAGCTGCCCTCGCTGGGCGGCCGCCTCCCAGCAGCCAGCTCCCACGGCTTTAAAGCGATCTGCGCTCCTGTCCCTGCTTTTTCCAGTGAAAGAGAAGGAAGACCTGCACCCAGACCCGGAGGGCCAGTCGGGGAAGGACGAGACGTTCGGCGACTACAGGTGAGCGCGCCTTCCGTTTCCGTGTGCGGGGCCGTCTGCAGGCCGGGCGCCAAAACAAACAGTGTCTCGTCTGCAAAGAACGGCCCGTGAACGTCGGGCCTTCCGCGATGGCGCCCGGGCCTCTGTGTGCGGGGCAGGCGGAGGCCTGGGACGTCCGTGAAGCCCGGTGTGCCGGCGCTGCCCGCCTCTCTGGGTAGCTGGACACCTCGCAGTCGCTCTTCTGCTTGGCCGTTACAGACCCAGGCTGTGATGGATTTACGCCCACGGACACGCACTGTGTGCACCTACTGTGTGCACCTACTGTGTGCGCCTACTGTGTGCGCCTACTGTGTGCGCCTACTGTGTGCACCTGCAAAGGTGGAAGTCACCCTGTCCCCAAGGTGAGCCTGGTCTGCAGAGGATAACCTTCTGTATGCCAGTACCTGTAGTCAGCAAAACAGAATAACAGCAGAAAAGGAGCCGCCCTTTCTGCCTAGGAGAGGTTCTGGAAAAGGGACACCCAGAAACTAAGATCAGCTTAGAGGCTGACAAGGCACGTGTTGTCACTAACTCAGGGCCCATGAGCGCCTTATGAGGATATAAACGTGGGAGAATCGCACAGCATCTGGTGGGAGGCGTGTCGCTCTCGGACGTGTCACCCCCTCTCTGTGCTGCTGTCCCTCCCCTCTGCCCCTCTCCCCCGCCCTCCCCGGCCCGGAAAGCTCTTGTTGGGATGTCGTCGTGTCCAGCGGTCCTCTGTACTGCAGCCGAGACAGCCGTTGCCATTCCCAGGCCCTGTGGCCGTTAGCGCCGGCCACACCGGCGTCGGGCGGATCCGAGGCCGCCCGGCCCCTCCCTGGGCCCAGGGACCTGGGGTGTTCCGAGCGGCTGTCCTGGGTTAGTGTGAACGTCCGAGCCTCTTTAGAGACTGACTGCTCTGCACATTATTTCTCTTTCTTCCACTGAGTAAACACTCTCTTTAGATTTTTATGTTTCTTGAAAAGTCACATGAAGTTCTTTCCAGACTAAGGAGCGTTAAAGGGGAAGAAGGAAAGGGAGGAGGTGGCGGGGGGGGGGATGGGAATTTACAAATTGTGCCTCAAATTTCAGGAGGCTGGGGCCACTCTGAACCTACAGCCACTGTTTAAAATCCTTTGGAAAGACAAATATTACTCAAATTTATAGGCAAGAAAACTCAGACAGTGCCTTATTCAAAAACACATCCGTCATGCTCTGACATTTCTTTCAAAAGAGGTGCAGCCGTCCCCTGAGCCCCCACCTGCGCCCTCAGAGTGGCCGATGTCTCCACCCCCTGCCTCAAAGCCATGTTCTCACCGGGAAATGATCCGATCTCCAAGCTGTCCCCCGAGACAGCGTCCCTGGACGCTGTGCCCCTGCACCACGAGTCTCATTCTTCCAGCTTCTCCGCATGGCTGTCACCACCGTGACCTGGCCTGAAGCCAGTGCCGCATGTTGGTTTTTTGTTGCTGTTTTTATAACTGCAGAAGCTGAACTGTGCAGCAGTGACCGAATCAGTCAGGACAGCCTGAGCTACGCTTCTGTCAAAATGATTCCCACATCGTTTTCTTTCTCTGGTCCTGGGTCAGACACCGGCTGTGATCGTCACCTCGGTCACTTCGGGACACTGGCGGGTGGAGTGCCCTCAGACCACCACAGGGGGCAGTGCGGGAGGCGGGGCAGGACTTGAGCCCTGGCTTGGAAGTGACACACTTTCTGGGGCCAAAGCGAGTCGCAGGCTGGTGTGAGGGCGGAAAGGCTTCCAGAGCTGGGGGACGGGACCTTCGCACGAGCAGCCCTGGGGACACCTCGTTCTAAAGTGCTACTCTCGTCTTCATGATCCTTTTCCTTTGGTCTTCATTTTTCAAGGTGTATGAAATCGTTGAATCTGGTGTACGACTTCACAGCGTGATAGTCGTTGGCACTCTAAAAAAAAAGCTTGATCAGGGACACAGAGGAGCGTGCCACTTTATAGACACTTTGCTAACTCAGAGCTGCCTTTGCTGAGGAGTAAAACCCAAACCATAAATATAGGATACGCGTAGTATTTACGTTCTAAAAATACCAGCCATGCTTTTAAATTTAACAAACCTGAGTTCTTAAACTATATTAAAGGACATCCTTCCGTTACAGGAAACAGAATTTGATGGAGTAACCTAAAGAAAGAGAGTTTTTTGGAGGGATTTGGGGAAACATACAGGACCAAAGGTGAAGACAGAGAGGCAAGCCGCGGTGACGCGGAGCTCCCCAGTTCAGGAAAGCGAAGGCAGTGGCGCCGCCCGTGTGCCGACACACCGACGCCAGCCCGGCCCGCGCCCGGTGGGCAGGCAGCCGGAGTGCTGTGCGCCAGGGGGCAGCTCCGCGGCGCCTCCAAGGGCACCAATTGGCGGTGACGCCTTACGCGTGTTTGTGAAAGTGTCACTTAGGGTTATCTGTCTTGGATGTTAACACAAACGTCCTGAAAATGACAAGACTTTTAGCACTTGTGTTGATTCTCGCTTTATGTACATATCTCATACGAGATTTGGTGGAACTATTCCTTTTCTCTTCCCTAGTGACAGTGATGAGAAACCTCTCAAAGGAAGCCTTCGGTCCCTCACCAGGGACACGCAGGCCACAGGAAGTGCCGACAGCCTAGTGGAGTATGGGGAGGGCGACCAGGGCCTGTTTGGTGAAGACGGCTCGTTCATCGGGGCGTACGCAGGGTCCAAGGAGAAGGGGTCTGCAGAGAGCAACGCCAGCTCCTCGGCAGCCTTCCCTCTCCGAGCATGAACGCGGCACGCGTGGACAGCTGCCCGTGTTGGTCTGTTGGAGGGAGCCGGACTTTCACGCAGGGACAGGAACACATGGGAGAAGGGTCCATCCAGACGCCAGCAGCCTGCAGCCACGTGGAGGAACATGGCACTGCCTTGGAAAAGAAAGCACCGAGCACGACTGGCCTGTGGTTTTGGTCTGGCTTCTTTCCAGGTGCTGAAATGCAGATCACAGCCCAAATCCTCTGTTTAGAGTCACCTCAACTGAATCCAAAGTTCGCACCCGAGGGCTCCCGAGGGCCCTGCCCCTGTGTGCACACGTGTGTCGGCCCTGAGAACGGTCTGAGTGACTTCGCTTCCCGGCAGGTTAAAAGCCACGGTTAAAAGCCATGGTAAGGCCACGGTTATGTAAGCTGCAAGAGGAACACGAGTGTCTCATTAAGACCGCCTCGTTGAGCATATGCAGTCTAAATGTATTATTTAAATTTTTAGTAGAGTCTTAGGTAAGCAGTCAGCTGGTATTTATTGAGCTCTAACTACTTGCCCAGAACAGTCGTGTGCAAACAGATTTCTAACTTCTTCAGTTTCAGCGTCAGCCGTTTATTTGTCAGTTACAACATCTGCAAAGGCCTTTGTGTTTTGGGATTTTTCTTGGACTAAATTCAGCTGCAATGAGAGCAGTAGTCGGAAGGTTATCTTGTGAAAGAACACGCATGAGTTCTTTGTGGTGCCGGCGTGTGATAACTATATAGTCAATAGCGCCATTTCTCAATTGGCCGCTTTTCCTTTTTTCTATGTTTATATGACAGTATGCACATAGATTTCATGGATGCATTGTACATATTATATTTACACAGTAAGTATAGATGTGTTTTATTTGGACGCAAGACACATTAACAGGAATGTCTGTAAATAGTAAGATGGAGTGAATAGTGAGATACTGCTTCCCGGCATCCCAGGGCCGCTCCCATAGCGTGCACTCCCCAGCGGGAGACGTTGTACAAAGCGTTTGGATTTCGTTCTTCTATTGCCTTTCCAACAGCCTCGAAATAAAATATCATGTAAATATTGGGGGAAATGTTTTCTTATTTTTCAAAATAAGTTTTGTTGTTTGTGTGTACTCCTACCCCAGCCCCCAAGGAAAACTCTTTAGTCTCGAAGTTCCCATACATATGTTTGCCTGAATCCCATTTTAAACATCTTCAGGGCGGGATGTTTTCCTGTGTTCTCCTTCTGTCAACGTGCAAATTCTGGAAATTTACTTCCTGGCATGTGGTCTACTAGCCCTTCTAAAATTGTACATGGGAATGGTTTAGGAATAGTAGGAAGGATTGTGCGTGCATGTCAGTAAAATTCAGTGTTCAACTTCTCATTTTATGGAAATGTTTTTTAACCTTACCACAAAGTTCTGAATTATGTTGAAGTGAAATTGACTCACAGGTTTCACTTCAGTTTTTGCACTGTAGCTATGGGCATGTCTCGTTAAACCCTTGACTTTGATTCCTGTAGCCCACTCTATTTTCTGCGGACCAAATTTCGTGGCATTTGTAACGGTCAATGCGGGAACCCACGTCCAAAGGCACATAGGCAGCAGACAGACGCCTTACTTGAACAATGGCTCGTGGGTCAGGTTTGCCCACACCCCTGACGGAACTTTTCCCAGTGGGGAAGGCACCCTGGCCCTCACCCCGGGAGCGTGCGTGGGACCCACACACCCGCCAGTGCACCTGCAGCCTCATCCCCGCCAGATTTGTAAGGAACAGCTTTCATGGGGGGATAATACCACGTTCTGACTTGTCTGGAAGGAATTTCTGGTCCTCATCTGGCAATGAGACCAAGGTTGGGCCTTTTGAGTTTAGTTCTGCTATTATTCTAGTGTCTCTTCCTTGTTATCACCCAAAAGGGTCTTAAGAGAATCATGTAAATTGGCAATAATATCAAAACACCATTAGGAGTAGATTTATTATAAATGTAATAATCTTTAAATTAGAAGTTAACACGATAATGAAATATCCTCTTTTCCTCGATTTTGGAGATCCCCTTTAGCCTCTGGGTAACAGGAATATCCTACTCGTATTTTCTGGATGGCCAAAACTAACAGATATGAAACATAAGATCGCATGACGACTGCCTTTGGCCGTCTCTCTCTATTATCATTTCTCAATGCCATTTGGCTTCTCCTGGGCACCATCTACACAGAAGGAATGGGTCCGTGACCCCCTTAGTCCACTGTCGCTATTATTTTAATGCAGTAGATTGTGTATAACCTCAAGGACTGTTGGTGGAATGAGATCCTAGAGAGCTGCCCGAGGGCTGGGAAAACCCACGTCTTTACCTGGTTCCAGCACTGACTTTGTACATAAAACTTTAGGCGAGTTGCTTGTCCCCTCTGCTTCAAACTGTCTCAACTACAAAGTGCTAATGTTATCTCAGTTACCTGATCTTTGTCACAGGGTGTTTTTTTGTATGAAGAAAAATTTGAAAATGATAGAAGCTAAGATGCCTTTTAACTTCATAAACAAACCTATAATCTAATGATGTATCGAAAAGTCACCCCACACACAGCAACACAATTTTTTTCCTGTGAGCACATAAATATATTTTTATAGAAAAACAAATCTACAGGAAATGAAATCTACTGTTCAATGAGCAGTACGATTTGCACATGCCATCGAAAATTACTTGATCAGAAGAAAATTAAGCAGGGTCTTTGCTATACAAAAGTGTTCTTCACTGATTTTGCATGTGTGTTTATAAGAAAATGTGAATTTGGTGGGTTTAGTCTGTTGGTACGAAGGCATCTGATATTTTAGATGTGCCCATGTTTATAAAAATGTAAAGCACAATGAAATTATGCTGGAGGTCTCAAATGATATTTTTTTCCTATTTTATATTCATGGAAGAGATGAACTAACGAGAGACCAATAATGAGAAATACCGGTGTGTTTTTCTAAGCACTTAAAGCATAATTGCCAATTGAAACCCTAAATATGTTTACATGCCATTACGATGTGGTATTTGTACCGACTCTGAATTGATTATAAAGGGACTGGGTTTGGAACCCGGTGGCGTCTAGCCTGGTGTTCCTACAGTGAAACGAGTAGTGTGCAGCCAAAGCTCACTCTGTCTTGTATCTTAAATTGTTCGATTATGTCATCAAAAGAGATACAAGGTATGTAAAAGTGGTTTACTTGGTTATTCTTTTTTTGGCTTAGATTAATATTCATAGTAGAACTTTATTAAAATGTGTCTGTGTTGTAGGTGGTGTTTGTACGATGCTTATGAATATGTATGGTTTAAAAATATTTTCAGTGCACATGAAATTCAACTTTCCGAATAAAAGTTTGACTTCATGTACTCTAAAAATGTTTGTGTTCTTTTCTATCCAGATGAGAAGAATCAGAAATTACATATCAACCTTTTCCTCAACTGCCTCTGCTCCTGGAATATCTATCAGGAAGTATAAATTGAGAAAGTATAAATGAGGTATAATAAAGTATTTTGATTTGAATGACTATATTTACAATAGACCATTTAATACCATCAACGTCACAAAATGTAAGCTGGCAATAATTTCTAAATTTAGAATTAATGTCAAATTAAGATGAATGTATATTCATCTGGTTGTTTTTAGAACAAGGCAGAAATGTCAGTTTTCAAGAAAATATCCAATGTGATATACTTTCAAATAAGGCCAATGGGTAATTGGACAACCAGGCCGGCTCAGCAGACAATCTATTGAGAATTGTGGTTTTTTTTAACTGTTTGATGTGTGCTAAGCACTTACACACATTTAGCCTCTAAAACAATCCTGTTTGTAGACTGCGGGCACGAGTTGCTTGAGCCACTGGTGAGTGTGACCTGTGTGGCCTAGAGACAGAAATTCGAGCGGAGCTGTCTGGGCCCCAGATCCAGGCCAGCAGTCCCCCCGCGGCCGCCGTGTTCCCTTACAAATGCTAAAGAAAGGTGAGTTTGGGTTTAGAGCTGACTTACTGATCATGTTTAGAAACTTCGTGCTTTTAGGTATGTGGGCAAAACACACAACAGGGGAAAACAATCAGTACTGTATGTATATGCACCGTTGAAGGGGTGAAACCCCCAAAAGCAGCAGTTGAGATCGACGGGTCATTCCCGATGGCGGCTCCCGAGGGGACGGGGCGGCACCCCGCCTCGCTGGCCCGCCGCCCTCTGCAGACTCGCCCGCGTGACTTCCCGCCCCGCGTCTCCCTACGAGCGGCGTCCGTCAGGGCTTTGATGGGCACGTGCCACAGATGACCTGAGGGCATTTTTAGCCCACGATCCTCCTTAGACCCGAGGCCTCCACATGTCGCTTCCCCCTTGGCATCTCTCCTGTGCCGTCTGAAGGATCTGACTCAGCGTTTCAGAGCGAGTACAGACCCCCCGACCTGCACCCGCCAGGTGGGCAGCTGTGTCCCGGAGGTGTCCTGCGGCTGCCTGTCTGCCCCCCACGCTCCTCTGGACCACCCAGAGCGCTGCACTGGGACCCTGGGGCTGGGACACCTGCCCGCTGACCCGCTCTGTCCGCTGGCTCCCTCCAGCCGGTCCCCGCCACACAGGGAGGTGGCGTCCTCAGTGCCGGCCTGGTCATGCTGTCGGCTGCCTGCCCTCCCCGAGTGACTTCCATTGCTCTTAGGTGATGACAGAATCTTCCTTGCTCGCCAAGCGGCATGGCCAGACCCGCACTAAGCTCGCAGCCTGTCCGTGTCCCCTCTCCATCCCTGTCCGGGACTGTCCGGCGGCTCCTGCCCTGCTCACACCCCTCCCCACCTTGTCTGCCCTGAATGGGGCTTTGGTCACCGCCTGGGTTTCGCTGGTGAGCCTAGACGTCCGAAGGGGCAGACGGGCAGAGGCGTCCTCACTGTCCCCGGGAATGCCGGCCACCTAGCATAGTGCTGGCATCCGACGCACACTTATCTTTTGTTAAATAGAGTCACAGGGGAGAGGCCCCAAAGCAGTGCGTGTGCGAAGGTGCACAGGTGCAGAAGGAAGTTCAGCTCCTCCCCCGGTGTTCCCCACGTTAGCGGACACCCCGTCAGCACCCCGTTACTGAAGCCACAGCCTTGCGGTGGTTCCTGGGCCCGCTGGGCCCCCTTTCTCCGCACCGCCTCCCATCAGCGCTAACCCCAGTGTTTCAGACCCTTTCCGCGTTCGCTGTCGCCATCATCACCGCGTCCTAACCCAGGCAGCAGGCATCTCAGGCCCACGCGGGGCTTCTCGCTTCACCCCTCGGCTCCGTCTACAAACAAAGCCAGCGAACGACAGAATATGAAGTGTGAGTTACGTCGGTGCTCTGCACACGCCCAGCCCAGGCCCACCCGTGCCCTGGCCCCTGACCCTTCCTCGCACCTCACACCCCCACGAAGCCCGCTGCTGCCTCCCGCCTTCTCCCTGTTTCCGGGGCCCACGAAGCCCAGCGCCCCCCAAGGCCTTTCGCAGGCGTGGTGCCTTCGGGCTGGACCGGTCTCCCAAATCTTGTGTCAACTGGCGTATGGTCTGTTGAAAGGTCACTTCTGCAGAGAAGACATTTCTGATGACCAGCTCTAATGGAGTCAAGCTGTTATTAATCCTTTTTGTTTCTTCATAGCAACCGTTACTGTATTAATTGGTATTCTTCTGCCATTTCTTTCCTTCTCTGCTCCCAGCAATGTAAGTTCCATGAGCAAAGCAACCTTTTCTGTCTTGCTCATGAGGCTGACCCCAGAATTGGCCCAGGCATGTAATGAATTCCAAATAAGTATGTGTTGGGTAAACGCGTGAGCTAAAGCGCCAAGTGGGAAACGGGGGAGCCAATGATGGTGAGAGGAAAAACTAATTAATCTGCGTACCGAAACCCATTGACCTGACTTTTACATTTCTTAGATATTTATATATTTAGAAAATACTACATTTATTCTGGTGATCATTTTACAATACGAGTATATATAAAATATCAAATAACTGTCTGTACTCCTGAAGCTAACATAATGTCATCTGTCAGTTACACCTCAATTTAAAAATGTATAGTCACACACAACAAAAACACAAAACTGCACAGCAGACCTGATCACAGAAGAAAAACAGTTTTTTTCAAAGCTAATATCAAACCTCTTCCGGTTTTGGAAAGAACGTTTTTTTAATGTTTTATAAACTCAGCAATTCTACTTATAAGAATCAGTACAGATTTTATAAGGGCGAACTTCAGTCAGTTACATAAGAAGACATTAACTGCAACACAGTATATATTTTATATATTGCATACTTATATATTTTATAATTTTGCATATAATTCATTATATATTAGGATGATTATGGTAATGAAAATGTTTGTAATTTCATGGAGGAAACATTTATATTTTAAAACAATATATTCCTATGTAGAGTATGAGAATTAACTACGTTTAAAAATGAATTTAAAAACACCAAAACAGCCTCTTCGATGAAGTTAAACGGAAGCATCTTATTATTGTACTGTTTTAATAAAAGGTGTAATTAAAGCACTGGACCACTAGATGGGAGTGTTTCCAAGTACTATAACCTGTGGATACAGACAGCATCCCATAGAGTTTTAAAGACTGAAGCGTGCATTATGTGTATGTTACCTAGATATGTTACACTTCTTTCTAAATCATGGTCACATTATAATTATTATTAACCTTCATTAGTTCAAGTTTTCGGAATTATACAGGTCTGTTCTAATTTTGAATGGATCAGTATTTTCCAAATTTTGACAAAGTGTGATAAAATGACCTGTTGTGATATTTAACACATAAAAAATAGTTTCTTAGATTAACGGGTTTCTTTGTGGTAGAAACAAATGAAAGTGATCTCTGAGTTATTTACATTATTGTCTAATTCTAAACAAATTGATATTTCTTAGTTTTTTAATTTAACACAAATAACCGAGGTACAATGACAAAATATTTTCTGGTGAATGCATGCATACCTGAATATCATAGTAGTCCCCATACTGCAGGACTTGTAAAGAAAAATGCAAGTTCAGACAGGTAAATATGCTTCAGCCATACGGAAAGTGCTGATTACACATTATGACATGATTGAACCTTTTATAAAACTGTGAACTGAGAAGGTGTAGTTATGGCCATGCTGAGAATCCACAGTGAAGGATAAGATGTCACGGGAAATAAACTGTTTTGTGTCAAATGGTCACTGGATGAAACCAGAGTTGACGTACGTGCAAGTAAAGCATGAATTTCAAAATCCAGTTGAACGTTGACTTTGGTACGTAAAAGATATATACCTGCAGACAGGTGGCCACCTGCCACCTTGCTGTCTCAGGCTTCGGCCGAGCGGCACCTGCAGGGCTTGTTAGAACACGTGTGCTGGCTTCCGTGCCCATGGCCTTGGGTTCTGTAGATCTGGGGTGCAACCCAAGAATCACATTTTTAAAAACTTTCCGGGTGCCGCTTCCTGGATGGCTCAGGAGGCACCATAGAACCACTGACCGACAGTGCATCGGTCTGAAATCAGCTTAAACTGCTTGTAAATATCCCATCAGTTCTCTGAATAGTCTCTTCATAGAAGTAGCAGGTGGACCTTCAGGACAAAAAGCAATAGCGTATTTCCTTCATGATTTATGAACTAAAATCTGCAACACAGTAATATGAATTTTCAGTGTTTTAGACTATCTGACAGATAAGCTTTATTTTTTACCCCGAGAAATGCTGATTTGAAAAATTGCTTAACTCCTTTTTGTATTAAATATATTTTTTAAAATTAAACAAATGAGACAGGTAATCTGGAGGGACTCTGAGGAGAGATGAAATGGCTGGAGCTTGTTTCCATGGGCATCTGGCCCTGTGGCCCCACTCTGTGCACGGCGATAACACAGCAATTCCTTTTCTTTTTTTATTTTAACTACCTCTTTTATTTAAAAAATCTTTAATAGTTATAATCATGTAACTATAAATTTAGTCCTTATTTTTTTCAGTCCATGGACACAAACCTTTTAAGGCCTTTTATTGTGTTTGTTTTTTAAAAAAGTTACACATTAAGGCAACTTTTGCTGAACTTTTGCTGCCTTATTTTTGCATAACACAGTACTGTAAATTAAAATTAGCTCTGATATGCTAGTGTTCTAGAGTACAATTGGGGTTTCTTTACACTTGATTAATTTATTTTGACATTAAATATTATTGTATATTAATTTCAGATGTACAACATAGTGGTTAGACATTTATATAATTTAAGAAGTGATCTCCCTGACTACTATGGTCAACTATCACCATATTAGTGACTATATTCCCTATGCTTTATTTTACATCCCCATGACTATTTTGTAACTACCCATCTGTAGTGCTTAATCCCTTCCCCTTTTTCATCCACCCCCCCACCCCCCTCCCAACTGGCAAGCATCAAAATGTTCTCTGTATCTATGAGTCTGTTTCTGTTTTGTTTTTATTTTGTTCTTTAGATTCCACTTATAAGTGAACTCACATTGCATCTGTCTTTCTGTCTGACACTCAGCACAGTACCCTCCAGGTCCATCCATGCCACCGCAGATGGCAAGAACCCATTCCCTTCCATGGCCAAGCAATGTTCCATTGTATGATATGTAACACCTCCTCTTTAACCATTCATCCACTGATGGACACCCAGGTTGCTTCCATATCTTGGCCATTGTAAACAATGGTGCAATAAATATATGAATGTACACGTCCCCTTGAAGTAGTATTTTAGGTTTCTTTGGATAAATACCCTGAAGTTGGATTACTGGGTCCTTTTTTGTCTATTGTCATAGCCTTTGTTTTAAAGTCTATTTTGTCTGGTATAAGTATTGCTACCCCAGATTTTTTCATTTGTTTCTATTTTCATGAAATATTTTTCCATCACTTTACTTTTAGTGTTGTGTGTCTTTTAATCTAAAGTGAGTCTGTTGTAAGCAGCATATGTTAGGGTTTTGTTTTCTTATCCATTCAGCCTCCATCTTTTGAATGGAAGATTTAATCCATTTACATTTAAACTAATTGTTGATAGATATGTAGTTATTGCCATTTTGTTATTCTTTTTTCTGATCTTTTATTTTTCTTTTCGTCTTAAAGTGGTCTTCCTCAGATTCCTTGTAATACTGGTTTAGTGGTGATGAACTCCTTTAGCTTTTTCTTGTCTGGAAAGCTGTTTATCTGTCCTTTGATTCTAAATGATAGCTTGGTTGGGTAGAGTAATCTTGGTTGTAGGTCCTTGCTTTCCATCACTTTGAATATTCTTGCCAATCCTTTCTGGCCTGCCAAGTTTCTATGTTGAGAAATCAGCTGACAGTCTTATGGGAGCTCCCTTATAAGTTACCAGTTGCCTTTCCCTTGCTGCTTTTGGGATTCTCTCTTTGTCTTTAATTTTACCTTTGCCATTTCAATTATTATGTATCTTGGTGTGGGCCTGTTTGGGTTTATCTTGTTTGGGACTTGCTGCTCTCCCTGGGCTTGTATATCCACTTCCTTCACCAGATTATAGAAGTTTTCCATCATTATTTCTTCAAATAGGTTTTCAATTCCTTGCTCTCTTTCTTCTCCTTCTGGTGCCCCACTGATGTGAATGTTGGTGTGCTTGAGGTTATTTCAGAGGCACCTTAAACTCTCCTTTGTTTTCGATTCTTTTTTCTTTGTACTGTTCTGATTAGGTGTTTTCTGCTACCTTATAAATTGCTGATTCGATCCTCTGCTTCATCTAACCTATTGTTGATTCCTTCTAATGTAGTCTTAATTTCAGTTATTGCTGTCTTTGT
Organism: Aselliscus stoliczkanus; assembly: GCA_033961575.1. NCBI lineage: Eukaryota > Metazoa > Chordata > Mammalia > Chiroptera > Hipposideridae > Aselliscus > Aselliscus stoliczkanus. The sequence goes on from CM066735.1 coordinate 67,383,835, forward strand.
TTCTGACTGGTTCTTTTTTGTTTTCTATCTTCATTTTTATGTTTCAATCACTTTGTTGAAGTTCTCACTGAGATCACTGAGCATTCTTATAACCAGTGTTTTGAAATCTGCGTCTGATAGATTGCTTGTCTCCATTTTGTTTAGTTCTTTTTCTAGCGTATTGTTCTGTTCTTTCATTTGGGACATGTTTCTTTGTCTCCCCATTTTAGCTGCCTCCCTGTGTTTGTTTCTATGTATTAGGTAGCGCTGCTATGCGTCACAGTCTTAGTAGAGTGGCCTTTTCTAGTAGGTGGGCTGTGGGGCTCAGTGGTGCAGCCTTCCTGGTCCCCTGAGCTGGGTTTTCCAGGTGTGTTCCTTGTGTGGGTTGTGTGTGCCCTCCTTTTGTAGTTGAGCCTTGATTGCTGTTTACATGTCAATGGGAGGGATTGACCCTCAGGCCGATTGGTTGTGTGGACTCGCCGTGCCTACAGTGGAGGAGCTGTTGTGCAGAGGCTGACCCTACAGAGCAGGGTTCGTTTTGCGGGGCCCTGTCCAGTCTGCCCTTTGGGTGTGTTGTCCTTGGAGACAGTCTGGTGATGCTCTGGCCCAATACAAAACTGCCCACTGGGACTGCCATCTCGGGAGCCCTCTGGGAGGGGCCCCGCTGCAGGCCAAGTTCAGCCACAGTCTGTGCCATTCCCAGGGCCACCTGGCATGAGCCACAAAGTAATCCAGAGATGACTGCCACCCAACTTGGCTTGGAGGTGCCTGGGGAAGCCATCTGTGAACTGAGGCTGGCTGTCCCTAGTGCCAGGCTTGGGGCTGCTCAGTCAGAGGTATGGGGCACACCCAGGCCAGATGCTGTTTGTTTGGGGTTTGCAAACCTTTGAGAGATTTTAGGAAAGTCCCCAGTATGAGTTAAGACAGGTTGTTTATAGGGAAAAGCTACTGAAAATGGCTTGGGTGTGCTGGAAATTTGTTTGGGGTGGGGTCTCAGAATCACCTGGGTGGGACAAATGAATGGTGTCAGCCAGTTATTGGAGACTCAGATATGGTGTCTGCGTGTGTGTGCAAGCAGGGAGGGGGCGGGCTCAATAAAGTCACAATGGATTCTACCACCTCCTCCTTCCATGAGAGTGCTGCCCTCCAGCCCTTGCCCTGAAGCCAGACAACTCTGTTCCTCAGATGTCACTGGCACCTGGAGCTGGTGCCCATCACTAGCGCTCAGAAAGAGAGAGTCCCTCAGTGCGTGAGTCCCTGTGTGGGCCCTTTAAAAAGAATGCGTGGGACTCCAGCTGCCCGCTATGTCACTCAACCACAATCTCCGCCGGTTTTCACAGCCAGAAATAATGAGTCCCCTGCCCCTCCGGCCAGTCTCAAGGTGGCTTCTCCTTTATGTCCTTAGTTGTAGGGCTTCGGTTCACTTAGACTTCAAGCAGTTCTCAATGATGGCTGTTCTATAGTTTAGTTGTAATTTTTGTGGTTGTGGGAGGGGGTGAGCACAGCATTTACCTACTCAGCCATCTTGACCGAAAACAGAAACAAAAACGGCCCTTTCTGAACTCCTTCAATTGTCTTAATCAGTTCCTAGCCACTGTGTCAGTGCTTTATCTCCCAGCAGCTATTGAAATACACGCCTCTAACCATGACTGCAAATCCTTTCTAAGTGACCCTCCTTCCCCAGGGGCCCCATGCTTGTCTCTCACTCATCTCCAGGTAGGTTCTGAGTTGGTGGGGAAACCCCATGTGCCTGGTAAGACAACCATGCAGTCACCTGCAGAATGTACCAACGCAGACCTCTGTTAGTGATGGGGAGCCCTGTTCTCTAGAGAACGCACCTGTGTCTGGAAGCTACACCTTAGCAGCGGGCTGTTATCCTCATTATCAGGTTTTTCCAGGATGTTAGAAATGGTTCCAGCCTGGGTTGTAGCTGTGGCGATTTCAAATCCGACACGTGTAAGTCCAGGGCAATCATTTAATAGTACAATTAAATTTAAAGAGAGAAAACATTATCAGTTACTGCAGAATTAGCAAAGATGAATAATGACCATAAGGTTTAGGGTTGTCAGGGAGATGGTAAACTGTTTATAACTCCTGCTGATAACACAAATTGGTAAAAAATTTTAAAAGAGTAATTTGGAAATATTTATCAAAATGTATAAGAAGTCCAAAAATATACTCTAGTAATATAAGTAAGAACACTGTATTTCCTGGAATTTACATTAAACTGTAAGGGAACAATGTCAATATAATGCAAAATATTTAATGGTCATTTTCAAATAAAGCCTGTTTTTTAAATAGCCTTTTATAGGGATAGAGTGTCAGTCCTGGAGGTCAGACTCCAGGAGTCAAAGTCCGACACTCAATGTCACTCTTGCATCTATTTGCACTTGTGTATTTTCTGGGGAAAATTTATAAAAGCTTTACTCAGATATTTTGCACTTAAGCAAGGGTTGGAGAGCTTCTTTGAAGCCTAGTGCATTTACCACCCTTAGGACTCTTGATCTCGTCAACCCCACATTAACTGTAAAAGGAAACAGGTCTAAAGAAAAGAAGTTTTGCAAAGACACTGTCTAAGACAGCACAGAGTTCAAGCAAATGGCTACCGTGGGGCTCCCCCTCCTGCATCTGTAGTGATAGCTGCAGGTCCATAGGTAGCTCTGTATTTTAAAATGTGTATTTTAAAAAAACAACCCTATAATGTGCTTTGATGTTAGTGCTCTTACCTTTGTCATTGTTGAGGATGAGAATTCCATAGTAGAAAACAATAGGATATCTGCTTTACTTTCATTCTTTATAGAATGAGCCCAGAGAAGGCGAGCAGCCCCAGGTCATATGCCATTGAAGGCATCCCTGTGGTGAGGAAAGCCAAAACATAGCCTCCGACTGTTTAGGTGGATGTGCTTTGTATCCAATATTTCACATCTCAAAGCCTGGCTCCCCAACTTTCTAGCTGTCTGACCTAGCAAGCCCCTTGAAATTCAGTGCTCTCATCTGGAATAATATCTACCTTCAGGTTTGGGGCAAGGCATAGAAGAAAAAGTATAACTAAATTAACAAGGATCAGATAGGTTCTTGCCGAATGGTTTGCCGGACCCTGTCAAACCCGTGTAAGCACTTGTAAGATGTAATTATCATCATGTGTGAAAGCCAGAAAGGAGTGAGTGTGGCTGTCAAAACGGAAGCCCCATAACTGGTTATGAGATACAAATCCCTTGGATTTTTATACAATAGCTGAAAAGCAGCATCTGCGCCACAGGTCATAGGAAACAGGCTGTGGGTAGGAACAGCCGTGGTCTGACCGAGCAGGAGTGCCACACCTCCTCCCACAGCCTTTGCCACATCCCTTGAATGCGTCGTGTCAACGATGACAATTGTCTGCAGCCTTTCTCAGAAAAACGTCTGGGCATCCTTGTAACTGACAGGTGGTGGGGTTCTGTGGATGGGCATGTCATCGTGCCTGGGGCTGAGCACCCCCGGAGTGAGGGGCTCCCATCTTTACAACCTCAGTGGGGATTCTCAGGAACCTACCACCATCTCCGGGATTGCTGGGCCTTTCTGCTTTCTTCAGGACTGTGGTCAGAGAGATGGCCATGAAAGTACATGTTTGTCTCTTTTCTGTACAAAAGCCTTCCTTTCTTGGCCAGCCTTGGTGACATCGGAGGAAATACATAAAGCACTAATTACTGGCACAAGTCCCATTGCACAGTTAAGTTCACTGGCACACACACTACCCTGGGGTCCCACAGATGGCTGGACACATGGTATCTCAAATGTTACTTGTATTTTGGAACGAGTCATGATGACTGCACTCGCCTAAGTAATTAGAAATGCGTATTCCATATCAAACACAGCTCGTGGTGTCGCTGTCACGTTGCGCACATGGCAGAGTCGAACTAACCATCGTTGGCTTCATTTCCTATTTGTCAACAACCAAAATACACATGTGAATATCCCTGCATGATAGTAATAGTGACAGGACACCGGTGATCGATGAGAAAATGTGACAGCTACATTTTCCTCAAGTATATCTTAGTGGTTTAGAATATGAATTTTGACATCAGTATAGTTGATGAAAGGATAGTGATTCATTTTACATACGCACTCCAATCACATAGAAGCCGCTGTGTGGAGAGCTGCCTCGAGGAGAAGAGTGCCTGTGAGGAACCAGGGACACTGGCGCTGTCTGCCTCAGACACAGACGTGCACAGGCACACTGCGCCATCCTTTCCCAGGTATGCGGTTCTGAACCCTCGGTTTCAAGAATCAGAGACTCCTGGATTTATTTTCCACATCAGAACTTACTAGCTAAGTAAGGAAGTGACCTTGAGGGGCATCATCAGTCCCTCAGAGCCTGTGTCACTCAGCTTCATCACCTGTAATCGAGGAAGTGAATGTTCTCTCTCTCTCTCTCTCTCTCTCTCTCTCTCTCTCTCTCTCTCTCTCCCCCCCCCCTCACTAAATGCATGTAAAGTGGTACACGCCGTATAGCCGAGTACTTCATAAAGTCATGTAGGACCCTTGCTGCTGCTACTAATGATCTTATAAAGAAAGGATATTGCTTCAGGTTCATCACACATTGAAAAAGTAACAAGCCAGCAGTCACAAGAACTCATAGTGACCCCTAATCCATCCTCCTAACCCCCAAAGTCCGCCCTTTCAGCCAGTTCCAAAGTGGAATGCCAGAGGCCTAGCCTTCGCAGGACACGCCAAGGCTCGGGGCAGGTGTGTTGCCTGTGACAGGTCCTGGTCCCAGGGATCTGAGTGCTTTGTAGCCTGTGCTCTGGGCCAAGCTCACAGCTGGGCTTCAAGCGCTGACCTCACCTGATGACTGTTGTCATAAGATTTCGTCATGATGCTGCAAGCCAAGGGAGTTTCTACATTAGAAATACTATGTATATGCAAAAATACAGACTTTTAATGTTTAAAAATTCAGAAAGCTCAGAGACTATCATACACCCATTTACACCCAGTGTTGATATCCTGTCACGTTTGTCTCAGATTATATGACTACTTATTTATACACAACTTCTTCAAGAGGTAATGCCTAGGGTGGAATCCTTTACATTCAGGGGTGAAGAACTCTCTCTCTCAAGAAACATTTGCAGCTCTTTTCATGTAGAATTGAGGACAGATTTGCAAGCTAATGGCTGCAGTGATCACAGGAATTGTGGGGGTGTTCAAATAGCTTGGGAATGGCCAAGTGCCTTCAAAGCAAGCCTATAAGGGTCACGGCACAGGGTTGTTCAGCCTCTGAGCTGTCAGCGTGTGTCCTTGGTGGTGACAGTTTCGTTGGGCTCAGCCATGTGGAAGGAGGACCTAAGAGCAAGGTCTGCCTTGGAACCAGTCAAGTCAGCTTCTGGGAAAGGTGTTTTAATTGTGCTAGTTTCCAAAGCCACATGGGTAGGTAGCCTCCTCCTACCAGGAGAGCTTATGGCCTTTCTTCTAATGCAAAACGAGATTAATGCCACTTCATTAACACTTGGGATGTAAAGTAATAAATACACGAGAAGGCGCAATAGCGTGTTGCGTGCTAACATCTGCTCTTACGGAACGGAGCTGCGTGCCGTGGCCGCGGTGGCCTCCTACTGCACTCCCCCCATTTGCAGATGGCAGAAGGAAGTCAGTCTGTGGTATTCAGCCTGTGCATATCATTATGATGAGTTATTTCAGCTGGGAAGTCAGTATCTAAAAAAGACCGTGACTTTGGGTGCCAAAAATAAGCATTTATCACTTGAAACTTTCACAAGAAGCAAACGTCTTGCATCGTCTCAGAGTACACACATCAGATGGCGAGGCGGGCTGTGCCGCCTCATTATGCAGCGTTCCTACCGGAGAAACATCTGATGTGGATGCTTTCCTGCCCCCAGAAAACCGCCCTGACCCTCCTTTAGAAGAAAAGACCCCTGCAGCTCTGACTCTCACTGTCCCCCAATAACCAGACTTCACCTAGATTTGTGAGAGCAGCGGCCTCCTGCCTGTTACCCTCTGGATCGCCATTTCTCAGAGAAGCTTTCCGAGGGTGCTGGCCCCAACCTGTCATAGCTGCTCCTTTGGGGGGGGGGCAGGTAGCAGTAACAAAAGACCCCCACGATTGGAGTGCGAAACTAGGGTAAACTGGGTCCTTTCTTAGAGAGTCAACATGGATGCTAAAGACTGAAAAACTATGGGTTGAAGGCTGTTTAAGCCAGCATTTCACAGACATGTTTGTTTTTATAAAATTTTCACACAACACTGTTAACACTGTGAAAACCATAGTTTGGAAATGTTGATGTCAATCGTTTTCTCACCTGCCCTGAAGTTCGTTCGTTCGTTCCTTCCTTCCTTCCTTTCTTCCTTCCTTCCTTCCTTCCTTCCTTCCTTCCTTCCTTCCTTCCTTCCTTCCTTCCTTCAACTTAGATTTATTTAGTGTGGGTGTATGAAAACACTCACTGAATAATCTCAAACCCTCTGGCTAATGGTAGGCTGTCTGGTTCTCCCTGAAGAAGCAGGAATGATTTTCTGGTCCTTATGTTTGCAGAATGCAGGTTCTGAACCCGTTACCAGCTTATGGGTTTGGATTTGGGTTGTGTCCCTAGTGGACGATGTGGAAATTGTGAAGAGAAATTTAGTTCTCTAAGTTGATAAATGGCATCATACTTCTCCAATGAAACCAAAGAAAACAATACGGAACAAACTCTCAGAAGATGGTTTTCTCCTCATAACTGAGGCACAAGGTCTTGGCGGAGTTTTCTGCGGAGCCTAGGTAGGGAGAGCCCTAGAATAACACCGACCAGCCCAGCATCTGAGAGCCCAGGTCTGGTGCAGACACATCGCACCAGTGTCACACCTCCTGGTGGTTAGTCATGTGATCTCGGACAAATGACCAAATGCTTCTGGCGTTCTGAGGACACTAGGAGTGGATGAGATAAGGAATAGAAAATGTGTGGCACATGCCTGCAAACAAAGCACATTCAGACAGTAGCCATGATTTTTCCTTGGCCAGAGAGGCTGTGAACAGAGAAGCAGCCTGAAGCTGGTGCCACGCCTTGTACGGAGCCCCAACGCAAGTCTCAGATCTGTGCTCACTATTAACACTCACCCTTCTGTTTTCTTTTTCTTTTTGTTTACTTTCTTTTGGGGGCCTTTTGGGAGTTTCCTAGCTCACCTGAAGGAATCTGTTTTGAGGCCCAGCTGACATTGATATGCAAATAACCTACCTGTAATTCTAAAGCAGGCTTTATTTTTACTGAGCTGCATCACCTCAGTAAGCCAATGAGAATGGGAGAGGGTGTTAAATAGACTCGAATCCGCAGGTATCAGATGTCAGTCATCTAGGAGTGCTGTGCAGGGCCCACATGATCAAACTTGCAACCTTTCGGAGGCTGAGACCCGGTCAGCTCACCAACCCTGAGGCCAGAACCTGGGAGAGGGCCCAGGGCCCTCTGGGAACACAAGTCTCGCCTTGCCTCCTTCTCCCGGAGGGCGCGGCCTGGAGGCGTGTCTCCCCTGGCTGCTAGAGGCCATGCCTTCAACAGGATCCTAAAGAGTGGGTGACTTGAGGCTGCAAGAACACAGGAGACTCACGTCTGATTCTACCTGCAGATCGAAACAGGCTGGGAGAGGAACTGCCTTGGACTCACAGTGCACTCCCCGCGTCCGTGGGGCAGAGGGCAGGCACGTGCTGTCTGGGGTCCTGGTGGGGACCGCGAGAGCCCGTGTGAGCTGGAGGCTCGGGTTTGTGGTCAGATCTTGTCCAGGGCTCCCCTGGAGGAGAAGGATCATCAGAGGACAGCTGGCCGTGGACTTCTGGATTCTAGACGAAGTGCTATGGAAGCAGTGACCAGAGAAGTGGGAAGCTCCAGTCAACAGAGCTGGAGGAGAGCGCCCCACCAACAGGAAGGGGCGGCCCCCCAGGGGAGCAGGCCTCAGCACCCAGCGGCGGGCAGGCTCCGATGGTGAGAGCGGCAAAGCAGACATCTCACGCACTCCCACGCCCCCTCCACATTCCACATGGTGCTTACTTTAAAATCAATATTATCTGGGTCCAGACATTCTAGTTTCCAAACTGAGCATGTGTTTCATGACTTGATCTCACAAAGCACTTTGAAATTCTACAAGCTGACCCGAAAAATCCTAGAACGGCCTCACTTTGCATCCAGAGACTGGGAGAGACAGCTTCCATGGAGTGAAGGGACAGAGAAGACTAAGGAATCAGTCAGTATTCATCGTCATCATCATCATCATCATCATCGCACTGATTTAATCTGTCGGAGGCCCTGTGCTGAGCTTTGCTTACCGTCAATGCTGCCGACAAGCAAGTGACTTACGTATTATGATCCTGATTTTCAGGTGACACGAGCGAGGCCCCAAGTCACTCAGCTGTCCCAGAACAGCGAATGGAAATAGAGGCCCAAATCTACATGACTCCAAATGGCAGTTCTTTGCAGGATTTTGCAGGTGGAAGCCCAGCCCACTTCTGACATAACACATGGCTGTAGAGAGACCCTCACTGCTGTAATCCGCAGACCTTTTGATCCGGGTATCACGGGGGTTGCTCGATCCTCTCCATTGCTCTCTGGAGTAAAGGTGGTTACACTCTCTAATGGGCCTTATCAAACCTCCTTGAAACCGATTTGGTAAAACAGCTCAGCTTTTAGTTCTACAAAAGGTGCTGGATAACAAGGGACTTTATTAGAATATTTAGAATTGGGTTAGATAGTAAATACTCCTGAGCAGACCTACCTAAAAGGAAGGTAAAAGCCCAGTTTGATCGTGTTTTGCTTTATTCTACCATCAATTTGCAATCACAGTAGCAGAGACCAAAACTGTCACTGGGAGAGGAGAGGGAGCAATCTGGGTGCCAGCTGACCCAAGCCCCCGGGCTGGGGGCACGTTCTCATTCACGCCGTTCCCTTCCTCAGACACAAAGCAAACGTGGACGCGGGTCAGGAGAGACTATTGTGAAAGGCTGTGGCAGGAGTGCTGACTCGAAGGGACCGCGGGACAGGAGAGGCTCTGCTCTGACCTCAGGACAGCAAGTGTCTGTCTCGGAGGTTAGGCAGCGGCTTTCCATCCACCAGGACCAGGAAACGCACCCAGCAAGTCCCGCGTGGGGAGGAAGGCGTGGGCTGCGGGCGGGCTCAGCATTCAGAGGCCTGGGGAAGGAGGGACGGCTGACCCAAGTGTCACCCACGTGTGTTTCGTTAGTCCTCTCCGTGGGGACAAAACGCTCAGCTAATCATGTAGGAGGCAGGGTGGGAATTTGGAGGGTCTCTGTTCGGCCTCGACCTAGGCAGACACCTCACTCACGGCTCCGCAGTGAGCCCTTTTCCGGAACACCAGCGAGTGGCGGGGCTCTGCAGGAGCCACAGGGCTCAGGTGACATTCAACATCGTCACTTTAAACGTCTGTGGAGGTTAAGTGCCCATCCATGTTACAGAGTCAAAAGTGTTCTGTATTTTAGAAAAGATTTACAACTAATTTTTAAAAATCATCAGGCTATCAATTTTATTTAATGCTGCAATTCGGTGATATTAATGTGGGCCTCACCCACAGTGATTGGTTGACTCATCTCTTCTGAATACTAATAGACACAAGACTAATAATAGTTTCCATTTAATGATTTCTGTATGCCAAGAACTATTCAGAGTTTCACATCTTTTATCATTTTTAACCCTTAAAGCCTCACTAAAGTTTCAGTTACTATTATAAGGACTATTTTCAAATATGGAAATTACACTTAAGCCCAGGTTCTCACAAATGGTTTTGTAACTCAGGGCCAGTGGAGCCCAAGCGCTGCCCATAACTACTAGGACTTACCATTTCCCATAACCCACAGAGAGAGTGGGGGCTTTTGTTTCTTGGATCCTCTATCCTATAAAATAACACTTACTGAGGCTCCTGCCAATGGGTGTGTTTTTGTTGGGCTGCTAGAGCCAAATACAACAGATTGAGTGGCTTAAACAACAGACAGTTCCTTCTCACAGTTCCGTAGGCTGGAAGTTCCAGGTGCCAGCTGATGCGGTCCCTGGCGAGAGCCCTCCTCCTGGCCTGTGGATGCCGCCTGCTTCCCATGTCCGCACACTGAGTGGGGGCCGGGGGCGAGAACAAACTCTGGTGTCTCATTTTATACAGACACTGATGCTAGAGGATCAGGGCCTCCCTCTGACTACACTTACCGCTGTTCACCTCATAGGCCCCACCTCCAAGTACAGTCACATTGGGGTTTGGGTGTCAACATACAAATTTTCAGGCGACAAAATGTTCAGCCCACAAGAGAATTATATCATGGAAACTGAAAGACCAATAACTGTGAGTGCAATTTTTCTTAAGGTAATTGAAAAGTCTAAATTACAGTAACTGTAGTATACAATATTTTAATCATTATATTCACAGAATTTCTTTCAATGAAATTACCAACTAGAACACACAATGAAACCATTTTACATTAGAACTCACCCAGGTAGCCCACCCAAACCCAAGAGCCCAACACGTACTCCCAACATCACGTATCAGTGAATTTTACCAGTAATTCCATTCTGCCTTCCTAGAAAAATCAAAAGTTTTATTTGTATTTGATAAAAATTTGGAGGTATCAGTATTGAGTGCTCTCTGTACTAACCATTTGGGCTTTCTATTTTTAAATTTCTATTTCACTGATTTAAGAGACACTGTTTAGGCATGGGTCTCCATGACAACACTAAATAGCATGGTTCCAAATGCAAAAGCAACTCATTTAAAACAAAAAGGACATAGACAATCCTGTGTTGTACATCATTTGCAAAAAGGAAATATCTGTCTCAAGAAAAAAGGAAATGGAGAATGAAATAATTGGCTACGAGAACCCCAAATCACAAGGTTAGAGAAGAGAATTTGAAAGTGAAGCAATTTCCAAATTGTGAAATAAATACAGAGGCAAATATGAGGAGGCAGCAGATTTAGTTTTGTTCTGCATAAAATAAACACAGAGTATAAATTGGTGCCACCTTTTAAGTCCCCAATCAGACAAAGAATTATGTGACGTTCATCATGTCGCCTTTTCTCCATCACCATCTCTACTTCTATATTCTGCACAAGTCTACAGTGGCTCCCTTTGCTCCCACACTCAGGATACTCCCTGGTAAGTATTTGATAGATTTCTCCACCATGGAAAATGCAGATTGATTTTTGCTGTTTTATGGAGTCTTTATCATCAGTAATTGCCAACAGTTTTCCCGTATCAGCTGTCAAATGTATTTTAATAAGTATTTTAATAAGTCAGTCCTAGGACCACGTGCACCACTGCTGGTTATTGGTTCAATTAGCAATAAAGCATAGTTTCTTCCTATGATAAGAAATACATTTCATTGTTTCTGTGACATCTTAGTTTTTCCGGGTAGTTAGGGAAGACACTACAGGATTACTCATTGCTGTAGAAACTGTGTTCCCCATTATCTGAGTCCCTTCAGGCTCATAAGGTTTATATAGTTAATAGTTCTTAAATCCTCTTGAGGTATTTCACCGAATTTAAGTTGCTCATATTCTGAAACTCCATCTAACATACTCATTGATTTTCAGGGCACTCTATGCCAGAGTGTGTTTCTCAATCCTCAATATAACTCAGAATTCAGGTAATTCAAGACTCATCCTGATAAGCTGGGTTTTATAGTTATCGGAGAGGGTATAGACACTCAATAAAAGCATTAACAGAGTTGACGATTTATACAGCTAAGTATGAGATCAAGTTAAGTTGTAAACTTAATTTTTGGGGAGAGAGGGGTGTTGCACAAATTCAGATTTTGTGTGTGTGTGTGGTTTACATCACACTGTTTTAAGTGTAGATAAATCACATTTATATGATATACGAATACGATATATGATTATATGACATTAAAGGGTTGTGGTAAGCCACAAAGTCATGGGCACATGCACAAATTGAAGAGAAACATGTGGAATAAATTACACAAACCCGTGAACACCCATGAGGGTTCAGACGATAAGAGACAGCCGACTGGCCAGTGCACAGGAGTCCCAGGGGCTTCAGTGGGAACCGCAGAAAACCTCCGTTTGTTCCCATGACTCTGCGAAGTCTCCATTTGGAACAGTGGTGCGGCTGTGCCTACTCCCCCTCTCCTCCTTTCACCTGGCTTACTTCTCTCTTCCTCTTCCTCTGCTCCAATGTGATGCTCAAGATGTGAACACCTTCCTAAACTTCTGCCATTTACTGAGAGCTGGGTGCTCCAGGTGTATCCTTTGTGGGTGTTGTGTGTGTCCTTCTGTTATAATTGAGCCTTGATTGCTACTGGCACATCAGTAGGTAAGACTGACCCTGAGGTTGACTGGCTGTGAGGTTTGGCCACGTCCACAGCTATAGGCTGCGGTGTTTACCCCACTGCATGGGATTCTCTCTAGTGGGCTCTTATGCCTGTTGATACCACCCTTTGCGTGTGCCACTTGTGGGGCTAATTGGGTGGTGCTCTGCTTTGTTTTGAATCCAACTTTCAAGTATGTTGGTTCTGGGCCTCTAGCGAGGGTCTCTGGTGCAGGCCCAGGTCAGCCTCTGCCTGTGATTGGCCGGGAACTACCTGGTAGGAGCTAGAATGCAATCCACTGTTGTTCGCTGCCAGTGCTGGACCTGGAGGCATGTGAGAGAGTCCACACTGCGAACCGAGGATGTCTGCCACTGGGCCTGGCATAGTTTGGCAAAACTCCAGGACACCATGAGGCCTGCTACCACCTGCCAGCTCCCTTAAGTTCAGCCCTTGGTAAAGCCGCATATGGTATGCAAGTTGAGACGCAGGGTCTCAGAGAATCACTAGAGTGGGAAGGGTTTTGGTGCCTGTGCTGAGCCTGGAGCTACTCAGCAAGTCTCAGAGCACACAGAGGCCTGTCACCACCCACATGGGGTCTGTTGGACTCTGATAGTTTTCCAAGAAAGAGTGAAATGTGGGCAGAGCTGGCTGCTCGGGTGGGGCGGGGTTCCAATGAGTCATCGGGGTGGAGCCCCAGAGTCACCAGACCGATCAGATTCAGATTTGGCCATGTGGGGGTGGGCTCAACACATTAAAATTGGCGGCCACCTTCCGGCTGCTGTCCGCCCCTTGAAGCCCCACACCTCAGTCTGGGACCCCACCAGGTCTCCAACACCCCCCGAGTCGCCGTGCCTTCCCTGGAGCCCAAGGTGAGTGGCTGTAAAGGAGTGAGTCTGTGCGTGGGCCGTTTAAGAGGATGTCTGGGTTTCCCACCACCTTCCACCCCACCCAAATGGTTTTTCGCAGCCCGATGTTGTGGGGCTCCTTTTCCTGGCACCAGCACTCGGCTGGGGAGGCCGATGTGAGGGGCTGGGGCCTCTCGCTCCTTTTAGGGAAATCTCCTCAGCCAAGATATCCCTCCTGATTCTCATCAATCACACTCAGGTGTGGGCTGGTTCCACGTCTCCGCCCCTCCTACTGGTCTCAATGTAGCTTCTTTATCTCCTTAGTTAGGAAACTTCTGTTCAGCCAGACTTCAGATGGTTCTCCCCAGGTTGGTTGTTCTATAGTTTAGTTGTAATTTTAATGTGTTCCCAGAAGGAGGCAGACACAGTGTCTATCTACTCCGCCATCCCGATCCTAAAACCGGGGTGTAGTATTTAATATACATGAAGATTTTGTTGCTTTCAAGCACTCAAATATTTAGCTGTGAGTTAATGAGAAAGGAACACATTTCTTGTTTTTGTTTGTTTGTTTTTGGTTTATTTCTGTGTGTAAAAGAAATGAAAATCATCCTATAACCTAAAATTTATCTAAATTAAAATAATTATTTTAAAATGATTCTTGAAAGTGAAAAGTTATTTTGTATGATAATACAATTTTAAAAACTCTTTTCTGTCTATATTATTCAGTAAATGTGTTAAACTTTCTTTACTTAACTTGAGCTAAGGAAGGTCTGATTTAATGTTGCTTCTTTTCTTTGTGACTTGGGCCAGAGGGTCAGAGGTGGTCTTTGAAATGATACGATGTCTTTGGAGACCTCAGTGCCAGGCTCACTGGCCCCATGCTAGTTACAGGGAGTGGCCTGCAGCGGGCAGATTTGCCGGCGATGCTATGTTTGATTTCTCCTGGTGGCCCATGTGAGGACAGACTCACGATGCCTCTGGCAGACACTAAAGGAGGGAGAATGGAGCCGTTTCCTCTGGGCTCCCTGGTCCTTCACTCTGATGAGTGTCTATCTTAAGTGTGCCCTTTTGTTGTTTGGTTCTATGGGGAGGAAAATAAAGTTACTCCAGCTTGGAGTCATTGCGTCCCAAATTATGCCAACCCTTCTGTTCCTAGAGGATCCCTGGTTTTCTTTTAAGCTAGTTCCTTCCCCTTTCTTATCTCTCTAGCCACTTTGTTTCATTTTTATTAATTCTGTGAATGAAGGTAACTTTAATTCTTTATCTTTGTATTTCTTTTGTATTTACATTTCCTCACATATTTATAATTGAGTGATGCCATTTTGAGTGGTGTCTGGGAGATTTGCCTCTCGGCTTTCCATAGCAGATGGTTGGAGAATGTAAGAGAAGCTTCCACCTGCCTTATGTTTTAGGCCTTATCCCACTTATATCCCCAGAGATGGTTTGGATAATGGTTAAGGACTGGGGTTCCCAACCAGGGCCCAGGTCCTGGCTGAGAGCACTTCCTGCTGTGTGGTTGTTGACTTAATCCCTCAAAATCTATCTGTGAAGTGGGAGTGGTTACAGTGGCTGTCTCCTACACCTGTTTTGAGGAGTAGATTAGCTAACATTTGTAAAAGGCTTAGAACAGGGCCTGACCCCCTCTGGTCATTATTTTTCCCAAGGTCATTTTCATTCCTGTTGGGGAGGGGGGCAGTGATGAGGGGAGGGAAGTGGGTATGGCAAACCACTTTTCTAATATTAAGAGTGTTACCTAGCTCTGTACAATGATATGTTGGGGTATGTAGATTCTGGGAAAAATGCCTTCCCTTATTAAATGGGGAGGGGGTGGGGTAGGGGTGGTGGTGTTATAGAGAAATGCCCTGTCTTGTACTATCTCCTGCCTCATACATTTGAATATGATGGAGACTGTGATGCTTGGAGCTGTTGCAGCCATCTTGTGACCAAGAGGGACAGTAAAACTAACCACAGACACACCCGTCACCGTCACTTTGGAGCTACTGAACCAACCCAACCAGCACTGTGGTATAGGCTTCTTGTCCTACAAGAATAGCCTCTTGTGTGTTTAGGTCAATTTATGGCCATGGTTTTCTCTTTCTAGTAGTCAAAAATATTTCCATTGTGCATAATCACCTCTTCTACATAACGGCATCTGCTTTGGCAATGTGAAGATCTCTCCAGTAATAGATTCAACCATTGGTTGACAGATATTTTAATTGGCATTTCTGAACTGTTTTATGATAAGGATTCTTCCCAATGGTTTTTCAGTTTCATTTTAAATGGCCCATAAATGGCTATTTTATTTTTAAAAGACTCCAAATGTTTCAGTCACTGGAGAAGAGAGCATGGCATGGCCAAGATGGCAGCCTTCCTGGGGGCAAGACTTGGCACAAGTGCCATGTAGCTGGACGCTTGGCTCCACTGGTCTAGGAAGAGGCCTCATGCACCAGGGTTTTGTGGGTCCACCTGGGCGCTCCTGTTGGCTCTTTCATAAAATCCAATGACATCATTCACCTGAGTTGCATAACTGCATCTAAGATTTCTTTTTTTTTTTTTTTTTTAAATTTTTTTTTTTTTTTTTTTTTTTTTAAAGATTTTATTGGGGAATTGGTGGAGGGGAACAGCGTTGGGGAATCGGGGAAGGGGAACGGACAAGTTGCTGTCTTTTTGTTCTTCAGTTTTAGTTGCGGAGGATGTTGCTTCACTGTTGGTATCGTCATTGTGCTCTTCCCGGATGAGGCAGATCAGTCGCTGGCCTCTGGATGTCGCTCACCGCGGCTATTGGCAGCTCACGCTTGGCTGCCAGCCGCTCACGCTGGCTACGGGCCACTCACTGCAGCCCACGGCAGCCCACTGCAGCAGGGGCTGCAGCCCACACCATCACCGGGGCTCGCACAGCCCAACTCCAGGTGGAGCTGTTGTTAGCTGTAGAGGGCAGTGTCACTGGCCCTCATGTGGGATCCGAACCGGGGCCGCTGGCATCCCAAAACCAGCGCTTAACCAATGCGCCACTCGGCCGGCCCTGCATCTAAGATTTCTTAGAGAAAGGAAAGAAAATTAATTTGATTTGACCTGGCAACATGTAAATTGAATATCATAGATATATTTTTAAAAAGAAAAAAGATAATAAGTTCATTTATAAGGATGTAAGTGAAGAAAAAAATGGCATCTTCCAGTTTTCCACTTTTATTGAAGGGCCGGGGACCAGAGCAGCCTTGGAAAGGATGTGGATGTGGAATATTGCGGTCGCCTTCATTGTCCGTGGAAGCGCCTAGAGAAAAGTCAGATGTGTTTCCCACTTGGTTCCTGGGGATTTTGATAAATGCTCGACATATTTTAAGGGGGAGGGGTGTGTTTAGGAAATACCAGAACAGAGTTGATTAATTTACTAAATAAGTATACAAGTAGCACAGGAATACTGGGTCACAAAATTGACAAAATATGACACGTAAGCCAAAGTGCCTCTTGTTTCTCTCCATGCCCCTTCATGCTAGTTTCCCACAGTAATGATGTTTGCTATCAGTTTAGTGTGTAAACATCAGATTTCTCTCTCCAAGACCATCCAGTACCATCACAGCCCTGCTCGTGAAAAATGCGTGTGTGTGCTGATGAATGTTTACACACATAACTTCTATATTCTCTATGACTTTATTTTATAAGTTTTATGCAACTTTTCAAGTGACAGTATCTTTCCGATAATTGATTTACTTTAGCGGCCAGCACGGTGGTGTACTGGGTTCGTTTAAACATTCCCGTGCAGTGTCTGAATCTCTGCAGACGCTGCAGTCCGTCCCATCACAGCAGCCTCAATCGAGTGGGTATCTCTGCTCACGGAAACCTAGGCCGTTGTCTCAGTTTGGAGACTCACCCTCTTTCGCCTCCCGGATCACCCGTTTCTGCCTCCCACTGCTCGTGGGCGCTGCCTTGTGGAGTTTCCGATAGATTCAATGAAAGCAGCTCTTAAAAGTGGTTCTCAAGCCTCCATCCTATGTCTTTTCAAGGGTTTCCTTGTCCTTGCCAACGCACGGCAGGACTGTGTGCTCCTCCGGCCTTTTGCAGTTGCCGCAGGCCTCACTTTGGTCCCTTCTGGGGGCGCTTTATAAGCCAGAGAGCGACTCCCTGTGGTCTCAGCCTCCCACCAGGGCCGCGTGGAGGTACGTGCTGACATCATGGCTCCATCTGCCTGGCTCCCTGAGTGGGAACGACCAGCAAATCCCCTTGCAAACCTTAATTAGATTTGTAGCCTGAAGAGAAATGTTTGTCGTGCCCAAAACTATTGAGTGTCAGGGTTGTTACGTCAGCATAACCTTGCCGAGCTCATGACACCACACACATAACGAAGCTCGGTCCTTGGGCTTGCCACGTCACTCAGCTCCACAGCAACACGCCTCAGCACCATTGCCCATGTGTCTCATCTTGTCCACCATCTTCCCACTGCAGTCACCCGCCAGTGCCCACACAGCCCTAAAATCCCTTTCAAGATCCCTGATGCTTCTCACGTTTCCAAAGCCAGCAGCCAGTCTCTGTCCCTTGCTGGACCTCACAGGAGTATTCACCATCATGAAAAGCGAAAATTATTTTCTTGCCCTCTTGCCAGGACACCACACCTTGAGGCTGACCATTAGGAGAGCCTACTCTTTGAAATCAGATAATGTGAAATCAAATAAACTTCTACGACTTAGCCTAGTTGCCTCTCATTTTGCCCAAAACTCCCAAATAAAATGGAAATAATAATAAGATTTAAACCACAAAGTTATTGAGAAGATTAAGATAATGCATGCAAGGTTCTTGGCACATAGTAGGTACTCAACTCGGTAAATGCTAACTGTCGGTCATGTATTTTCTCCATTATTTACAATTGTCAATTCCAGAAATCTATCTTTGTGGGGAGAATTCATCCATTGCCCCACAGTGTTCTAGATTTTAGATCTAGAAGGGACACGTAACAGTCAATTAAAGTTAATATTCAATCAACTTTACTTGAACAGCTATTCTGGACTTGACTTAGGAGTGAGACCAAGACTCAAATGGAAGAGAAAGCAAGTTACAAAGATGTGCATTTTGCCTTTGTGACACTGGAAATGGACTTCCAGGCGGCAGTGCAGCGCCACCCACCCCCTCCCCCATCTTAGCCCAGGTGGTCAGCAGTCGGCTGACGGGGGTGCCAGGCCTCCTATCAGTGGCCACCTCATGGATGTCCCTGATTGGGGACCCTGCAGATGTGGCTGGCATGACCCAGCACGGTGCTGATGGCGGCCACGCCCCTCTCTCCGAGCGGCGCCAGCTCATAGAGAAAGAGGTCTGGGCACTGGGCAGGCCCTCCGACCAGATGGCTGGCCGCGGGCCCAGCTGCCCTCCTCCATCCAATTTCCGGGCTGAGCGTTACTGTTCCCAGTGGTGACCTGGGGCTGTAAATTCTGAGGCTTGTTGATGAGTTCTGGAAAGTACTGTGTAAATAGATCTTGTGAAATGTGCTCTTGAGACCCCGACATGGCGTTAAGTGCCTTATAAAATTATCTCATTTAATCCTCACAACACATTTCTGAGGTTGGTACTATTCTTACATCTTCTCTACAGTTGAGCAAACCGAGGTTCAGGGACAGGAAGCAAAAAATTGGAAAATCGGGTATTGAACCTTTTAAATGGACCAATGGCAACAGCGTGATTTCTTTCTTAGTAAAATATATTCAATGAGCAGGTTTTCCGACCTTTAGAATGTAGTTGGTAAAGAAAAGGATGTAGTAGAAACCTCATCTGACATGATCGCCACTGATATTTGATCACTTATAAAAATAGTATGGAGCGTGTGGGATCATAAACACATTTTAATGCGAATGGAAGTGCTCTTGGCTTCACGGCCCTTTGCTGCTGAGCCAGGCTTTGGTCTGTTCAGCGCGTGTCCACAGCCAGAGGCCCCCACTGCCTTCTTCATTCAAAGAACTCGCAGGTGCATCAGCAAAGACTGCCAGCTTGGGTTTCCCGGCACGGAGGTCTGCTGCGCTTTCATGGTTCTGGCTGTTTTCTCCAGTTATTTAAAACTGCTGACAGCTAATTCTACAGTAATTTTTCAGCACCATGCCCCTCCTGACTTATTTCATAGGCATACATATGACTTCAGTTCTAAATATTTACAGAAAACTGAAAGCTTAACATTTAACTGTCATGAATGGTTTGGGGAGCGAAGGCCGCCAACGCTTAGTGACCTCCTGAGTCAGCCGGGGGTCCAGCGCGCAGGGTGACCTCCAGCGTGGTCAGCCAGGGGCAGGCGGCCGGTCAGTGACGCTCGGAGACCGAGGAGATGGCACACAGAGCACCTACCTGTGGCTGCCCGTCCGTGAGGTCGCGTGCGCGTCTCCTGGCATGCCCGCCAGCTTGTGGAAATGAGTGCCACTGCTTGTGCCATGGGAACAGCACACAGCATAATCACGTCTTTGGAAATTATTCAAATATGTAAGGTGTGGTCCTTACATCAGGGTCATTTGTTGGGAATTCCGTGATGATGGATGTGCTGGGCTGTATCCCTCGTATGGATTCGTGAGTTTGTTTACATACCCTGCAGCAACACTGCCCAGCAAGCAGTCGCTGGCTCCATGGGGAGCGGAATTCCACTCTACTTCCCTTTAATTATTCCAGCTTCGCAATGGGCGGCCATGCCTGGCCCTGGCCACCGTCTCGGCCAGCACAGGCCCCCAGCACTTCCTCACACACGGGGCTAGCATCCGGGACTGGCTCCACACGAAATGTGAGGGCAAATTACAGGAGTGCTTTAATGTTCCCAGGGAGATTTCCCCTTACTTTGATCAAAAGAGAAGGTGTGATGTAAGCACCTGTCTTCCCACAAATATATGCTGCCCGTACCATGAATCATTCTTTCCGTCTCTACATCATTTGTTTTCTTTTGGCTTAGTTTAGTTTGAACCTCATTTAGGAGGGTGTGAAGAAAGTCAGAGGGCAAATGCCTTGCCTTCAGGATGTAAACTGAGCCTTGTGGGAAATGACATGCAAATCTATGTAAATATCCACATTCATATCAATGTCATGAAATGAGCAGAAAAATGATATAGCAGAAAATGCAAAATTATGCAAATATGATAACTGGATAAGCCAGCAATCGCATTCGAAGCATAATGATCACTGCAAAGCTATAATATCTGGGTTTAGGAAAGTTAGGCACGCCACGGCTCCTGATAACTTTGCATGTAGCAGGTCAGCCTCATGGAATGTTCCAGGCCTGGAACCTGCATGAGCCTGTGGATTTTATCACCCAATTGGAAATCGTGTTGTAGTGACCACTGGACATACGATTTGTGTCAGCATCTTCCAGTTAGCCAGGTGCAGTGGACTCAAAGTTTTGGGATTGAAGTTACCTATTGATGTTTGTAATGTTCAAAAATGGAGAGAAGACCAAGCAGAATAGAGTCAAACCATTTGTTTGAACTACCTTACTGCTACTGCGGTATTTTAGTGTAGGGGACATCTGGAGTGTGGCATCTGGAGCGTCTGCTGTTAACTAAAATATTTTTATATGCAATAGTTGTGAAATGTATTTCAGAACATGTTTTAGCCATGTTTCCCCAAAATTTTAATGAGTACAAGTTTTGCTGTATTAATTGATTTTAACTGTATAAAGGAACAGCCCCAGATATTATTCGGGTGTATGAAGGGATACGGTGACTAACAGGAGGTGGGAAACCCCTTCTCTGCATAAACCCTAAGATTGCATGTTATCGACACTAATCATTTGCCAGGGGGCCAGGGGAATGATTCTAATGAGTGTGAGGATTAAATATTGATGTTTAAAGCTGTCATACATTGGATATTTTGTAATATTGTGCAGCCTTACATCCTATAAAAAGTCCTTAATGGGGTATTTTTTTAAATCTTTTTATCCTCTGTTGACTGGCTACTAAGTTTGATGAGTTTCATCCAGTTATGTCTAACCAATTACTATCACACAGGTGAATAAACTGCTTTCATTCAGCAGCTTCCCCGGTGGAGACGTAGAGAACACGCATTCTCCATCACAAAGCCAGGATGCTCATGTTGCATGCGGGCAGGGCTGTCCAGCGCCTTAGAGTGAAATGGAAGGAAGTATATCCCCAGGAGCCCCCAGCACTGGGTGGGCCTGCTGAAGCTGGGAGTGGGCTTCAGATTTGTGAATCCACAGTTCCCAGAGGAAGTGGCTTGTCAAAAGCCACTTTCCTCAAGAGACATCCACAAGTGTTTGGTTTCTCTTGACTTGACAGCCTCTTGCCACTAGCAAATATTCACTGGGAAGAAAGCAGTTGGCCTTGGACAAGCTTTGGTGTCCTTCTCTGGCCATTTACAAAGCATTTCACATGCATACATTTCTCCAAATGTTTAATGAGTTTGCGTTTGTTTGATTGTTTTGCTGACAGGCCAGTAGTCACAAGGGGTGCCTCCTAGAACTCCTCTCGTAGGGACAGCCCCAGAGGCTGCACTTGGAAGGCCACAGTGGCTCCTGCCAGGGACACAGCCTGCTCCCCCCAGTGACCAAGTACTAAGAGGACCCAAGGCAGAGCGGGTCTCAGACACAGGTCAGCTGACTGGCTCGGAGGCTGTCTGTGGGCTTGCTGATCCTCAGACCTGGGCAGTTAGGGTCTTCCCTCTCTGTCACTCAGTGGCAGGCTAGCATTAGTCTGACGGCCCTCCCAATGCCTCCCTCTCTGTTCTCTTCACATGGGCGTGTCCCCTCATCAAATCCTTAAATGTTCTCTCTTCTCTTGGTGACTCAGACTAACAGGTAGTCTCCCACTATGGAAATACTGCCCATGCCATGTTTTGCTATGCAGTCATTATCACAGAGCTCTATTTCATTCCTTTCTGCTGACCTACAGGATTCAGTCTTAGGGCTACATCGCATCGTAGCTATCTGTTCCCTTACTGGTGGGCACTGACATGGTTTCCTTTGTCTTGCTATTATAAAATATGCTCTAATGAACACCTTAGTACAGGTTACACTGGGCAAGAGTCATTGTAATGTATAAATCTTGGATTGAAATTATTGGATTATGGTGTGTCCACATTATCCATTTTCCTGTACGGCCATGTTTCTTATAAGAAAATGGATATGAATCCATTTGGATTTCCACCAGTGGAGAATACGAGCTCCTGTTTCCCCTTATTCTTGCCAGCATTTAATATTGTGAGATCATTTTATATTCTGATGTTCTCATCAAATGCTTTCCTATACATTTCTCCGAATGTAATGAGGCTGACCATTTACTTTTATATTGGTTGGAACCTTTTCAGTTCCTATCATGTCCATATATTGTGTTGTTTATAGAGGCAGTTTTGAATTGGAGAAACTATCAATTTAATGGTAGTCTGGTTCAATCTGCAGTGCAGGATAGAATCCTTCTCTATAACCACAGGAGGACCATCTATTTAAATACTTCCAATTAAATAATTTTTACTAGCACCCTGTGCATATCTTTTAATATTGAAGCGTTCGTAGCTCTCATAAATAATCCTGTAAAAGGTTTCTATTTAGCAATCCCCAATGTTCAAAGCCCTTATATTCATAGTCACAATCACAGGCTGGTAAGCTTTTTCAGGCAATTTGTTTTCTCCTTACAGTCTAAATATATATTTCAGTGGCTCTTAATTTGTATATTTAATAGTCCTGGTCTGTACTTGATGACATCAAGGACTCATGTTTAAGAAATTTCCATTTGTTCAAAAGCAGGATTGCTGTAGAGATGGCTTTCCCCATTCTTATTATATCTTAGTTAATTTTGTTATAACTTCCAAAGACTATACTAAAAAAAATAAATTATTTGGTGCTTAGTTACAACCAGACCACACACATGCATATGTTGGTGAATTGGTTAGGACACTTTTAGGTATTATAACAAAACTCACTGCAACCTGTTTAAAGAAAATGAGGAAAATATAGGATTGGTTTTATGTTACATAAACATGTGTAATGATAGGAATGCTTCAGAATGTAGGAAGGAACTGAAATAGAGGATGTAGTAGTGAAAAGACACTCATTCTGTCTTTGATTTTTTTCTTGTGTCTAGTGTATTTTTGTTTTTTTGTTTTTTTTTTTGAGGACAGTGTCACTGGCCCTCATATGTGGGACCGAACCGGGGCCGCTGGCTTCCCAAGCCAGCGCTTAACCACCGCGCCACTCGGCCGGCCCTAGTGTATTTTTGCTTCCTGGTACCAGGTCACGTGTAAGAAGTACAGCTTCTGTGATACCCTACCTTTTCCTGTTGCTCCCACCCGGAAAGCAACTGGATTGACTGTCTACTTCCAGGGAAGACATTTCATGAGCTCATTGGGTTAGCTGCCCACTCCAGGTCCACAGAGCATGTCCAGTAGGCTAGAGGTTCAACATGGCTGCTTCAGCTGTGCCAACACGATTTGAAAGGTGCATGTCACAGAGACTAGAGCGGGAACTGTTTTTAGACATGAGATTTGGCTTAATCATCACTAGAATAGGTGCTTACTACAAGTGGTGAATGTTGGGTAACACTTTATTAAACACCTGTTTTGCATTCAGCATTGGGCTTGACTTCTGGGTAAGAGGGCTGAAATTCGAGGCTATTTATACTTCTTGCCATAGAAATGAAATTGTCATTATGTAGTGTCTGTTATGTGGCAGGCAATATGGCAGACTATGTTTTATCTCATTGAATACAGCAAATCTACAGGCTGGCATTGTCAGTGAACATCTCAGGTCCTTCAAGAGGACCAGCAGCCTGGGGCATGTTGATGGACAGCTCCCAGCACCCAGCTCCTTGAATTTGTTCCTGTGTTCGTACCAGGCCTTCCCTGGGCTGCTTGTCCTTAGCCAGGAACTCAGCCCAGTGGGTCAATAGAACAGGGCCAGCGCTGCCCTCTGGAGACGGTCCGGTGGGCACGTTCACCCTGGGAGTTCTCTGTCAGCCGAAAGCCCGTTTCAAGAACTGTGCTGTGGTGTGTGGCTCTTCAGACACCCCACTTCTTCTTTTCACAGGTGCTGGACCCCTGCTTCCCATTTTTGCTCCATCTCCCCTTGTCCTTCCCCCAATAAATTCCTTGCATATTTAACCCCACCTTGGTGTCTGTTTCTTAGAGGACCTGAGCAGGTACCTCCATCGCCTTTCTACAGATTAGAAAACCAGTTCCCAGAGAGGCTAGCTATGCTTTCCAAGGTGACATATATACTACCAATAAAAGGAAAGTTCCGGAATCCAACATAAACCTTTCTGACATGAAAGCTCATAGTCTTCCCAGGACATAATATGCTTTCCACTGTAGACTGCAAGTTTTATGAGAATGTACTCATTAATTTGTGAGATGTTTAGAATAATGTATTATGTAAGAAAGCAATGGTCGCTGTTATTCTTCTGATTTTTGTCTTTGTTCATGGAGTGTAAGAAATTTGGATAGCAACTCAGCACAGCACCTAGAAAACCTGTGTGACAGGTTGCGACGATGGCCAGGCATCCCTCGTCACCTGCCTCCACAGCTTGGCAATGTGACACTGCGCACCTTCGCATCGAGACGGGGAGAGCATTTCCGAGCCCGTGAATGGAGGACCTTAGTGTGCCGATGCAAACAGGCTCAGGAAAGCGCCTGCACCTGGGGCTGCCTTTTCTGGCCCCGGAGGCCATGCGCAGACATCCAGGGGAGCTGGCTGGAGGGAGAAAGAACCTGTGGGAAGAGCAGAGCTGTAAGGACGCCCTAGACCAAGCTGCCCCCCGCTCTCAGGCGGTGATGGCACACGCATGTATGGGATACTACCCATGTGAGCCCACAGACGGTGGGCTCAGAGAACTAGGAGCTAAATAGATGGTGTTGCTTTAAGCCAGCGGATGTTGCGTGGTTCGTTATGCAGCGACATACCACTGCTACCCAGTCATAGCCGCAGAGAGAAAGTATTTGCACTGGGCCCTCTGAGGGGTCTCGCCAATTAGCCCTTCCCTCGTTTTGTTATCATCACGCCAATGGTCTTGAGGAACTGGGCACGGTATAAGCTCATAAGCCTCTCCCCAGTGCCAGCTGGGTAAATGCTGATTAGTATAAGCCAATCATAGTGATGTCATTTATTTTGCTGGTGACAAGGCAGCAGAGATAACGCCGACATAGTCATCTGGGAATTCTCCTGGAAGGACTTGTCTGGATACAAGGCAGAAACATGCCACATCTGGGACAGTGTTGTGTGATGATGTGACGTGTGCAGCTCTGGCAAACGACCTTGAGGCTGCGAGGTGAAAGTCAAGAGAAGCTGGGGTGAATAACATCTCTCATTGTACGTTGCGAGCCCCAGAATTAAACAACCCTCAAACTGCCTACTCCAGACATCCTGTTATATGAAATAATGAATTCCCTGCTGCTTAAGACATGTAAGTGAGATTTTTCTGTAATTTGTAGTTCATGGCATCCTATTTGATAAAGTGGTTAAATTTAAGGGTCTTAAAAATGCAGTATAAACTTCTGAAATGAACGCATGAATATTCATATGCCAGGAGATGAAGCCCAACCACTAATAAACTTCCCTTTTTCAGACTTTCTATTCCTTCTTTCCTCCTCCTCTCCAAACCTACACGGAGTTTATAAAAATACTCAGCAAGAAACGCAACACTGGTTTCACGCCAGGATAATGCTCTCCAATTTTTGCAAGTATTGCTATATATTACCATTTTAAAAACACAGCTGATTCCTTTATAATGAATTTGTATAAGCTGGCAGTTCATATGCCACACAATCAAATTACTAGAAAAGAACCTGGCACAATGCATTTAATCTTTGAGAAGATGATCTGAACCCTTCAGAGAAGGTCAGAAACCACGGGCCAAAAAGACCATTTTCAAAATTGCTCCTGGGATTAGCTGCATAGCTGGGAAGTACAATGTGTTTTTTTTTATTTCTGGTGCACAGCTCAATCCACTAGGATGCACTGTTGCCTCGTAGCTCTGGGATGAGACCCCTGACTTCCCACGTGTGTTTGTCGACTGCCCTGCCAACCTGGAGTCTCACCTCACTTTCTCAAAGCAAGCATATGCATTGCTGCATCCTTATTTCCGGGCACCCCAGATACTGTCTTGCTGCACGATGCAAAAGATGATCTTGGAAAGCAGCTGACCTGAGAATTACTTTGATCCCTGGCAACACTCCGACATCTGATGAGAGCTATCAGGGAGGCCCGCCAAACAGTAGATGATTTTTGGGGCCAGCCGAGTCGTGCGGTGGTTAAGCGCTGGCTTGGGAAGCCAGCGACCCAGGTTCGGGTCCCGCCAATGACCGATAAAAAACCAGTAGATGATTTCCACTCACGGGCTCAGAAAGAGTCTCCACTACTCTCCAAAGAATAGATGATTTCCAAAATGGCATCCATCCACGCACCATCCAGAGGTTTACAGGAATGCTTCTAACTTGTGAACTTGAAGGGGGTCTGTTTGAAAGCGACATCAGTGGAGCGTGGTGCCCCGGCAAACGCTGACAGAGGCCTTCAGATGCCCTGAGGTCCCTCGTTGGGAATGCCAGGCCGATTGTGGACTCTCGTCGGGCAGCCTCACTGGGCAGTGGGCAAGCAGTAACGGGGGCGGGCGTGGACTCAGATGCGAGACTGCTGGTGAGTCCATCAGCAAATAAATAGCCACGGAGTGCCTGCGGGATGCCAGCAGTGGGCTCCGCATCTTTAGGATCAGACCTCCTGCCAAAGATACGGGGTTCTGGAGGGCACAGGCTTTGGTGATGACAGGCTGGGGTCACTTCCGCAGAACCACCGGTCCCCATGATCTTACCAAATACCCTTAAGGTCAGGGACTTCAGTTTGAATATAGTGGTTTTTTTGTGTTTGTTTCTTAATCTAGTAGATTAAATTAAACCTAGGTGCTGTTGTACAATGAGAAAAAGGCTAGCATGGTCTCAATCCTCAAAAAGCTAGAAAATCTGAGAATCACCCCTTATTGCCAAACCACAGATCCCTGCTGTCTGTTCTCAACAGTTAGCAAATTTTCCCACCCACTTCCATACTGTTTTTCCAGCTACATCTCCCAGGACTAAATCCATGCCACATGTTTTAGATTTTACGCCTCAGCCCTTACACACGCACGGCCACACCGGCACACCCTTCTCGTCCAAGTTTCTTCCTTCAGTTTGCATTTCCCTTCTGTTTTGTCAGCATGGAATAAACTCTTCTTCTCCCCTGTCTACTTAACCTGTTAATCTTTTTATTTCCATGATTTCATCTACAAAGCCTGTCTCTACTCTGAATGTGTTTCATTTCCTAGGGTTTAGTAAGATACATATTGACAGCTTTGTATCTGGAGTAAAATAGATGCTCAATGCATCAACTGGCCATTTTTGGTTTGTAATCTTTTCTGTGTGGTATCACTCATGCATCCTTAGCGCTCCTTGATATGGAAGCAGGTTCTGCAAAGACGGCGCCAGCCCTCTCCCTGCTGAGCAGCTGCCCCCGCCAGGCGGTGAGGTCTCTCTCCCCTCCCTGGGCTCTTGCTGGACCCAGGACTTGCTTTGACCACAAGAGTGTGGCTGTGATAGTGTAGTGAGGCTTACAGGCCCAGACTGGAATCTCTGACTTTCACCCTCTTGGCATCCAGCTACCATGTTAAAGGCTTGGGGAGTCATAAATGCGGGGTGTGGGGTGTATGTGGAGAGGGAGAGAGAGAGCGGGGGGGAGAGAGAGAGAGAGAGAGAGAGAGAGAGAGAGAGAGAGAGAGAGAGAGAGAGAGAGAATCAGCCACTGCAATTGAGCCCTGACATGTGAGCGAACCATCCTAGATGCTCCAGCCCTGGCCAGGCTCTTGGCTCCATGTACCTATCAAGTGACCCGAGTCAGCCCCATCTCTGCAGAGAGGAACCACCCCCCTACCCCAACAAGCCTGGCACAGAGTGTGGGCTTGTGAGCCAACATGGTCACAGCTCTGAAAAGTCCCACTAAGCTCTGGGGTGGCTTGATACACAGCAACAGGTGAGCTACCCACAATGCACAGCAAGCAACACTTAGCGGAAGGGCTGAGCGCCTTACCCCCTTGGAAACCCCTAACGCCAGATCAGCATCACGCCAACAGCAGCCATTAAGTTAACATGTCAAGTGAATGGGAATTGCTCACTGGCTCTGATGGTTCCTGCCCAGCTGTGTCATGTAGGCTGTCTCCTGAAACCCGGGTGACGGCGCTGCAGATATCGGTGGTTCCGCTTAGCTGGCATCTCACGTTGTACACTGTCCACATTTGCTTTAAAATGCATATTATCTAATGTGTTTCAAGCCCAGCGTTCGTCATTTTGCCCCAAGGCTACTGTGCCACACACCTCTCTGTGCTGGTCCAAAAACGTGGCCTCGTCTGCTCTAGCCTTCTAAGTTCCGAAGGAAATCAGAAATTCTCTGTAGCTATGGGCAAATGCTCCGTCAACAATCGGATGATAAAGACATCAGAAAACCCCTTCCCCTCCATGTCCCCTGCCCCCATGACATTCCAAGTTCCAGCCTTGGTGGCATGAACTCTTTCCAGCTGATGCTGGGTTTTCATCTGGATGTGTGACCTCTTCCTGGGCACGCAGGTCTTCCTGACCTCCACAGGCCTGAGGAAGCTTGAAACGTGCAAACTGGTGTGCCATTGGCATGGCCTTCCCTTCCTTTAGATGCCTCACTTCCCGTGAAAATGTCCGTCGCACCTCACGGCCAGCAACTCTTAATTCTGGCTTCAGACCGTGTGTCCAAAGGTCAGTGGCAGTGACAGCATTAGTTTTGCCACAAGCTATCCACTTGGTCCAAGTGAAGTGTGACATCATGATTAGTTTTAATATGGGAGAAATCGCTTTTCCATCAAGCTAATTGCGTGGATAGAGTCTGGCTTCGCAGTGAATGGGCCTAGTCTTCCACCCCTGAATCCACTTTGTCGAGCCTGTAAAAGCCGTCTACACACTGGCTCCTTTGCAACAATTTTCTCTTAGTTTTCTACTCAGTTACTAAAATCATAATGTATCACTTTCCTTCTGAGCAACCTTTTGGACTGGGGTCCTAACATTAGGTAATTCAGTTGAGTCAGGTATCAAAAAACAAATCTATTTCATTTACATTAAGTTGTCAATAACCCATAAGCATCTGCCGTTTGCAAGCACAGCAGACATGGCCTCTTCCTAGAAGACTGAGTTTCTGAATTAGTATTTGAACGAAACATGCAGCCTAACATATTTTTATTCATTACTGCACCCAAGGATCTGCTTATCATCAGGAAGGATTTTACCAAAAACTATCTTTGAATTTGTTTATTGAAATCTAACTTGCACACTCAGGCTTACATATTTGAAACCAGGAAAAAGTAATCATGGTGATAAGTAATCAAGTATTAGAAACTGCAGATTTGATGTTTCTCAGCATTTCGTAATTTAAAGTTTTGGACATCTGTATTCAAAACCCACTTCTCGTTTCTATTACTTTTCCAGTCATCAGATATTGGCGCTCCTTCAGTCATGACCACTTGGTTCAGATGGTAAAGTCTGTGCTGAGTGCGTACTTACATTGACATAATAAGAACGGCTTTAACCAACTCTCAACTCAGACGAGAGGTTCGAAGCAAGCTCTTTAAATAATGAACATCTAGATATACACTCAGCTGTCATTCTCAAGAAGACTTAATTACCTTTAACACGTATCATCTTTGTACCTAGGTCAATGCCTCAAAAATTAGTTCTGAATGAATGAAATTATTTGGACCATAACCTTGTTTTAAAACTTCAACTAGAGGGCCGGCCAAGTGGCGCATTGGTTGAGAGTTGGTTTGGGAGCGTGAGCTCTGAGCAGGGCCCCTGGTTTGGATCCCACGTTAGGACCAGTGATGCTGCGCCCTCTACAGCTAAGATGGTGAACAATAGCTCGACCTGGAGCTGGGCTGCCTTGAGTTGCTGGTGATGGTGTGGGCTGCAGTGGGCTGCCGTGAGCTACTGTGAGCAGCCAGCAGCTGGTGTGAGCTGCCAAAAGCCACAGTGAGCAGCCATCCAGTGACTGACTGCCTCATCCGGGAAGAGCGCAATGACGATACCAACATGGGCCAGTGAAGCGACGTCCTCCGCAACTAGACTGAAGAACAAAAGGACAGCAAGTTGTCTGTTCCCCTTCCCCGATTCCCCAACGCTGTTCCCCTCCCCCCATTCCCCAATAAAATCTTTAAAAACAAAACTTCAACTAGAATAATTTTTCTTAAGAATTTACTTGAATTTTTAATCTGGAGTGAAGTGATCTTGTCCAGGTCTGTGTGGGTTCCTGAAGCTATCGGCCAACCTGCTCGTAAAAGCTTTACAGGTGTCCCCTTGAATACTTCAGCTTATATAATCAGCACTCTCCATCCTATATCTCTTTCTATATAATGATCCACAGCCTTCCATTTCAGGTTTTTGCAAAATTATTCTCTCTCTTACACGATAAAGGACAAAAGCAAGATTATTCAGCACTCTAACTCTACCAAGCTGCCACGATGTCTTGTGTGTCTTCTGATGGAGGAGAGGGCTGGGCTGGGCTGGGGGAAGTGAAATGTGTAAGGACCTCCTGAACTGCTGTGGCCTCTGTGTGAAGTTGTGGGATGTGACAAGGTCACCTCATCTCCTATTGAGGAATGTCACTTCAGGACAGGTGTCTCATCGGTGCTTCCTCAGTGTCTAGCTTTAGGGCTACAACCAGTCACCCAAGTTTTTCTGGTTTTTAGTTTACACCCATGAAATATGAGGAAGATGATATGTTAAATTGTATTTGAAGTCATTTCCTTTCTCCTCAAATGCAGCTTGCACCCTAGTAACTGTCTCTGCCTTCGTGACCCACATGCAGATGGGACGTGGGGAAACCAGCACATCGCCTCCGCAGGGTGGCAGACCCATTTTGGGAGGGAGAATGGTTTCTCACTCCCGTCCCGGGGGTCCTCCCACATACACCTACTCACAGAGCATCTGTTCTCTTTCCCTCTACTGATCTTCCCCAATCCTTCATTTTTTAAAAATCAGTTTTGTTAAAAATCAAAGGCTTTTTCTGTCTGCTTTACTCCCAAAGTAGAGGAAAATGTACCTCTCCCGGTTACCAGTTGTAACCTGCTGATTTAGCATGTACTCATGCCCTAATGACAAATAAACTCCTTTGAGATGAAGTGAGCGGGTGTGGACAAAAGGATGGTCTATGGGAGTGAACAAAGGAGCTATAGCTTTGCATAATAAGGGGGTTCTGAAGAGATAAGGGATTGGGGAGTTTACTTGTGTGAAAGGTGAATGAGAGAGGATGGTCTTGGGCACAGCCACCCCGTGACCTTTCTGAGTAGGCAGCAGCCCGCATAACCCACTCCCATGGCACAGTTAACCAGAGAGGCAGTTGTCATCTGCACCTTTCACACAGGGGTGTCTGGCTGAGAGTCGCGGGCCCCGCTGCCTGGGCTGGCAGCCATCGCGGGGAAGTCCTGCTGGCGCAAGCCATGGGGCAGCCATTTAGGGAGCTACAGGCAGTGAGAGCAGTTGTGAAAAGATGAGAGTGAGAGGAGGAAAAAAAGAAGAGAAAGTAGAAATCGGGTAAATGCCTGCAAAGGGACAGAAGTGCATTCCCACGGTGGCAGAGACAGGGACCATGATGGGCCACGGCCGCCTGCGTGTCTGCCCGTCGTGAGAATGGCTGCTGAGACGCCCTTGAGTCGCCACATATGGACAGCCTTTCAAACAAGATGTGGACATGTTTCAAGGGAAATGAGGAAGCCTAAGCTGATGCATCAGGACAATTTAGGGTGGAGTGAGTCTTGTCGAGGAAGCACCAAAGAAGGGTCAGTATCTTCTCTCTGACAGATTCTTTAATTCCAACATTTGTACACCTCCTTTCTTCTCTAAAAATCGTTGGAAAATTTTGCTTTTTCTGCAACATGCTTTGAATTAACCTTTCCTAATTAAAATGTGAACTTCTGTTTTATTTATAAGATACTTAAAGTGTTATTGCTATAGCACGCACTACTGCCCCTCTGTAATAATCTATGAGTAACATAATTCCTTAACACTATTTTTATGGGAAGGGCATCGAGGCCACAGACCACAGTTAGCAGACAACACTCGGACTTTCCGCCCCTGAAAACCCATTCCAAGTCCATCTATTTCTTATTTATTTGGAAGCTCATCTTGTGGATGGTACACGTCACTCTTTGCTTACGAATGTGGGTATTGGCTGTCCCCTAGGCCGCAGTGGGGGCTGGCTGAGACTTATTACCCTGCTACTTAATTGTGACTGTGATTGCTGACAGAGGTGACCCTGGATGGGTTGAGTGTGGGGAGAGCTCTATGGTTTGGAGGTCTTGGTTTCGTGTAGATCTAAGTGCCGTGCGGGAGGACTGTGCTTGGGTGAGCGGGTGTGCTGGGTGCCGTGGCACACAGCTCTTGGCTGGAACCCAGTGCCTGCTGCCTCAGCGGCACCACCGTGCACACGGGCGGTGGGCAGTCAGGCTGGGGGGTGGCTTCTCTGCCTTGGTAGCCCCAGTGCACTCCAAGCCACAGATGCCTGCAGAGCTCTGCGGATTCCATGTGATGCGTGTGCGTGTGTGTGGGAGCACATTTTCCGTTACACACCCATGTGCACATACCAGAACTTTCACTGAATGCTTCCAGAGACCGTGCTGGTCACATCTGGTAGCTGTCACATCCATTCCTTGTACTGGATGGCAAGGCGACTGGAGAAGGCAGCCGATGAAACCGCTGCAAGGGTCCTGCTCCCACGGGCTGGCTGTGATCTCATGGACGCGGCTCCGAAGGGACAGCTCTGCCTTGGCAGCCGGGAACCTCCTGAGCTGCCTCACAGGGTGATTTCTGGGTTCCTGGATGGCCGCCAGTGACCCACACTTACAGCACAAGCTTTCCCACGTCCACCCACTCACGTGTCATACGTGTTCAAGAAAAGAGGCAATAATAATGCCATTACTGCCACTATTACTATTGTTATCACAACTGCAATAACCAAATACATGTCTGGAGCTTCCTATGTGCATGTTGCTTTTCTAAGTTATTAAGTCATTTGAGCTTCACCACAACCTTATGAAGGCCAGGCGAGTGAGCCCTTTTGTGGAGCCTAAAACTTAAACGGCTGCCAAGGAATTCAGTCAGCAAGGTAAAATCATATTTAGTGGACTATTACTAAAAATCAAGTTTAGTGCCAAAAATCCATGACGAATGTAATATCAAAATGCCCAACGAAGACAGGCTCCAGCCCTGCGTCTCAAGGTCCTCTCGGCTCACGTGGCCCTCATTTTGGCCCTGGTCCCAGAAAGATCACACCTGTGCGAACAGGGAGCCACCTGCATGCTATAGTTTACTGATTTGGCTTTTACAAAAGATATCACATGAAAATATTTCTCTTGCTGACTGAATTTTTGGTGCTTGTTGAAATGTTGTTCCAGAGGCAAATGTGTCACTCGTTCCCAAGCTGAGGGACCTGCAGTGGAGACACTGACTTACCAGAGTCTCAGCCACTGTGTTCCGCTCTGATTCGCTCACCTAACAGCATGTTTCCCATAACATTTCAGAAAACCGCATTCCAGAAGAGTTCCAGTGTGGCAAGTTCCAGAGAATAAAGAATGATGGTGCCTACTCATGTCACAACCCCACTTAACAGATGAGAAAAGTGACGCCACAGTGATGACTTCGTTGCCAGGAGAACAGAGTGAGTCGGGGTGAAGCTGGCTTTGACTCAGGCAAGCTGACTGGCCAGTGTCCCCTGGGCAGCTTCCCTAAGTGCCCCCATCAGGCGGGAAGCCGAGATGACAGCCCGTGGTCACAGGAGGCATCAGCGAGCGCCCGGTTCCCTCCGGCCCCTGGGAGGCCAGCCACCTCCCTGCCCTGGGTTTCCGTGAGATTTCCCTGTGGCCCTGAAGCAGTCCCCATCGGAAACGTTGCCAGCAGAGGTAGATTTCTTCTTACCACCAACAGTCTGCAATTTAAAAAGCTGTGGATGAAGGTCAGTTCCTTGAAGTCTACTTTGGCAACACCCAACTCATTTCTCACTTTGCTAAATCCATCAGTTTTCATCATTTCAAGTTCTTCCCCTTTTATTAAATGCTTATAATTTTGTCAATAGGATGTTTTACAGTTATTTTTATTTTTAAAGATAAATGTTTGTACAGGTACACATACGTCCTTTCTCTTTCTCAGCTGGCACTAGCTTTCCACTCCCCTGGTATCCAACTGGGCTGTGTACACACAGGTGTCACACAATACATATTTTAGAAGAAATAAAGTCCATCTAATGACCATTTTTATTTTTACCTCGACACAAGGACAAACACCATCTCCAGAGCTCTGTATATGTCATGTGTCTGTATATTTTAGCGTAGAAAGATGCATCCTTTCCGTGCTGTTGGCTCCAAAATAAGCAAGTCTGAATTCTGCTGGGTCCCTCCGAGAACCACTGGTGACAGCAGAACACGCAACTGCAAAGCTCAAATAGTTTGCGTTGGCCAGAAACTCAATTAGAAATTATGGCTCAATAATTCAACCTTCTCCCCATGAGACTGTTTTATTTTTAATTTTATATCCTACCTGAATCAGAGTACTGAGCACATACTACACATAGACAAAAATCAAACGGGGCCTGGAAAAAAATGAAGCATTTGTAAATCCATGATCCCTGAGGAACATGGGACATTTTCCATGTCCTTAACCTGTGGACACTGTGCACGTCTCCACGGGTTCGGAATGGCGTTTCTGGAAGCTGGGTGCGGGCAGCGACCGACACGTGCTAAGAATCCCAATGATGTTTCCAAACACACATTGTGAATTCCTGTGTCCTCAAGGTCATCCAAGCCCAAATTACACATACTGAAACCCAGGAGGCACAACAACAAGAAAAGAAAGCAAGAAAAGAAAACATCCCCATCTCAGAATGCAGTGCTGGTACCAACCCTGACGCAGATCCAGATGAGGGTACAACTCCCTGACCGGCCTTGCGTGAAAACACAGAGCCGGAGTCCCGCGCCCACCCAGCGGGCTGGCAGCCTGTGGGGAACTCCGTTCTCCTTCACGGGTGCAAGCCCCAGGGGAAGGCTTAGCTGTCAAGGCCAGAGATACATGCTGATCAAGTCCAGCACCTCTACATTGACGTTCTGGACCTCGGTTTCCTCAACTGGAAATTGGCAGTGACAATAGCTGTGTCCAAAGGCGATCCTGAGGATTTAATCTGCTAATGTACAAAGGTGTACTGACTGTATTATAAGTACATAGCATCGCTGTTTTATTATCTGTTATGATTTTACTTTTAGAGTTTAATCTCCCTGCCATCAATTTAATGAAATCTTCTTTGAAACTATACTACGGAACTCTAATTGAAACTTACAACATCTCAGGGATTCAGTGAAATGTCCCCGGTTGATTACTTACTTGCTGTACAAAGGGATGAGGTTCGAAACCCGCCCTTCTGGTTTCTGAAGGCCCAATGTACTTGCAGTGCACTGCTGTCTGGCGGAGGGTGGGCTCTGACCCCTCTATCATTTGTCATGACCGGAATTTCCTGGGTCATGAAGCAGTTGTGTCTCCTTCTAGAAATACATTTGCTTTGGCTCGACTACTGCAGCCCTCACTTTTTATGAGACTATAACTTTTCCTTCAAAACTGAACGCAAGCATCAATTGCCTACTTGAAAGACATTTTGGAGTATTTTATCATCCAACGAAAAATGCCTGTCTCTTGTCTTTTTTCACTTTGCACTTACCTGACTTTCCAGCTAGAATCTAAGATCCTACAGGACCTTGCTCTTTTCTGGAATGCTGTATTTCTCATCTCGATCCATGGTATTAAACACACTTTGAATGAATAGATTTGAAAGGTATGTAAGATATGCAAAAACACTTAATATGGTGCCTAATTTTCAGTCACCTGGCTACTCCCATCTTTAAAATGAATGATTTTGGGGCCGGCCGAGTGGCGCAGTGGTTAAGCGCTGGCTTGGGAAGCCAGTGGCCCCGGTTCGGGTCCCACATATGAGGGCCAGTGACACTGCCCTCAAAAAAAAAAAAAAAAAGAAGCACTAAAATGAACGATTTTGGAAGATTTATTTTATGCAGACATTTACCGCCTGGTGGTCCTGTTTGCCAGATGGGAGCCTGACTACCGGAACGAGGGCATGTGAAACCCAGAGGTGCCGATGGAATTCCAGGCACTAGGAGATCCCGACCTGCCGTCAATAATAACAGCATCTAGAGGAATGAGGCATGAACAAAATGATTTCATGTCCTCAATTTCCAAAAATAAGCAGGCGACAGGAAACCTTCCAGGCTTTTATTGACTCTGTTTTGTTGTAAAGAATTTGGATATCTTTCCACTGGATATGTTGAGCAATTTGGGATATTGGCTACATGTTATAGTGACAGATAGTATGTGGATGGGGTGGGTACACATTCTTATTTCCACCAGTAGTGGTTCAGTTTATGTAAAAGTACAGACATTTTTCATTCCTGTTAGAAAAAAAGATAACATGACATCTCAGAGTATATGGTGCACATGTATTTTTCTAGAGCTTCTTTTATGAAGTATTCTTAGATATAGATCATTTTACCTAAAGCAAATTAAAAACACACAGGCTGTGTTCACTGGAAATTCTGGTCCAATGGGTAATAAAAAATACTGCTGGCCATTACACGTTGGGGCAGTCTTGTTTTTATTTCTAATCAAATTTGTTATCTTTGCATAGATATAACCTGTGCCAAAAGTTATATAATTAAAATACTAACATTGTGCTCGCTGTATTTAATTCTAATGTTATTTAAGATGCACATTTCTTGATCAAATGTGAGCATTTTCCCAAATATAAGGACCAATGGCACCGTCCTCTTTCATGATGTACTCGGAGTGTGTATTTATGACATTCATCACCGGAGCTGTCATGGACTAAATGTTTAATGAATGGCTCTGCCAAATGCACAGGAATTTAAGATGTGAAGTCTCCAGGGGAGAAGAGGCTTTCTTGGCTTACAGCATCACTTGTCGTTATCTGTACCTAATTATGGTTTTTACTTATTTGTCATATCACTAATATTCCACCAATGACAACCAGAAATCACCTGGACCTACTACTTATTTTTTATCTTTTCTTTTAGTGTCTGATATTTGTAACCCACTTTCAGATATGTGGAGAACAGCTCTGCATAGCCTTCTATCTACTCACTGAGTTAATTTGAGGAATACCTTTTTCCTGCATATATAATGAATTTCTTAATAATTCTAGAGACATGTATGCATTGCATTTTAGAATTTTGTATATTTGAAGTTAGGAAGTTGCCAAGTTACTGTCTTTATTACCTAATATTTATAGATAACAACATTCAACAAATATTGTGGCCCACAGGTGCTTGAGACAGTGCTCAGAGGAGAAAATCAAATCTGGAATACGGGTTTGTGCTTCCTCATTA
Source organism: Aselliscus stoliczkanus (assembly GCA_033961575.1). Classification (NCBI taxonomy): domain Eukaryota; kingdom Metazoa; phylum Chordata; class Mammalia; order Chiroptera; family Hipposideridae; genus Aselliscus; species Aselliscus stoliczkanus. The sequence goes on from CM066735.1 coordinate 67,421,317, forward strand.
ATCATTATTATAATCATTTCACTAACCTGGGGGTCAGGAATTAAACTGAATTCTAGACATTAAGAGCATGGAGGTAAGCTGTGTGTTCCAGACATGCCCGTGACCATGGATTTGTAGAATGGAAATGCTGCTCTTTGTGGCAAGAACACCCTGCCTGGGAGCTCGTCCCAGGGACGCTTATCTCGAAAAAAACTCGTCCCAATTATTTAGAACCCAAAACAACTTCCAGAAGGAAATGTAGTGATATCAACACGAGCTTAATCAGCAAATTCCAGTCACAAATCCATAATTCTGGTTTACTAGCTTGAAAGTAAAACCATCACCCAGCATGCTTCACGCCCTGCGGTCTGTCCGCACCCAGCCAGTCGCAGGGATCAGGGGTCAGCGTTTCAGCCTCCAGGGAGGCGCCCCCACCGTGGCACTGCATGGCAGCAGAGCATTTTGGGGTCTACTGAAGGCTGTGCACAATCTTTAGGCGCACTTTGGGGAAAGCAGGACTCTCGGGCTCCCCTGCATCTTTCCTGACTTCCCAGCTGCCCTTCCATCGACTGTCGGGACTGGGAGTCACCTGCAGAGGACAGCTCTGAGCTTTGCTGGAAGTGAAGGTCCGATGCCACCACATCCCTAATGGGGACCAAAGTGCAATGAAGGGACGTCATGCTCTGCAGCCTGATTGTGAATGGTGTGTGTTTGACGTTCACTAGACTATAAATTAAAAAAAAAAAAATAGCATTTTCAGAGGCTTTGGGGGAGCACTGCATTATTGATGAGCTCCCTCGGCTGCTGATGGCTCGCATTATTCATGATGTCGTTATCAGGAGCCGTCAGTGCTGAGGGATTTGTTCGCCCACAAATTGTGCAGCCTGACCAGATAAGTAACATCTGTGGTTTGTGTTTATTCTTGTGGCAGCTTCCTGGGCAGGGCTCCCTTTATCTGCGCCGTGAGCTTACTTACTGCTGCTCAGCTGGACATGCTGTCAGCAACATTAGCATCCCTCACTCAGGATGCAAAGCAGGGCCTCAAAGTAAGAAATCCTGCAAGCGTGGGGACACTCAAAGACTTTAATCCCCGTCCAGCAATCGGCACTGTGCTGCTGCCTAGGTCAGCGCGACGTGATGTGTCCTGTCTGCACCTGTGAGGATGTCACGTGGCCGTGTACACCTGTCCTTGTTTGTTTCAGACACGGTCTTCCTGCCACTGCGAGGACTCTGCCAGTCACACCCCTGCATCAGCCAGAGCCACACCGGAGATGCCAGGCTGTCCTTTCAGAGCGGCTTTCTCTGTTTCACGGTTCCTTTCTTATCCTAATTAGCAGCCTGGGCTTCTGGATGACAAGGCATGGCAGGAGGCGACCAGAGCATTTAGAAAGCTCCCCGCTGAACGCCAGGTTTCAGGGTCTGCAGGTGTCTCTTTCCTCCCCAGCAAAACTATCATCTGCTGAAATCTCCGCCATCAGCACCCTCCCCACAGGACCCCCGCCTCACTGGTCTGGCTGGAAGTGCGCCATCTTGCAGAGTCTTGCGTGAATAATTCATTTAAGTGTCATGCTGACTCTCAGAAGCCCTGATGGCTGCTTTGGAGGGAGTGTTTAATAGGGTTCTCCCAAACCACCCAACAGAGAGCAGAACATTCCGTGGGGCCTGTTTTTGGGAGGTCTGAGCACCCTGAGAGAAGGTGCTCAAAGCTGAGACCTGTGCCCATGGAGGCCAGTGCTTTAAATTAAGGTCCCTGTGTTTTCAGGGTCTGAGCTCAAGTCATGGGCACAATTACTTTTCATTAGATCGTGGGTTTTGGCCTCTCTTAAGTACATCGAGAGCCTTGGAGGAGCAGGCGGGTGAGCAGGGGAGAGAAGCACTGGCTTGGATGTGGGTGAAGGAACCCACAGAGTGGCCCTGTGCCAGCGGCGGTCACTCTCTCGCATCCGTCCTCACAGGCCTGCAGCTGGCGGCCAGACTGCGGAGGCCACAGATCTTTAGACTCAGAACCTCACCTCTTTGAGCACCTGTCAGGCGATTTCAGGGGATCTCTTCACCTTCACATCCCCTTCCTTTGCAAGCCCATCACAGTTTGCCTCTGACAAAGTCTTTAAAATGTGTGCATATTACCCTGTAAAGGATGGCCTCAGTGTTAACCCAGTCTCCCAGGATGATTTGCATTTTACAAATCCAGAGGAGAGTTGCAAATTTAAAAGACCCCATTGACACTTTTTGTTTTTTTGCCTAATGACTTTGAGAATAACACAAGTAACACTTGCTCACTGTATGAAAACAAATTAGGTAAAGGAGATATTTAAATATGATAATTGTCATTACAGCTTGGCATTATGGTATGTTAGTCCGTATTCACTTCAGGTCTCTATGTTGATTTAGGTACAGGTCTATACACCCATATATCCGTGTATCTTTACAAAGATGAGACAATCAGCAGAGTTTTGAACAGCAGTGGGATTCCAGAAGAGTATCAGTTCCATAGGCAGGCCCTATCTAGGTCAGTGGGTCATAAATTGTTTCTCAGAGCCCTGAAAATTACTTGAAAGACTTCAATATCTTTGTTCCCCCTCCGGATTTCTGACACCTTTTTTTCTGCTCTGGGCCTCTTGGGGCTAACTTGGAAGGATTACACTAATAGGCAGTTACCCTCTGGCTTCCCGTTGGGCTCAGCCAATGAGGGAGTCAGCAGGAGCCCATCAGGAGGGGAGGTAGTGAGATTAGGGTATTTGTTTCCCCGTTTCCTCTTTTAGGAGTGAAAATTTGTAGCACTGCCCCTCTCTCTGCTTCTCAGGTTTAGTAACCCAAACCTCCCCAATCTCATCCAGACCTAAGGATAGTGGTAGCTTCTCAATTTACTTATTATCATTACAAAGGAGACCATCCCCAAACAGTGGTTTAAAATAGTGTCCAGTAATTAGATACCTGGAGAGAAACTGTCTGCGCTCTTACTTATTAGAGACTTACTACAATTATTATACAATAGGGGAGTAATGTAGCTTCTCTATATTCTATCTACCCAGCTGCCTACTTATCTATTGTTTATCTATATATTCCATTTCTGTGATGCTGACAGGTAAATACATAGCTCAGGACCGTCTGTCGAGCATTTGTAGTCAACTAAGGCTGCTGTAACAAATGACCACAGACTGGGTGGCTATAAACAACAGACATTGATTTCTCACAGTCCTGGAGCCCGAAGTCTGAGGCCACAGTGCCAGCGTGGTTAGGTTCTCTTGAGGACCCTGCTCCAAGATGCAAGCACTCACCTGCTTGCCATGTCCTACGTGGCAGAAAGGCAGCTGGCTAGCTCTCTGACATCTTCTTAAAAGGGCACTGATCCCACTTACAGGACCCCGCACTCATGACCTCATCCCTGCCCAGCAGCCCTGCCTGCAACACCACTGATTTGAGATTAAGCTTCAACAAGTGCCTTTTGGAGGGAGACCCGGGCATTCAGTTCTTCACACATTCCCTCAGGGAAGCCCTGGTGCCTTTATTGCATGGGGCACTATGAGTGCTGACTCCTGCGACAGGCTGCAGTTTCTTCTATGAACAGCCTTTTCATTCGGCCTAAACGCGAACAGATGCAAAGGAAAGAGAAGTGCATTTACTGAGCACTTGCTATGTACCAGCCTGTTGAGCTTGGTGCTTTTCAAAATTAGTTCATGTGATTCTTGCCATAATCTGATTATGCAGATGATATTGTGCTCATTTACTAATGAGAAAACTGCCATTATAAACATATCCAAAGCTGCAATACAATAAATGAGGTGGGCCAGATTTGAAATTAGAAAAACCTCCCTCCCGGAGGTATGAATTCCCTGCCCACCTTCCCCTTAACTGGGGCCACCACTACATTTCGTGTCACTGTGCTTCTTAGAAAAATGCCTCCTCTGGCGAACAGATCTCATGGATGCATGTCTTGGCAAGAGGGTTCAGCATTTGTGTACACCAGAGAAAGCCACCTTTTCTTCTATGTAGAAGCCACTCTGAGCCAGGCCACAAGCTGGCGTGACATGAGTCTAATTTTAACCTCCATTTGCATCCTTGGTGGGGGTCCCCCTTGTGTGGGTACAAGCTGGGCGAGTGAACGTGATAACCTTTTCTCAATGCCACCTCTGTGGAAAAGAAGTTCCCGTGTGGGATGTCCCCTGCATCCAGAGGCCGGCATCAAGAGGACTACACACCTTCCGTCCTGAATGTTTCTTTTTCTCCTCATTTCCCTTGGATATGATAATGCCAATTATATAGTGAATTAGGGGTTTCTTGCCGCATATCACCTTACCCCCGCATGCAGCACCCTAAAATAAGAAACATTTGCTCTGTCACACAGATGCTGAGGATCCGGAGTCCGGGATGGCAACCAGGCTGTCAGGCAGGTGACCACCAGGCTGAGCTCTGCCTGGACACCCACGCAGGGGGCTGTGGGGGGCTTCAGCTCCTCACACACGGCCTCTCCTTAGGGCTAAGGACATGGCTCCCACAGAGTCAGTGACTAAAGAGAAGAAGAAAGAGCCACCATGATGGACTTTCAAAATATAATCTCAGCAATAGCTGACGGACCGTTCCTTCTGCTGTATTCTTCCCATCCGTCACACAGGGCACCCTGGTACACGGTGGGGCTTGCGGGGGCGTCGGAGGTCTCGTCACATGTGCCAACACTGCTGAGCCCCAAACGGCTGATATGCCAGACGGTCCTCAGCGGTCTGTGTGCGGACTGTCCTGTACGCTGGATCTTTGTTCTGCTTTTTCTACACTTGTGCCCAGCCAGTTGTTAAGTACTTTGAGTACCATTCCTGGAAACAGGTATTATTATGATCCTGCTCATTTCTCAGCCATGAATGTGAAGTTGCTGCACTCAGTTCCTTCCTCAGTTCGATGCCCTAACGGGCCTTGAGACCCAAGCACTGTCGATTACCAGACTATGACCTTCTTTACCGTATTCAATTTTAACTTCATCACTAGTGGAGGTCAGCTGGCACCACAGTGATATCAACAGTTTTCTGCACTGACACATTTCAGTAACAGGTTACCTAGAAAAGGCTCTCTTAAGCCTAACTTGATGCTAACACTCCAAGGGAGAGATTTTATCATAAGACAGGTCAGTGGCTCGTTTCGCCCTTGGGCTCAGAGAGCAGACCCCAGTTTTCAGCATAAAGCTTGCCTTGTTTTGAAGAAGGCACTCCGAATCGGTTTCCTTTCTGGCTTATACAACATTTGCATTAAAGTTATAAGGGGGTAACCCTGTTCCCGAATATCGACCTCCTGAGTGTCAGTTCCTGGGGTGCATTCAGGGTGATGGGCCTGGGAGGTTCCATAATTTTCAAACCCTTCCAACAACAAAAAAGACTCACCTTCTATTTATTAAAATTATCAGTTAAAACGAGGTGACAAAGAAAAAATGGCAACTCAGCTGAACCTTTCTGTTTTCAAATAGATGGTAGGCATTTTATATCTGCAGCCTGATGCTGGGTTTGGCTTTACCGAAAGTGGCAAATGACCACACATATACTGTGTAAGAAATAATTGGTGGATGTGAGTCCTCTATTTTCAAAACATGAATTTATGCCTAAGAGGATGAATGCAAGTTACCAATAGTGACCATCTCATCTGCCCCTGATTTAGACAACATTTATAATGGCCAGGTAAAATCGAGGCTAAGGTAAGTACCTGGATATGAGCTCAGGGCAGGTCCCCAGCACCTGGCTGTTAGAGCTGATGCGCTCGCCCCTCCACCCCGCACCCCGCAATGTATCAGGGGCTCTTTGGCTCTAGCATCATGTAGACTAAGACAAAACCCATTCAGTTTGCCTAAGCTTCAGATATTTTATTAGCCCTGTGCTATCCCCTGAACTATGGGAATTAAACTGTCCAAGGCCAGGTCTGACTAAGAAAGATGGGCTATCACACGATTTTAATAAGCTCACACGTTTTGATATCACCTCAGACCTGCTTTTGCTTTTTCCACTCCCTGCCCAATAACCATTCCCATACTGAGAACCGTGGGGGAAGTGGGCCAAGACTTTTCTCGTCCCCCCCGCCCCCCCCGAGCGAAATCGTCGCTTGCTCCAAGAGGCCCTAAGGCCACCCCAGAGCCCAGGCCGTGCCTCTGGCGTCTTCTCCACGCCCCTGTGATGCCTTTCTCACAGCGGCTTCCCCCGGACCCAGGGCCCAGAAGCATCCTGCATCACAATAGTATTTTAATACAAGTGTTTGGGACGGGAATCGCCAAAGGAGAGCCGCTGTGGAGACCTCTGCCTGGCTTCTGCAGTCCCCTGGGCTTGTGGCCCATGCCATGACTACGGAAGCTGGGGCTTCCGCTCTGAATCCAATTTCAGTTACACTTTCATGTCAGCCCCCCCCCCCCCCCGATTAGTAATATTTTGTCATAGAGTTCAAAACAGTGACTGAGCCCTGTACCACCCTGGCTGGCTCATCGTCCCATCATCACACGGCCCTCACCCCACGCTCCATACTATCTTTGTAAACAAGTTCTTATCAAAATCTTACCCCACCCTTGAAAGGGTAACATTCCTCCACCAAGTCTGTAAAACTAGGGCCATCTGCACTCAAGCTACATAAATCGGAATCGTCTGAACAGCAGTGGTTTCAGACTAACGTGTCCTCACAATGATGAAAAAGTGGGCGGGAGGTTTGCCAAGTTGCATAACTGCCCTCCTTTGTATCTTCTGATGATTTAAGATGACATGTTACTTCATGAGACAGTCTACCCACTTGACTTCTATGAAAAGTCTTCTGGAAAAAACACAAAGTGGGGCCTCCCTGGGGGAAAGAGGAGGTCATTCTTTATATTTAAATTAGTGTATGAAAGGGTCTCTGGACCCAATTGCAACAGGTGTGTGTGTGGAGGGGTCCGGGCAAAAACAGGCCATCTGGGGCACCAGCAGGGGTCCAAGGCCAAGACCACAGTCCTGACGAGATCTACCCAGCAATGAAATCAGGCTCCACGGGGCAAGGGCTCAGTCCCGCAAGAGTGCCCTCCGCTGCACAGGCCAGGGTTCCCATACCCCTTCCTCAGGTGCCATTATCCACTTACTGAAGCTATTAAAGGATACACATCAGTAGCCGGATGAGGAGACGCCCAGAGTGAGGTCCCAGAGATGCTTTTGTGCTCCTGGCGTTTGGGGCCCAGTGTGGTGGCACATGGAAGTGTTCTGGTTGCCCCCTTTTTTATGGAGGCTCCATCGCATAGGCATGATTGATTAACTCACTGGTGATTGATCCGACCTCTAGCCTTTCCCTGCTCCCTGGAAATCGTGGGGCCAGACAAAAAGTTGCAACCCTCTATTCATGGTTGGTTTCCCTGGCAACCAGCTCCCATCCCTAGGTGCTTTGCAGAGCTCCCCTCATTCGTACAATCCCAGTTGTGGTGGGAAGGGCTTATTATGAGTAACAAGACACCCATTTCATCTTTATGGCTCTGGAACATTTTCAGGAACTGAGGACAAGAGACCAAACCGTATAACAAAGGAGGCCCCCACTGCCGGTACTGCTGAGGAAATGCCATGGCTTTGGGAGCTGTGAGGCAGCAGCTCGGGTGAAGACCAGACACATCTGAGAAAGGCATTTTGGTCATTCAGATATGTGTATTTATTATACATATTATGTATATTATTATATGTAAAATGTGTATTTATTATAAATCACAAAATCGCAGCATGTGCCATTAAGAAAAAGTGGATTTACAAACCACAAGTGAAAGACCTATCATGTAAATATATGTTGCTGATTCTTAAGTTTTGATGATCTTTATAGCAATTAAAGTAACTCCACCTCTTTTCTGAGGCAAAGAGGTTTCATTTTTTTCTCCCAACTTCAGTTGCTAGCAATAACTGTTAAAAAACAAATTCAACCCAGTAAATATGAGGATCTAATTGGCTTTATTGAGCAATTCATAATTGGACAGCAGCCCATCTAACAAGGAGAAGGTGCTTCCAGGGGCTGCACAGAATGGAGGCTTTACAGGAAGAGGCAGGTAGGGCAAGGGAGCCATTCCCAGAAGGGAAGAAAGCCTTACTCGGTGGCCAGGACACTTGGGGAGGGGTGGGGGTGGGGGATGGGAAGGTTTTCAGCGTGCAGGTCGCCTCTTCTTTCTGTGGGGTGGAGAGGGCCCACGGGACAGGGGGCCTTCCCGGTGCTGGCCCAGAAAATTCCAGAATGATGAAGCTGCTGGGAGAGGTTGGAGCTGGGCAACGCCATGTCGGGCCTGTGGTTTGCTCTGTCGCACCAGCACTGCTGCCGTAGTGAGGGTCACGGGACGGCCGGAGTTACCGGAAGGAGGAGTGGCAGCACGGATCTGCACAACCTTTTGCATTCCTGGTGTGTATGAAGTCAAAGAGCAAAGCTGACAGATTTTCTTTGTATTTAACTCTAGGGAAGTGTGTCCTGTGCTCAGGAATTAAGACGGTCAGGGCTGCGGTTTGGAAATGCAAACTTTAAAAACTTTCCCAAGTGGTTCTAATGAGGGGCCGAGTTTGGGGGCCGTTATTGGGAGACCAGGCTTGTATGAAACGTGATTTACAGTTCAGATGTCAGCGGTCAGCAGCCAGTGAGTGTGTGTGCGTCTGGGGGTGGGGGGCAGGCGGGAAACTAAGCAGGCAGCCCTCAGAGAGGCGAAGGGTGACTTTCATGCTTTGCAATTGTTTTGCATGTGGGTTTTTATTATTCTGGAGACAAATCCAGGGGGAAATAAAAGAGAGATACAGACTTGTCAAGGAAAATAAGAGCCAGATAGAGTGTAACCTCCTTTAGGCCATAGGTGCCTCTTGTTTCTAATTTAGAATGGCTCGCCTGCCTTAGATACAGTGGAAGTGGGGAATTGCAGCAATTACTTTGAAAGTCATTGAATAACCTGATAATTGTTTCAAGGTTCTGTTTCACTCAGAAGGTAGAGACCTAACCATAACGTACTCCCTGATGGCGTGAGCCTAACAATGCTTGCATTGCTGTCTCTGTGATGTGATTTTAGCACAGACCACAGGCCTTATGAATAAGGAAGTGCACGCATTCCCTCACCTCTTCCCATAGACTTAGAGTTTCTTAGTTTCTCAAACCACGGGGCAATGAATATCTAAATTTGTTCACAAACATGTTTGCGTCTCTCTCCGTCTGTCTCTCTGTCTCTCTCTTTGCATTTCTCTCATACACACACACGCTATGTCGCTATTTATTTTAATACATTCTAACAAAGACAAACTTTGAAAAAGTCCGCAGAAACTTAAAAAAAAAAAACTTTCTCAAGATGAATCACAATCTACCGATTAAAAATAACCATGTTTTGTAACATGCAAAATTATAACATATTGCAAAAGATCATTGAAATTCCTGCATATGCCTAGGATATTAATATTTTCCCTGCTTTTTTGTAATTAGATTGATGTGGGTATTTAAAAATCTGCTCCCCACATGTGCTTAAGAATGCCAGGTTTTTTTCTGAGTCATTTTGTCAACTCATACTGTGTTTGGATGTGTCTTCTATTTCCGGCGATCATATATACACACATGTGACATTTTAACGTCTCTGGGATGCACTGGTTGCTGGGAATAGCATTGCCGATGTATGTACAGCACGCTGTCATTCTGGGGACATAATGCATTTACTGGGCACTTCCATCTCTCTATTGGCGGCAGTGGCCCTTACCATGCAGTCTGATTATGGCCTCAGCATTTCCCTGCCCACACTGGTAGGCTCCTGGGACACGGAAAAGTTGTGAAGGGCTGCTCTAGAAAGTGTTTGGGCCCTGTGCCCAAGGTGGGGCCTCCGGCAGGTGACCAGGTCCATGAATGGCATTAGGCTCCTCAGAACTCCCCGGCCCCTCCCACCTGGTGAGGACACGGCGACCAGATGGCGGTCTCCGGACCAGGAGGCGAGTCCTCGCCAGACCCCAAATCGCCGTCACCCTGATCTGCGCTGCCGGCCCGCAGAGCTGTGACGGAGCGCTCCCTGCTGCCGCAGCTGCTCGCTGGCGCCCGCGGCAGCTGCTGGGCGGGGCAGAGGCAGTCCTTGGCTCCTGCCCTCGCTCTCTGCCTTTTTTGCTGAGGCCTATCCATCCCCCTGACTCACAAATCATTCTGAGCAGACTGGACCCCCAGAGCGGCAGCGCCCGGAGCAGAGGGGGCTCGAACCCCACGGCCCCAAAGACTCACAGCCCTCCAGCCAGATCACGGTTGCAAATCAGCAGTTGGCCTTACCGTCCATCAAAGAGGCAAGCCGGCACATCGGAGTCTTGCCTAAATTCCTGTTCGCAGGGCGGTCAGCGCACTGGACACGAAGCCTGACACGCACGAGCCAGCGCCGGCCCGCAGCCGGGCCGCAGGTCACCAGAGCCCGCTCCCCGCCCATCGGCCAGAGCCCCCATCCCCCCGAAGGAGCTGAGTTTACTCGGCGTGCTTGCACGCCTCTTTAAGAATTCGAAAACCCTTCTCTATCTCAGTACTTTTTTCTTAAGTGTTCGCCATGCATCGGGCACGGCACTCTCATAACAACACTATGAGGCGAGTCACACCTGACCCTGGTCACAGGCCAGGGAGCCGAGCTCCGAAAGTCAAGTACTTGGCTCCATCAAACAGCTGGAAAGTGGTGAAATTTAGGATTCAGATTGAGCTTCCTGTGTCTCCCAGCACGTTACTTCTATATTGGCCCAAAAAGCCTTTAGTGGAACCTAAGATCTTGATTTATTGTTGGTGGCAGGAAAGAGAAGCTGTTTACTGTCTCCTCATCCTCAACAACTCCTTTCCTGGGTCAGGTCCTTTGCGATACAGGCTGCAGGACACCGGCGGTGACCCTGGCCTTCTGCTCGGCCCCACCAGCCACCACAGGTCACTTGCCATCGGCTGAGCAGCCCCTCCTCCCAGCTCTGAGGGAACCTGTCTGTGCCAGCTAAGCCCAAGGCTGTTTGTGATGCAGCAGCAGGAGCCTGTGTGGACATCGCTGTGAGTGGGAAGGCAGAGGGTGCGTGCCCTGGTGGCAGGGCCTTGGGGCACAGCAGGCAGCGGCGGCCTTTCCCTGGCTCAAGGTTCTGCATCGTTTGCTTGTTCTGTTGCAACCTGCCTGGATGTTTGTGGCACCATCTGAAGCCGCTTCACCAAGGACTGTAACCTTCCTTGAGAAATACAGAAGGCCACTGAAATTTCCCCGAATTCAGCAAAGACCAGCAACAGCTTGGTTGCTATGGTCCCCGCAGCTGTGGGAGCTCTAGGTTCCGGCTCCAGGCCCAAGCGTCTCCTCCCCTCCCCCAAAAGCTCCTTGGGAAATTCCTCCTGAGAAACTGTTGTTTGTTTAGCCCTCATTTCAAACGCGGATTTTGAGATTTCAAAGTAAATTAACAGCAGCCTGTAGTCTTGACTGCTTCTGGGGACAAAGGCATAAAAGGTCCAGGCCTCCTTGGGTCTGAAAGTTTCTGACTGTCCCATGGACATTAGGTGTGCCCCTGCGGATTTGCCGAGTGCGAAGGAATGTGGTTATTTCGCTTCCTCCCAATTTGCATCACACCCCTGGCCCCGGGGAAGAGCATTTCACGGAGCGGGAGGGGCTGACATTTGAGACTGCGGCCTGGGCAGCAGGCCAGTGCTTGTGACTTACCTCCGACTGCAGGTGAGAGGGCTCTGGAAAACAGAAGCCATTCCACCCGGTGCTGCAGCCCAGGCCAAGGTCAGCGCCCGCAGGACTTTCCGTCTGTGCTTTGGACTCGGCACGTGGCCAGCAGGGGGCACTGGTCAAACACCACTGCTCGTCAAATCCGAAGCCAGACCCGCCGAAGAGCATCCCTGCTGTTCAGTGGTAAATGGCTGATGCGTTTAAAATAATCTTTCTGGACGCACCTGCGAACGCAGTCTACACCAGGGCTGTGGACTCCTGGGCACATAAAACGGGACTGTTTTTAGCCGAGATGTGCTGTTAGTGTGAAATACATACCAGATTATGAAGCCTTAGCACCAAAAAAAGAATGTAAAATGTCTCCTTAATTGTTTTATATACTGAAATCCCATTTTGGTTATATTGAGTTAAATAAAATATATTAAAATGAATTGTAGCAGTTTCTTCTCATGTTTTTAAAAAAAGTGGCTCCCAGAAAATTAAAAACTCACAGACAATGGTTTGCGTTTCCTTCTCTTCAACAGGAGAAAGCATTTCCCAACTATATTGCCTTTTTTGGGTCCAATCAGGATTTTTGCCTCCCCTCCGGGTGTCTCATCTTCCCAGAAGCGTCCAGAAAGCCTGAGGCCCAAGTGGGACAAAGAACCATGGGACTTACCTGAGAACTGCATTATAAAGCCTACAGTGACCTCAGAGGTGTCACTGTCACCCTGGCAGACAGGCCTCTGCACCAGATGTTGTGTAGCAACAGACTGGAAAGGGTGGCTCGATTCAAAGCTACTGTTTCTGGTTAAATGTTGAGGCTTTGGAATCATAGCTTTGTGTTGAACACTCACTCACTAGCCCCACTTTATGCAGAAGCTTTTACAGGATCACCTCTCTCATGTAATTTTCACCAAAGCTCGGCAAGCGTTGGGATTGCTCCCACGCTACAGGTGTAACACTGAGACTCAGACAGGTTAAGCAGCCTCACTGCGACCACACGGCTGGAAATGGCAGAGGAACCCCGGGCCGCGGCTCTGTTCGGTCTTCCCGACACTCCGTTTGTGTGTCTCTGGCAGATCACGAAGCCCGGGCCTGGGGCTGGCGGCTGGCAGATCGTCAGAGGCTGGGCTCTGCTGGCCCTCACGTGGTCACTAGATGTGTCCAGGAGCCAAAGCAGGGAGCGGGTGGCTTGGGCGCAGTGCTGTCACCATGGACAGCTCCAGGATGCTGACTAAATAAGAGTTCTGAGAGAGCGCGCGAGAGAGAACATAACAAAATAGTCTCTTCTTTTGTGATCTTAATAAGATAAATGATTCATTGTTCTCACCTCTGGTTGGAGCCTACTTTCAGCAAGAAAAGAACTGTTTTGGAACTATAAATATTCTGCTGATTAGTAAAAGTGCGTTCATTAGAAAGGTCAGGCAGAAAACTCAGACAGAAAGCAGAATTTATCAGCAGAGCTCAGACCCGTGGGCTTACTGCAGTGTCATTTTGTCCACACTGGATTCTGAGAACAGCACGGCTGTCTCTTCTGTCATCACCCCCACTGCTGTCTAGTGCAGAAACCGGAGAAGGCCGCAGTAATTGTGCTGGTGGCGTCTTTGTACTTCCCTAGGCTTTGGATGCAAAGCGAACTGGGCCTGCCAAGAAGTCTATTTGGTGAAGGCCGAGCTGATTATAATAGCTAATATTGGTTGAGCGCTGGCTGCTTGACAGATGGTTACATGCACCATTTCAATTAATCCTAATTCACGTTAAGAGCTCAGCAGCCATCAGCCCTCTTCTCCAGGAAAGGACGCTGAGACGCCACAGGGCTGCGGCGAGTTAGGGTTCCGGCCCCAGCCGCCACCTCCCCATACAGTCCCTCAGAGAGCCTGTCTCCCTGGCAGGAAAAGGCGATTTTCTTCCTCTGGCCCATTTCTTGAAAATAGAATGCAAAAACCTATATCGAAGGCACTTAAAAGGCACTGGAGGCTTTTCCCCATTTTCATCTCCCAGGGACATAAAATTGATGCCAACTTGCGCGGCTGTCACCCTGGAGGCCTGGCTGCCTGCTGGCCTCACCCCGCCTCTGCTGCCCCTGCTGCAACTGAATCTCTGCCGTCACGTGGGGCGTGGGGCCACTGTTTCCGGGAGGAAATCAGAGACATGTGGGGGTCAGTTTTATAAAATCTATTTTCTGTAACCTTAGAGGTCATACATTTCATCTAGGAATGCACTATATTCAGTACTTTCAACTTACTTGTAACCTGCTAGGGGGGAAAAAAAAGGCTGATTTAGGATCATGCTTAGCTTGTCTCCTAAACTTTACAGTGAACCTACTCATCTGAAATTTACGTTTTTGGGAATCTTTAACTTTGCGTAAAACTTCTGAAAATGCTCTTATCTACAAATGCAGGAACCTAAGGATAATTTGGTCTCAGAAATCATGATTGAAGCATTTGGTGTCCTTTGTGTTGAGAGATTTTGTCTTTTTTTTTTTTTTTAGAATGTAGGTTTAAAACAATCTCTGTTTATGACCCTCCATATCATGCATATGCTGTTAGATGAGAAGGAAAAAGGCTTGGGGGCAACTCTTACTGTTCTTATTCTTTTGTTATAATTATTGACATGGAGCTTGCAGAGTTGGCCACAGTTGTGGAATTAAGAGTTTTTAGCTTATGTTGGGGAAGCAAGAAGGATGTTACGGATAGTAGGGGAGCTGAAACGAGGCCGGGTGATGAGCCATTTTGCCGGGGGCCTGCTACTTTCTACTGAAAATGGAACACATCTCCTAACTGTGGAAAATTTAACAAAGTTATATGCAGACTTATGTAATTATATAGTTATTCTATTATAAATAACCCAAAACACAAAATGCAGTTCAATATCTAGAATCTGAATATGCTTTTTAAGGAAAACCCAAACTCTCTAAACACTGAGGGATAGGTACTCTTCGGAAAGAGTTGTGGTAGATTCTTCTAGTAATAAACAACAGCCCTTCTACTACGAAGCATCAAACAACAGGTCTGTAGATTTGTATCATGTGTCTCAAGAATTTGAATAAAAGCCTGTTTTCTTTCTCTTGTTTTAACCAATGTGCAGGCCTGACGGGTCCTCTGAGTGTGGCTCTTGGAGAATCAGTTTACTCAACACACCTGGGTGGCTAGCACAACGCTTTCCTGCAAATAACCCCCTGAGCATTTGTCACAATGCAGACTCAGATTTCCCCGGACGGTGTGAACCTGAGATTCAGCATTTCTCAGGCGCTGCCCCGTGATGTGCGCTGGCCTGTCTCCCTCAGCCTCACTTTCTGAGTGTGTTCTCCTGCCTCCATCGGGAAGCCTGTTGGCTCACCCTAAACTTGACCCCTAATACGAGCACATCTCACCTCATCATGTAGCTAAGCCCCTCGGCCAAGCCACCACCATAGCCCTAATTACAGCCTTGCTTCCTAGCTTCCTAAATGACACCTTTCTGTGACAACAAAAATTGTATTGATGTGTAATTGGCATATGACTTAATTAGTTTCAGGCGTACAACATAACAATTCAATGTGTGTGTATATTGTGAAATGATCACCCTAGTAAGTCTGGTTAACATCCATCACCCCACGTAGCTACAAATCTCTTTTCTTCTGAAGAGAACTTCTAAGACCTACTCCCTTAGCAGCTTCCAAATACGCAGCACGTTGTTATTCCCGACGTGCCGTTCTGCACGGCACCTCCCCAGGACTGATTTATTTTGTAACTGGAAGTTTGTACTTTTTTGACCCCTTTCACTCATTTCCCTCACCCCCAACCTCCCACCTCTGGCAACCACCAGCCTGCTCTTTGAATCTGTGAGTTTGGGGTTTGTTTTTTGTTTTGTTTTTCAGTTTCCACGTATCAGGGAGATCATATGGTATTTGTCTTTCTCTGACTTATTTCACTTATCATATTGCCCTTAAGTTTCATCCATGTCATCACAAGTGGCAAGATTTCCTTTTAATGAGTGAATAGTATTCCATTATGCCATTTTTATATCTATGTATATATATTACATTTTCTTTATCCATTCGTCCATCGGTGGACACAGCTTGCCTCTGTGGCTTGGCTGTTGTAAATAATTCTGCAAATGACATCCCTCTTTGATTCTTGCCTTTGCTCTAGTATACAAGTGATACAGAGATCTTCTTTCAAACACAAATTAAATTATATCAAACATTTCTAATTATCCTACAATTGTTTCCCAACCCATTAATGACAAAATTTAAATTCTTTGAAAACTGTAAGACCCTCCATTATCTGGCCTCACTTCCTAGTCCACATTCTGTTTTTCTCTGCCTTTCACTCCATTCCAGCCGTATCAGCTGTGTCGTTGCTTCTTCAAAACACCTCAGGGCCTTTGCACTGGCTGTTCCCTTGTCCTGGGAAGTTTGTCTTTATCTTTGAATAACTCATTACATCACATTATTCAGGTCTCGGTTTCAGCACCTGCTGTTCAAAGTAACCTCCCACAGCCTGTGGAAAATGCCTTCTGTTCCACTTACTGTGGACACATACCTAATCACCAACAAATTCAATGGTTTAAAACAAAAATGTTGACTTTGTTCCCTCATTTGTAGTGTGTGCAGGGCTTGGTGGGAACAGCGCGCTTCTGTTCCACTTGACCTTGGCTGAGATGGCCACAAGGCCAAGACTGGAATCGTCTAAAGCCCTGTTCACGCACTGCCTGACACCTGGGCCCAGAAGGCTGGGCGTCTGCCTCTGTCTCTTGTGGCATCACTACATGGGCCCTTTGTCACAGCTGCCTCCGGTTAGCCAGACTCCAAAAGCACGGGGGGCCAGGTGGAGACCAGATGGCCATTTGGGACCTAGCGTTGGCAGCATCACTTCTGCCTTATTCACGGCTGCCAATTCTATTTGTTGGAACAAGTCACTCAGGGCGTTCCACGTTCAAGGATAGGGGAATTCAACTCTACCTTTTGGAAGAGGAATGTCAAAGAATTTGTAAGCATTTTCTGTAAAACCATCCCGTCTTCCACCTGCTCACCCGGCGCCCTGCCTGCTTCCCCCCTGCGCTGCCCACTGCAGGAAGCCACGCTGTGCCCGTCCCCGCACCGAGCAGGCCAGTCCAGGACAGGGGCTTGGTTTTCTGCGGTGTTACAGTGACTCAGAAGCTGCCGGGGAAAGAATAAGCAGTGACAAGTCTTGCTGAGCTGATTTGTTTATTTAATAAACCCGTTTTCTCTGTAGAACTCAGTTGAATTCCCATTTTACTGTACTGCTAATTAATTGCGCTAATATACGCCCTCTTAGAACGGTGCAGCCCGCTTGGTGTGCGCTCAGTCGATAGTAGGTGTCATTCCTAGTAACAGTGGACGTCAGGGGTGGACTTAACGCATATGCCAGATACTTCGTGAGGCTTCCGTGAATCTCCCCGGAAATCTACACGATGGTGCTGCTGTTGGGCCCTTAGCTCACACAGCTACTTGGTGGCAGAGCTGGAATTCAGGGCCAGCCCTGCCTGGTTCCAAAGCAGAGGCTCTCTCATCTTTCCCTGCGGTGTCGGGACCATGGCCCCCATCCACGTCATTGCAACACTTTGACTGCATCCGCTCTGCTGTGCGTTACGCCTCACGACTCACTGATTTTACGCTGCAGGTTTGCACCTCTTAGTCCCCTTCGCCTCTTTCCCCACCCAGCCCCACCCCTCTGGGACCACCAGTTATTTCTCTGTTTCTGTTTTGTTTTGTTTGTGTTTTAGATTCTGCACGTGTAAGTGAAATCACACTGTATTTGTCTTTCTTTGTCTGGCTTACCTTACTCAGCACGATGTCCTCAAGGTCCATCTATCTTTTACAAATGGCAAGGTCCCCTTCTTTCTCATGGCGGAATAATATTTTATTGGGCATATGGTTTATGTATATCAGCTTTTCATCCGTCCATCCAGAGACAGATACTTAGACTGCTTCCATATCTTGGCGATTATGAACAATGCTGTGATAAACATGGGGACACAGGTACCTTTTCCATATCCTGCTTTCACTCCTGTGGATATGCAGTCACGTGCTGCATAGCGAGGCCCAGTGGTCCCATCAGAGCAGAGTGGAGCTGAAGACTGCCTGTCACCTGGTGACATCTAGGCCATCCTATCGTCATAGCATGATGCATCGGTCCCGTGTTTGTGTTTGTGGGGACGCAGCTGTTAACAAGCCTCTGAGCTATCAGTGCAGCTCAGACAGTTCCGTCCAGGACGGAATACTTGATGATAGCAAATGACTATGATACTGGTTTATGAATTTACTATACTACTTATTGTTACGTTACAGCGTACCCTTTCCACTTGTAACACAGAGTCTGCCGTGGAGCCGCGTGCCTCTCGTGTTCATACATCTCTCAGGCGATCGCCTCCTTCTCCCCTGTGCTGGATTCAGTCTCATGTTGTTGTGTACAGTGTTGTTGTGCACAGTGTTGTTGTGCACAGTGTTGTTGTGTACAGTGTTGTTGTGCACAGTGGCGTGCTGTGCAGGCTCGGGGCCTAGGAGCCAAGGCTCTCCCACCCAGCCCGGTGCGCCGTGGGTTGGACCACCCCGGTGTGTGTAGGTCATTCTATTACGTTTGCACAACGGTAAACTCACCTAAGGATGTATTTCTCAGAATGTGCCCCTATCGTTAAGACACACATGACTGGATGCCCAGAAGTGGACTCGCTGGATCACATGGTACTTCTGTTTTTCATTTTCTTTTTTTTTTCTTTTTTTTTGAGGGCAGTGTCACTGGCCCTCATATGTGGGACCGAACCGGGGCCGCTGGCTTCCCAGGCCAGCGCTTAACCACCGCGCCACTCGGCCGGCCCTTGTTTTTCATTTTCTTGAGAGAACTCCAGGCTGTTTTCAGGAGTGGCTGAATCAATTTACATTCCTACCAACAACACATGGTTTGCTCTTCTCCACATCCACGCCAGCACTTAACTCAGACGGTGATGATAGCCATTCTAACAGGTGTGAGGCGATAGCTCATGGTTTGGAGCCACATTTCCCCAATGATTACTGATTTCAAGCATCTTTTCCTGTACCTGGTGGTCATTTTAGAAATTAAAAACCTGCATTTTAAAATCACAAAAAAATCATGATGTTTATGATAGAGCGCAGATTTTTGCTTTTTATTATTCAGAAAAGTGTTTTTATGTGAGAATATTACCTATAAACATAGTGGAGACTTGCAAACCCTTGATAATTGTCACCGGGTAGAATAAGGGCAGGTCCTGTGATGAGCGCTTGGCCCCCCACGTGTCCCCCGCCCACAGCCTCCCCCTCACAGCAGTTGGATTCTGTCTGGAGCAGCTCTGTGACCAGCCCCAGGGGGTTTGTAAGAGACTTTAGCCCATACATCTAGTCTCTGTTTGTTTCTAGACCCATGTTTACCCAGCATGTGCAGCTAACATTGACTATGGATAAAAATACGGTCGGGAAATAGAAGTGAAGCTTACCCACGGCTTCTGGGGGGCGTGCTTTCCACAAAGGGCCGCGTGTAAGGGGAGATCCCGCGGCCACATGCCTTTCCATTCCTTTCCGTTTGAGGCATTGAAGACTCCCTTATATTTGCAACCATGAGAAATAGACCAATAAAATTGAAATATGCTCTCCCCAAACAGAATCTGGATATAATCGAGCCTCTCAATAACCCCTGCACGGTCTACCAACATATTTCTTAAGTAAACAATAAAAGTTCCATGATTAAAGCCACTCTTCATTTTGTTGTGGTGGTTACTTGGAGATGACTGCATCCTAACTGACGTATATTATACTTTCTCAAAAATCAGGAAAGAATGGTCATAAAGTAAGGGCTTTATTTACTATGTTGAAACAACAGCATCTTGAGGGAAGCCATTTTGATTCTAGCAAAAATAGAAACAAAGCAAACCATGTAAGCCTATCACAAAAATACTGCTTGCGATTTCTCTGTCTTCAGCCAGCAAAATAACATCCAGAACTGATCCTTCTCATAAAAGACACCAGTAAGGTTTCACTGGTTACATTTAGTGACCAAGTGAGAAGAAAAACCATGAAAAGAATA
Source organism: Aselliscus stoliczkanus (assembly GCA_033961575.1). Classification (NCBI taxonomy): domain Eukaryota; kingdom Metazoa; phylum Chordata; class Mammalia; order Chiroptera; family Hipposideridae; genus Aselliscus; species Aselliscus stoliczkanus. The sequence goes on from CM066735.1 coordinate 67,440,949, forward strand.
ATATTCAAATTACTGTTTTTCAACCCTACTAATTTACAAAATGTTGTATCTGCTCAATGTTATTTAAGTGTCCCTATTTTGTGTGGATTTGCTCTTTCAAGTTCTGTGAAGGAACTCAAATCATTGTGAAGCAACGGGAGGAAGTTTGAGGCGTTTGTATCTAAGGGAGCGCAGAGTCAGGCGGCAAAGCGACGAGCAACGGTGGAGGGGAAGAGCAGGCGAGGCCAACCTGCAGGGCCAGGGCCGTCCCGGCGTCCTGGTCACGAGGAAACCGGCCGAGGCGTGCGCTTTAAACAAACCATTCTGACTGCAGCCTAAAGAATCATCCGATGGGCTCAGACGGGGGAGGATGGGAAAATGGGAGCCCTCGGCTGCGGTCATCCAGGCAAAGGCAACGGCACACAAAAGGGAGGCTGGACAGGAGGGGTGTGTCTGCGGGTAAGCTGAGGCAGCCCGCGGCAAACGGGGGTGTCAGGTCAGACAGGGCCGGCCAGGGCAGAGCCGTCACCACCACAGAACTTTGGGGTTTCTGGGGTAAGAAAGCCAGACAGGCGGCAGCGGGGCTGTGTCTGCGGTGGGCAGACCAGGTCTCATGGTGCCGGGATCAAGGAGAGAAAAGTGGGGGGCATCTGTGAAGAAGACGGTCCACACAGGGGGCTCCAGGCGGCTGCAGCTCGGAGAGGAGGGGTGTGAGCTGTCTGCGGGGGTGCAGGGGTGGCCAGGAGGGGAGCGCCTGGAGGGGACGGAGGGGTGAGGTTGGCTGGGAGAGGGCTGGGCTGGCTGAGGGTCCAGCGCGAACGAGGGCCGCCGTCACTCTCAGCTCTTAGGAACCAGATTCTGACACAAACGGCAACCCACTCTTACGACTTCCCTTTTTGAGACTCACCCAGGGGCCCTGCAGCCAATACAAAGAAAGGCGGTGAAAAACGAGGATTTGATCCCCAGAGGAAGCATTGCCACACGGAAACCAAAAGGGGCCATTTTGCATTTGAAAACAACAGCACACCCCACTGGGACCGCAATGCTCGTGGCTGCCTGCTCTGCTCCCTCAGGAGCCCCCTGGAGGGCACAGGGAGCTGGGGCACCAGCCTCCCTCTCCGGGGCCTCCCTCCCTGGAGGGCACAGGGAGCTGGGGCACCAGCCTCCCTCTCCGGGGCCTCCCTCCCTGGAGGGCACAGGGAGCTGCGGCACCAGCCTCCCTCTCCGGGGCCTCCCTCCCTGTGAGGGCACAGGGAGCTGCGGCACCAGCCTCCCTCTCCGGGCCTCCCTCCCTGGAGGGCACAGGGAGCTGGGGCACCAGCCTCCCTCTCCGGGGCCTCCCTCCCTGGAGGGCACAGGGAGCTGGGGCACCAGCCTCCCTCTCCGGGGCCTCCCTCCCTGTGAGGGCACAGGGAGCTGGGGCACCAGCCTCCCTCTCCGCGGCCTCCCTCCCGGTGAGGTCACAGGGAGCTGCGGCACCAGCCTCCCTCTCCGCGGCCTCCCTCCCTGTGAGGGCACAGGGAGCTGGGGCACCAGCCTCCCTCTCCGGGGCCTCCCTCCCTGGAGGGCACAGGGAGCTGCGGCACCAGCCTCCCTCTCCGCGGCCTCCCTCCCTGTGAGGGCACAGGGAGCTGGGGCACCAGCCTCCCTCTCCGGGGCCCCCCTCCCTGGAGGGCACAGGCAGCTGGGGCACCAGCCTCCCTCTCCGGGCCTCCCTCCCTGGAGGGCACAGGGAGCTGCGGCACCAGCCTCCCTCTCCGGGGCCTCCCTCCCTGGAGGGCACAGGGAGCTGCGGCACCAGCCTCCCTCTCCGGGGCCTCCCTCCCTGGAGGGCACAGGGAGCTGGGGCACCAGCCTCCCTCTCCGGGGCCTCCCTCCCTGGAGGGCACAGGCAGCTGGGGCACCAGCCTCCCTCTCCGGGGCCTCCCTCCCTGGAGGGCACAGGGAGCTGCGGCACCAGCCTCCCTCTCCGGGGCCTCCCTCCCTGTGAGGGCACAGGCAGCTGGGGCACCAGCCTCCCTCTCCGGGGCCTCCCTCCCTGTGAGGGCACAGGGAGCTGGGGCACCAGCCTCCCTCTCCGGGGCCTCCCTCCCTGGAGGGCACAGGGAGCTGCGGCACCAGCCTCCCTCTCCGCGGCCTCCCTCCCTGGAGGGCACAGGGAGCTGCGGCACCAGCCTCCCTCTCCGCGGCCTCCCTCCCTGTGAGGGCACAGGGAGCTGGGGCACCAGCCTCCCTCTCCGGGGCCTCCCTCCCTGGAGGGCACAGGGAGCTGGGGCACCAGCCTCCCTCTCCGGGCCTCCCTCCCTGGAGGGCACAGGGAGCTGCGGCACCAGCCTCCCTCTCCGGGGCCTCCCTCCCTGTGAGGGCACAGGGAGCTGGGGCACCAGCCTCCCTCTCCGGGGCCTCCCTCCCTGTGAGGACACAGGGAGCTGGGGCACCAGCCTCCCTCTCCGGGGCCTCCCTCCCTGTGAGGACACAGGGAGCTGGGGCACCAGCCTCCCTCTCCGGGGCCTCCCTCCCTGGAGGGCACAGGGAGCTGGGGCACCAGCCTCCCTCTCCGGGGCCTCCCTCCCTGTGAGGGCACAGGGAGCTGGGGCACCAGCCTCCCTCTCCGCGGCCTCCCTCCCTGTGAGGGCACAGGGAGCTGCGGCACCAGCCTCCCTCTCCGGGGCCTCCCTCCCTGTGAGGACACAGGGAGCTGGGGCACCAGCCTCCCTCTCCGGGGCCTCCCTCCCTGGAGGGCACAGGGAGCTGCGGCACCAGCCTCCCTCTCCGGGGCCTCCCTCCCTGTGAGGGCACAGGGAGCTGGGGCACCAGCCTCCCTCTCCGGGGCCTCCCTCCCTGGAGGGCACAGGGAGCTGGGGCACCAGCCTCCCTCTCCGGGCCTCCCTCCCTGGAGGGCACAGGGAGCTGCGGCACCAGCCTCCCTCTCCGGGGCCTCCCTCCCTGTGAGGGCACAGGGAGCTGGGGCACCAGCCTCCCTCTCCGGGGCCTCCCTCCCTGTGAGGACACAGGGAGCTGGGGCACCAGCCTCCCTCTCCGGGGCCTCCCTCCCTGGAGGGCACAGGGAGCTGCGGCACCAGCCTCCCTCTCCGGGGCCTCCCTCCCTGTGAGGGCACAGGGAGCTGGGGCACCAGCCTCCCTCTCCGGGGCCTCCCTCCCTGTGAGGACACAGGGAGCTGCGGCACCAGCCTCCCTCTCCGGGGCCTCCCTCCCTGTGAGGGCACAGGGAGCTGGGGCACCAGCCTCCCTCTCCGGGGCCTCCCTCCCTGGAGGGCACAGGGAGCTGCGGCACCAGCCTCCCTCTCCGGGGCCTCCCTCCCTGTGAGGGCACAGGCAGCTGGGGCACCAGCCTCCCTCTCCGGGGCCTCCCTCCCTGTGAGGGCACAGGGAGCTGGGGCACCAGCCTCCCTCTCCGGGGCCTCCCTCCCTGGGGGGCACAGGGAGCTGCGGCACCAGCCGCCCTCTCCGCGGCCTCCCTCCCTGGAGGGCACAGGGAGCTGCGGCCCCAGCCGCCCTCGCCGGGGCGGCCCTCCCTGTGAGGGCACAGGGAGCTGGGGCGCCAGCCTCCCTCTCCGGGGCCCCCCTCCCTGGAGGGCACAGGGAGCTGGGGCACCAGCCTCCCTCTCCGGGCCTCCCTCCCTGGAGGGCACAGGGAGCTGCGGCACCAGCCTCCCTCTCCGGGGCCTCCCTCCCTGCGAGGGCACAGGGAGCGGGGGCACCCGCCTCCCTCTCCGCGGCCGCCCTCCCTGTGAGGGCACAGGGAGCTGCGGCACCAGCCTCCCTCTCCGGGGCCTCCCTCCCTGTGAGGACACAGGGAGCTGGGGCACCAGCCTCCCTCTCCGGGGCCTCCCTCCCTGGAGGGCACAGGGAGCTGCGGCACCAGCCTCCCTCTCCGGGGCCTCCCTCCCTGTGAGGGCACAGGGAGCTGGGGCACCAGCCTCCCTCTCCGGGGCCTCCCTCCCTGGAGGGCACAGGGAGCTGGGGCACCAGCCTCCCTCTCCGGGCCTCCCTCCCTGGAGGGCACAGGGAGCTGCGGCACCAGCCTCCCTCTCCGGGGCCTCCCTCCCTGTGAGGGCACAGGGAGCTGGGGCACCAGCCTCCCTCTCCGGGGCCTCCCTCCCTGTGAGGACACAGGGAGCTGGGGCACCAGCCTCCCTCTCCGGGGCCTCCCTCCCTGGAGGGCACAGGGAGCTGGGGCACCAGCCTCCCTCTCCGGGGCCTCCCTCCCTGTGAGGGCACAGGGAGCTGCGGCACCAGCCTCCCACTCCGGGGCCTCCCTCCCTGTGAGGGCACAGGGAGCTGCGGCACCAGCCTCCCTCTCCGGGGCCTCCCTCCCTGGAGGGCACAGGGAGCTGGGGCACCAGCCTCCCTCTCCGGGGCCTCCCTCCCTGGAGGGCACAGGGAGCTGCGGCACCAGCCTCCCTCTCCGGGGCCTCCCTCCCTGGAGGGCACAGGGAGCTGCGGCACCAGCCTCCCTCTCCGGGGCCTCCCTCCCTGGAGGGCACAGGGAGCTGCGGCACCAGCCTCCCTCTCCGGGGCCTCCCTCCCTGTGAGGGCACAGGGAGCTGCGGCACCAGCCTCCCTCTCCGGGGCCTCCCTCCCTGTGAGGGCACAGGGAGCTGGGGCACCAGCCTCCCTCTCCGGGGCCTCCCTCCCTGTGAGGACACAGGGAGCTGCGGCACCAGCCTCCCTCTCCGGGGCCTCCCTCCCTGTGAGGGCACAGGGAGCTGGGGCACCAGCCTCCCTCTCCGGGGCCTCCCTCCCTGGAGGGCACAGGGAGCTGCGGCACCAGCCTCCCTCTCCGGGGCCTCCCTCCCTGGAGGGCACAGGGAGCTGCGGCACCAGCCTCCCTCTCCGGGGCCTCCCTCCCTGGAGGGCACAGGGAGCTGCGGCACCAGCCTCCCTCTCCGGGGCCTCCCTCCCTGGAGGGCACAGGGAGCTGCGGCACCAGCCTCCCTCTCCGCGGCCTCCCTCCCTGGAGGGCACAGGGAGCTGCGGCACCAGCCTCCCTCTCCGGGGCCTCCCTCCCTGTGAGGGCACAGGGAGCTGGGGCACCAGCCTCCCTCTCCGGGGCCTCCCTCCCTGGAGGGCACAGGGAGCGGGGGCACCAGCCGCCCTCTCCGGGCCTCCCTCCCTGGAGGGCACAGGGAGCTGCGGCACCAGCCTCCCTCTCCGGGCCTCCCTCCCTGTGAGGACACAGGGAGCTGCGGCACCAGCCTCCCTCTCCGGGCCTCCCTCCCTGTGAGGACACAGGGAGCTGCGGCACCAGCCTCCCTCTCCGGGGCCTCCCTCCCTGTGAGGGCACAGGGAGCTGGGGCACCAGCCTCCCTCTCCGGGGCCTCCCTCCCTGTGAGGGCACAGGGAGCTGCGGCACCAGCCTCCCTCTCCGGGGCCTCCCTCCTGGAGGGCACAGGGAGCTGGGGCACCAGCCTCCCTCTCCAGGGCCTCCCTCCCTGTGAGGGCACATGGAGCTGGGGCACCAGCCTCCCTCTCCGGGGCCTCCCTCCCTGGAGGACACAGGGAGCTGGGGCACCAGCCTCCCTCTCCGGGGCCTCCCTCCCTGTGTCCCGGGAAGCCTTTCAGTCTCTGTGCGGCTGCCTCCTGCTGGAGACGTGCATCTCTTCAAACCAGGAGCCAATAGCTCGGGTACGGAATGGCACATCAGCCCCGGGAAGCAGCTGCATTCGCTGCGGAGAGGGCCCGCCTTCACGAACCTGGGTCCTCTTCTTCCAGGGCGTGCAGCTGGACCACGTTTCCCAGCCCCCTCTGCAGTTAGGGAAGGCCATGTGCAGTGTGGAATGCAGGCTGAAATGGCACCTGCCACTTAAAACCTTCACAGGTTTTTACATATTCTTTTTTCCCTTCAATTGGCTAGAATGGATAGGACACCCAGGGCAAACTGGGAAGCTCCTCGCTGAGGATAACCGTGTCTCCTGGGGCCTGTGTCTTGGATAAACCACCTGGAGGGGAGCCATCGGATGATCAGCAAGAAATAAACGTCGGTTGTATTAAGCCTCTGAAATTCCAGGGTTTATCTGTAAAAATAGCCAAAATGTAACAAATACATTCTTCATTCCTGGCACTCACATCGCCATATACCGATCTACTGTATACACTCACTGGGTGACTATTATATTATTTGATTCTATGGTCAGGCCCATGAAGCGGAACCATTACCCCATTTTACTGAGGCAGGGTCTCCACTTCAGAGTGATAAGCAAGCGGGTCCTAATCTCTGTACAAAGCATCCCTACAGGCCATTTAGGGACTCAGGGTGTCTTCACCTGAGATGTGATGGAACAAAGCCCGGAGAAGTTTGCCCCTTCTCTACAATTTCAGCTTCAGAGCCAAAGTAAGCTCTTTATTCATTTTTAAATCTACATGTATAAATCATCCCAAGAAGGCATAGCTAATATATAATGTACAGTATTATAATTCATAATATTTTAATTACCCCCCAAAAATAGATATTCTAACATGTATATGCAATGTCATATTCTAGAGTCTCTTTTAAAATACTAGAAAAGAGGTAGGCTCTCTCCTGTTAAAATATGTCCAAGATATAGGAGTGCATCATAATAAAAACTTTCCCAACATACATTTCATGTGGCATCACCTATTTACAACGATGAGCTCAAACCCAGCCTGGCTTGACCTAAGTGTATATGCTCAAACAGTGGGCAGTTGTGAATATTCACATTATGGTTCATTGCAAAGCCAATGGGCTTCGCAGCAAGATTGACAACAAAAGAAAAAATGATGAGGAAAATTGCCTTCCTTATCTGCTGCAGTTCTCTTGATGGCCAGCTGTAATTTTATGGTTCATTATAAGAGGGGGGGAGAGTTTGACCATTAAGTTGAGTACTTGTATATCGTACTGACACAAAGAACAACTTGCTTGAAACACAATCTAATGAAACCACTGTGTGTTTTTAAAGCATCATCAGTTTTCATCGGTTTTAGCCTTGATGGGGTTATGTGTGGGTAAAATATTTAAAGGTCATCAGACATGGTGGGACATGGATCCACTGTAGAAAAGGAAAGACATTAAAATTACACAGGGGTGACACATGCTATTTCTGAGTTATTGTTCAGACAGCATGAGATTTGACTGGGTAATTGAGGTAAATAGCAGTGCTGTTATCGATGTTGTGATAGATCAGATAGGGGTCAGGAACACCCTTTAGCATAAGGGAATGCCACTCAAAGGTACTGTGGGGATGCCGCCAGCTGAAATGACCCCCATTCTACTAACAGTCCTAAACTTCGGTTCTCCCAAGGGCACTTCCCTGCTCAAAACAATTTAACAGCTTCTCATTGTCTAGAACTATGTCTTTCAAAGCTACAGCTGCTGGCCACATGTGGTTATTTACATTAAATAAATTAAAATTAAATCAAATTTTCAAATTCTGTTTCAGTCATGACAGACACATGTCAAGCGTCCAGGCCTAGGAGTACTCTCTACCCACAGTCCCATCAACTCAAAAGCTGCCATTCAATCGCTCAGAGATAGAGCGGCACCACCCAGCAGGGTAGCCGCCAGCTACCCACGCACACTGAGAACTTGAAATGGGGCTGGTCCCAATGGAGATGTGCTGTGAATGTAAAATACACACCAGGTTTGGAAGATGATGTTCAAAAAGAATACTGCACAGTATCTCATTAATAATTCTGTGTGCATTCCAACATGTTGAAATGATAATATTTTATAGATACTGTTAAAATATGTTAATTTCACCTGTTTCTTTTTATTTAAAATGTGCCTACTGGGAACTTCGAATCTACATATGTGGCTCGCTTTATAGTTGTATTGGACGATGCCAACAAGAGTGATCAAGGCAACGTGGGGAAGACCCCCAAGGACATACCTCTGTCCAGTCAAGCTCAGCTTATTGGCTTGCTGCATCGGAAGGGCTGCATACCACAGGGACCTTGGGGGCACATGTCACACAGAGGAAGAAACACAGTTCCAGTAGGGCTGTGGGGAAGGCGGGTTACTCATATTTAGAAGATGCAGTGTTTGATAAGCTCAATGCAAGCAAAGGTTATTTGCGAAGGGCTTAACCTCAAACCTGAGGTTGAGAAACAGGCATTTACCTTAGCTTTGGTAAAGATAAGTGGGAAATGTATTCAAACCCCCTAATTTGAAATTCTGCAAGTAGGTTGCGGATTGCGGCTGCTATTCTGTTTTAAGGTGTCTCAGGCCAGCCCAGGGTGTGATGCTCCATTCTTACCAACATGGTTCCTTAACATGATATCCTTTCATAATTTTCAAAGCCGTTTTACAAACTCATCATAGAGCAAAGTTCCTATTTCCTGACCTCGTGCTAAAGTCCATCCATGGTCTGACCCCGTCATACCCAGAGTTCCTATTCTTCTGCGTGTGTCCTGTGATTCTGCAAAAACGTTCTCCAAATGTCCTATTCTTGCACCTCTCTGACCTGCCCATGGTGTTCCCTCTGTCTAGCACGCTCTTCCCACCCCTGTTGAAACCCTTCCGGGCCCAGTTCAAATATCGCAGCTTCTCCTAAAGGCTTCCCTCCCGTCAAGCAGACGTCACAGGAGCATCCCAGACGCCGCTGCCTCGCGCAGCTGCTGGACACACCTTCCACTTCGCGTGCCCTCATCTCCTCCCTGCCCAGCTCTTCTGGACCAGAGAGCCTGTTCTGGCTTTATATCCCACCTAAAAGGACCCTGTGCACATGGGAAGCTTGCAAAAACTCTGATGAATGGACATCCTTCTGAAATGAGAACATGTAATTACGTTAGTAAAGAAAACATTCTGTATAGATTAGGCCTGGGCAGTTGCTGTGACCTGACAGCTTCAAACCCTGTGTATCTCCACTTGAATGCCTTTAGTTGTTTGGGTGCCTCCCACGCTCAGACAGCTTGCCTAGGTAGAGTGAGCGCGCGCGCACACACACACTCTAAATCTGTGTGTGGCGGGTGTGGGGGGGAGAAAAGTATTTCCATTGTTTTAGAGTCAGTGCAGAGTCAACACATCTGCACAGCTCCTATTATAGGAGCCAGCCTGTGTCTAATTCCGTAACAGCTACCAGGATTGACTCAGAAGTCTCTTCTCCATTCATTCATTCATTCATTCATTCATCTCTCATTCATTCATTCGTCATTCATTCATTCATTCATCAATCACTTACCATACATGTAAGTCATGCCAGACACTACTGGGCAATGCATGGATATGATGGGAAATTATTCTAAATACATTTTTCATACCATGAATCACCATCGATAGAGCAGGTAGATAACTAGACAATATTCTTAGAGGAGCGATTGTAAACTCATCTGTCTTACTACTACCCTGTCATAGTATCAGAAACCCTAAGTTTCCCAGCAATAATAAAATAGACCTTGTGTAGGAAATGCTACTACAGTAGAAAAAGAAAATCACCCAAGAAACAGAAGGCTGGTGTCGTGCCTGATTACTAGCTATGCAATTTGGGAAATATCACTTTCTCATTTAATGTGTTTTTTTAAATACCTATTTCCTCTTTAGGCAAAAAAACAAACAAACATAAAAACAACAAAAAATAGAGTATTGTTCTCCACAAACTCTTCATGAAAAGAATGACCAAAGAAAATTCCCAGATCAGGTCCCCAGGGATTATGATTCAGTGGGCTAGAAGAGGGGTGTAGACATTTTGTTGTTGTTGCTGTTTTGTTTTTAATAAATGTCCTGGTGATGACAAGGGACCTTTGAGAAGCTATCTCTGATTTAGACCTGGCTTCACTTCAAAGTCTGTACGAATCACCAGGAGACCTGTTCACAAATGCAAACTGTGGGGTCTTACCTCTAATGGTTCTGATTCAGCAACTCTGAGGTGGGGCTGGAACTCCAAAAGTATAATGAGCATTTCCAGGTAATTCTGATGCAAACTGTGGCCCACAGACCAGCTGGGAACTACAGGTTTCACCTGTGAATTATGGGAGGTCAGGGATCGCCCAGTTGGTAGCTCTGATCCCAGCAAGCAGAGCAGTGGGGGCTCAAGAACTGTTGCTGAATTACATGAAAATGCCCAATAATGTGGAAATTTTGTTTTATGGGATCAAGAAATCATTGTTTGGAAGATGTAAATGAGATGATTCACTAATAAAATAACAAAGATTAATTTGTCTACTGCACCTGTATTCAGGCTCTTCAGTAGTTTGATGTTTGTGGTTCCTTTGTTCATTCATTCATTCAATAGTTCCTGTGAGGAACTGGTGATACAGCTATGAACAAATAGACATGGTTCCTGTCCTGCTGGGACTCATGGCGTAGGAGGGTTTTGGGGGGTTATTTGTTGCTGAGTCATGAGCCATCCCCAAACATACTGGTTTAAGACCCAACAATCATCTATTTTGCTCACATATTTGCACTTTCAGTAGGGGCAGTGGGACAGTTTGTCTCTGATCTGTGTGGCATCAGCTCGAGCACTGAACTGCGCCCGGGAGATCCAGTTTCAAGTGACTGGCTGGCAGTTTGGTGCTGTCAGCGGGGAGCTGAGCTGGGGCTGCCCTGAGGTCCTGCCTCATCTCTGTCCTGGGCTTCCCCACAGCATGGGAGTCTCAGGGTGACTGGGCTTTTGACAAGAGGCCTGGGGCTCCTCCAGCAAAATGAGGTGTGGGCTGCAGAGTTTCTTCTGAATTCACAGAATGTCACCTCCATTATATTCCATCGGCTGGTCCAGTCACTGAGACTGTCCCAGCCTACCAAGTGAGGAATTGTCCCCCAACTCTCAATGGGAGGGGGAACAAAGAATCTGTACCCTTTTTAACTTACCACAGGGTGATACATCCTTAATGATGAACTATATACATTTGCAATAAATACTACTAAGAAATAATTCTGGTGCTGGGAAAATATGCAACAGAGAGGTAATTAGGAAAGGACCCCCTAAGGAAGTGATATTAAAGATGAGGCGGGCTCCGTGTCGGAGAGCTACATAAAATGCAGGGAGGTAATCATTAGAAAGCAGGTAGAATAATCAGGCAAGAGAAATGAGGGTAAAAATGCTCAGAGTATTCTTAATTACTTGCTTCCTCTGTGCCCAGCGCTGTTTGCAGACTTTGCATGCCTTACGCCATGTACCGTGGACAAAGATCCTAGCTAGTGAGTAACCCCGTTCCTATTGTGCAAGTGCTGATAAAAAGAGTCCCCCAAGATTGCACAGCTGGCTAGTGGCACAGCCAGGTGCCAGGGTCTTGTGCTCTGGACACTTAGGGTGTGGGCAGCCCGGCCCGGAAGCTGGGCCCAGCGGAGCCATGAGGGGCTGGGACATGCAATGACAGGAAGGTTTGCAGGAAGGAGTGAGCCCGTCCCCCCGCAGCCCTAATCTGGAGGGGGGCTGCCATCTGGAGGAGGGCTGCCGTCTGGAGGAGGGCTGCCGTCTGGAGGAGGGCTGCCATCTGGAGGAGGGCTGCCATCTGGAGGAGGGCTGCCATCTGGAGGAGGGCTGTCATCTGGAGGAGGGCTGCCATCTGGAGGAGGGTTGTCATCTGGAGCAGGGCTGCCATCTGGAGCAGGGCTGCCATCTGGAGGAGGGCTGCCATCTGGAGGAGGGCTGCCATCTGGAGGAGGGTTGCCATCTGGAGGAGGGCTGTCGTCTGGAGGAGGGCTGCCGTCTGGAGGAGGGTTGCCATCTGGAGGAGGGTTGCCATCTGGAGGAGGGCTGCCGTCTGGAGGAGGGCTGCCATCTGGAGGAGGGCTGCCGTCTGGAGGAGGGCTGCCGTCTGGAGGAGGGCTGCCGTCTGGAGGAGGGCTGCCGTCTGGAGGAGGGTTGCCGTCTGGAGGAGGGCTGCCGTCTGGAGGAGGGCTGCCGTCTGGAGGAGGGCTGCCGTCTGGAGGAGGGTTGCCATCTGGAGGAGGGTTGCCATCTGGAGGAGGGCTGCCATCTGGAGGAGGGTTGCCATCTGGAGGAGGGCTGCCGTCTGGAGGAGGGCTGCCATCTGGAGGAGGGCTGCCGTCTGGAGGAGGGCTGTCGTCTGGAGGAGGGTTGCCATCTGGAGGAGGGCTGTCATCTGGAGGAGGGTTGCCATCTGGAGGAGGGCTGCCGTCTGGAGGAGGGCTGTCGTCTGGAGGAGGGCTGCCGTCTGGAGGAGGGCTGCCATCTGGAGGAGGGTTGCCATCTGGAGGAGGGCTGTCATCTGGAGGAGGGCTGCCATCTGGAGGAGGGCTGCCGTCTGGAGGAGGGTTGCCATCTGGAGGAGGGCTGCCGTCTGGAGGAGGGCTGCCGTCTGGAGGAGGGCTGCCGTCTGGAGGAGGGCTGTCATCTGGAGGAGGGCTGTCATCTGGAGGAGGGCTGCCGTCTGGAGGAGGGCTGCCATCTGGAGGAGGGTTGCCATCTGGAGGAGGGCTGCCATCTGGAGGAGGGTTGCCATCTGGAGGAGGGCTGCCGTCTGGAGGAGGGCTGCCATCTGGAGGAGGGCTGCCGTCTGGAGGAGGGCTGCCATCTGGAGGAGGGCTGCCATCTGGAGGAGGGCTGCCATCTGGAGGAGGGTTGCCATCTGGAGGAGGGCTGTCATCTGGAGGAGGGCTGCCATCTGGAGGAGGGCTGCCGTCTGGAGGAGGGCTGCCATCTGGAGGAGGGTTGCCATCTGGAGGAGGGCTGTCATCTGGAGGAGGGCTGCCATCTGGAGGAGGGCTGCCGTCTGGAGGAGGGTTGCCATCTGGAGGAGGGCTGCCGTCTGGAGGAGGGCTGTCGTCTGGAGGAGGGCTGCCGTCTGGAGGAGGGTTGCCATCTGGAGGAGGGTTGCCATCTGGAGGAGGGCTGCCATCTGGAGGAGGGTTGCCATCTGGAGGAGGGCTGCCGTCTGGAGGAGGGCTGCCATCTGGAGGAGGGTTGCCATCTGGAGGAGGGCTGCCGTCTGGAGGAGGGCTGCCATCTGGAGGAGGGCTGCCGTCTGGAGGAGGGCTGCCGTCTGGAGGAGGGCTGCCGTCTGGAGGAGGGCTGCCGTCTGGAGGAGGGCTGCCATCTGGAGGAGGGTTGCCATCTGGAGGGGGGCTGTCATCTGGAGGAGGGCTGTCATCTGGAGGAGGGCTGCCATCTGGAGGAGGGTTGCCATCTGGAGGAGGGCTGCCGTCTGGAGGAGGGCTGTCGTCTGGAGGAGGGCTGCCGTCTGGAGGAGGGTTGCCATCTGGAGGAGGGTTGCCATCTGGAGGAGGGTTGTCATCTGGAGGAGGGTTGCCATCTGGAGGAGGGCTGTCATCTGGAGGAGGGCTGCCATCTGGAGGAGGGCTGCCGTCTGGAGGAGGGCTGCCGTCTGGAGGAGGGCTGTCATCTGGAGGAGGGCTGCCGTCTGGAGGAGGGTTGCCATCTGGAGGAGGGTTGCCATCTGGAGCAGGGCTGCCATCTGGAGGAGGGCTGTCATCTGGAGGAGGGCTGCCATCTGGAGGAGGGTTGCCATCTGGAGGAGGGCTGCCATCTGGAGGAGGGCTGCCGTCTGGAGGAGGGCTGCCGTCTGGAGGAGGGTTGCCATCTGGAGGAGGGTTGCCATCTGGAGGAGGGCTGCCGTCTGGAGGAGGGCTGCCATCTGGAGGAGGGCTGCCGTCTGGAGGAGGGCTGCCGTCTGGAGGAGGGCTGCCGTCTGGAGGAGGGCTGCCGTCTGGAGGAGGGCTGCCATCTGGAGGAGGGCTGCCATCTGGAGGAGGGTTGCCATCTGGAGGAGGGCTGCCGTCTGGAGGAGGGCTGCCATCTGGAGGAGGGCTGCCGTCTGGAGGAGGGCTGTCGTCTGGAGGAGGGCTGCCGTCTGGAGGAGGGTTGCCATCTGGAGGAGGGTTGCCATCTGGAGGAGGGCTGCCATCTGGAGGAGGGCTGCCATCTGGAGGAGGGTTGCCATCTGGAGGAGGGCTGCCGTCTGGAGGAGGGCTGCCATCTGGAGGAGGGCTGCCGTCTGGAGGAGGGCTGTCGTCTGGAGGAGGGCTGCCGTCTGGAGGAGGGTTGCCATCTGGAGGAGGGTTGCCATCTGGAGGAGGGCTGTCATCTGGAGGAGGGCTGCCATCTGGAGGAGGGCTGCCGTCTGGAGGAGGGTTGCCATCTGGAGGAGGGCTGCCGTCTGGAGGAGGGCTGTCGTCTGGAGGAGGGCTGCCGTCTGGAGGAGGGTTGCCATCTGGAGGAGGGCTGTCATCTGGAGGAGGGCTGCCATCTGGAGGAGGGCTGCCATCTGGAGGAGGGTTGCCATCTGGAGGAGGGCTGCCATCTGGAGGAGGGTTGCCATCTGGAGGAGGGCTGTCATCTGGAGGAGGGCTGCCATCTGGAGGAGGGCTGCCGTCTGGAGGAGGGCTGCCATCTGGAGGAGGGCTGCCGTCTGGAGGAGGGCTGCCATCTGGAGGAGGGCTGCCGTCTGGAGGAGGGCTGCCATCTGGAGGAGGGCTGCCATCTGGAGGAGGGCTGCCATCTGGAGGAGGGCTGCCGTCTGGAGGAGGGCTGCCATCTGGAGGAGGGCTGCCGTCTGGAGGAGGGCTGCCATCTGGAGGAGGGCTGCCGTCTGGAGGAGGGCTGCCATCTGGAGGAGGGCTGCCGTCTGGAGGAGGGCTGCCATCTGGAGGAGGGCTGTCATCTGGAGGAGGGCTGCCATCTGGAGGAGGGCTGCCGTCTGGAGGAGGGTTGCCATCTGGAGGAGGGTTGCCATCTGGAGGAGGGCTGTCATCTGGAGGAGGGCTGCCATCTGGAGGAGGGCTGCCGTCTGGAGGAGGGTTGCCATCTGGAGGAGGGCTGCCGTCTGGAGGAGGGCTGTCGTCTGGAGGAGGGCTGCCGTCTGGAGGAGGGTTGCCATCTGGAGGAGGGTTGCCATCTGGAGGAGGGCTGCCATCTGGAGGAGGGTTGCCATCTGGAGGAGGGCTGCCGTCTGGAGGAGGGCTGCCATCTGGAGGAGGGTTGCCATCTGGAGGAGGGCTGCCGTCTGGAGGAGGGCTGCCATCTGGAGGAGGGCTGCCGTCTGGAGGAGGGCTGCCGTCTGGAGGAGGGCTGCCGTCTGGAGGAGGGCTGCCATCTGGAGGAGGGCTGTCATCTGGAGGGGGGCTGTCATCTGGAGGAGGGCTGCCGTCTGGAGGAGGGTTGCCATCTGGAGGAGGGCTGCCGTCTGGAGGAGGGCTGCCGTCTGGAGGAGGGTTGCCATCTGGAGGAGGGTTGTCATCTGGAGGAGGGTTGCCATCTGGAGGAGGGCTGTCATCTGGAGGAGGGCTGCCATCTGGAGGAGGGCTGCCGTCTGGAGGAGGGCTGCCGTCTGGAGGAGGGCTGCCGTCTGGAGGAGGGCTGCCGTCTGGAGGAGGGCTGCCGTCTGGAGGAGGGCTGCCGTCTGGAGGAGGGTTGCCATCTGGAGGAGGGTTGCCATCTGGAGGAGGGCTGCCATCTGGAGGAGGGCTGCCATCTGGAGGAGGGCTGCCGTCTGGAGGAGGGCTGCCGTCTGGAGGAGGGCTGCCGTCTGGAGGAGGGCTGCCGTCTGGAGGAGGGCTGCCGTCTGGAGGAGGGCTGCCATCTGGAGGAGGGCTGCCATCTGGAGGAGGGCTGCCATCTGGAGGAGGGCTGCCATCTGGAGGAGGGCTGCCATCTGGAGGAGGGCTGCCATCTGGAGGAGGGTTGCCATCTGGAGGAGGGCTGTCATCTGGAGGAGGGCTGCCATCTGGAGGAGGGCTGCCATCTGGAGGAGGGCTGCCGTCTGGAGGAGGGCTGCCGTCTGGAGGAGGGCTGCCATCTGGAGCAGGGCTGCCGTCTGGAGGAGGGCTGCCATCTGGAGGAGGGCTGTCATCTGGAGGAGGGCTGTCATCTGGAGGAGGGTTGCCGTCTGGAGGAGGGCTGTCGTCTGGAGGAGGGCTGCCATCTGGAGGAGGGCTGCCATCTGGAGCAGGGCTGTCATCTGGAGGAGGGTTGCCATCCGGAGGAGGGCTGCCATTTTGCCTCACAGCTGTTTCAAAGGAGATTGAAAAAGCATAGTGGGGCCCCGTCTTTAAGCAGAGAAGCAGAGGCGTTGCCTTTGATTCGCTTCCATTTTCCAGCTCAGGTTTCTTTGAAGTTCAGAAAGACCCTTAATAACTCTCTCTCCAGGTACAGTGGAAACAGCCACTCTCCTTCAGAGGGACAGATTTGCTAAATCGATAATGCTCCTGTAAATCACTTGTGCAGGCTTTCTCAGGCTGGCCACTGTGAGTGACCATGACACCCGCGTGACGTGGCTCTCATGATCTACAGACGGAGTGCTTCATCTGGATGGTGCGATCTGCCATCAGGTCTACATGGCTCCGATGAGGAATTAGTGGGCCAAACAAGGTTAGCCATCAAAAACTCACTCCAGGGAACTGACCATTTGGCTGTGGGGAAATTCATCTTAGGCCTTAAAAAAATACATTTTTCATTTGGGTGGAGGTAAAGATCACAGTGAGTCAAAACGATTGAGAGCCTCGTGAACCCTGGTGAAGGAAACTGCCGCACAGACAAGTCCAGCGAAACGCGAGGAGCAGCCCCTGCAGCCCAGAGCTTCCTGCCTGGGGTTGCCGCGGGGGCCAGGCGCATCCAATGGCAGAGGAGCGCAACATGGTGACTGCCATAGCTCCCCACAGCTGTGTCCTGGAGACACCCCAGGCTGCAAACACCAGGGGGAGGTGTTTCAAAAGAGTAACTTTTCACAATAAACATCTGGAATTAGTGTTTTGTGCATGGGCCAGAAATGTTTTATTAGTATTTAGCATATCCCTATTTATGGATGCTTTCACAACTGTCACTTTATAGAGGGTGATAATGTATTCTAAAATGATCTGTAATACTGATATTTCAAAATCTGTTCTTAAATATGAGTGTGTGTCATCTGAAATTTAAAAAAAAGAAAACTATCTTCCAACATTTCATTTGCTTTCAGATGTGCTGACTAATGTTACAACTCAACTTTATCACAAAGTTCAGCTTTTACACAGATCTATTTTTTAAAAAGATTTTTATTAAAATAAAGCTAATATACAATATTATATTGGTTTCAGGTGTACAGTATAGTTTTTCGACAGTACCTAACTGGCACTACCCATAGTAATTACCATGTTATTGATTATATTCCTTATACTTTACTTTACATCCACAGGACTGTCCTATAACTATGCATTTGTACTTCTTAATTCCTTCCCTTTTCTTGCCCACCCCTGACCTCCCTCCCATCAGCAACCATCAAAATGTTCTCTGTATCTTTGAGTCTGCCTCTTCCCAGTTTGTCTGTTTAGTTTGTTCTTCTTTCACTTATAAGTGAAATCATATAATACCTGTCTTTTGCTGTCTGACTTACTACACTCAGCATAATACCTTCTAGGTCCAGCTACCCAAGCCGCACTCTCCAGGTATGTCCCTTGTGTGGATTATATTGCCCTCCTCTTGTATAGTTGAGCCTTGGTTATTATTTGCAGGTCAGTGACAGGGATTGACCCTCAGATTCACTGGCTGTGATGTAGTGGAAGATCTATGGTGTGAAGGCTCACCCTACAGGGAAGGACACGCCTCTGCAGGGCTCTGCTGTCTGCCAAATCTTCTCCTCAGGTATGTCATCCCTGGAGGCAGCTCGGTGATGCTCCAGCTCATTTCAAAGCTGGCCACTGGGAGAATCAGCCCCATGGTCACCTGGAAGGGGACCCACTACAGGCCAAGTTCAGCCACCACCCATGCCTCACCTGGGGCCACCCAGCAGGAGCCACAAAGCAATCTGTAGATAGCTGCTACCTGTGCCTTGCTTGGAAGTGCCTTGAGAGGCCAACCCATGAATCAATGCCAGCTGCAGCTAGTGCCTGACTTAATGCTGCTCAGCTAGATGTACGGGACACATTCAACCCAGATGCTGCTTGTCTGGGTTCCGTGAACCTTTGAGAAACCTAGGAAAGTCTGCAGCTTCAGTGAAGTCAGGTGGTTTGTACAAAAAAAGCCACTGAAAGCAGTCTGGGTGGGCCCGAACGTTGGGTGAGGAAGGCTCTCAGAATCAGGGTCAAAGAATAGTGTCAGCCTGTTTGATGGAGACTCAGATATAGCACCCACCTGTGTCTGCAAGCAGGGAGAGTGAGGGCTCATCAAAGAAACAATGGCCTCCACCAGCTCCTCTGTCCAGGAGAAAGCTGCCCCTCCAGTCCTTGCCCTGGGGTCAGACAACTCATTCCCTCCCCGTATGTCCCCGGCACCCCTCAAGCCACTGCCCCAGCACCAGAGCTCAGAGTGAGTGAGTCCATCAGCAGGTAAGTCCGTGTGTGGTCCCTTTAAGGGAAGCACCTGGGACTCCAGCCGCCCTCCATCTCACTCAGCCCCAATCTCCACTGCTTTTCACAAGCAGGACTTGTGGGGACTTCGCTTTCCAGCACTGGAGCCCTGGGCTGGGGAGCCTGGTGTGGTGCTGGGGCCCCTCCTTTTGCTCCTTCCCAGGGGAACCTTTGCCGCGGAGACACCCCTTCTGACTTTCAGTGGTCACATGAGAGTGTGGGACCAGCCCGTTCGTCCCCACTGCTCCTACCAGTTTCCAGGGGGCGCCCTCCATATGACCTTAGTGACAGGGCCTCCGCTCAGCTAGACTTTGGTTGACTCTCAGTGATGGCCGCCCTGTAGCTCAGCTGCAGTCCTGATTGGTCCTGAGGGGAGGTGAGTGCACAGCGCACCCACTTCGCCAGCTTGACCAGAACTCAGGATCTAAACGGGCCTACTTCTAATTTCTACTTGAATTTAGTATTTTCATGATAATGTGACCCTTCAGAAGGTTTCCAGAGAAAATAAGTACCTAAAAAAATAAAACAAAACCCACAAACAAGTGAAAACAAAACAAAACCCTTGAGGGAGCCAAATGGAAGAACGATTTCTTTGAGGTCCTTAGGAAGTTCTGACGTTTTATTGGAGTCAGGCTCTGAATTGATAAGAATTGGCTCTTTTCACCTGTTCAGAAGATTCAAGAGGAAGAAAGAGCATCTATTGGTCATGGAGGTGAATGCAACTGCCTAATTCTAAGAACCAGAATGAAAGAAAATAGAAATTGTGAAACCAAAAGGTTTATATTTATTCTTTGTGTTTTTTTCAAGATACAAGGTAGAGCTATAGCACACAATGTCATATCATTTCCTAAAATTTGAGAATAACCCAAAGTGTTTTCCAATTTTGACTGCAAAAATGTGTTCAAATTAAGTAGACCATTATAATAAGGAATTATATGTGTCAGATTCCAGTGTCTTGGCAAAGGAGTAGGTTAGAGTGGGTTAAGGTTTGCTGGGGGATTGATCCAAGTAATCATCTGATTGTGGGTGTAAAGAACAGTCATATACACTCAATAATTGTTTGAAATGAGTTCACATATTAACATTAGTCTAGGTCTGAAAATAGCTTTTCAATGAAAAAACACAAATAGTAATTTTACTGTCAAATAAAAAATTTCAATTGCTCATACAGCTCCTCACACTTCTTTGCTAAAAGAAACTATGGCCTTGAGGGAGAAAGATTTTTAAATATATCAACTGATTTAAATTTTTTCCCTTTTTAGTTTAAATACACTTTTGCTTTCTTTAAAATTCTGAGGATTTTTCCAAAGTATTTTTGAAGACCCAAGAGCATTTATAATACTTTATCACAAACATTTTATTTAAATGTCAATGTGATGGATATTTTAATTATTTCATATTTATTTTTTGATGAATTTAAAACTGGTGATTGGTTAACCAAGAAATTTACAATGGTGGATTAAAGATGATTTATATTAATGATGGTAATGATTATGATAAAAATAATAATTGGGTATTTTTTTAATCCAAAATATGTCTGTGGTTTATGTTTAAATACCTAAACCGAATCTTACTAGCAAAGCTGAGATAAAGGAAATGCAAGATATATTGGGTTGTCAGAAAAATCATGATGCATTTTTGCAACAAAAAACATAGAAAAAATACATCATGACTTTTCCAACAGCCCAATAGATATATCTATCTGTATCTCTAGATATATATGAATATAGATATATATTTATATATATTTTTCTTTTGTTAGGACAAGGAAGAATGTAGGAATCTAAAATATCAGAAGGCTTGTAATTAAACACCAAGGTAGTGAGATTGTAGGGAAATATTTTCAAATTGTGAAAAACATGGAAGGACTAAAGGAAGATTTTGAACTAATTGGAGTCCTAGTGTGGGGAGAGAGAGAGGCCTGGGACGAGACCACAAAGCATGTTTCGGTCCTGCGGGCTGTAGGTGACTGTACCACAGTGGTGAGCATCTGTGTATCTAAATATAGAGAAGGACAGTGAAAGTACAGTGTACATGATCAACAACAGACCACCGGTGCAGGGCGCTTACCGAGAATGGAGCCTGCAGGACCGGAAGCTGCTCTGGGTGAGTCAGGGAGTGGGTGGGAGTGAGTGTGAGTAAGTGTGAGTGAGAGAGAGTGTGAATGAGTGTGAGTGAGTTCAGGGATGTGACTGTCCCCTACTGAAGACTTTATACACACGGTGCCCTTGGCTAGGCTAAATGTATTAAAAGGTATTTTTCTTTCTTCAATAATAAACAACCCTAGTTTACTATAACCTTTTTACTCTTCTTAAATAATACTTAGCTTAAAACACAAATACATATTGTACAGCAATGAAAAAATATTCATATATTCTTATTCTAGAAACTATAAAGTTTATATATATAAAACTTTTAAAACTTTTTTGTTAAAAACTAACACACGCACTAGCCTAGCCCCACACCGGGTCAGGATCGTCAGTACCCTGTGTCCACGTCCACATCTTGTCCCACTGGAAAGTCCTCAGACTGTCGTCCCCTGCGATGACACCGCCTTCTTCTGGAGCACCTCCTGAGGGCCTGCCTGGGCTTCCCTTGAGGGGCGTCATTCTTCTCGGAAATAAGTCCTTGGCGGTATAAAGGATAACCATGGTGACTTGCTTAGTTTGTCTCTTTTTCATCATAGATGTGTTTGTAAACAGATAGCGCACCCTGAACAGTCCTCTCCATGAATGAAGACCCTTCCATATTGAGGTCCACGCTTTCAGACTTTCTGGGAGCTTGTGGAGGTCTACAAAGCGCCTGCTAACCCTCACTGTCAACGTCCTTGGGGTTCTCCTTTCTCCCCTCCTGCAGGCTCCTTTTGGGGGGTCTCCTTTCTCCCCTCCTGCAGGCTCCTTTTGGGGTTCTCCTTTCTCCCCTCCTGCAGGCTCCTTTTGGGGGTTCTCCTTTCTCCCCTCCTGCAGGCTCCTTTTCTCTTGCCGAATGTCCTTGGGGTTGTCCTTTCTCCCCTCCTGCAGGCTCCTTTTGGGGGGTCTCCTTTCTCTCCCCCTGCAGGCTCCTTTTCTCTTGCCGAATGTCCTTGGGGGTTCTCCTTTCTCTCCTCCTGCAGGTTCCTTTTCTCTTGCCGAATGTCCTTGGGGTTGTCCTTTCTCCCCTCCTGCAGGCTCCTTTTGGGGGGTCTCCTTTCTCTCCCCCTGCCGAATGTCCTTGGGGGTTCTCCTTTCTCCCCTCCTGCAGGCTCCTTTTCTCTTGCCGAATGTCCTTGGGGGTTCTCCTTTCTCCCCTCCTGCAGGCTCCTTTTCTCTTGCCGAATGTCCTTGGGGTTGTCCTTTCTCCCCTCCTGCAGGCTCCTTTTGGGGGGTCTCCTTTCTCTCCCCCTGCAGGCTCCTTTTCTCTTGCCGAATGTCCTTGGGGTTGTCCTTTCTCCCCTCCTGCAGGCTCCTTTTGGGGTTCTCCTTTCTCTCCCCCTGCAGGCTCCTTTTCTCTTGCCGAATGTCCTTGGGGTTGTCCTTTCTCCCCTCCTGCAGGCTCCTTTTGGGGGGTCTCCTTTCTCTCCCCCTGCAGGCTCCTTTTCTCTTGCCGAATGTCCTTGGGGTTGTCCTTTCTCCCCTCCTGCAGGCTCCTTTTGGGGTTCTCCTTTCTCTCCCCCTGCAGGCTCCTTTTCTCTTGCCGCTTCTTCAGCTGCGTGCTCCTGTTCCCGTCCCACCAAGCCCTCGCGTGTCATCTCCTCAGGAATCCTCTAGGAGCTTCCCAACACCCCCTCCTCCACACCAGGCTTGCCATCTCTGGCGCAGCCCTGGTGAGTTGTGAGATCTCCTCATCCCTGGCAAACCCTTTGAAGTCATGGACCAGCCTCTTGAGAGTCTTCATCCAGATGCTATTCATGCAAAGGGGAGGTGTTTGGAGGGAGAAACACAACTGTGACATAGGAAGGAAGCTCACCAATAAAAGGAGGCTTATCAACACTAAGCAAATTTTTTAAATGTACGTTATTATCCAAATAACACTTCTCCATTTCACACACATAGCAATTCAGGAGGGCTTCTTGGAAGTGGAGCTGGGTCATCAGTGCCTTCTGACTGGCAGTGTCTGCTTTCTGATATGATTGAAGGCCCCTGGGTTCTCACGGGCAAGATCACAAAGGGTCTCAGTTTGTAGCCTGCATCACTGCCGCCAAGCAAGACTGTCACCCTGTCCCTAAGAGCCATGAAACCTGGCACTGAGTTGTCCGCCTTATGAGTGAAAGTCCTTTAAGGGTGCTTTTCCAGAACAGGGAGATTTCATCCAGATTAAATATTGGGTTGTCGGAAAAATCATGACGCATTTTTCTATGTTTTTCGTTGCAAAAATGTGTCATGACTTTTCCAACAACCCGATATTTGCTCTGGTGAGCAATTTTCCTCCTCAGACAGCTCATCTAGAGTTTCTGAAATTCTTCACATGCCTTCACATCAGCACTCGCAGATTCGCCACTCACTGATGAATCATAATGAATAACCACTCTGAAATCCTTTAAGTCTCGCAGGAGGCTCAGCGTCTCCTTTTAACATCACAGACTTTCGGCTTTGGCCTTGATCGTCACGGAGCTGGGAAGGAAAAGCTGCGGGTGGCAGTCTCCAGGTTATCAGCAGTTTCTCCATGTCTCCCCCAGGCCCTTCCCGAGAGTGTGGCCACCTTCTTACCTCGGTGAAGCAGACCCTTTAACAGCTTCCGTCACGTTGTCCTTGTTCTGCAAGATCATGGCCATCGTGGGACGGGACAGGCCTGACTGCCGGGCGACAACATCACTGACTTTCCACCTTCAGGTCCTCCATCGCTTTTAAATTTGTTTCCAGGTCAGTCACTCGATGCGGCCTCTTACTGGCCACATAGCAGGATTGTGTGCCTTAGGGACCATGAGGGACAGAATGGCCCGAGAAGAAACCAAGCACAAGAAAAAATGATGCCATTCAGAGAGGTGGTAAACATGGGGTGTAGGAGGCTGATGCTGGTGTAACATGGCTACTGTTTTACAGCAAATCTTTTTAGTAAGTAGAAAGAGGCTGCTGTATAATAACGATACAAAGCATAGGATAGCAAATGCATAAACCAGGGATATAGTTAATTACCGTCACCAGCTATTCCGTCCTGGACGGAACTGTCTGTGCTGCCCTGTCAGAGGGCTGGCAGCTCAGGGGCTTCTTCACACCAGCGTCCCACAAACACGTGACCAATACATCACACTATGATGTTAGGATGGCTCTGATGTCACCAGGTGACAGGAAGTCTTCAGCTCCATTCTAATCTATGGGACAACCAGCATATATGCAGTTCACTGTTGACCAAATATGTGGCTATGTGACTCACGATTGTAGTAAAAAATATTTAAAATCAGAGACCTCACGCGGGGCTGTGTGCTGCCCAGCAAGGAGAGTCTGCATGTCCAGGACTCTTCAGCTAAGACCGATGTGATCCACAGAGCAGGAATCGCGGTCTGCTCGTAAGATGCACCTTGCTGACAGCATGGATAGTGGGCACAGGCTTAGGACACAGGTAAGTGAGGACAGTACAGAGAATGACAGAGAAAGTACAATCTCCGTTTATGATAAAACAACGGAGAGCATACTTCAAGGAAACCATAATTTACCCCTTTCTATGTTCACCGTACAGATTGCATAGTACCTTCACAGAGGAGGTTTCAAATGCACTTTCTCTCGGCACTTGTCTCAGCGTTTCCCAGGGTGGTGAGCCTTCTCCTGGGGGCGTTCGGGATGAGTTTAGCCGGTGAGCCAGACACACTCATTTTCAAGGATATTCACTTATTTTAAAAATATTTTAGAAAATACATGATTGGGTGATGAAACTCATGATTTCGCAAATACGATTGCTTCAGATAAGGTCAAATCAGAATTTAAGTAAGTTTAGAAAAAAATAGTGAGTCTATATTCACTCACAATGTTTTTGAAGCACACAGATGTAGAGAAAATAGTCAAGAGAGCATGCGAGAGACTGAGATTGGAATACCCTGGTCCCTTATCTCTCCCCCTGTAGCCTTTTTGTCCCTGATGCAGTCTAAGTTTATCCCTTTCCTGATTCTGTTCCTTTCTTTCCCCCATGACTGATCATATAATTTGGAAGTCCTAGTGCAAAACGAAGACCCAGGGCTCCGTGTTCAAGACTTATGAAGAATTTAAAGATGGTGACAGTAGACCATTAAATCAAGTGTGGGCGCCTCAGAGCACAGGGCCCAGTGCAGCCGCGGCCGCTCACTGGGGAGCCAGCCGCACTCCCTCCCCATGTGAGGAGATAGGTGGGTGGGTCTGCCGAGGCCAGGTGCCAGTGTCTGCTGCAGAAAACATGAGATGCAGAGCAGACAATTTGTGGAGGTGTTTTCTCTGTGTGTGTGCTCGGCGTAGGTTATTGTTGGTTCCCGTGGAAAATCAAAGTGAATATAAGATAACTCCTGAAAAGCCAAACATCCACACTTGCTCTGTTGTTACGTGTGCGGGAGAACAAGTCGCTCCGTGAGTTACAGAAGCTGGGTCCAAACGGTCTCCTTTGGAAGATCTTAAAGCTGCGCATTGCTCTGTGCTGAGACCTCGGTTTCATATGGATGATGCGCTTTTCCAAGGTTCTTTTCCCGGTTAATATGGGACTCCCAGGAGGCCACTGCCCGTGGAAGAATGGCATTTCAGCCTGCAGTCAGGAAATGCAGTCGCATCAGCGACTCCCTTCTCCAGCTCATTGCATCTCCAGGTGAGAACCTACGTCCCTCTCTCCACAAGCCCCATCTCTATCCCTCCACTCAGGTGTTTGCCTTTAGGTCTCAGCCTAGGGGCATCTATCTCCCCGCATCCTGTCCACACTGCTCAGCCCTCCTCGGAGACCTCCCCGATGAGGCTATTTCAGGTGCGACTTGAACTTGCTGGCTTGTCTCCTCCCTGCTAGGTCCTGAGATGTGTACACGCAGAGCTACATTTTGCTTTGTCCCTAGATGGTGTCACACACTCCATACATACTCTGTGAATGAATGATTGAGTGACTGAACGCATTAATTCAAATACCTGTGGGGCTGAGAGCACTGAGAATGTTTTGAATGACACGAGTGGAATGGCCTGAGCCATATTTTTACTGCGTGCGCCTTACATTACGGGGCCCATGTGGATCTTTAGGCATTTCTAAGTATTGTCATCCTTTTTTCTTCACATTCGTACTATATTTTTCATATGAATGATTGCTTTTATAAATATTTTCAACATTCACTTAATGTTGAGTTTCAAAAACAGATTTCATGCTGAAAGCCTGTGCATAGCAAACCGATAATTTCATTGACTTTTTTGTAACAAATGTACATTTATCACAGTTCTTAACTAACATTAAAAAACACACCAATATTTACCCTTTAAATATATAAACCATGGCAGTGGTCTTTTATTGTTTTCATACAGTAAGCTTCTCTTTTACTGCATGAGAAAAACAGTTTTAAGTATTTTTTTTTTAAAGCTGAGCCATCCTGCCACCTGTTGGCAGCTTAGTGGCAGCTCAGCTCGGGCTGGGCATCGAACTGCTGTTGCTCAGAGCTCAGCTCGCATTCTTGAGCAAGCTCTTAACCAACTGAGCCACTCAGCCAGCCCTGAGAAAAAGTTTTAATTTGTGTTGCATTCTCTTGTAATAATGGGAACATATGGTAATCCATGTGTTACCTAGATCGTTTCTGATGGCTTAAATATAAGGCACAATGAACTTCAAACAAGCAATTTTATCGGCCTTCTAGTTCTAGAGTTTATTGGCTTTGTTATTGGATGTTGTGGTTGTTATAAAAATATCCATTCTAGAGTCTCTTAGTTCTATAAACTACAGACTTGGGTTAAGTATAGATGGTCCCTGAGTTACAATGGTTTGACCTATGACTATCTGAGTTTATGATGGGATGATGGCAATATGCAGTCAGTAGAAACTGTACTTCACATTTTAAACTGGGATCTCCTCCCAGGCTAGTAATATTATTCTCTTGGTACTTTACTCTCTCGTGCTGCTGGGCAGGGCAGCTCCCAGCCAGCCACACCATCATGAGGGTAACAGCCCAGACTCTACAGTGAACTGTGTTGCCAGCATTTTTTGGATTTTGTGTTTTCAACACATTTAAGGTAGACTAAGTTAAAACATGATGTTCAGTAGCTTAGGTATATTAAATGCACTTTCCTCTTCTAATATTTTCAGGATGTAACTCAAGCAGCAGCTGTATTAGCTATAGATGAACAAATGAGTAGTCCATTGGCTCTATCTGCTTATACATATAAAGTCAGATATTGTGTATGATTACATTTTTGGGGCCACATGGATAACTCAATGAATTTTCAATTGTCTTGGAGAAGTGTTCTCTCATTAAGAAATTTTGCAATAATAATATGTATAATGACTTAAGACATCTATGAGCTATATGCAAATCAAGTAGATAAATTAAGCCTTGCAGAAAGATATTTCTGCCAGGGAGGAACCTGTAGGAAGGCTTTGAAAGATCTGACAAGGGGATGGGCAATTTGGAACTTTTGGTGAAAAAAAATGTGTAAAAATAGCTGAGGTTCATCATGACTGGTGTCTGCCTTTTTTATGGAAAGTAGTGAGCTGGAATTGCTGTAATAAGAATAAGAATGAGCTCTATTCTTAAAGAGACATAAAGTAGATGATGTCTGGCTTCTTTTTGATCTGTACAATTCAATTCTCACATAATTTATATATCAATAGTCTAACTTGATTGGAGGTAAAATATACTTAAGTTCAGTGAATGTATTTTCTTGGCCATTTCCTCTCTAGTATTGCTGTTAGACACAAAACATGTTTCCTCAAGGGCTATTATTTATATAAAAAGTGCAAATATATGGGCCTCTTGAGTTTTGTGAAAGAGAAGCATAGTGTTACAAATCTAGGGCCATCATATCAGGAAACCTTTTTCACACGCTGGCACCATCATGACCAAATGGTGAGCCCATCAATAACTTCACTTCTCTCTATTTTTTAAAGAAATTTTTTTAGAGACGTTTTAGTTTCACAACAAAATTGAGTAGAAGGTGCAGAGATTGCCCATACACCTCTGCCCGCACCCGCATGCATGGCCTCCCCCAGTATCAACATCACTTACCAAAATGGTGCATTTGTTACCAAGGATGAAACTATATTGACAAGTCATCATCATCCAAAGTTCATAGTTTAAATGAGGGCTCACTCTTGGTGTTGTACCTTCCATGGGCAATAACATGTATTCACCACTATAAGGTAATACACAGTATTTTCACTGCCTCCAAATCCTCAGTGCTGTGCCTGTTAACCCTCCCCGCCGCCCAGCAACCACTGTGCTGCTCATTGTCCCCATAGTTTCTCCTTTTCCATAAGGTTGGAATCATATAGTATGTAACCGTTTCATATTGGATCTTCTGCTTAATATTATGCTCTTAAGGTTCCCCCATGTTTTTTCATGGCTTCATAGTGCATTTCTTTTTAGCACTAATATCCCGTCGTCTGGATGGACCATAGTTTATTTATCCATTTACCTACTGAAGGGTATCTTGGTTGCTCTCAAGTTTTGGCAATTAGGAATAAAGCTGCTGCAAACTTCCATGTGCATGTTTTGTGTGGATGTAAGTTTTTAATTAATTAAGGTCAATAACAAGGAGCACAGTTCCTAAGTCGCATGGTTAGGCTACGTTTAGTTTGGTAAGAAACCACCAAACTGTCTTCAAAGTGGCAAATTTTGCATTCCCACTATTATATATTATATATGAGAGTCCCTGCTGCTCCACATCCCCACCAGCATTTGGTGTTGTCAGCTCTGGGTTTAGGCAATTCCAGTAGGTGTGCAGTGATCTCATTGTTGTTTTAATTGATTTTAATTTTCCTGATGCAATATGTGAATATTTTTTATATGCTTATTTGTTACCTGTATCCCTTTTTTGTTGAGGTGTCTGTAAAGGTCTTTGGCCCACTTTTGAACTGCGTTGGTTGTGTTCCTACAGTTGAGTTTTAAAAGTTCTTTGTATATTTGGAATGAGAGTCCTTTATATGACTTTTGCAAATATTGTTTTCCCAATCTATGGCTTATCTTCTAATTCTCACGACCTTGTCATTTGCAGAGCAGAAGTTTTTAGTTTTGATGAAGCCCAACTTGCCATTCTTCATGTCATTGGCTGTGTCTTTGGCAGACTCATGACTGACAGCTCGAGGACTCCTGCCCGGACAAGGTTCATCTGACAAGTGTTTTTCCTCCACTGGGCACATTGTCACCTCTTGCCCTTAGGAACCCTACAAGGCACTTTGGCACTGTGCTTGTGGGTTATTTTAAACAATAAAATGACCCACAGACACCACAAAAGTGTGAAAAGTATACCATCCAAGGACACTTGTTTACAGTATGAGAGCTGAACCAAGAAGAGAGTGTCACCCTTGACCTCAGCTGGGCACATTGCATCGGCGGTTCCATTTTTTCGCTGCTCTGCGCACAATGACCCCAAAGCATTGTGACTACTGGTTTTGGAGTCACAAATACATTTCTGCAGCAGGCAAATGGGCACACCAAAAAATACATGAATAATGAGGGTTAGCTCTATATGTTTATGGTTTTCTCTCTTTTTGTTTAATATTGTTATGCTTTTACAGCAACCGAGTTGTATCAGAGCTTGAGTTCAGCAAGTCACCTTGACAGGAAGTTACACGTGATTCTTTTTTTTTTTGAGGGCAGTGTCACTGGCCCTCATATGTGGGACCGAACCGGGGCCG
Organism: Aselliscus stoliczkanus; assembly: GCA_033961575.1. Lineage (NCBI taxonomy): Eukaryota > Metazoa > Chordata > Mammalia > Chiroptera > Hipposideridae > Aselliscus > Aselliscus stoliczkanus. Next base: position 67,469,900 of record CM066735.1, read on the forward strand.
CTGGCTTCCCAAGCCAGCGCTTAACCACCGCGCCACTCGGCCGGCCCTACACGTGATTCTTTCTAGCTTAAGGGTTTCACTCTGGCTCTGAGATCAGAGACTTATGCTTTAATTCCACCTCTAAAACTTATCAGCTGCCTCACGTTGGGCACATTCTGTAATGTTACTAAGTGCTTCTTCATCAATAAACTAGGCATCATAATAGTACTCTATCCTACTGAGTAAATAAAACAATATGCAAAGGGAATTCAATACACCACCTGGTAATATCCCATAGCAAAAGTAGCCCTCATTACCAATTTTTATCTTATACTCTCTAACTCTATCAAGCACGCCTGTTTCTTTCCTTAATACATTAAGGGGTCCTCGTGAACAGAAACAAAGTCAAGTCCTGCTTTCTCTGCCCTCTCCCCACAATGGATTACTAAGTGTAGGATTGTGCAAGCCCTGCACTATAGACATTTTGGATAGGACAATTATTTGGTGTGGGAATTCGACTGTGCGCTGTGAGATTTTAGCAGTGCCCGTGAGCTCTTTCCATTAGAAGCTCCCTGTCTCCCGAATTGTAATAACCTAAAATGACTCCAGAGATTAGCAAGTATCTCCAGGCTTCAGGATACAAGGGCCCTTGGCTGAAGACCACGGATATATCACCATCCATGGAGTCAGCTTTCAATACATGCTCACTGAGTCAGCGCTGAGGAAACCAGCTTGGAGTTCTGCCCAAACCCTTTAAACTCGAAACAAGAGTACTCATGAGAGGTGTTTGTTGGTAGAGTTCTTATCCAGGAAAACAAAGAATCGCTTGTGAACCTTGGAAAGCTGAGTTTTTCAATTCATGCAGAATCTTTTAGAAATGAGTACACAGTATATATAAAAAAATAAATACACACCACAAAAATTCTAGGCCCTTTACATTGTTATCTCAAATAATCCTTCCAATCTTATGAGGAAGTGTTATTAGGATCTCAGAAAACTAGGGTGTGAACTATTAAATAACTTGCCTAAATCACAAAGGTAATATGTTTTGAAGTGAAAAGTCACTTGTGGGTATTCTGACTCTGAGATCCATTTACATTTTTAATGCTGTTTAAAGATCGGTACTAGTATTTCCAAACTGAGGGACTGGAAGGAAATACATTTACATTTCTCTTTATGTGTTTGTCATTTTGAAAATAAAGATAAAAAAGAAAAACACTATTAGAAGCAATCTCATAACAGAGATAAGGTCAAAGGATCAAGAGTGGAGGATTGTTGTATCAATAATTCCTCTGAGTTTCTGTCATTTGTGAGTTGTACTAGCAGTAGAAATTAGTTGAAGGATAAATTGGTCTGAAGGGACTCTACTTGACATTTCCCATCACCCCCAGCCTCTATCCTGTCCAACATACACACACATATCACATATTATATGTAAACAAAATAATTCCAGCATATAAACCTAGCATTCCTGGAAAGAGATGAATGCTGAAAAGAATTGAGCTTGCCTGAAATTTATGTGACTGCCATGGCCAATAAAACACTTGTTGGTGTAACTTATAAACTTGTGGAAAATAAGGACTAAAAAGGAAAAGCTCAGGTAGGCTGAAGACGAGTGTCGTGCAAGTTGTATGGTCAGTATTGCGTGGCGCGCCGATGTGGACTGACACCTCTGCTTCTTTTTCTTCCCAGGCCCACTTGGCTTTGGAAAGAACAACTTGCTCTTCAGATAAAGAGAGGGATGGCCTTCGCCTATGGCCTCTAGTAAACTTTGGTGACTAACGGCTGTATTAATTTCGTGAACTGTTTAGAAATGAAGCCCACATATTTCTGATGGGTATTTAGAGTCCATGAAATAATTGCTGGCTGTAGTTACTAGTGTTTAAGGGCTTGGACATGAGAGTCAAACAGACAGACATGAGTTTGAATCTGAGCGATGCTTTTATCAGCTGCGTGATTTGGGGCGAGCTAACTTCACTGGCCTTCCGGCCTTTATAACATGGGATTAAACAGCTCCTCTTGCTCGGTGCTTTGATGAATTAGAGTGGGATAATACAGGTAAAGTTAATAGCTTATAATTCAGTATACAGTAAAGATACAACATATTGGCTATTTTTATTATCATTTGTCAAATAAAAAGGGTTTCAGGTGAATGTGTTCTCTAAGCCGATTATTGGGGCTCAGGTGTTGCAGTAAGAAGCAAAACATCTTATACATTTTATACATTTATTTTAAAGGTGAATTTTTGAAAATATTATACGCTATTGAAAATCTTTACATGCTCAATAGCTAACTTACAGTAAAAAAAATGAAACTAGAGTTTCATGAACTGTCGAGGTAGTGTGGGCTGTCCAGAATCTTTGCCACCCCCCTCCCATTCTATCTAATATTTCAGTACGGCCTATATGTGTTGACTATATTTGTCTGTCCTTACAAGGACATACAAACTACTGCACATTTATCAACATACAAACTACCTTTCAGGACATACAAACTATCTTCCATTTATCAATAATACAGTCAGAGTTTGCTCTCTCAAGGCCCAAACCATCAGTCAGCGTGAAGGGAGGGAGAGTGGAACATTTGATCAAACCACTAATTCCTTCCTAAGACGACACGTGTTGGTGAGGATGTTTCACTTCTTCATTTGGTTATTACTTGATGGAAACTGTGAGGGACTTCTCCCTCTCTCTGTCTGCCTTGGCCAGACGCATCTGCTGATTTCTATGTGCGATCTGAGTCGACAGGCGCTCTGAGATGAATTGCTGCCCTCTGAAAAGTGGGAACAAGAAACCTGGCCTCAGAACTGTTTCTAACAAGCTACTGGAGGTGTCATGTACCAGCTGCCTTCAATTACTGCTGAGTAACCAAGGGGCGTATTAATATATGAAAAGACGTGAGACATGGTGAGTTATTTTTTAACTACCAGATTAATAAAAGAAGACCAGTTGGTTTGTACTCAATATCGGCTAGGACATTTTTAGGGAATGACCTTTTATTGTACCAGCTGTTTTCCCTTTGATCTCTGGTCTGGCTTCCTTGATTGGTCTGAAGAGTGAGGCACAAGCTCTTACAGCCATCCCCCGAAAACCTCTCCTCTTATCATCCCACATTTCCTCAGAGCCTCCATTCTTGAGCCCGTCATTGGTAAGGGCAGTAATTTGTGGTAACTGGCTTGGGGCCAGTCCCACCCACATGGCAATGGCTGCTGCCGCCCGCGAGACGGTTGAAAGACCTCTGGCAAGCCAACCGTCTGAGCCCCCGCCCCCGCCCCCCCATGGTGGCCCCCGCACCCCCATGGTGGCCCCCGCACCCCCATGGTGGCCCCCGCCCCCCCATGGTGCACAGTGCTTGCTGTGTGTTTGTCTCTTCCTTTCAGAATGCATCCAGCGTGTCACTGGACAGCTGGGGGCAGATGGCACCAAATCCCCTAACCGCAGTCCATTGATTTAGAAGCGGACGACGGCATCCCTGCTTACGCCGTCAAAGTCCCTTGCCTGCAAGTTGGGAATTAAGAGAAAGAGGCTGTGGCCGGCCGAGCGGTGCGGTGGTTAAGCGCTGGCTTGGGACGCCAGTGGCCCCGGTTCGGGTCCCACATATGAGGGTCAGTGACACTGCCCTAAAAAAAAACAAAAAAAAGATAAAGAGTCTGGCGTTCCCCTGGATGCTTTCTCGAAGAAGCCAGATAAAAGTTTAGCAGCTGGAGCCAGTGGCTACTTCCCACTCCCAACTAGGCAGCAGAGAAAGCGATGTCAGCGATGTCCAGTGAGACAAACAAAATCACATGTGTGGACAGAATCAAAATAAGAAACACGCGGAGTGTTTCCATGATTCTCTGCAGCCCCCAGCCCCTTGGCCTAGTGCATCCTGATGCACACCACACCCTTACTCTAAACCTTCCGCCCTGAAATTGAACACAGGGGACTTTTCATTGTTTGCAACCAAAAGAATCCTAAGGAAAACAAACATCCTTAGATAACAGACTTACCTTTTCCCTATAATGTACACTTTCTTTCTATATAGCTACATATCTACACACACACACACATACACACATGCGCGCGCACACACACACACACACACACACACACAGCGTTCGAACTATATGGGAAGTAATTTATTGTAGGGGCTGGAAAGCTTGACAACTTTTTGGATGCCAATTACTTCTTTGAGGGTTTTATTCTTCTTGAAATGAGGGAGAAAATATAGGACCCAATAAGGCAAAAGCCTTACTTTTGTTTATGATTATAATGGGATGTGGTTTGGTATGGGAATAAGAAGAGACAGATTTTGGGGGTGCTGGCAACAACATTATAGTAATAATTTGTACCAACATATAAAATCTTTATAAAAGTTTACCTTCAGAGTAAGATGTGCTTTCCCTGCCTCCATCCTGGGGTCATCTTTAGCTCCTGGGTCTCCAGAACTTCTGGCCTCTCGACACCTTCCCATGTTCCTAAACTGCCACAGCAGCCAGGAGGCATTAACGTTCCGGGCCCACCATTTATACTCAGCGACATGTTGGGAAGATTTGATGAAATAAGCAAATCAATTTGATGTGGTCTACACTTTGCGTATTCTGACTGCGATATCATAGGAAATCGTTTCTTGTGCCTTTATGTTGCAATCCTACACTCACATGTAAGGAACACAAAATTGAAGCGTTTTTAACTGACAGTCATTTACACTGAAATCTCTTAGATCATGCTCCTCAGGGTGGAATCCAGAGATGAGCAGCCTCTGGGGGTTCATAGGACGGACCCTCAGGCCCCAGCGCTGCCCATCGCATGGGGATCTCCATCTGAATGAATCCCTCAAGGGTCGCAGTGCACATTCGATTCAGGAAGCACTAGGCTCTATGGTATGTTCTCACACTGTCTGGACACGAAGAAATGGAACAAGCCCGCCGTGATCCAGTGTAAGTAAGCTACATTCTCCTCTTCGGTTGCACCTTTTCTTTCTTTTTACAGATATTGGTAACTAATTAGCGGTACTAAATCACAGGAATTGGTAATGAGTTCGGCTCTAAACCTAAACATGGATGAATGTGATATTTAAAAACATGATCGAGACTTTGAAAAGATAATCCTCAACTGGAGGCTGTCCTTAGAGTTTTAGATTCCAGGATTTGTTAGCAGGAAAAGCGTGATTCCTAAACGAGGTGGATTGTAGGGACCTACAAAGCAACCAGATGTGTTGATGCTCATGTTTGTTGGCACGACTCAGGCACAGCAGCTGGTTTAGAAGATTTTCAGATGGACTCTGTTGACTGCATCAGATTATCTCTTGATGCTAATTGGCTTTAAACTCAGAAAAATCGCCAACTGCACCAACAGTTGTGCATGAATATCTCAGACTGTGCTATTATTTCAAATCTGGAAGTCATCGTAAGAACAATTTCTTTCAGAATTAAAGTCGCATAGTGTGTGACATGGCAGCTTACAGCTTTCAGGGGGCACCGATGTTCATCAACCATGACTTAAAGCATATATGTAATTATCTACACTGTATTAAAATTGGACAGGTTTATAAAAAATCCTAGGTGAAATATTAGCCTCAGCGTGATATAAACCAGACGTTGATAATGTGGATTTCCCAATTCATCCTCCACTTGCCAAGCTAACTTCTCCATCCAAGCCCTGTGAGGTTTGATGAAGAAAAAGCTCTTCTAATAACTAAATTCATGGGGAAATTTTACCACTGTTTCTTTTCTTTTCTTTTAACAAAAAGAGCTAGTCAGGGTTGTTTGTTTTTTCTGTTTTAAACTTGAATTAGTTCTTTCAACAAATATTTATTGAGTTGCTATGTGAATAACAGTTCTGAGTACTGTGTGGAGCAAAACCAAATCATAAAGAAACACTCTCAGATCACAAGCAGAATATGTGCATGAAACCATTATTTAAAACCCTAATCATTCCATCTAACTGTTGGTTTCCACATATCTCAGTCACTGGAAAGGATTGTAAATGGGGCATACTAGTAACAGAGGGCCCTGCAGGGACTGATGTCAGCAACTTAGCTAAGCGTTTCAGTTGCATTACCTCCTTGAACTTACTCAAAATCCTACAAATTAGGTAATGTGCGTTCTGTCATTTTGCACATCAAGAAATGGAGCTCAGCAATGTTTTGGATATCTGGTTCAAGATCATGGAGATAATATAATAAGTGGCAGGTCCAGAAATCACAGGCATTGTCTAGGGGATATGTGTGTGTGTGTGCGCGCGTGTGCGTGTACTTGTGTGTGTGTGTGCTTGTCAGAGTTTATTGTAAGCTCCTGATGGCTGAATAACCACATAACGAAGCCCGAAAACACCACAGGGAAAAGCCCATTCTGGAGGCACCAGCCTTACTGACTAGCACACAACCAGCATCAGAGGATGAGAGAAAGAAGATTGAAACTTACTGTTTCTCGGCTTGAAACTTACTGTTTCTCGGCGTGCACAAAGCCCTTTTTGTCTGTTCGCGTCCTTTGGAAAGGAGGTTTAGCATAGCCAAAACCACTCCACTAGTATAAGTTGTTGTCCTATGACAGAACAAAAATGAATTAATTTTCCCCAATCGATAGAGAATGGAAAGGAAGTTTGAGCATGCTGGTGATGTGTGTCTGAAGGCGACCACTGCCGGCTTGCATCACTCCCCTCGTCACGGATCTTTTTCCACAGGGGGCTTCTGAGTGTTACTTTCTGACTTGATGGTTTCCCATGAAAAAATAACAACACCCCTGAAGGCCAAAGATGGAGAGGCCTGCCTGATGGTACCCAGTGGTGCCAGACGCCCATGTGTCTTCATTGTTCTACCACTAAATCCTCACAGGCAAAAATGGAAGGCTGGCAAACCACCCATCTGCCCCGCAGGACCTTAAACATGACTAATGTATGTTTTGTTTTGCAATCACATGGGTCCTGTTAGAGCAGAGCAATGGCTGTTCTTATCTAATTGTGTTACAGTCAGTCTCTCCATAGAGTCATAGAGAAGGGGAACCTAGGCCATCATTGTGGAGACAGTTTCGTCTGAGAGAACAGTAATGCTGGGGGTTCAACAGGAGCCTTCTTGATACCGAAGGAATTCGGCCCTGCGGCTGGTTTCTGCGTTGGAAGACGCACTGTGACCTTTTGTTGTTGTTGCCGAATAATAGGAGGATTACCGAAATATTTTTCTTATTTTATAGTGGCGTAATGAAGAAGTTACACTTGTTCTGAAGTTTTATATTTATGAGTCGTCACTACAATTTTGCACAGTTTCATCTGTTATGTATTTAGACTCAATCATCACTCTCCACTGCCTGCTTTTAACACATTTGTAATTGGGAGGCACTAGTTTGTTTAAACCACATTAATCACTCTCTGCCTGAATTAAGGTGTTAGCATGAATTATAAGGACGGCTACTTCACATTTTTACCTCCCCTCCCCTCCCCTTTTCCTGCTACCATGGAGCCCAGCTATGTCTTTCGTAGGAAGAGAAAAGAAAGGAACAAGTCTGAGCCCAGAGCTCCGGTGTTGAAGACAGTGACAGCCGAGAGGGAAGCGCTGACATTTTCCCTGGTGGATAACGGACTCGTTTCTGAAACAGATTTTTTCTGAGTAGCAGATTCATTTAGCTTCTAAGTGCTGATGAAACGATGAAAGCGGCCCTGCCATCATTAAAGTCTAAGACTGGGAATCAGCGCGACCCAGAATCCCTCTCGTCCCATCACGGGAATGACACACCTCAAGGCCAGGGTGGGGTTCGGGCTGTCACTTAATAAACGAGCACTGTGAACCCCGTCACCACCAGCGCGATGGTCATGTCCCCGCCCACTCCCTGTCCAGGGCTGTGGCCCAGCTGACTGACGACAGGTCACAGCAGGAAGTTCCCACCGTGGGAACCAGCAAACGCTGCACCGTGGGGCCCCTTCTTCCTTCCAGCCCACGGAGGCTTGTTTGTTGAGCGTTTATGGCCCACCGCTACCCGTGACCACGTGATTCTTTTTGACCTGCATTATCAACGCCAGCTTGCGTCCTTGTGAAGGCGTGCCGGTAGCCTCAAGGCTGCCCACACCTGGGCCAATTGCAAATTAACTGGAAAACATCCAACCCATGGCTGACATGCATTTCCTGGCAACTTTTGGCACAAATTAGCACCTCTGTCAGTAGTTGCTCAGTGGGTGTCACCACGTGTAATAAAATAAAAGCCTCATCTCTTTGTATATAGGAAGTTTTCTTCATAAATGGGTGCACTTAATGTAGACCAGCTCTTGTGGGAAATGGCAGTATATATAATTTATAAGTTATAATCATTGAGGAGAAGTTCCATGTGATAAAAGAGAAAAACGTATTAAAGAGATAGGATGGGACTCAAATTCAGCGAAGCTCCCTGCTAAATTTGGGTCCTGAGACCAGTTATTGAAATTCTATAGACCTCAGTTTCTCATCTGGAAGTACAGACAAATAATGTCAATCAGGTCTTATTGTGGATATTCTAGGAATAAAAAGCATCTGGCACATAATATGTATTTTAAAATGGCAATAGATGTTGCTAGTATAACAAAAACAATAATTATTATTTTTACTTTTATTGTAGATACCATCATCTGAGGATAACTAACTTTTCTAACGACATATTATGTGGTTGGGATAAAAAATATCACATGTGATTTTTCCATTAAGCAGTCACTCGTCATTCGTTTAACCACATTGAAAATAAATCTCTGTGAGTAGGATCTTGCATTAAGACTCAGAATTCATGATCTGGCCTAAGGACTTTCTTCACCAAACAGAAAAATTCCTCTTCAGCTGTTCAGCGAAACTCTGCATTTAACTTGCCTAACTAGGAGATCTGAGTTAACAGGAGCAAGGGCTTGTCCTTATCTCCCTTTTGAAAATAGGAGATTAAGTGATTAGGGGGCAACTTCCTTCTAAATCAGTGGTGTCCAAACACTGGTGTGCAGAGCAGTTCCCAAAGGAGCCTGGGCAACAGTGAAGGTTATTCATACCCCTTTCACCAACTCCCTCGGTGGGGGAGGACGAGTGAAGGGGGCAGAGGAGGAGAGAGCGGGGGAAAGCAGAGAAGAAGAGACAGAGGCAGAACGGGTCAGAGGGGAGGACGAGAAAGGAAAGGAAAGAGCGGGGGCGGGGGCTGAGTATTTGTGGGAAGGATTCATTTTGATGCCCAAATGTCTTATGAAATTCTAAAGTCTCAGCACTGGGTTCTTTATTCTTCTTGTTTTTCAGACTTGTGACATTTGAAAAACAGATTGGGAATTTACATGGACATAATTTAAGTAGATTTATATCTCAGGGTAAGTTACCCCACGGGAAATGGTGTCCTAAATCAATATAATATATTAAGCCAAAGCTGATTTTCTCAGTGAAAAAAATGGCGCACGTCCACACACTATCCAGGTCACACTGGGAGATGAGAACAAGTGTCATGTTTAGACAAGCGCACACGACCCCCACATAGACGTACCTACAACACAAAGCTGCCCCGAGGACTGAGAATGGCTGAGAAAACTGCAGGAACGTATTCCTTTCAGCACCTGTAGCTCTATCTGCCACTCAGCTCTCTAAGGCAGTCCATGTCGCCACACTGGGCGGCCCTTCCCGCCGTCCCCCGCGCTCGAAACGCGTCCCCTGAGGGTGTGCTGTTTCCCTCTGCTGAGCGGCACGTCCATACAGGTGCGCACTCACCCAGCAGCCTGCTAAGCTCCCCGTAAGTACAGGCCCACCAACCCACGGGATTCCTGCGCATTTGGCTAAATAACTCATTAGTTCAATGGGAGGGAATGTCAACAAAGCAGCTTTTAATCACTTTAATTGAGTCTGTGTTTGATTTGTCCATTGGCTGAGACTGGTTAAAACGCCACTCAGTGAGAAGAGATCTGGGACACTGATGTACTAACCGACAGGGCCGGTCCGTGAGAAGGCACTTTTCAAACTACTGGGAGGCGAAGACGTGGGGCTGGAAGGCACTAGGGGATGCGGACCTGGTACATGGAAGTGTCTCGGGTCTTATTTTGGAACTTTCATCTCTGCCTTCTTATAACTGAGACACGGATATGCCCTGTGACGATATCCCAACGCGAGTGGGGTCCTGCTTCCCCGTCCTGAGTGCTGACCACACTGGCCGTGTCACAGGAAGGCGACATGGGTCACTTCCACCTCAAGATGGGACAACTTAGTGGCACCTTTGACACACACCATTCACTTGCTTTTCCTGGAACCAGGAAACCCCCCAGACCAGCGCTGACTCCAACAGGCACGCACTGTACTGGTAACTGGGGTTGCTCCTTACCCGTTGTTGGGGCTCACATCTTGCAATCTTCATGAAAGCAAACTTTCTGGAAGATAATCCTCAATATATGATCACCAAAACTGGACGGTGAGGGGAGATAACTTCTGAAGTAATTCAGTAATATTCTTTTTCTTTTTTGTGGGGGATTAAATCTGTTGCAACCTTTTGTCACCTTTCTAATTTAAAATGACAAGTTTAATGCTAACGCAATTGATAGGGGTGAGCGAATGGTCAACTGGCAGCCTGATCAGACTACCTAATGTAGTTAAAATATGCAGGCTCATTGTAATTTTGACAGAAAACAGTTTTCTGTGGGGCTTCATCTCTCCCTGGTTGATATTAAAAGCCAGGACTGTTGCAAGCACCACATTTCTTTTCAGGAAAGTTGGGAGACCTCAGCAACCTAACCTTCAAGTTAAAAAATATATATATACAAAATTCTAAGGATCTAGATTTTTTACCTGTTTTGAATGGAAAAATTGATGGTCAAGCATGTTACAGACAAGACAAGAGGCCCAACATGAAGTCAGTTATGCTGAGACCCGTGTCACAAACTGAGACTTGACTTAATTACAGACCGAGCTCTCCCAGCCGGTCAGGAGCGACCTGGGCAGCTCTGGTCAGGTCATTGCCGGACAGGCCCTGCCACCCTGCAGGAAAGTGACCCGGCCGTAACCAGCCGGCCTTTGCTCGTGGAGGCTCCTTCCTCCCTGCCTTCTGCCTCTGACAGCCTCGCATTGCGCATCCCTCAGTCCTTTCTGTTAGATTGCATAATATGCTGTCCAATCCGAGTCAATATTTGTTTGCTCAAGCACTCTTAAAAGATTTAATGTGGCTCAGTTTATCTTTTGACAGTTCTGTTGTCAGAAGGGGGAACCAAAGAAGATCCCCAGTGTCCCTGGGAACCATGACCAGCCCGGCGCGGGGCCTGCGAGGCCCCCCAGCTTGCTGCCTCTGGAGGCCGTGGGAACCCCCTCGGACCCCAGCTCGGCAGTGTTTGTGTCCTGAGCCTCCAGGCTTTTCTTGAGCAGCTCCTCGGAGCTCCTTTCTATCTGATAGATCAGATCCTGCCCAATTCAAATAGATTTTTGCTCAAATAAACTCTTAAAAAACTTAATGTGTCTCCCTTTATCTTTGAACAAGTACAATACTGCAGTTTAAAGACCTTTGTCCATCTTGCTCCCACAATCAATTGACAAGTTATAGTTGGTAGAACCTGCTTTTTCCACTCAGCCCTCGGTCCTCGAAGGCCAGTAACTGGACATTTTGAGCAGTTACTTAGTGATGCAGTGGGAGGCAGTGAGAGTGGGAAAGATGGTGCAAATCAGCGCGGCTCACTTGCGGACCCAAGGTTGCGTGGATTGCAGGGACCTTGGCAGGGCCCGGAGCTCTGTAAGTGGCCTGCATGTGGAAAACACGTCTGTTAGTGGTTGCTTTTTACAAGCGGCTCCTCTGTTTTGGCTGCTTGCTTTTTATCCCTATTGGGCGCTCCTGGTCCCCATCCTCTCTGTAGAGAAACACATTCCCATTGTCCTCCTTGCACCTTTGTACAAAAAAGAAAAAGGCAACGCCTCCTCTGGGTACACCCCAGGGCTCGCAGCAGGACTGGCTACGTAATTTGTGGGGCACAGTGCAAAATAAAAACGCGGGGCCCTTGGTTAAAAATTAATCATTTCAAGACAACGAGAATGCAGTGTTGTCATGCTGGGGCTCAGCTCCCTGCAGATGAACCCAGGATTCGATGAGGCCGAAAAGGAATACTAACGGAGCCACAGGTAGGGGGCTCATGCCACTGTATTATATTCTCCATGACGGGTCCTTGAGACACGAGAAGCAAACATCTGTCAATAACTATCCCAAGACGGGGTCTTTCTGCACCACAGTCTCGCTGGTGGCCGGGGGGAGACGCAGGAAGTAGGATCGGCAGGATCTGCACCGGCCGCGACACCCGCATTTGCTAACACAGCCTCTGCAGTTAGATGCAAAACAATAGTAGCTAATGGTCAACTGGTTACAGCTGATGGTCATCTAATAACCGAGCCAGCACCTTCCCACGTGAGGCCGGGAGCTTGGACGCTGCCCACTGGCCCTTTCCCAGCACTGTGGAATGAAGTATGGGATCCTCCCAGGTTTGGGCCTGGGCAGCCGCACAGGCTCCAGCCTGTGGAGCTGGCCTTGGCTCACGATGTCATCAGTGAAGGAAAAGCTAGATTTCCAACCACATCTGCCCTCTCAGGGCCTCATGTCCTCATTCAGGAAGGGTGTGGGTCCCGGTGAACCAGGAGGGATGGAGTCTGGCATCAAGGGGAATTTCATAAAAATGGGTTCTAAGATGGCATTAGCTCCAACTCAGATTTTCGGCTGGAGTCATTTTCTGGATTCTCCCCCTGGATTTTTGAGCCTGTCCAGGTGTCCAAAGCACCCCTAGAGGTAGGGGGGTAAGAGGGTACATAGTTGGAAAAGCACCCAGCTGTGCACCCAGTGAAAATATGGACAGCTTCCTCATTTGTGTCCCATTCTCACTGCTTAGTCATTGGGGAAGGGGCAGTGGACTCAGTAGGTTAGACTAAAAAGTCAGGTGTGAACGGAAATCCAGATGACATCGCTTCTTAGTTAAAACATTTGGCCAAATTACTTAAATCATGAAGCCCCTCATCTGCCAAGTGAGGGAAATATCTGCAATATAGAAGAAGTCACTTAAGCCTCCATGACAGCCATTTACTAAATAATATCTCTGATTGTGGTGTAATAAACTCAGCTTACATCTCTTAATGATGAAGAATGTCTATTAATAACTATTAGTTTTGGTTCAGGTTGTCTCCAGTTGCCACAAATCATGTCTTGCAAATTTGAAATAGAATCTCCAAAGTAACTGAATTGAGACCCTTTTTAAGGAGGGAAGGGGTTATGAAATCAAACAGCGAGATTATATCAAACCTAAAAATGACATGAAGATTTTATTGAATACTACCGTAATGGAAGCTTAAATGAGGATTTAATCAGTTTGTGTGTGTGTGTGTGTGTGTGTGTGTGTGTGTGTGTGTAGTGTTTTTTGGAAGGAAAACTGTCTTGTTATAATTGTGCTTTCATTTAGAAGACCAATTATTTAAATATACATCGCAAAGGAAATTAGGAGACTTTGCCATGGACAAACAATACAAAGGTAAATAATGAGTCCACTACAGAGAGAAAGTAAATCATTTAATCTGGAAAAACTTGAGAGTTAGCCAGTTAAAATATTTGCATTGTACAAAATGATTTTCCTAGTAGTGGGAACTAGGAGGTCTCAAAACAATTTCACATTTCATCTCGTCTCCTAATACATTCTGTTTTGAGGAGAGGCCAAAAATTCTTGTGGTATCAAAAGATATAAATATCATCGGATAAGTTTTTGCCAGAAAAACACATTTTCAGTATAGAAAACATGGCATATTGGATACAGGACAGGATTTCGATCCAAACAGGCCTTGTTCAAATTCCACTCCCAACATTAAATAATATTTCTGCAATTTTGCAAGTCGTTTAACCTCCCTGACCCTAGGTTCTTCATTCTCAAAATGAGGGTAATAATGCCAACTTCACGAATTGAACTCAGAATGGTACAATGTCCGTGAGTGACCTTCCTATGTAACTTGCTCTTAAATGGTAGCTATTGGGATCTATTAACATCAACGCTGAGTTCAGAACCTATTTGGTTTTTCTGTTTCTGTTTGATCTTCCCAAAGGAGTTACCAGCACTTCATGAATGGGTGCCCGAAGAAATCTCTTCTGTTTCCTTCCAAACCATCAGCACCACATTGACCAGCTAACAGCCACTTAGTAAAGCACTTTTAGGGAAGGCGACGTCTATTCAACAGGGAAGCATTCTTCTCTGGGGCATGAGTTGAAAACCTGAGCCTAAAGATCAAGCAGGAAGGTGCCTGGAATGTGTTCAGATGCCATAAAGAGCCATCTGGGCTCTTCTGAGCCAGACACACATGGTTGGCAGGTAAATCTCAAACAAGCAGCCTTCCTTTCACCAAGATACACCATCTCCTGGTTTTGTAAATTCAGAGGCTTCTCAGTCTGACTTTCCCACATTTGAGAGTCCAAGATTCAAAAGTTGTATTTTCCTCTTAGTTCTAAGATTAAAAGGTGCACAGGTGTGACGCTAACGAATCCCTGGAGGTTCCTTGTGTTTGGGGCTGCGTGGGCTGTCAGGTACGGGAGGCCATGCTCCATCCAAAGGGATGGCTGTTCTTCCTCCCAGCCAGTTATTAATAGTGAGACGTGGGCCCGGTGTTGCCAGGTGATCTTAATGTTCAGGATATTATAGGACTTCATTTATTGGTCAATTTTTCTTCATTGGAAACAACTTAATTTTATTTTAATATGACTCCTTGCATTGTGCGGACAAAACCATACATGCCTTGGCTGGCCTGGTTCCACCCAGTAGGTCTATTATCAAAACTCTTGAAGACCTGACTCCATGGCTAGCATGTTGGGCTGGTTGGTGGTCCAACCATTTTCATCTAGGATGGAGTAGCAGTGAAGACATTGGTACACACTTCCTTCTTTCTGGATATAAACACTAGTATGAATAAAGGTCAATTCCTAACTGTATCCATACAAAATAATTTATGATTATGGAATAGCTGAAAAAGGCTGGAGGCCTGGTCCCTGCCTACCACGCTTCCCATCGCCAAGCCCTCTGCTCTCCTCGCCACAGGCCCCCTGCAGGCAAGCCTGCCCTTCAAAATGAGGAACAGGTGGAAACCGGAGCGAGCGTCAGAGTTCAGTTCACATTAAATCCTGATCATAGTCTGTCCTGTTGTCCTAATTGGCCTAAGTACCCGGGTTTCTATGACTACTATGAGCTGGTTGATATTCGTCAAAATAGTAACGATCAATACATTCTTCAGGCCCCTTCTAATGGCGAGAGATGAAGGAGTGTTGCTTTCCTCCTGCCAAATGGGAGTGTCCTGTACGGGTACCTGACGAGGTAAGGGGACAGGAATGAGCCTCAGGGGACACGGAGGCACGTTTCAGAGCAGAACGCCGTGCTGTTCTCGCAGATCAGAAGGGTCTCTGTCAGCGTCTCTGGGGCCTCGCCGCCTCCTTTGTGTCTGTCCCCTGAGTCGGGTGCTCCGGTCTCCCCATTACAACTGCACAAACCCTGCGACACTCTGCTTTGCCCTGGACATGTGCGTGTGCTGCCAGGGACTTTTCCGTGCCTGCTTACCATCTCGTAGCCGCTACTATACTGTTGACGTCCAGTTTCTCATGACATCCGTGTGCTGTGAGTCTCGCTGCTTGCCCGCAGCTGCAGCCGCTGGAGGGAAGCGCTTACTGAGTCTGCTGTCACCAGCCAGCCGATGCGAGCAGTGGCGTTCCCCTCGGCAGGGTTTCCAAGTCAGGCCCTGCTCAGCCTGTGGACAGCTGCTGGAGGTCAGGGGCCCACTGTGATGCTATCAGCTGTAGCCCAGGCTGGCGGAGCCACATGGTCTGAAACCCAGTTACTAATTTACAAGGAATTCCTTCTGAGAGAGGTGAGGTCACGACCGAAACTCTGAGACTCCTCGGGAGGAACCTGGTTGGCTGGTACCTCCACACCCTCAGCTTAACTGCAGGTTGCCAAAAGACTCAATGACTTAAACACACTTTCAATGCAATAAAATGACACATTGCTCGATGTTCAGTTCTATTGTCCTACAGCTTCTGAACCTAGAGGGGTTTACATTGTCTATTGGATCCCGGAATGATTGACACTTCTTGATACTAAAATTCTAGTCAGAGTTTGTAAAGTTTTAGAAGAGAATTTTAAATTCCCACATTGCTTCCCACCAAGGGCAAGTGCATAAAAGCTCACTGATGGTGTGAAGGGGCTGCGTGTGCCACCTCACACTGAGCAGTGGGTGAGTCAAAGATCAAATCAGTTACTGTGACGGACCTACATAAAGTAATGTTTCTAGTCGGTAACCGAAGTGTCTGTCCTGGATGCTTGGTTTCTAATTAGTTATGACGTTCTGGGGCTTGGGGATTATATGAATTGGGACCAGAGGGAATCCCAAGACCCAGACAATGAACTTGAGGAAGCCCCCTGCCCAGGAAGCAGCCACGTCTCCATTTTGATCTATTTCTGTGTCTGCAAATTTCATCTTCCTCTTCAAGTGAAGCAAAGTCCAGGGGTGTAAATACATTGTAAACTTTAATTCTGAATTTTATATTTGAACTTTATATGTGAAGCTATCTTATTTCCTGTTCAAATTCAAAATTAGAATATTCTATTGATAATGGTGTTGGTCTCCTCCATTCAAAAGATGTCTGGTTGCTTCTCACACTTTTAGGTCATGGCACACACACTGCACACACACACAGAATATGAGAAGTGGGAAATGGGATGTTTTAATTACAGACGATTAAACATACTTCTGCACTGTTGGTGGGAATGTATTAGGTTGTTGGAAAAGTCATGATGTAGTTTTCTGGTTTTCATTGCAAAAACACATCACGACTTTTCCAACAACCCAATAAATTGGTGCAGCCACTATGGGAAATGGTATGAAGTTTCCTCAAAACATTAAAAATAGAACTACCACGTGAACCCAGCAATCCCACTTCTGGGTATATTCCAAAAAAAAAAAAAAAAAAAATTAAAGGAAATTCTTAAAGAGATATTCGTCACCCATGTTCATCTCAGCTAAAACATGAAAGCATATCAAGGTCTAGGTTCAGGTGCATAGATAGCAGGGTGTGATATGTGCATAAAATGGAATGTTATTCAGCCACAAGAAGAGGGATGTTCTGACATATGCTGCAATGTGGATGGACTGTAGGGATGTTATGCTCAGTGAAACATCAGTCACATAAAGAAAACCACTATATGAGTCAACTTAAATGCGGTGCTGGAGTAGTCAACCTCAGAGAGAGAAAGTGGAGAGATGGCCCGGGGTGGGGGAGCGTGAAGAGGAGTTAGGGCTTAATAGGGATGCGATTTCTGTTACAAATGAAAACCGTTCTGGAGACGGGTGGTGGGGATGGGGACGGTTGCCCAACAGTATAAACATACTTAATGCCACTGAGCTGTACACGTAAAACAGCCAAGATGGTACGATTTATGTTGTGTGTATTTTACCACATTAAAAAAAATGGAAAAGAGCGTTATCATGTTTTAAAATTTGCATTACTTTAATCATGAGGTTCAAATTGATTTCATGCATTTATTGGCTACTTGTATTTCTTTTTCTGTGAACTATCTGTTCCTATCATTTGCTTGTTTTTCAAAAAAATGTTATTGTTTCTCATTTATTTGAATGAAGTGTCCTTAAACTTAAAAAAGGTAGTCTTCCATCTGATATGTCTTTAGAAACCTTTAAAGTAGAAGATGTGATTGTTCACTTGGAACTCAGGGTGATAGGCCTGTGGGGACAGAATGACCGAAGCCAAACAGTACAGATGAGCGATAGGACTGCCTTTTCGGGGGACTGCTCTCTTGTCTCTCTAATCTTGGTCATTTAAACCTATAATTTGTATTTTATCTAGATTATGTTATTATTTCAAAATGACTTTCCAAAATCAAACATGTTTATACCACTGCACACTGAAGTCCTGAGAAAGCTTTTAAAGGTATATTTTCCCATAAAATATATTTCTTATGATGGATTTGGTTTTTATTATGGCGGAGTTTTTATTCCTAAAAGGTGTTATAAAAAATAAATGAGTTGATTTATAAAACAGGCAATGCATATTTATTTTTTTCTGATAATGTTTATTTTCCCTTCATCCCTCTGTGAGTAATATATTGGATCAATTCTTCACATACATCACTTCGATTTTAATTTGTTGGACAGTATTATCTGTAAATAGTAAAATAAATAATTGCATGTTAAAAAGTTGACTCTAAACTGCACCTAATTTTCAGCATGACTTGGTGTTTATCATCTAGAATGTTTGATCCTCTATAACACTCATATATATTTTGAAGGCTTTATAGCATTTCTATTACTATGCCTAGAAACAATATATTATAAGGGATCTTAAACTATCCTAGAAACCATTAAACCATCCTCACTAAACTCTTAACGCATTTAAACTCACACAATTTAAATGAAATTTTAGGGACTATGAATTAAAATGTAAAGAACCAGTTGTGATAGTATTGCATAAAATGGATGCTTGACACTGCAAATAATTTTAAAAAAGAAAAGAAAAGAAAACCTTCAAAATGGACCAAAAGCAGTTTCTTTATCTATGGATTTTTAAAAGCCAATTGCTTTTCAATGTTCATCAGTAAGAGGTGGCTACTATAAAGTTTCCTTTCCCCTTCAAAGGAAGCCCTGCGGGAACCCACATCACTCCTTGCATGGAAGTTGAGAAAGGAGCGGTGGATAGGAACTCAGTTTTGAATATGTGGATACACACGGATGTGGGCCGGAGCTCCGGAGGTGCAGGTCATTCACGGCCCTCCCTCGCCGGCGCAGGGCCGCAGAACACGGCCCACAGCCTCAGAACTCTGCCCTCTGTCTCTTTCTAGAACATGGCTGCACTCTCCGAGGAATTGACAGGAAAGCACATGGAGGTCAAGCTTCAGGGACTTGAACAGGTTACCTCCAAGACCCTGAGTGGCCCGAGTATTTTTTATTCATGTTTTTAAACCTTTCCTTAAGAGAAACCTCCCGCGTGGCACGGGCTCCTGGATGCATCACTGGTTGCAGACATTCTCCTAGGCTTTCTGCAGCCCCACAACGCAACCCCATTGCTCGAGTGCTCAGGGGTTGTCTACTCTGCGGCTCTTCCCTGCCCATCAGGGCTCCTTTCATAAGAGGTATCTGCTCGCCTCAGAATACCTAAAGCTCTTGTGAAGACTGATTTCCACTGGGATGCTACACATCCCTGGAGACCTGTCTTCCTGGCTTTGATCTTTCCCTCACCTGACGCTCCTGGACTCTGGGAATAGTGGGGTCAGAATCCTCAGGAGATTTTTGTAAAATACAGATTCTCGGACACAATCTCGATTTATTGAATGATGAAAGGAGGGAGGGGTTGCAGACACAAAGAATAAGTATTTTGACGAAGACCCCTCCTCCCAAATGCTTTCTGTGTCCTAACCTTTCTGAGGGTCCTGTGTAGTAGATTTGCATATTCTGGAAGGTGTATCAGTGTTTCTTAGAAATTAGGACCAGATGACACAGAGAATAAGAAAGAAAGAGAAGCTAAATGCAGGTGAAAACCCGTGACCATTTCCCCAAACAAAAACAGTTAAGATTAATATATTGTATTGTATTACGTCATATCACATCTCCCAATCTGTACTCCCTTTTTATTGTGCCATTTCCCACATCCACTTTTCTCTGCCCTCTACAGCTGAACTAAAAGGGGGGAGAGACAAAATCTGCCAAGAGGAGAGCCCCATTTTCTCTTGCCAGAATGCTTGCTTGGAGGTGTGCCGGCAGAGGTGTGCTTGGGTGGGTGGAGGGGACACACGAGGCAGACAGGGTTGGCCCTCCGTTCACATTCTGGGGGTAATCTCTGGACAGACCTCATCACTCTGCAAGGGTACAGGCTGAAGTAGGATGAGCACACCTTAGAGAGAAGAGGCCTGCTTCACAGCCTGAGCTTTTCTGAGTTCCATGCACTCAGACTCCGTGTTGGAATTAAGATGGGCCCAGAAGGCAGACCTGTACCAGGTGTGGGCCCCGGCCCACGAGGAATGACCAGCAGCGGCCCTGAGGGCTCTGACCTCTTTTGATACCGCAAGACAGGGCGATTTGAAATGATGCAGTGAAGCCGTCCCACTACATCATATGCCTCCATCTCCTGGAAGGGCCAGGGAAACGCGGACAGAACACATTTGGGAAACACAGCTCATGTTGTGAGAGGTAATCAGCATGAAACTTTGGGGAACAAAGGGGCTATTTACAGAGAACTGTAGCCACTCTGTGACATCTTTGGCTAGTATTTTAGGGTGATGGTTTGCTTGCCTAATTGTGTCTGGCAGATAGGGAGGCAAAAAGGAAAAGGATATGCAAAAATTATTTGCAGATGACCCCAGTTTTCTGCTGTGTTTTAATTCTATGACCCACTTCTGGATTCCATGCTAGACTCTGGAGGACACAGGCACATTTGTAGGTGATTAGCAGGTGGGAGTGGGAGTACATCAGTGTGTCACACAGAACAGGGAACAACCTTGGGCCTGGTGTGTCAGCTGCTCAGCTGAAGTGGTGAAGCTGCCCCAACAATTCAGGGTGTCCATCCCCTGGTCAGTCATCAGGCTTTCTACTGTGCACTTGGAAATGTCTGAGGCGTGATAAAAAAACACTGTGAATGTTTAAATAACAAAACTAGTATAGTAAAAGACACATTGCCATTAATACCCCTCAAAATACTCCCCCTCACTTACCCCATGGTTCCTGCCACTCTCTGAAGCACTTCTGAAAGTCCGCTTTCATGAGTGTCTTTAGTTCATCCTCCATCATGACAATGCTCTGTATCACACATCGCTTCTGTTATATGGAAATTTCTGTCAAATAAATACATTATGGTGTGTCCTCATCCACCTTATTCACCGGATCTGGCACCATGTGACTTCTGGCTCTTCCCCAAAGTCAAAATGGTTCAGGACATCGAGGCAGCCATGACAGCACAACTAAAGACACTCACAAAAGAGGACTTCCAGAACTGCTTCGGAAAGTGGCACGAACGATGGCATAAGTGTGTTCGAAAAGAAGGCGGGTATTTTGAAGGGGATTAATGGCAATGTGTCCTTTACTGTAATATATTTTTAAAATTTAAACATTCACTGTCCTTTTTGATCACACCTTGCAGACTTGCCTCTGACAACTCTTTGGAAACGAAAGCTCCTACATCTAATTGAAAGACACATTTTCATAGTCTTCAGTGCTATTTACTTTCAGTTACCAAGGAATATAACATGTTTGAATGCAGCACAAATAAATATTCAAAAAGAGTATAAATGAAATATTTTGGGGGAGTGGGAGAATTTTGAAAGCAACTTTTGTGAGAAAATATTTTAAGAGAAACAAGAAGGCAAATCCATTCAATAGTCTTGAGAGTGTGAACTCTGAGTGTCCAACAGGACTGGTAGGAAAATATGAAATTTGAGTCATCGGGTGGATTTCCATTAGTTAATTATCATGAGGGTTCATGCTCCTTGAGCCTTTCCCTTTAATAGGTCAGCCAACAACCTTTGTTTCTATGGCTACACTTTAAGATGTGAAGGATCAATTAATCTGAGGCTTGGCATTGACAGTCCTATCTCGTGGGCAGCTCTTTATGATCATAATTTTCTTTCAACCATCTTTACATTTTCATTTCAGCCTTGGTGATTCTCTTGGTGAAGATACTGAGCTTCTACAACAACAACAACAACAACCAAAGGAACAGTGTGTGGAAGTCAGGCCATCCATTTACATGAACTATGCATAAACATGCTATTGACACAAATTACCCTTCCTCTCATCTTGGTTTTCTGTATGCCAACATTAACATTTGCTCTTGCTTTCTTGAGGAGTGTTTTGTTTCATGAGGATAGAGAAGGATGCATGCAAAATGGCACGTGCTATTATTATTGATTTTCTTAAATGAAAGCTTAGAGATTTGAAGACATTCTTTCAGGACATCTATCAGAAAATTAACCTTAAGAAAG
The DNA here is from genome assembly GCA_033961575.1 of Aselliscus stoliczkanus. Taxonomy (NCBI): domain Eukaryota; kingdom Metazoa; phylum Chordata; class Mammalia; order Chiroptera; family Hipposideridae; genus Aselliscus; species Aselliscus stoliczkanus. The sequence continues at coordinate 67,491,796 of CM066735.1, forward strand.
AGTCTAAAGTGGTCTATAAAATTATTTGAAAGAATCATCTTGGGAAGTTACTTCTATGAAAATAATTTCTGTTGCTAGAGGGCCATCTATCATCTCTAAGGCTGGCAGATTAGTTAGTTGTTGTTATCTTTGATGATGTGGCAAACGTAAGCTCAAAGTTATGGGATCAATTCGGATGTTAAAGTGTCAGGTTCACATGGTTGCAGTGTATGCCCATCCAGGACCCCAGGAGCTTTGTGAGAGCACTGGGCTGCTCATCACGGATCCATTTCCAACACCTGGGATATCTGCTTTTGTCTACGTGTTAGTGGTGCCAGTTACTAATGCTAGGCATACGGCAAAGATGGTGCAGCTGTTACAAGAAGATCTATTTCATTTTGAACAACAATATAATTCTTAAAATTCTTGGGGAAGTAATGCTCGATCTAATTAAAGAAATAATTTCCAAATTATATGCTCCTTACCAATGCCCCTCAAAATTCAACGTCTGCCAAACTATATCTTCTCCCAGGGCTACTAATTCCCTTGTTTCTTATTCTAGCCAATCATTTTATAATATCATATATATTTTTAAATGTAGCATGAATATTGTTACCAAGTATTTATTCATTGTTTCCTGTTTACCTCTTCAATGTCATTCCTAGTGGCCAAGGTTACTGTTCTTATTGATGCAAATGACTTGCCATTTGATTAACATGCTGTGTGAGTTCCTGTGAAAGAAAACACTAGTGATGACCACCGAACCTTCTGGGTTGAATCTGTTACATTCCTGTCCGCCCTTTTCCTGGATATGCACAAAATAACCTATTTTACTCAGCACTGACTTTCCCTCATGCCTGAGGAAGTAATAAATGCTCCTTGAGAAGCACAAAGTCACATAGCGACATGTTTGTATAGAAACAGGCAAACAAACTATAATAAAAACTATAAATTTGGATACTTGTTAAATAGCTGGTGAGTATATTTGGTGCTGTGATAGCTATTAAATTCATTTTAACATCCATTATAATTGAGAATAGTAGCAAAGCAATCATTATGAATGATGAAACAAACATAAACTAAAAAGAAATTGCTATTCATTATATTTTGTGGCTTTTTCCAGTGCCACAGAATTCTCCCCTACTGTGATAATGGTATGAAAATCAAGGTAAGCTATAAAATATGATCGATTTTGAAAATATTTTCATAATTATTTCATTACACATAATCTCATTTTCAAAAATACCTCAAAATGAGATAATACTATATAGTTCAGTTAATGAAACCGGACCTTTCAAGGAGATGCAAGTTATTATTATTTTTCTTTAAGTTCTAGGGATACCAAGATTAATGAAATATGTCTTATTTCAAAAGGCTATGAGCTAATGACAGAGAGAAACACTAACAGAGATGTGTAGGAGCTATCAGAGCACCATGGAGGAAGATGGCCCAGAGTGACATGGGAGGGGGCCCAGAAAAACATGGCTCTCCCCTCTCCCCGCCACCAACTGCAAGGAACATGGGCTTTGATTTTTTTTTCAAAAAATGTGACTCTTTCCCTTCAAATGTTTACCATGTATGTCTTCTCCCTTCCTGTCTGATCTTTTTTATGAAAGAGAAGTTCAGAAAGGAAGAGTGCATATATATATATATGTATATATATATATATATATATATATATATATATATATATACACATACAGGTGGCAGAAACATGTATGCACATTTTAAGATTAATTTTAAGAGTATTAAAATTATAATACTCAATATATATTGATAACAAAAGATGAATACAAGTCACATTTGACTTCTGCAGTTACAAGAGGTGTTCAAAGTGGTTACCATCAGCATCCAGACACTTTTGACTATGGAGAACTACTGCTTGAGCAACATTGACCAACGTGTCTACTTGTACACATTTTTGGCACCCCCAATCTATCTCTATCTCTACCCCTACCCCTATCTCTATCTCTATCATCTCTATCTCTATCTCTATCTATCTGTCTTCCCTCTGTTGGATCCTGCAAAAGTGATCAATTTTCCAATGAAGTATCTAGAAAGAAAACAGTCACTTCCCTGGTTTCATTCATGGCCTGATAACACAAGTTCATGGCTGCAGAAAACCTCTAGTTTCGTATGCAGAGCCTGTTGCCTGTGGTCCAGCTGAATGGACTCGCTCCAAGACCTGCCTGCATTGGAACAGGGTAATTGAGTCTGTAGACCTGCTCTCCATAATTGGCTACGCTACCAGTTCATTTTCTTTCTGGGCATCTATTGATTAGCATTAAAATTAGCATTCATGGAACTCCAAGAAAACTGGCTAGCTTAAAAGATGTAGGTTTCATCTGCATTTGTCCACTAGGTGAAGGAAACAATTTTACAGGGCACCCAAGTGTCCTAACATGTTGATAACACAGTGATACCTTCCATGTGAAATTCTTTAGCTGGTTCATGGGTAAGTAACACTAAGTCCCAAGAATCAGTGTTATGCCAGAATTGTTTCGAAATGATGTCCGAACTGTAATTGTGTCAATGAATGGTTTAGAGTAGTATTTATTGCGCAGGAATATTTTAAAACATAATTTTAGATTATAGTGCGGTAGATTTGATTAGTATTCAAAATTATTTATTCCCCTCCATCTGCCTCATGGTGTGAGTCCCCTTCCCTGCCTCTTGTCTGTGGGTTTGGCGAAGTCACACGCTTTGGCCAGTGGGATGTTATCAGGTGTGACCTGTGATACAAGCAAAGGCTTGACACAGGCTTGTGCAATGGAGTTTAAACAAGATTGTTTCTGCCATTCTTTGTGAAGAGCTCCCCCTGAATGTGGTAAAGTCTCCTTAAAATGGGGTCTCAGATACAAGGATGTGGAGAAAAGGGAACCCTTGTACACCGTTGTTGGGAAGGCAAATTGGCACAGCCACTATGAAAAAGAGTATGCAGGCTCTTCAACAATCAAAAACTAGAACTACCATATGACCCTGCACTCCCTCCTCTGAGTGCATACCCAAAGGAGGTTAAGTTATTACCTTGAAGAAATGCCTGTGTTTGCATGTACATTGCAGCATTATTCGGGATAGAAACACCTAAATGCCCATTGACACATGAATGGATGAATAAATTGTGATATATCTATCTATCTATCTATCTATCTATCTATCTATCTATCATCTATCTATCCACTATATATATTGATATATGAGTATATATGAGTATATATATACATTTATATTATACATAAACAATGGACTATTATTCAACGTTAAAAAAGAGAGAGAGAGATCGTGCTATTGGCTGCAACATGGATAGCCCTGGAGGGCATTATGCTAAGTGGAATGAGGCAGACGAAGGGAAAACCGTGCGTGACCTCACATATACGTGCAATCTACAACAGCAACCAAAGAACAGAATAGCAGCTGCCACTGAGGAGTGCGAAGCTGGGCAGGGCCCACGCCGCAGTTTCTGGCCCGAGTTCAGAGGTCCAGGTGTGGCCCGGTGACTCTAGTTAACAGGACACCGTCTTGGATCCTGGGAATTTGCTGGGTGAGTGGACTTCTGGTACTGTCATCACAAACACCCTAAAGGTGACTACCTGAGTAGATGTATTACCGTAGCCTGACTGTAGTAATCATGTCACTGTGTTGACATAGATCAAATCATCGCGTGTATACCTTAAATATATAAAATTTTGATTAGAAATAAAATAAACCCGTAAGAAATAAATAACTGGAGGATTGAATGGGTTTGTTCAATTGCTGCTGGACTGAAGATTTAAAATATTGGCTCTCAAGGGGTGGGGTGGGGGCGCGCTGCATCAACTACATGGAGCAGAGGTAACCCCGCTGGACTGCAGACCCCAGAGAAAAATACAGCTTTTTGCTGAGTGCCATGGACACGACCAGGCTGCTGTTAGCCCCAGGAGTTGGCTTGTATGCACAGCTCATGCCAAAATTTATAGGAAAGATGGTGTAAGGTAGAGGCCAACTGTTGCCTGAGCAAATCGCCATAAGTGAGACTTTCTTAATTACTTGAGTATAATATAAATCAGTAAAGGTTATTAAACTGACAATGTAAATTTGTCAGTGAGAGCAGTATGAAATCACTGGGACATGATACGAATAAATACAAAAGGCATCCAGTGACGGTTACACGGCTCCCACACACGAGACATGTCCCACCCCAGGTGAGTTTCCTGTAACCCCACTGGCCTGGCTAAACTCTCCTTCTTATGTGTCTCCATATACACTTTCTAGTCACTCGAAATGAATTGAAGACCAGTGCATCCTTATCTAATAGAAGCGAACTAGATTTGCGTCCAAATTATTTTACTAAAACATGCAGAGATTTTTTTCAAGCCTGTAACTAATCATTAAAACATAGAAGCATGATCTTCTTTTCACCATCATAAAGTATCAAAGGCATTTTTCACACGGTAGTATAATTCATAATCAGTAAAAATTATCCAGAATGTTGAAAGTTGAAGTATGCTTTCCAAAATGAAATTGGTACTCTACTCCCATTAACGAGTGCTTTGAAATATGTATGGAAATAGTTCTCCTCATTTTCAATAATTCTTCTTGTTCATTACAGCATTTGAAGGAGTATGGGGTGGGAAGTAAAAATACCATTTTGCAGGCACAAAAGTTTTATCTAGCAGCAGATGGTGAGACTGTAAAGAAGCTACTCCTTACTCAGAGCTTATGGAAATTGGTCTCTTTTTGTTACAGTCACACATCATTTTGTTCTAGAATCAGGGGTCAGGACAACACTTGCCATATGTTAACACCAGTATATATCTACCTCTTGTTGGTAGGGGCTGCATTCAGAGGGACTGGATTTGAGTCGAAGCAGTCTGTAACTTTTACAAGCCAAGACCCTATGATATGTTACCACTGCCCAGTAATGAATTATAGAGAGAGCTTGATTCTTTTTTTCTTTTTAATTTGACATAAAGCTTAATCTTATTTAAATGCTTTGCGGAACCAAGAAACTGTATTATGTTTTTATATGCAACCTAAGCTTTCTTCCTGAATACAAAAGGAAAATGGGAAATATGTCTGTGCCTGTGTGTGTGTGTGTGTGTGTGTGAGAGAGAGAGAGAGAGAGAGAGAGAGAGAATGTGTGTGAGTGTGTGTGATGTGGGGGTGGGGACGTCAAGGAGGGAAGGGTAGGACGCAAGTTAGCAGAAGAGGAGGAATCCTTGATAGCCCCTCTGTGGGACTTAAAAAATATGCCCTTAAATTCATGATATGCTTCCCTTCTAATGTTGGAGACTAAGTTCCTTTCCTCTGAATGTAGGTTGGGTTTTCTGACTTATGACTCATGAATGGATGAGGTAAAAATGACGCTTTGTAACTGCCAAGGGCAGATGATAGAAAGCATGGCTCCTCCCAGCTCTCTGCTGGGCCATTTGCATTAGGGAAAGACAGCTGCCTGTTGTGAGGTACCTCAGGCAGCCCTATGTGGTCTCCGGGTGAAGAGAAGCTGAGACCTCCTGCCACCGGCCACGTCAGCGAGTCACCCCGAGAGCAGCTGCTGCCGCCCCAGGTGTGGCATCAGGTGACTGCAGCTCTGATGCGTGTGGCTGGACCTCATGAGATACTCTGAACCAGAAACGCCCAGCTAAGCCACTCTCACACTCCCGGCTCATTTTCCTTGTGAGAGTTTACAAACGTTTGTTGTTACTTGAAGCCACTAAGTCTTGAGTCATTTGTTACTCAGCAATAGATTGCAAATATGCATACAATCACTATAAAAATTTTGTGAGACTTGTATCAAGTCCACCTTAGTTTAAATTTAATGGTTAATTACATAATATGAATATGTATACTTTTCCCCAATAGACAGTTAATCCTCTCCAATCAATTGCATGCAGGTTTTTCGTGAAAATAGCCTGTTATGAGCCTGATGTTGTTAAGGATGTTTTCCTAAAAGCCTCTGGAGCTCAAGGTCAATATAGGTGACTGAGCATATGACTTAAGTCCCTCTCCAAATTAGAGTAAATGACAAAGAGAGGAGTTAAAAAAATAAAAGTCATCATTCTACCTGAGAATATGAGAGTGCAATTTTATGACATAGACCCTGAAGTTTAATAAAGTTCTGTAAAGATACATGATGTATGTTACAAAAATAGCAACAGAAAAAAAGAAGAAATACTGGAAAAATATGTAATATAAATTGTCAAAATAAAAAAAATCCACAGAAATACTGAAAGGTTAAATGAACAGAATTCCCTATACTATATATAACTCAAGGACAAACAACACAGAGAGAGGTGAAAAGCTGAGAGATACAGAGTTTAATTCAAATGAAAACTTGTGACAACAGAATGAAGACAACTTTTAAAAACTGAGAAACAAGTATAAAAACTTGGGGAAAAAACTGACTTTAAACTGAAAAAGCCAACTAAAGGTTGAGCAAGGTAAATGTTTTAAAAGCCTCAAAGTTTGATACATCCTTGATAAATTTTCAATAATAAAAGTTTTGAATATTTGTCAGGAAGAAAATCCTGAGGATGTATTCCACCGAAACAAAAAAGCAGTAAAACGTTAAGGAAGACATTGGACCCAGACAGCATTGCACTTAACACAGGCATTCATTACGATGAGATCTGAGAATGAGAGTTGTACAACATACTTAGAAAGCAATCAGTTCAAAAGAAAACTGGAAATCTGTTGGCTCTATGAAGAGGTTCTAAAAAACAAAGTGTTTTCTATCTAGCCTACAATATAATTATGAATTTGGAATACCTACTGACAGAAAGGAATGGTCTACGTACGAGACAACAGCATGCTTTATCATGTTGTACAATTGCTAGAAAGTTACAGAAAAAGGGCACAGTGAGGTTTCACAGGTGCAAACCGCTCCTGGGAGCTGCCCCCCTTGGTCACACAGCTTTGTGTCGTCCCTCAGTCCAGGCACCACTTGGTGGCGTAATACGTTATGTTCACACAACAATGATAAGGGCGTAACCCCTTGCACCTCAGAGTGTGACTCTTCAGAGACAGGACCTTTGAGGAGGCGATTACGGTGAGGTGTAGCCCCTAGGGTGGGTCTCCTCCAGTGTGACCCGTGTCCTTATGGGAAGAGGGGATTAGGACACAGACATGCACAGCCGGAAGGCAGAAGCCACAGGAAGGGGCCACCTCAAGCCAAGGACAGAGGCCTGCGAAGAAGCCAGCTTGGAAGACACCGTGATCTCGGACTTCGAGCCTCCTGAACTAGGAATACACTTCTGTTGTTTAAGCACCTCTCCCCACTCACCCCCAATCCTGTGGTCCTTCGCTGGCAGCCCAAGCACACTAACACTTAGAACCATCACACTCAGGAAACGAGAGGACTGAGGACTTGCTCTGATCAGTGAACTAACTACATCATCTTCCCAACAGAGAAAAAATAGGTCCTGACTCAACTTGATAAATGAAGAAAAAATGGCATAAATATATAATGCAGAAAATCGGTGATGAACATGAGAATTAATATGATTAAAAGTTGTTTCTGAGAAGCAGCGCTAGAAATGAATAGATGTGAGGCATTTAGCTTTTTAAAATAGCTTCCTGTGTGATGTGATTTGGTTATTTTTTTTTGTCTAATAAATATATTTAATTAATAGTTTTTAATTATTTATGAAAAGGTACCGTAGACTTGTGGCTTCTGTATCAATTTTTTTTCCTAGTATTTTTTTTTTTTCATGAGGAAATCTGGTTTACAGACTATTAAAAAATGAAAAGGAAATGGCTCTGAAAACTAATGTATTCTTTGGTTTCCTAAAGTGGAGACTATCTTGGTGACAACACACGAGGGAAAAGTCATTAGTAAGGGACAGACTTCAAAGGAGTTGTCACTGGAAGAAGTAGACTGGGAGTAAGATATAACGCAGGAAATGTTTATAAAGTATAACCACAGCCATTGAAACAGATGGAGTAACAGGTGGTGAGGAACAGATGAAATACAGAATGCTGATGGCGGGGCGGTGACCAGATTCAAGTTTCTGGAAGGGCTTCAGCTCAGCATCTTTGAGAAAGTTGGTAGCATTTGAAACAACTGAGGGACAATTCTACTGGACCTGTAGACATCAACATGTCTAGTAAGTCAACTTTTAAAATTATTAGAAAATACATAATGTAAACTTGATTAATTGCAGCCAGTTAGCTCTTTTAGATAAGATCAGGAGTCATAACCAATTAACAAAGGAAAACACAAAGAATGTATGAGGTTAGGAGTCCGAATCAAATTATTAACTAATACATGCCCAAGGAAGAGATAACTTGGACCAAAAATTAACATAAAAACCTAGGGTTTCCCCAGGTTCTTATCACACAGGCAGATGCCTTTCCTGAGCGAAAATACATTTCTTCATATGTGCTAAATCATTTCATAACTCAGTTAAGTGAGATGGAATTTGGAGATTAGCACTTCCCAGGTGCTTAATGAAATGACTGAATAAATGGATGGCCAGGAATATAAATCCGTCTACCATAGGCAGTAGGGAGATGGTTAAAGAGTTTTAGGGAACTAACGCTAACTTTTGTGTTTATTCTCCTGTTGTATGAACTCCTTGCTGTGTAACAAACTTCCAGAGCTCAGCGGCTTCAAATACCGTAATCATTTATTGTTCCTCATGTGTCTGCGGGTTCGCTGGGATGTGGCTGGTCACAGGTAGGCCACGCTTTTCATAGGCGGCGACAGGGGTGCCACAGAGCAAGGGCAGGCGTGCCAGCCCTCTTCCTGCACAGACGCGGCACTGGTGTGCTGCTCCTTCTGCCCATGTGTCACTGACCAGAGCGAGTGATGCAGCCACATCCAAGGTCACAGGCTAGAAAGGTACTCCACAAACACACACACACCAATAATCTGGTTTTTAAAGGGGCAGAAAATCTGAAGAGACATTTTTCTAAAGAAGCTATTCAAATGACCAACACGTTCATGAACAGGTGTTTACCATCATTAACCATCAGGGAAATGCAAATCGAAACCACAGTGAGATACCACACCTCACTCCTGTCAGAATGGCTACAATAAAAAAGACAAGAGATAACAACGCTGGCGAGGAGGTGGAGAAAAGGGAACCCTCGGGCACTGTTGGTGGGACTGCAAATTGGTGCAGCCACTATTACAAAAAATTAAAAATAGACCTGACTACCTTATGACCCAGCAGTTCCACTTTTGGGTTTATCTGAAGGGCAGAAAATCACTATCGCAAAGAAAATCCACAGCCCCTTGGTCATTGCAGTATCGCTGACAGGAGCCAGGACCTGGAAATAACATTGTGCCCATAGACAGAGGAATAGATAAAGTGTAACACACACACACACGCACACACACACACACAGTGGAATATTATTCAGCCATGAAGAAGGACATCCTTCCATCTGTGACAACATGGATCACTCCTTGGGGGTATTATGATAAGTTTAAGAAGTCAGAGAAGGGCAATGAATGTGTGATGTCTTTTATATGTTAAATTCAAAAACACCAAACTTGTAAGAGACACAGAGATTGGTGGTTGTGGGGGTGGGGGATGGGGTGATGTTGGTCAAAGATACAAACTTGCAGTTATAAGATGAATATGTTCTGGGGATCTAATGGCAGCACTGTGACTGTGGTAACAAGACTACTGTGCAGTCAGAAGTTGCTAGAAGAGAACGTAAGAGCCCCACCGTCCTGAAGAAAAACATTGTAACCACATGAGGTGATAATGCCAACTAACCTTATGATGGTCATTGTTTAGCAAAATACACTATCTCAAATCACTATCTGGTCTACTGTAAACTTACACAATGTTACAATTCTATTATATCTCAATAAAGATGGAACTTTGATTTCCTGTTGCCTGAAATTAATACTATTAATTCCAATTTGTCCAGGAAGTGTGAGGCAATATGATATTTAATAATATGAACACATGTAGAATTCCCCTAAGTTAGCTGGCCTGGGTTTGCGCTTTCTTTTTGATGATTATAGAAAAACAACATTAAATATGTTGTTATAACTACATTGGTTTCTACTTGAGTCAAGAGTGCTTAATTGAAATGTAAAGTCTCAATTGCTCAATTCTTCATGTCAAAGAATTGTTTTGTTGTTTTTACTTGAATTATGTAGATGGTTTTCTGATGGTTAACCGGTATTGTCCTGCAACTTCAGACTAAAATTGTTGTTTTCTGCTAAACACTTGAGAGAGTCATTAGCATTACTGAACATGTTTTTACCTTTCTATAATTTATTTTCTTCAAAGGGAAGATCAATTACTGTTTGAAAATACTGTTCACATTGTTAGAAAACTTTGAATCAATGCAGGCCTGGAAGATGTAGATTCATTACTTGTTAATCTAGGTAGCATCTAAGGTAATGATAAATGCTTTCCTCGGAATAAAATCGCACACTCATTTCTTTTCTAACCTACAAATTACTTGGATAACTCAATATTTTACTGTGCATCCAATATTTAAAAAGTAGATGATTTAAGGCAAATCCTTGAATTCATGCCTCTTGGCTTTAAATGTGGCTTCGTTATACGCATTCCCAAGAAAAATTATTACCTAATATACAGAGATATATTTCAATCACTAAATAATATGCCAAATGCATTTACAACTGTAATTCTGTGCATTGTGAAACACTCTAATTGCTCAGCGTTAACTCTAGTCCACAGCTTTGCAAAAAGAATCAGGGTGTAAAAGTGCTCAGAATGTAGATGGGCTGCAGACAAGCAAGTGGCTGCCGGGCGGAATGAACGGGGTAGTGTTTTAAGGCCGCCATGTCCCTAGGTCTGAAATCCTGAATGCTGATTAAGAATTCAGTTGAGGTCAGGCTAGGGCAAGAAAATGTGTGTGGAAGGGGCTATAAAACATCATGGAGTTTTCGTATTTCCTTATGTATAATTTCTTTCTTAGCAGTAGTTATACTAGGATGAAAACTGATATCCAACCACGTTTTCAGAATGGTAGGAAGAATAGTAGGGAGCAGTAATAGGTGCTCAATAAATACACCAAACGGGTGACCACTGTAGACTGCACGTCCCCCTAGTTCCTACATTAAAATCCTAACCCCCAAGGTGATGGCCTCTGGGAGGGGATCAGGTCAGGAGGGAGGGATCAGGGCCCTGAGAAAGAGGCCCCTCCTCATGGGAGGGCGTTCGGCAATCAGCCATCTGTGAACCAGGACGAGGACTCCCACGGACCCTGAATCTGCAGACACCTTCGCCTTGGACCTCAGCTGCGAGAGCTGTGAGAAATAATCCTATTGTTTACAGCCACCCAGTCTGCCACGTTCTGTCACCGCAGTCCGAATGCAGTAGGAATGTGACCTTTGTAACTCTGTTTTATTTTACTGCACATGTGTGTAAGGGAATGTGGGCGTTTCCTGCTCTCCACAGCAGTTATTTTACAGGGTTGGTCTGCACTTTGGTGTACGTGTGTGCTAATCTCCTTACACCAGAGGGCACCTTGTTTGGGGGGCAGCAGAAGAAAAGCACAGAGTAGAATCAATGGAGACGTGTGACCCCGAAACGTGTATGTCACTGTGGACCTTTGAGAACCGCCTCTAAGTAGATGCAACATTTGATGTTTCAAAAAGAATCTGCATATTGGTTGTTTCCAAGTCTTGGCTATTGTAAATAGCGCTGCAATAAACATAGGGGTGTATATATTTTTTCGAATTAGCATCTTGGATTCCTCTGGGTAGATTCCCAAGAGTGGAATTTCTGGGTCATACGGCAGTTCCATTTCCAGTGTTTTGAGATACCTCCATATGACCGGCTTAAGAAATTGTGGTACATTTATACAATGGAGTATTACTCCGCTATAAAGAAGAATGAAATTGTACCATTTGCAACGATATGGATGGACCTAAAGACTATTATGTTGAGTGAAATAAGTCAGTCGGAGAAAGACAAATACCACATGATCTCACTGATATGTGGAATTTGAAAAACTGAATGAATGAGCATAAGAAACAGTAACAGTCTCATAGATATAGAAGAAAAACAGGGTTGCTAGTTGGGAGGGGGGTGGGGATGAGGGAGAAGGGGAAAGGATTAGACAGCATAAATAGGTAACTACAGTATTGTCACAGGGATATGAAAGACACTTCGGGGAATATAATGTTAAAATTTTGTGGGGTGTCAGATGGCCACATGTTTTGGATGGAGTAGAGGCTTGATCACTGCACTGTATACCTGAAATTGATGTTGTATAATATTGTATGCCAACTGTGGTTGAATATATAGACAGTCATGGGGTGTGGATTATATGGTGGAAGGGAGTCAGAGGAATTACAGTGGATACTATGATATGGGGGGAGGAGTGGGAGGGGAGAATTGGGGGAGGGGGGTTGTCACTTTGAGGGGTAAAAAGTATAACTATTGCACTTTGTTGTACACCTGAAGCTAATTAAAAATATATATAAATAAATAAATTAAAAAGAAAAAAAAAAGAATCTGCATCAGTTTCCAAGTGAGCCTCAGGGAGATGCTGTTGCAGATAGTTAGAATCGGAGGGACTGTTTCTGTCTTACGCATCCCGGTACTTCCAGATTTTGCATCTAGCATCACTGGGTGCTATTCACTGAACGGATGAGTAAATGCATGGGATAGGAGTCAGGAGTTTGTGAATTAAAAGTTTAAGTGGGACGAAGAGATTAAGATTGTGAGACAGATGGACTGGTCAGCAGGTAAAAATTAAAACCAGAGTGAAGAAAGTAAAGGAGATAAGCTGGAAAATGCATTCACGCCAAAGCCCAGAGAACAAAGGTTTTGTTTTGTATTTTCAGGAGCTGGTTGGACCTGAGTCGAGCATCTAAAGAGACGCTGAAATGGAGTGTTGGGGCCAAGAAGAAAAACACCTAGATTAGCTGTGTATACACTGAGTTGTCACCTTGAACTGAGATCCTGATCCCAGCCAGAGAAGATCTAATAAAAGACCCAAAATGTATAGGTCCTCACTATTTTCCAAAAAGTACCTTCTATGAAATATCTCATTCATTCCTTGCAACCCCCTGGCAGAGGGCTGGCTTTATGGCCAGGCTTTGCAAAGGAAGAAGTTGAGACAGTGAGAGATTCATCCACCAGCGAGAATCGCGAGTGGGGCCAGGCGCCCAGGCAGCCCTCTGGGAGCTTGAGCTCCAGCCGCTGGAAGGGCCCCTGGGAAAGAAGGGGCGCTTCTCAGGCCTCAGACGGAGTCTGGGGCGCCCCACGCGATGCGACCTGAGAGTGGGAGTCTGAGACTGTCTCAGCACACCCGCCTGCGCGTGTGGGCGCAGGTCCCCGAGGCTTCAGGAGACGTGACCCGCGGCCTTCCTCATTGCGAGGCGCGTGGGGACAGTCCCCGTGGCGGTCAGGGCTGCGCATCAGGGCTTGATGGCTTCAGGCCCGGACTGACCGTCAGTGGTTAGAGCTCCCTGGGAGAAGACCAAAGTCGCGCCAACCCTTTAAAGCAGAGATAAAAGCCGGTTACACCCTTCAGCACTTCAGAGGGCATTGGTGTCTAGATTTAAACTGCTAAATTTAATTATTTTGTAGCATCCAACTTTATAACAGAGGCTTACCGGTTTTAACTACTTTAGAAAAACAGTCTGGTGACCCCAGAAAGAAAATTTCTTTTCAACATGTTATTTGCTTGAAAGAATTCTAGCCCCCAAGGGCCTTATGCTAGGCACTTACAGACGATAAAATAAATTGGAACTGAGACACCAGACACCGTTAGGTTACACTCAGTCACTAGTAGGCAGCTTTCAGCAAAGCGCCCAATTCGGGGTCACACACTGAATCCCCCAACAACAGCTACCAGCTGTAAAATAAATGCCATATGCTCTTTATGGTCTCCGACTTTCTGAACAATCCTGATTGCATTTTTGGATTATTTCTAACGGGATTTGTGGCTTTAAAGCTAGAGGTGCTCTCCTGGAGAAGACATGAAAAATCATTGAGCATATTTTACTGGAAAACGATTAAAACCCCATTATAAATCACTTTACCTTATGCTTCCAGCTTCAGATGCATGTATACAGTAAGTATTCAGTAAATGGTAGCTATTCTGTTTTCTTTATCCAGCTTTAAAAAAAAAACAATTTGTGGGGCGGCCAAGTGGTGTATTGGTTAACAGCTGGCTTGGAGCACCAGCTCTGAGCAGCAGGGCCCGGGTTCAGATCCCACATGAGGGCCAGTGATGCTGCGCCCTCTACAGCTAAGATGGTGAATAACAGCTCCACCTGGAAGTGGGCTGCTGTGAGTCCCTGGGGCCAGCGTAAGCTGCCGTGGGGCTGCCGTGAGCCGCAGTGAGCAGCTGTCCAGAGGCCAGCGAGCAACTGCCTCACCCGGGAAGAGCGCAATGACGATACCAACATGGGCCAGTGACGCAACGTCCTCCGCAACTAGACTGAGGAACAAAAGGACAGCAACTTGTCTGTTCCCCTTCCCCGAGTCCTCAATGCTGTTCCCTCCCCCAATTCCCCAATAAAATCTTAAAAAAAAAATTGTAATTGATTTGTAAGACACCCTGTGCTGTTGTCCAAGCCCCTGGATAAGAGTGTGCCGAGGCCCCAAGGGGTAGGGCTGGGGCTCCAGGACCGTCACCTCACGGAATCTCTGTTCTCTCAGTTGGACCGGCGCTGTGTCCCTTTCATGAGAATGAAGAAAGGTGTAAAGGGGAGAATCCTTGCTGATAATTTTACCAGACCTAATGATGCTTTGACTTTTAATCAATTCCTTAGTACACATGCAGAAGGAAATTGAAATGGCTGATTGGGTGTAGGGCTGCACGTGGAGAAGAAAGGCTGTGCAGGTGAGTGTGGCCACTCTGTGCACAGGCACCTTTTTACATGGTTCACTCAGCATTCTGTCCTACGTGCTCTTTCCTTTGAGACTATCTTTCCTTTATCCACCGGTCCTGATGGAGCCAGAGAGGGAGGCCGAGCAGTGTAAGGTAAGCACTCAAGGCTCTGGGTTCACTTTCAGGTTTTACTACTTACTGTGTGACCTTGGACAAGTTACTTAACCTCTCTGTGTGTCAGTATCTTCCTCTTAAACATGGTTTAACACAGTCCTTTCCATATTAGGTTGTTGTGTATTAGGATTTGTATAGTCAGGATATTCCTCAACTGCAGAGCCTGAGATAAGGGATTGGGTACAGGAGGCTTGTTCTGGAAAGTGATCACAAGAAGTGGGGGTCCAGGGAAAGTAAAGCAGCAAAGATGCAAAAGCTAATTTAAAGTCATGCTTCCAAGCTGCCACCACCGTGCGCCCTGGGGTCAGTCCTGCGGCCGGCACTTTGGGGCTGGTGCAGAGTGTTCCAGGAGCTGTCTACCAAGGATGGAGGAGGGAAGGGTTTACACGAGCCTGCACTTCTGCTGGCCAACATGTGCCCCTGGGATGTCAACTGCGAACCGGTAGGTTTGCGTCCTTGTCTCAGAGTAATTCCACAGGACTCTCTCCCAGCCCTGGCCCAGGAGCCCGGGGCAGCAACTGGGCAGTTTGCTGTGACACATCAGTGAGAACTGTCAGATTATACCTGGGGGCTGCCCCCAAGCAGCTGGAGTGAGAAAGATGAATAGGACACATGACAGGGGAGACGTCATGGCAGGGAAAGTGTGCAGAGCGTCTAGAGCCCTGGCTGCTTGCAGCAAGTACACTGCACAGGTGAACCAGCACACGCGTGCGTGCACACACACACAGTCGCTGTCCTGGGCAGAGGTGCGTGAGAAGGTTATAGGAAAGCGTGCCTCCTGCCACTCTTACAACAAGTACATGGTGCCTCAGACTAATATGGCACAGCTGTGCTGTACCACATTCCAGGAACAAAAGGGACAGTTTGTCATCCCTCTCTTCCTAGGGGAAGGAAGAAATTATTGTAATTTGACCAATGTCCGAACTGTGCCTAGGCTTGGGGATAAGACCATGCAGGGGACAGAAGGGGTAACAACTTCCTGCGGACCCTCGGTGGGTGTGCCCCAAAAGGGTGTGTTTACGTCCTCAGCACAACCCATCCCCACGAGCGCACACACACACACAAACACACACACACGAGCATATGCATCTGTGTACACCCCCCACACACACATATGCATGCACACACACACAGCACATGCATATCTGCACATTCACCCACACACATGCACATACACTCACACACAAACATGTGCATGCACACATGACACACAGACAGATACACACACAGACACACATAAGCACATACATATGTGCACACACATGCACACACGCAAGAGCACACACACATATGATACACACACAGACACACATAAGCACACGCATATGTGCACACGCATATGCCCACACACACACACACACACACACGCACACATGCACACACACTCACTGAGTCGAGCTAAGAGACAGTATTTATGAGTGTGAGCTACTTCTCAGAAGAGCTTTGGATCCATTTCACCCGACAAACAAGGGAGCAATTTGGGCTGGCGTTTGAGCTACTTTCCTTCTTAATTCCCAGTTGCTTCCCTGGGAACATCAAACTCTCCTTAAGCATTGTGGATAATGAAGTAGCAAGCTCAACTTTAGATCATTCATAATTTTTTTTCTTAATCCATAATTGAAAATACTCCTCCTTTTGTCTTTTTTGCCTTTGATGCTTCCTCATGATATTTAAATTTTTATTTCTTATGTGGATAAAATATGTAAAGCATCTAGGCAGAGTGTTCAGCGAGATGCCTAACAATAAGTGAAGAACTTTTTAAAGTCTGCCTTTCTTATGAAAGATGGGAGAACCAGATATATTATCTGAGAAGGTAAGTAAACATAACGAACATAGAACGTTTTATTGAAAAGTAGAAAGGATTGCTGGGAAGAAAAGTAAAAATGCAAATGATCATCAGCCTTTTTGCCCTCAAAAATGTTTATGTGAGTATGAGATGTCATTTTAAACACTTTATATTTGTTTGTAAGTGTGTAAGTTGTTTATACATTTTCTGGAATGTCTGTACAGCATGAGTTAAACACACGTTCTACAAGATTATCGAAAGCCAAACTATCAATATAAATTTTGACAGATCCTTTTTGGTTTATTAACTGTATTGTGCATGGCCTTAGAAACCAGAGCTCTGGTTCAGCTACTGAAAATTCCGATGTAACGAGATTGGCCCCAGCAGCAGTGGAGGGTAAGGGGAAATTAACGTCCGTCGTATCGTTTTATGAAAGAATTAAATAAGGGAGGGCCAGCCGTGTGGCGCATTGGTTAAGAGCTGGCTTGGGATGCCAGTGGCCCAGGTTCGAATCCCACATATGAGGGCCAGTGACACTGCCCTCTACAGCTAACAACAGCTCCACCTGGAGCTGGGCTGTGAGCCCCGGTGACGGTGTAGGCTGCAGCCCCTGCTGCAGTGGGCTGCCATAGGCTACAGTGAGTGGCCGGCAGCCAGCGTGAGCTGCCAATAGCCGCGATGAGCGACCATCCAGAGGCTGGCGACCGATCTGCCTCACCCGGGAAGAGCGCAATGACGATACCAACATGGGCCAGTGAAGCAACGTCCTCCACAACTAGACTGAAGAACAAAAAGACAGCAACTTGTCTGTTCCCCTTCCCCAATTCCCCAATAAAATCTTAAAAAAAAAATGAATTAAGTAAGGGAGAGTTAGGTGGTCAGTGTGCTCGAGGCCATAACACGCAGCTGCAGCATCTGTCAAGGCAGCACAGACACACGTTTGTGGGTTTACATGCTGTTTCACAGAAGAAGTGACAGAGACCGGGGTGTGCCCCACAATGGGCTTATCTTGTGCCTTTTCCTGCAACGCTTTTGACCACAGCAGTGATACAAATGGCCTCAAGTCTGGGCATAAATTTAGGACGTGGGGAGTTTGGGTTTGGTGTGAAGAGGACCTTCCTATAAATAAGGGTTGGCTGCCCTTGAACGTTTTTAGAGCATGTGTGAATCTGGTGCTAAAACTAGCAAAATTCATTGCCCATTTTCCCTTTGCAAGTGGAGAAATTTACACTACCTCTCCTGGGTCTCTTGAGTTATGTGGGGATATACAAATCTCCGTTTCACTGAGAGGCACACACGGACTTTACTCGTCTCCAGGGAACCAGAATCAGTGCCATTGGCTGGGAGATTGGCTCATTTTCAAAAATTACATAGACTTTTGTATTTAGGATAACCCTCTGGTACCTTAATTGTGACTTTTTGAACATACTTGCTGCTTAATGTATGTCTGTTCTCTACAGCTTTTATCACCTTCACCCTGTTGCCTGGATTTGAAGATGACAGCAGTGAAGGCAAGCTGCCTGACTCTTCCCAGTGTCAGCGTGGAGGACTGGTGCCAATCAGGGAGAGACACTATTCGGACAATGGCGACCTAGGCCACTTACATGCTATTACTACTAATAATAAAAAGGTGGGAAATGGATTCTTGCCTGGTTTTTCATTTTATATAAGGCTGCGCTTTCCAGTGGATTTTCTACACTAACACATTTAACTTACAATTATCCTTGTTCATTGCTGAGTACTGGGCAAGATCTGCGGGGAAAGCAAGCAAGCAGAGGCATTGCCCCAAAGATGCTTACAGCCTGATATGGGCAATGAGGCAGTTTGAAAAATAGCTACATATACAGAAGAAATGCACATATATGCTCATATGTGAACTAAATACATATGTGCATATAGTGATTAAAGTATTCATAGCAGCACTATGCTGAGAGTCAACACCTGGAAATCACCCGAGTGTCCATCAGCAGCAGGAAAGTTTACGCAGCTATCTCCTAGCTGCACGGTAGAATGTAAGTAGTCACGAGAAGTAATAAATTTCAGCTACATGGAGCAACACGCTGAATATCATCAACATAATGTCGAGTGTAAGAAGCCAGATACAAAAGCATATACAGAGGGTGCCAGAAAAACATATACACATTTTAAGAAAGGAAAAAACTGTATTGATTGTAATACTCAATATATACCAATAGCAAAAGATGAATACAAGTCACGTCTGACGTCTGTATTTACAAGAGGTGCTCAAAGTGGTGACCGTCAGCGTCCAGACACTTCTGATGATGGCAAACTACTGCTTGAGCATAGAAAACATTTCTTAAAATGTGTAGACATTTTTCGGCACCCCCAGTATAATGCATGATTCTATTTACGCAAAATACAGACAACAATGTATCTGTGCCATGAGAAGCCAGGAGAGACTTAGCGTGGGGAAGCACAGTGCCTGGGCGGGGCAGAAGGGGCCCTCTGGGGTGCTGGTAACATTACGCTCCTGTGAACTACGTGCTAAGAGTCCAGTTGATAAAGCTTCATAAACTGTGTGCATGGCACATGCATTTTTATGTAGAGATGGACTGGAGTTGAGTTAAAAATGAGCAGTGTCACTAAGTAGCAGACGCTGAGAGCTTTGTGGAAGACATCTCTCAGAAGGGCCTGGGTGACAGCCATCAGCGCCACTGCCTTAGTTTCCGTGAAGAATTGGGAGGACTCGGAGTCCTGCCTGCAGATAGAGACAGCCCTGGAAGGAGGGCGAGTGGCAGCAATGAGCGGGGACAGGATCAAGCAACAGGTTAGATGGACTCTCAGCTTTGAGAGAAAGTGGAAAGCACAAAGAGGAAAGTGCTAACTGAGGTTTGGCTCCAACAAGGAAAACATTTTATGTATTTTTTTTTTGAGGGCAGTGTCACTGGCCCTCATATGTGGGACCGAACCGGGGCCTCTGGCGTCCCAAGCCAGCGCTTAACCACCACGCCACTCGGCCGGCCCAGGAAAACATTTTAAATATTATGAATAAGGTTTCAGCTTTTTCTAGTGGATGGGAATCAGTGAACACTTTTGAGCTGTGGAATTGCACAATTCTGGCTTGAAATCTGCAATTGTACTTTGAAGGAAGGATTGAAAGGCAGAGTGACCAAAGGGACACTGTTTGACCAACGTGAAGCATGTCACGGACCTGTGCTGGGTGACTGACAGCCTTGCGGCAGTGTGCGGCAATGAACCTTTGCCAAATGCACACCCACGGGAAGCAATAAACAGGAGAGTAAGGTTTTGCATTAGACTCTGTGAACTGGTGCGCTTGAGGAATGAGCTTGCGTTTTTGGTGGCTCATCATTGCAAAGTGGAATCTTTGTGTTTTGCAAGTGATGTCACTTGGTATTGGGACTGGAGCACTGATAGGTGCTCCCGCACTCTTAAGTGATACTGAGATCACTGGATCTAAAAGATGTGAAGTCCAATTGTACACAGAGCAGAACAGTGGCTGAGTTGTAAATACCCTTCTGCCAATTCCGTCAAAATGCATTTGAAGTAAAATACCAGCTTCCCTCAGATAAACCATTGTGCCTCTTTTTTGATGATTATCCTCGGTAGAAGAGCAACAGGCACAATTACTTTGGGATGATTGGGTTAGGAATTGTATGCACATTTCCGTGTTCTTTAGTAGGATCAGTGAGGGCTCCATCTGTTTTCCCTTAGAATTCTGACCACAGACGTCCTTATCAGGATTTGGGTCAGTTTTCAAGGGAAGGAGATAGGTTTGTGTTGAATTCCATCATCTCTCGCAGTCATGCTTGTGACTACCAGAGAGAACTCTGGGACATTTGGTGGCAGTTGGCTATGGCCATGTGTCTCTGAGGCGGACAGGAGGGATAGGGACAGCCCCAAATCCAAGCGAGGCCGTGTGGCGGGTGGAACACGGGCAGTTCATTACAAAGCATGTGGGTGGAAAGGAAGCCTCAGCCCCCTAACGCCCCCAGCTAGTGTTTGCCGCTGTGAACCTACTGGGCAGTTCCTTCATTTTCTCCTCCGCTCCTGACACAGTCTAGCTGTAGGGGAACAAAGCAGGCAGGAAGCTTAGCTGATTCATGTGTGTCAGTGAACAATTCCACCTGGGCTTGCAGACTCGCATCCCTCTCTCGGCTTTGCTCGCCTTCTTCCAACCCGTTGTCCACACTCTCACCAGCTGTGTGTTTTTAATTTTTTCACTTGACCATGCCGTGTCTCCACTGAAAGTTTGATTTGGGAGGCATTTAACCACTTCAGCTGACTTTTCGTAGGTGTTGGTGGGCTGTTTCTTGCATCAATACTCATTGAGAAAAAGGAAAAGAATCTCTCGTTGAAGGCAAGCCCAGACATAATATGACCCTAAAAACATTTCGGTTGAGTTTTGTCTTACTTTGCAAATTGTGTTTTAAACTGTCCAGTGTATGTTGATGTTTTCGGTGGTGACAATGAACTAGTTACCCCTGGGGCATGCTGAAGTTCATTGTTGTTACAATTTTTTTTTTTTTTTTTAGAGGGCTGTGTCACTGGCCCTCATATGTGGGATCTGAACCAGGGCCGCTGGCTTCCGAAGCCAGTGCTTAACCACTGTGCCACTCGGCCGGCCCTGTTGTTGCAATTTAAATGCTGATTAAGGAATAATTATTTGAGTTTGCAAAATGTGTTTTATAAAGTAATGCTGTTATTCTTGTTTCTTTATGTGGAGGAACAATACTTTTGAATTTTAATTTATACATGTGAGAGCAGAAAAGTTTACCCTGTTCTTGATTAGAAGAAATAGCAGGTTCAATACAGGTTAATTATGGAATGAATCAGATAACTTTACAAATTGTATCTATTTCTGAAATCTAAGATGGATATTTATTACGTGTGAACATGCCATATTTTTAATGGAACTTCTTGTGACATTTTAAAGAAACTTGCAACAGCCTATCCCATGCAATCCGTGAACTCATAAACACAGGACCATTTTCAATGTGCTATTGCTTACAATTTTAAGATAATAAAAATGCAGCATTAAAGAAAGTTATGTACTAGAGAACTGAGACCCACCTTTAGGTCCAGATGCCAACTGGGATGTTGAAACAAAGAACGTTCTTTCCACTAATCTTTCCAATATTTGATTTGTCTTATAAAAAGTAGAATATCCTGAATTCATATTTTTCCCTTTTCAAGATGAATTTTACTCTTTCTGTTGGCATCCATTTTTTCTTTGCAAAATGAGAGACAAAATCATTTTCGAGTCATGGTTTCATAAGACAGGATTTTAAAAAGAAAAGCAATGCAAATCTGATGCATCTTGTTTTCTTTACCTTAAAAAAATTTTTTTATGCCTCCACAGATTTACTTTCTTTCACTCCCACTAAAAATATTTTTTTGTTTAAGAAGGGAAAAAAGTGCCTTGTGAGGATTTGCATAATGTGTTAATGCGGGTATGCATCCAGACATCTGGATGGCATTTTAATATCTCATTCTCATTCAAGGAACTAGACCTCACACAGATGGCAGAGACAATTTTAAGAGCATTGTTGTAAACAAATAAGGCAGCCAGGAAACTAAACACACTCCAAGCCCGGCTCTGTCACCCAAGAAGCTTTTCAGTGAGATGTTTTGACTACAAGATTGTACAGCCCTTATCAGTCTCTGACAAAAGGGAGGTTCTCCCATGCAAAGGGAAAGGAAAAAAACCCCAGAACACCAGCATGCTTTTGCGGCTTTGAACATTGGAAAGACTAAATATATTTTTTTTCACTCTTAGAGTAGCCCCTCCTTATCCGCATGACATGCATTCCAAGACCCCTGGTGGATGCCTGAAACAACGGAGAGTACTGAACCCTATATACACACCATGTTTTTTCCTATACACACTCACCTTTTCACTTAAGGGAAGCACTTTATGGCTTCTCTTTGGCATATCTGAAGTGCCGGCATCACTACTTTAGTGCTTTGGCACAGGTTTTAAGTAAAGTAAGCGTGACTTGAGCACACGCACTGTGATACCTTGACCATCAGTCTGATAACCTAGAGCGCTGCTAAGTGACTGCCCAGTGGGGAGTGTATATGGCATGGAGATGCGAGACAAAGGGGTGAGTCATGTCCCGGGCGGGGACAAAGCGCGATGGCACAATTTTTCATCAGACTATTCAGAATGGCATGCAATTTGAAACTTAGGAATTGTTTGTTTCTGGAAGGTTCCATTTAATATTTTCACACTGTAATATATATATTAATATACATATGTACATGTATTTTAGTAAAGTAGGCATACACAATTTAACAATAATTCCATCTTTTTATTTTTCTTTCTCTCCCTAGAGATACCTACAGTCAAATCTTTGGCTATTATAAGCACAGGGCTCTGAAACCATTTTGCCTGGGTTTAAACTCAGAGTTTAAATCCACAATGAACTAGTTCTGTTATTTTGAGTGACTTCCTCTCTTGTTGCATCTGTTTTGTCATCTGAGGCAGTAATGGTCTCTGTCTCCTAGGGGTGATAAGAGGATAAAATGCATCAGATAATTAGTACACGCCCACACATAGCAAGCAAGCATTCAATAATGCTGGCAGTTATTATCATTTTTTTTTAATACTGTACTTTTGAATCTGACTATCTCTAATGAAAAACCATTTGACTTGTTCTCTCGTGTAGTAAGAATGGGTTTCTGGATCTCCTGGGGGATGTGACAAAGATCAGGCTCTGGAATCAGACAGACTGTCTTTTCTGACGAACTGCATTGCCATTGAGTCTCCAGCAGAGTCAGTGTCCTTATGTCGTGGACGGGGACAATTTTTAATTTGCTGGATCATTTTGCTCATGTGATAATGCACATGCAGTAAATGCTTTTGGGGACATCTATCTATACAAGTTACTTGCCTTGTTACTGAGATTTGCATGGCTACTTCTATCCAAAAGAAGGGCTGTTCAGAAACCATACTTCTCCATAGTCCGTCTCTGGCAGTAACTGATTAATTTGGGTCAACTTGAAATTTGGGATTGAGTAATGTTTGTGAGTATAGCCTTAGCTTTTAAAATAATGTGTTTCAGTCGAGAAACAATGTATTTCTCGTGTTTGTTCTTAGTTATGGCAAAATAAATAACAGCTTTTCACCAGAGACAAGCCGTAAAGGAGACGGAGAAATGGGAAGCCCATCAGAAGAGAAAGCACACTCAGAGCGGAGCAGAGATAAGGCCCGACACAGAATATGATTTCCTGGGTTCCAGATAAACTCCTGTTCTCGATCCCATGCCTGTCTCAGATTCGCTCACACTGATTTTTTGCATCCTTCTTGTATGGGATGGATGTCTTTTGCTCGCAGCTGAACTAGTCCTGATAAGATGACAAGCCGGCAGCCTTTCACCATCAGGTCATCTGGGGGACTATGCGGCGACCTAGTTGGTCTACCGGACACAGATGAGAAGGCCAGGTTCCACAATTTAGACCCAGGTGGAAGCCACTCCACCGTGAAGCCTGGAAATGAACTGACACCAGGGAGGGCAGACCCAGGCACAGCGCTGGCACCGCCTTATCTAACCCCGTCGACAGACACACTGTTCAGTCACGGCCTCTCCCACCGAATGCAGACTGGTGCTAGGAGTCCCTTCACTGCATGACCCCGGCAAGTCACTCAAACTGATTAAGAATAGACTGGGACGTGGTGTCAGCAGTACGTCAAAGCAAATGGTTTAGGACTAACCCCAGGAACCACTTTCCAAGTGACTTGTGCGTTCCATGTGATATGCGGGGCAAATGTAGCTGTTAAAGGAACTGGGGGAGGACAGACACAAAAGACGGCAGGCACATAAACAACGATAAGGGCCAGGCCAGGCCAGGCACGGGCTGCGGAAGGCCTTGAAGGCCATGCTGAGAAAGGAGGACTTCCTTTGTGAGAGGTGAAGAACATGTGACGATTTTGAATATGGAATGGTAGACATCAGAGCTGGCTTAGCCCTCTACCTTAATGCATGAGTGCTTATACTTACATAGCTGATGATTTATGTGCAGGCTTTAAAAAAATGGAGAGACTTTTCCATGGTGATAAGAGCAGATGAGATGACTCAGGCCATGCCACCTGTGGCAAGGATTAAAGTCCACACGCTCATCTTAGCATTTTATGGTTTGCTGCATATATAGCACCTGTACCCACTTAGAGCAGGGTTTCTAACCTTAGAACTACAGACATTTTGGGCCGGTTAACCTCCTGCAGCTGGGAGGACTCTGGCGCATTATAGGATGTTCAGAAGCTCTCCTGGCCGCTGTCATCACATGCTGGTGGCACCCCACTCCCAGAGTTGTGACAACCAAAAATGTCTCCAGACGTTACCAATATCTCCTGTGGTCAAAATCACCCCAAGTTGAGAACCACTGACTCAGAGCATGGATTTCTGTTTATTACTTAAAACAGAGAAATGAAATAATTTGCTTAGAGTTCAAACATATAATATTGACATGTAATCAGGCAGTGGTTTGCAGAATATGCTGTATTAGAGGAAATGGAAGTGGGGAAAGGAGACAGGCAGAAACGATCATGTCAAGCTGGGCATGAAGGAAGGACACTGCAACTAGAACTGTGCCTGGAAATCACTAGAGCAGGACACTGGCAGGACTTGGAATCATGGAGGTAATAGCAGTAGAGGCAGCATTTATTGGGTGCTGATGATATTACTTCTCAAAAGAATCCTTTGAAATCATTGCTACCACAGTTATTCCCATTTTACAGATGAGGAAACTGAGGTTTAGTGTTACCCAAAGCAGAACCAAGACTCCAACTCATATCCTTCCTACTTCAGCCATCCCTACCATCACACTCCCGAAAAGGCAGGCTTTGCATTGCAAACAATTGGTAGGAAAAGGCCATCTGAATGGCCACACTCTGTGAAAGTACTCCATCTCCCCATATCCCATGCTTTACTTACATATGTAAACAAGAATGTTTCCCTTAAGAGAGGCCAAAGGTGGCAGATTAGGTAAACACTAAGCCTACTGCATCCCAGGATCACACCAATATTACAAATAAATTATAGAACAACCAACCTTGAGAATCGCCTGAAGCCTAGCTGAACAGAACCACTATAACTAAGGACATAAAGAAGAGGGCACACTGAGACTGGTAGGAGGGGCGGAGATGGGAAACAGGCGGGCCCCAAACCTCCAGATAGTGGTTTATTGCTGGGAGAGACTTCTCAGCAGCAGAGGCCCCGCCTCAAGAGGGAGGGGTCCAGTCTCACACCAGGCTCCGCGGCCCAGGGGCCCTATGCCAGGAAGAAGAGTTCCCATGGCATCTGCTTCAGGCCAGCCTCGGTTCACAGGGAGGCCACCCCCACATGCCTTCTGGTCCAGCACAGGCAGCAGCCAACCACATATAGCTTCGTGGCTCCTACCAGGTAGCCCTGAGCCGGCCACAGGCAGGCTGAAATTGGCCTGCACAGGAGCCCCTCCCAAGAGACACCAGAAACAACACACCCAGAGGCCAGCTTCAGACCACCCCAGAGCACTACCTGGTGAGCCCCACAAGCAGCACACCCAAAAGGGGGTCTCAACAGGCAAAAGAGGCTGCAGAGGCAAAGCCTCCTCTGAGAGCTCAGCCCCCACACAGCAGCTCATACACTGTAGGTGTAGCAAATCATCAGTCAGTCAGCCAGGGAGACAATCCCACCCACTGATGCCCCCAAAACAACCAAGGCTCAACTAAACAGGAGAACACACAAAACATGTTCAAGAGATGCTCCGGGAACACACGCACAGGAGACAGGAGGTCTGTGCCATTGGACCACACAGAACACATACTACATAAGCCACCCAGGAAACCTGCCTAATGCACAGAAGCAAACACAGAGAGGGAGACAGAAAGAGGAACCATGTCCCAAATAAAAGAACAGGAAAAATCTCCAGAATTAGAAGTAAATGAAATGGAGGCAATCAACCTACCAGAGACAGAGTTTAAAACGCTAATTATAAGAATGATTAAGAAACTTAGTGAGAACTTCAACAAAGAGATAGCAAGCATAAAGAAGGACGTAGAAACCATAAAAAACAACCAGAGAGAAATAAAGAATACAATAACTGAAATGAAAAATAAACTGCTGGAATGAACAGTAGATTAGATAAAGCAGAGGAATCAAATCAGTGATTTAGAACACAAAGTAACAAAAATCACCCAATCGGAAGACACACACTAAAAATAATAAAAAAAAAAAAGATGGAGACAGTTTAAGGGACCTGTGTGACAATATCAAGCATAATAACATTCACATCATTAGAGTACTAGAAGAGAAAAGAAGGAGCAAGGGATCAACAACCTATTTGAAGAAATAACAACTGAAACCTTCCCTAACCTGGTGAAGGAAATAGACATACAAGCCCAGGAAGTCACAACCAAGATAAAACCAAACAGGTCCACACCAATGCACATAATAATTAAAATGGGAAAGGTTAGAGACAAAGAAAAAATCCTAAAAGCAGCAAGAGAAAGACAACTACAATTTACAAAGGATCTCCCATAAGACTACTAGCTGGTTTCTCAACAAAAGCATTGCAGACCAGAAAGGTTTGGCAGAAGACATTCAAAGTGATGAAAAACAAGGGTCTACAACCAAGCCTACTCTACCCAGCAAGGCTATCATTTATAATTGAAGGAGAGATAAAGAGTTTCCCAGACAAGAAAAAGCTAAAGGAATTCTTTACTACCAAGCCAGTATTACAAGAAATGTTAAAAGGACTTCTCGGGCCGGCCGAGTGGCACATTGGTTAAGAGCTGGTTTGGGATGCCAGCAGCCCTGGTTTGGATCCTGCATGTGAGGGCCAGTGACACTGCCCTATACAGCTAACAACAGCTCCACCTGGAGCTGGGCTGTGCGAGCCCCAGGACAGCATAGCTGCAGCCCCTGCTGCAGTGGGCTGCCATAGGCTACAGTGAGTGGCCGGCAGCCAGCGTGAGCTGCCAATAGCTGCGGTGAGCGACTATCCAGAGGCCAGCAACCGATCTGCCTCATCTGGGAAGAGCGCAATGATGATACCAACATGGGCCAGTGAGGCGATGTTCTCCGCAACTAGACTGAAGAACAAAAGGACAGCAACTTGTCTGTTCCCCTTCCCCGATTCCCCAATGCTGTTCCTCTCCCCCAGTTCCCCAATAAAATCTTTTTTTTAAAAAAAAGACTTCTCTAAGCACAAGAAAGGAGAAAACAAACAAACAAACAAACAAACAAACAAACGAAGATCAAAAGTATGTATAATAATGGCAATAACTACCTATGAATAATCACTTTAAATATAAATGGATTAAATACTCCAATCAAAAACACAAGATAGATTAGTGGATAAGAAAACAATACCCACATATATGCTGTTTACAAGAGACCCACCTTGAATTGAAAGACACACATAGACTAAAAATAAAGGGATGGAAAAAGATATTTCACACTAGTGGAAATATCAGACAAAATAGACTTTAAAACAAAGACTACAATAAGAGAAAAAGAAGGACATTACATAATAATAAAGGGATCAATTCCACAAGAAGACAAAATCCTAGTAAACACCTATGCACCAACACAGGAGCACTAAATATATAAAGCAAATATTGACAGACATAAAGGCAGAGATCAACAGTAACACAATCATAGTGGGGACTTTAACACCCCACTGATACCAATGGGCAGATCTTCCAGAAAGAATATCAACATGGAAACAGCTGCCTTAAATGACATGCCACACCAGATGCATTTAATTAATATTTTTAGAGCATTTCACCCCAAAGCAGCAGAACATATACGTTCTTTACAAATGCACATGGATCATTTTCCAAGATAGACCAGAGGTTAGGCCACAAAACAAGTCTCAATAAATTTAAGAAGATTGAGAGATATCCGAAATGGTGGAGTAGATAGACACTGTGCCTGCTTCATTCCATGAACACATTAATATCACAATTAAATTACAGAAAAATCAACCTGGCGAACCATCTGAAGTCTGGTTGAATAAAACTTGTATAACAAAGGATATAAAGAAGCCATACTGAGACTGCTAGGAGAGGCAGAGATGCGAAATGGGCCCACACCTGTGTGTGGTGGTTGGGAACCGGGAGGCATATCTCGGCTGTGGAGGGTCCCCTTGGAGGAGCGAGAGACGCAGCCCCACCCTGGCGTCCCCAGCCCAGAGCACTGGTGCCGGGAAGAGCAGCCCCCACAGCATGTGGCTGTGAAAACCAGTGGGGACTCTGACTGTCTGGGAGGGACGGAAGGCAGCAGGAAACCCAGACGTGCTCTTAAACAGCCCCCACAGACTCTTTTACTCCCAGGCACTTACTTTGGCTCCAGTGGAGGGACAGTAACTCCGGGGGGTGTCGGTGTGAGGGCAGGAGGACAGTACCATTTTCCCTGTGAGGCACTCTCTTCCTCACAGCCAGCAGGCAGGCACCATCTTTCCTGTGTTGAGCCCAACCCCGTAGGCCAACTATGATTGGCCTGGTGAGCTCCAGGGCCCCACCTGCCAACTCACTGAGACCCTGCCCTACCCAATTTCCCCAGCATCAGAGGCACTTTCTCTGGTAGCAGTCAGCCCTTCCCACATTGCACTATTTCTTGGAAAACTATCAGAGTTCACAGGCCCCATGTGGGCGGCAATAGGCCTCAGTGTGCTCTCAGATTTTTGCTGAGTAGCTCCAGGCTCAGCACTGGCACCAAACTGGAGTCTAAATGAACATGGTGACCACAGCTCTTCCCACTCCAGTGTCTCCCTGAAACCCTGCCTCACCCAACTTGTGTACCCCATGAAGCTATATCAGGGGCTGAACCTTAAGGGAGCTAGAAGGTGGCAGCAGGCTTTGGGGTGTCCTGGCATTTTGTGGAGCTACCCCAGGCCTTGCATTGGTGGCAGACATCCTTGGTTTGCAGTGTGGCCTCTCCCACACACCTCCGGGGTTAGCACAGGCAGCCAACAACCACGGGTCTGGTTTTTCCTACCTGGTAGGAGCTTTGAGGCTCCCCATCCAGTCACAGGCAGTGGGTGATCTGGGCCTGCATCAGAGCCTCTCTCAAGAGGCCCCAGAACCCACATACTGGGAGGCTGGCTTCAGGCCACAGGAGAGCACCACCCAATTAGCCGCAAAAGTGGCACAAAGGGTGGTCTCAACAAACAGCAGAACCCACTGCAGTGAATCCCACTCAGTGGGGTCAGCCATAAACACACACACACACACACACACACACACACACACACACACACACACACACACACAAACATCATACTAGGGGTGCCAAAATAATGTACACATTTTAAGAGATGTTATCTATGTATTACTTTTCGAAGTTGAATTGAATTACATAGCAATACGTAGTATGACATTTGCTCAAAAGATGGCATTAATCAAATGAATGCTAGTGTCATTCATTGTATTAAAAATTTAATACAGTTTTTACCTTTCTTAAAATGTGTATACATTTTTTTGGCCATAGAAAGATAGATAGATGATAGATAGATAGATAGAGTCAAGGGATGTAAAATACAGCTTTGGGAACAGAGTCAATGGTATTGTAATAGCTATAAATGGTGTCATATGGGTAGTAGACTTGGAGGGTCATCACTTTGTGAGGGGTGTAAATGTTTAATCATTATGTGGTTTTGTACACCTGAAACTAATAATGAAAGTATACTAAAAAAAAACAAAAACAAAACAAAACAGTTCCCCTGGAGGATGAATGGGGGTCCACGCCTCCTCTCCTTGCTGGCATTGTCACATTTCATTAATTAATCAAGAGAAAATGTTCACAATGCATAATGTGCCCATTTTCCAGGGCATACTTCCTATGGCTGTGTCTTTTCCTGAAAAATTTATCATAAAAAGTATGATTATGCTATAACAAATATAGCCAAATCAGAGTATAAGGAAACCAAAAAGTAGTCATAAGTACTAACAAAATTTTAGACGTTATAAAACCTATTTCTTACTAATAGTATTGTGATGTTTTCCATGTTATCTTGGACTTTTGAGATATTATTCTATGCCCATGAGTCACTTTTACAACTCCAGCTGCTCATGCCTAGAGCGTTTTTCCAGTTAGCTTTGTAACTAATCACCTTCTTTTTGGGTGGAATCTCCAAGCTGGTCACTTCTGTCCTTTTATTTGAGATAAAACACATTTTGCTTATTTTTCTGTAGCACAAAAACACCCATATTAAGCCCAAGTAGGAGAAATAAAAGGAGAAAAACTCAGAAAGCTACAGTTTGAAGCTGGTTGGAAGATTTTCCAGATGACCTTTATTGCAATGTTGGGAAAATATAATGCCTATTTTGGAATCTACAAATAAATACATTATGCTCATGGCAAAATTCTGAATTTCTGACTTTAGAGGTTTATTATATATGTCAGTTGAAATATCCCAAGGGTAGGAGATAAAAAGCAGCACTCATATATGAACCCTGTTTATGAGGCTTCTCAGCTTTAATTTCTCAATCTATGGGATGAGAATAAAATATGAACCTCATAGGTTGTTAAATGAGAAATGAGATAATGTATATAAAATGCTTACACAATGTCTAGCACACAGTGTGATAAATATGGTCACGTTCCTATGGTAACAGAGCTATTTACCGATCTCTGCAGTTGCCGTAATGGGCGTGTTGCAGAACTGGCATGATAGTCTGTTGTAACCTGAGCCCAACACCCAATATTCATGGAAATGCCATTATTTCAGCTTTTCAGGGCATGGTGTGTTTTTCTTTCCCAAACACCTGTTTAGGTGATTCTATTTAACCACTAAATGGATCAATAATCCCCCTTGTATTGCAAAATTCCATCTATATCATCAGTAAAGGATCGGGTACTCTTATATGCATAAGAAATACAGCTATGTGCAATCTTATGTGGGCTGTGTGAATTTTATCACATAGAGGTTGTTTAGCCCAGCCACTGAGATCCTGGAATTAACTCTAGATTCTAGATCCGAAGCGTGTGGTCATTGAAAATTCACCTGACAAGACATTTAAAATGCATTTTCCGTTTTTATTCTTGGTCTCCCAAATTTTAATTATGCATGGGATAAATAATAGGAATAAAACAGCATGCATCAAAGCACAGTATTTATGCATATTCCCTGTGAAAAACACAACTGAAAGGTTATGAATAAAGTTGACACCCATTGAAAACGTTGTTTGAATCTGGCAGGTGCAGTTAAAGTATAGAGAAATCTATTACTGGGGAAAGAACTGCTCACTTTCATATTTCTGGTATGTTTTCTTTCTAACAGAAAGAAAAACACACATATTGAAAACATGTTGCATTTATCCTTCTCTCTCTGTGTGAATGAGGCTTCCATGCTTTCTTTTCCCTTTTTTGAATATGCCAATGAACACTTTAGAGAAGTGTGTGTTGTATTAGGAGTTTTCTAGATTTCATCAAATGGCAGGTGGTTATGAATTTTGTTTCTAAAAAGAAGACCTGAGGGATATTTCATATTGCAGTTGCTATTCTATTTTGGTAGAAACATGTAAATCATATTTTCCTAAAAAACATCTATGAAACATTTCTTATTGCTTCTTTTGGGAATAACAGTTCCCTGTTATTCTTTATTGTAAATGCAATTGACATTTTGAAGTTTGTGTCCATGAGAATAAGATATTTTTGGACATTTTAGGGATATCAAGCCAGGGAAATCTAGTTTTCCTTAGTAATTCATATGTGTATAATACATGTTAATTGTGCTAACATGGCAGCCATTTTGAATGCAGCTCTATTATTTATCTTTTTTGGGGGAACAAAGAAGTTTGAGAAGTGAATTTAACCAGCAGAGCAATGAAAAATATGACACAGCAGAGAGACACATATGATTGAAGAAACAATTTGTGAAGTAAATCATCATAAAATAGACTCTATTGCCATCATCAAGTAGCAAACATTTGAAACAAGGAAGATCTGTACCTTCAGTTAAAATGACAGTAAAATGACAAGAAAAGTGGGACTCTCCATGCAAAGCTGGCTGCTTTGGCGGTGTCCCCACCCTTATTCACCTGGTATGTGATCAATCAGTGCGGACTCCACCTGAAGGACTGCGGGGTGGGAGGGGCACCTCTGAATCCCCTCCAGGCCCCCAGCTGCCCTGGACCTAGGACATCTGCACTCCTAAGAAACTCTGGGAAAAAATCCTGGCATGCGTGGTCGAGCATGAATCAGACAAGCGCTAAAACCCTCGACTCCTCCGAGTGCCTCTAAATAATTGGTTAACTCTGGTCACCTGTGTTCATGGCGTGTGGGTGGCCTGTGCCACACACGTTCTCCACAAGGAACAGCTGGAGCTGCAATAATAATAATAATAATAATAATAATAATAATAATAATAATTGCAGCATGGTGAGACACTGCTGCTTGAGCTCTGCCAAGGTCAGGGACACCAAGGAAGGGAGAACAGTGGAAAGTAAGTGGAGACTGCAGTGTGGTATGAATTCCACCAGGAATTCAGTGACCAGCAGAATTGGGGTGTCTTGGATGGGCTGACAGTACATTCGGCGCTTCCTCCCCTGACCTCATTTCCCCCAGCCCCAAACACACCCGGGCAAACAGACACACAGCTGTGCGGTGCTGGGCAGCTGATTCCCATTTCATTGTTCAGTAGCTCTGGAAGGGGATCGAAGGCAGCTGTAGCCCAGAAACACCGGGAAAAACAAAGCTGCTGGTGATATCTCTATGTCTTCCTCCGTGACAGCTGAAGGTGACTTTCGCTGGTACAATCCTGCCTGACATTAGCAACTTTCCAAAATTATATCCCATGTTTTTGTGTTCAGTAGGCACAGCTGTGTCTGCTTCCAAGGGCAAACCCACCTGCTCAGCACTCTGTTCATTTCTATGCTGAGAACTTTATTTAGAACCCAGTGTTACAGGGAAAAAAAAATCAAATTGTGAGAACCAATTTTGAGAGCAATGAATTCTTGAATTCTATGTTGAGCTGAGTAAAGGGCAAATTCATTTACTTTCCACGGAAGAAATAGCAGTGGGGCAGATGGGATGTTGGTCTACCCGTGTGAGCTGTGTGTTCATTTGTTTCTGCATCTAGTTTTTAAAAACCCAGAGTCTTCTCTACCTGCTACATGCCAGTGGAAAGTGGCAAGTCCAAGTGCAGAGATTGGTGTGAAAATCTTCACCGTGGTACTTGGCCAGGGGATTCCCTTTCTCAAAGTCCCCATTATTTTATCTGCCAATTGTACCGTCGGGGCACACAAATGCCCCGTCATTTGGAGCCCAAGAGTTGTACCATTTAGGAGTTGGGACATGGAGTCGGAGATGCATACCAAGTAGGAGATCATCTCTGCCGGCAAAGTTAATTCCATACCTGAGGTAACATTCAGTGACTTGATATTTATGAGGGGCCACCATTCTCCAAAGGGCGTTCCCCAGACATGGGTCCCTGAAGGCGTCCCACGGGAACGGGGGGTTCTGTGGTCGGTCCACTTGGCTTTCTCACCTCCTGGGGAGGCACTATGCACATTAGCATGTAAAGGCTCTGAAAAACCCTGCAGAAAAGAAAAGGCCTTAACATCATTTAGCCCAGCGTACCTCAAACTTGGTTGACCTCATGCATTGGGTGTCTGCTCTTTGCCTCTTCAGCCCTCGCCACAGGGCTCTGTGTCCATGGAACCGCGGTATATATAGCACTGGGGCCTCTTCCCTCTGGCTTCCGGCCCTGCAGCCCTGCCCGGCGCCCTCTGGAGGAAGGCGCTCAGGGAGAGGACCCTGGGGCCCACCCCGACAGTGTCCTGGCAGAGAGCACCTCCTGTCAGGTGGCCTGTCAGGCACAGCCCTTAGGGCTCCGGCCGCCCTATTTGCTTTCCTACAACTTGCCCACAGCTTTTTAAACGGTCGCCATTTTAGACCCATTTTGAGTATGTCTTCTGCTTTCTGCTGGAACCCTGAGTGACAAACATAGGAACCTTTTTATGATATTTTGATGGGAATATAAATTACTGCATTTAAAGTGAGGAAAATTCTTGTATATCCAAGTACCTGGAACATTGTTGTTTGATCTAATTTACATAGCTAACTATATTCCACCACCTCCCATGTGTAGACATATCCCAAAGCCATGTCAGTACAATACCTCTAAATCCTTTCTGAGTTTATTCCACCATCGCCAGCTTTCCTTTTGTTAATGGATCTTTCTGTTTTCCAGTAGTGATAATAACTTAGACAGTTGAACATTAAGTAAGCATGCCATTTATCTATTTAGCCTCCACATATGTATAGCAACTTCTTTTGTGTGTCTAACATTTACTAGATGCTGCGAATAAAAAGATAGAGAAAAATTAATATGATCATCATGCAGCATCCCAAGGCAGCTGTATTCCCACCACAACGACAATAAAATAGCACCACAGGCACCAGACGTAATAATAGCTACACATAGTTCTAAGTGCAACAAAGCATTTATGTAGTCTGAATGCTTTAATTCTATTAACTCATTCAATCTTCCCAACGACCCCATAAAAAGGTACTAATATTACTGTTTTACAGATAAGAAAATTATGGGAAAGACAGATTAAGTGAATCTGACGTTCAAGGTGACACTGCTGGTTATGATGGAGCTGCATTTTGAGTCTGTGCAGTCTGGCTGCAGAAAAGACATAATTAATGACTGATGATGAGAGGACAATAGGAGGTCTTGACTAAGTCAAGATCCAACCGATGAAAAGATGAACAGAGAAGAGCTTTACAGAAGGAAAGGACTGTGCAAAAGTCCTCAAAAAATTAAAAACAGAACTACCATATAATTCAGCAATCCTACTTCTGGGTATTTTTCCAGAAGAGTTGAAGTCTGGAGCTCACAGTACTTTCAAGTTCACTGCGACACTCTTCATGATTGCTAAGACATGTAAACCACCAAGTGTCCATCCACAGAGGAGTAGATAAAGTCAGATACATGCATACAATGGAACGTGAGTCAGCCTTTAAAAATAAGGAAATTCTGCAGCATGTGACAACATGGACAAAGCTTGAGAATAAAATGCTAAGTGAAACTAGCCAGTCACAGAGAGACAAATACTGCATGGTTCCTCTTACACGAGGTACCTGAAATAGTCAAACTCAGAGAATCAAAGGCTAGAATGGAGGTTACCAGGGTGGGGGTGGGTGGAATGAGGAGTTACTAGTCAACAGGCAGAGTTTCAGTTAAGCAAATATGTAATTTCTAGAGTTCTGCTATCCAACATTGTGCCTTAGTCAACAATAATGTAGAGTTAAAAAGCTGTGAAGAGGGTGGATCCCATGGTAAGTGTTCTTAGCACAGTGAAGTGAAATATAACTGCCATGATACTGTACCATCCAGAAAGAAAGGCACATGAAGAGACAGCTCAAAATGGAGTGGCAGCGAGGCTGTCCTCAACACAAGCTCTGTCACGGGCTGATTGATCCCGCATGTAGTGGCCACGCCATCACGTGTTGGGAAATGATTTCAGACCTTCAGTCTAAACCTTTGCTTGCCAACCTTCTTATGTTAGCAACATGTTTTTAAAAACTGGATTCTATTTGATGGTACCCTTGAGATGATTAAAGTGAAAACACATTAAGTTTAAGAATATTCTAAACATACTTCCACAATTTTTGAGGAATTTGTTTGTGATGTGTGAAGCAGGAAAGACCTCTTACTGTCCTGAGCACGCGCGTACTCTCTCGGACGAGTCATTTTCTTGTGGGATCTAGCATGCAGGGCCTCTCTTTAGCATCAGCACGCCTTCCCGGTGAGCGTGTCGCCTCCATGCAGCCCGGAGTGTGCAGACTCCTCCCAGAGATGTCACTGTCCACGTGTCTCCAATGCAGCCGAAGTCGGTTTTTCAGTGGTGTCAGATGGGCCGTGCTTTGGAGGACTGTTTTTTGCTTCCTTGACAACACTGACTAAGTGTCCCCTGTTTCCAGTTCAGAAAATGCCGGTGGCAGTGCTGGTCAGCTAGTGCTGGGCCCGCTGGCAGAGGGCATGGCAGAAGAACCCCTCCCAAAGGCCACGGACACCAAGGACCATTGAGGGGGCCGCAGGTGCTCTGAGGCAGCAGCTGTCCACACTCTTACCCCTTGCCATGCTCCGCGGCTGGAGAGGCACCCAGCGGTCCCCGCGGCCCTGGAGTGTGAAGAAAGGGCGAGGAGAGAGAAGGCTAACTCAGGTTCCAGAGGGAGTGCCCAAAGCAGCCCGCCTTCCCGCCAAGGTCACGGTGTTTCCCAAGCGGGGGGGGTGTGTGTGTCATGGAGGTGAGCTGGGCTTACAGCCAGCTTGTCCAGCCCCACAAGGCCACACCCACAAACAAAGGGACCCCTGCCACGAGAGGGTGGACCTGAAATTGCTTGGGGGGCCAGGAACCTGTGACAGTGATGGCGGGGCTTTGAGACAAGAGCAGAATTTTAATAATTGGACTGCATCACCGGAATTGCACTGGGCTGTATTTTTCACTAAAAACAAATGAAAAGAAAATGATGTCTGCCCAGGCAGATGGCAGCACACCCAGAATGCCATATCCAGGTTTATAATATAGCAAGACTCATATTTGCACATGTCTGCTGCCAGAGTCCTGGTCCAAACTGGCTACCCATGCGAAGGTCAAGGTTCGGGAAGTCGTTTGCAAGATGGCTTAGCCTGATGTGCTGCTGATGAGCAATTAAGAGCCACTGGTCTCTGGTCTTCTCGGAGGAAAAAGGTGTGTGACTTATCTGTGTCTCACTCAGTGTAAGAAATTCCACTCAGACACGGTGATAAAAAACCTACCTCCCCTGCCCCAGAAACAGACATATTTCCTTTTATGTCTAATAAAATTCTCTCTTTGCCTGGGCTGCTCTGACATTTTGATGCAGGCTTGCTTTATGCTGTCTCTCAGCTACGATTATGGTTAGCATGTATGCCTTCCTTTTATTGTAACAGCTTTCTCATATTTTATGTTAATTCTGCTCTCTCTCTCTCTCTCTCTCTCTCTCTCTCCCCCCCCCCTTTTCCCTACCTATCTATCAATTTTACTACACCAAAATCTTTTTGGATGTTTCAGTGTCTAAATAAATTTAATAGTCTTTGTTAGTGTTACTTTATTTGTTCTTGATTTGTTCATTTCTTCTACTATAAATACAACTTAAAAACATAAATTTGTAGATAGAAGTCACACATTTATATATACTCGTATAGATTATGCAGTTATATAAATTATGTATGTATACATGAAACTTTAATCACACACACACACACACACACACAGGACTTTTAGTCAATTTCTTTTGTCCTTTTACTTTTTAAGGTGAGTGGAAAAGGCTGGCGATGACGGCACCTGAATCTGTTGTCCCAATTACAGTCTCCCAACACTGAGCTCCCAACACAGTTGGAAACACCATTTATCAGCAGTTCTTCGGCTGGTGTTTTGCTCCCAGGAAGGCAGAGGAAATAGAGGAATTAGTGTCTGCTTTTCACATTTATCACAGAGCTCTGCTTTCAGCAAACACCCCACACATGAAAAGTTTGCTTCACGTTTGACCTCAGAATTGCTTTTGGTAGATCTGTCCTAAAAGCTTGCCCCGGAATTACACAAACGCCATGAAAACATCTCTTTCTGCTTCTTTCCTTTCTCCCTGTTTTTTCATTTCCACTGAAAGTACACTGCCTCTAAAGTGCACATTTGCAAGAGGCATGCATTCCCGATGGCAGAAATAAATTTCAATGCAAATGCATATTGTTCCGTGCACAGTGAAGTGACAGCTTTCGGAAATTATGTGCCCAGGCTCTTCAGGGAATCTCAGATCTATTATCGATTTCATGCTTTGTGAAACCTTTATTTCAGGGCCTCCGCCCCTCGATTTTTGGTGGCTTTCTTTAGCCTCTCAGTATTACCCATGCCTTTTGGGTCACCTGGGGATTTGTCATAGACTCCTCCTGAGTAGATGACATGCTAATATGTGACCATGTAATTGAATTTTTGACATATGAAAAAAAAAAAGTTGTAAAGTAGATAAAAGAGAAGTACTGTAAATAGATATTTAAAGGAAGGGAACAGATGGTCTCTTTGTGAAGATGTTCAGATAAAGCCAAAAAATAGCAAGCAGATGGTTTGTGAATATGGAGCAGGTGACGGTGAGACCTGAGGCTGCTGGGCCGAATGGACACGCTCCAACTTTTCCTAAAAGACCCAAGTTTGGATTGTCAAAGGAAAGCACCACAGACTACATGGAAACACAGACACGCTGCTAAGATGGGGCACGCTCCATTTCACCTTCCCAGAAACCGCCATGTTCATTTCATTGTTCCTTCAACAAATAAATCCAGCTCATTTTGATAAAGGATTGCATGGTATTCCATAACCTAATTGTGGCACACTTGGCATATTTCTATTTTTAAAAGACTATTACCAGCCATGCTTCATTGAGTAAACGAGAGCAGATGTGTTTACAGCCACGTGTGGAATAGTGGGAGCAGAGTTGCTAGGTGAATACTCAGAGGTATAACCATTAACCTTTTTTTTTGTAGATGGCACCAAACTTCATTTGACAAATTACATTCCCACCATGGTTATATGAGAACACCATAACTTGATCCCCTATCAAAAATGGATAAAATTCAACTTGATTTCACAAGCATTAGTTTGCAAGATATGTAAGAGTTCTTGTTTCACAAGTACAATTTGAATTGTTAGAAAATTATTGCTTTATATCTGAGCTGAACTCTCCCTTTAATTTGGATCCATTGGTCCTGGTTCTACTGTTGGAAATCAGGAACACCATGTTTCTCCTTTGTTTACGTAACAACATCCCCACATCTTCCAGACAACCGAGATCTCTCTCTGAAATACTCTCTTCTATAAACGAAATACCTCTAGTTTCTTGTGTCATTTTAGTTATATTCACCCTTCATCATTGCAATGTCTACCATTTTCATGTATTCTGTTTTTTTGTTTGTTTTGTCTTTGGTTTTTTGGTATAATAGGCAAAAATAATAACATTCAGAAAAGTAGTGCCATGGAAAAAGCCAGCGTAGTTGAGAGGCCCACACATAGCAACTCTGCTGTCGCCTGTGTCTTCTGTTCTCATGTGGACTCACCCAAAAGGGACTTGAACAACACGGAATGCGTTTTAAGGGGTTGCATTTCTGTGTCCTAAAAGCGGGTCTCTGTTTTCATTCACGCTGCCTGGCAATTCCAGCAAGACGGTTGCCACTCAGGGCTTCGCTGTGCCTCCCCCGGAAACTTGCTGTATGAGTCAAGGTCACCAGACTTCCTGGCAGTCCTGCGTTGGTTGACCTTGAGATGCCAGGCTCTCCTTGCTCCTCCTCATCCTTTTGGCTTCTTCCTAGCTCCTCTTTCTTGCCTCCCAGGAATTTTTTTCTGTTAATCTCCATATCTTTCGCGGTCTTTATCATGCCAGTCCACTGTAATTAATTTCTGTGGGGTTTAAAAGAGAGCAGATTTATCTTCTGTTTCATTTAGATGTTCTTTGTCCCTGAGTAACACGACCCTTGAAATGATAGATTTGGTTGATTTATTTGGCAATGAGATCCATAATTCTTTGCAGGAAATATGCCTGATTCTAATTTGTAAAGCTCTTTTATTTCAGAAGATTCCAATTGTATCCTAAAATAGACAGATTTAGGTTCAGAGCACATTTTCAGGGGTGTCTGCTATGAGTCAGGCTCTGTCCCAGGAGCTTACACAGTGCATTGTTTCGTTAGTAAAATTATTTAGTATGAGAATGAAACTGAAATGAGAGCTGCGCTTTATATCACAGGAACAAGAAACAACTCATTTGAAGTCTTAAACTATAAAAAAAGAATACTGATGTTTTACATGCACACAACGTTTTCCCATTTCAAACTGCTTGTATATATCAGTTTAAGTGATACTAGCCACGAGATGGTGAAGTACTAATATTTTCATTTTTAAAGGAGGGAGAATTGAGTGTATCACAGCTGCTGACATCCTTGCCACTACCCACAACCATCAAGTGGCAGAACCGGGCGAGGATTCTGCTGTTTTCCTTTCTCGCTGGTTTCCAAGAAGCTGACAGGCTATTTCTTAGTTTAATTGCCTTGTCCCTGGAGTCTCCGTAATTAGTGGAAGCCGCAGTGTTTTCTACTTAGTGGTGGACATAAACTCACGTTGTTGTTTGTTTTTCTTTAACAAAATGAAGATTTGACTGAGTTTTTCCAGCTCCTTTGTGGTTTTCTTCAGTAAGCCAGTAAAGGGAGCACATGTGCCTTTTTTGACCCAAGTAATCCTATATGTATTTCCATGACATTGACTCCTTTTCACTGTTTATTTTGTTTATCACACATTCTATAAATCTTTGTTTAATGAATGCGTATATGGCTTCTATAGTACTTAGATCATTTTGTACGTGGTCTCTAACTGCCTCATCTACATGTTTTATCACCTCAAGATCCAATATTTTGATAGCATTTATGGAATATGCCTTTGACTATAGAAATCTATTCCTGATTAAACATTTTGACTTACCACTTTGTATATTGGGAACAAAAACAAATATGCTGAAATACCAATCGTTCTATTTCTTCTGACATATCTTTGTTTGTAAGCTAGAGTCCATGTCCTTGTGAATTCTCACCAGCCACATGCTTTTACATTCTATTGCTAGGCCCTGTTTTGATTAAAATTTTTGCAATTGTTGGAATTTGTAGTTGCTTTTCAAGGCAGGGACTGTCCTAAATTTTGCATTTCCATTACTGAAAGGGTGCTATAGACTTTTCCCTCTTTGTTTATTTGTAGTTCTTTATGTCACTTGTTATTCATATAACCTTGACAGACCTGCATGTGACTAAAGTATGTTTATGTAAATGATGCTGTCATTCATGATTTTAGGGCAGTAGACAGTATGAATCCTTAATGCTCCCTCCTCCTCCTATCCCTGCCCCACCATTATTTGCATTTTTTTAAAAATGCCTTTGAAAAGTAAACACTTGGTGAATAGGTCAAAAGTCACCTTTAATTTGTTTGGAATATCACTTCTGAAGGGCAGGGTGTGCAGTTCCACTGATTCAGGTCACCTGTCCTCAGGCGTTTCCTGTAATTATGGTTCCTACATGATAGAGTGTCCTGTTTCTTCTGATATACTTTTATTTTTTATTTATTTATTTTTTGAGGGCAATGTCACTGGCCCTCATATGTGGGACCGAACCGGGGCCGCTGGCTTCCCAAGCCAGCGCTTAACCACCGCGCCACTCGGCCGACCCCCTTCTGATATATTTTTTAACTACAGTGGAAACATCTACTTTTGAGATCTATCAGTTTCCTTTACATGAATTAGATACATAATTAAGTCATTTTCCCAGCTTGCTCTCCTTATATACACTTTCTATACCACAGCACTTTTTTCTGCCACGTCAATTTTGCCTTTTGCAAATATCAATGATAATTTTTTCCATAATTTCTTAATTTACCACAGGCTTTATTTATTTTTGATAGTCTGTTTTTAGTGGTCATTCTTTTTTATTTAATCATGAGTTTTTTATGGTTCTTTTCCAAAATAGTTCCTTCAGTGTGAATATCTTTGGCAGGCTTTGTTAACATTTCTTCATTGTTGTTTGCCTTAGTTACTTTATTTGGACCTGACATTTCCCATACTTGGTCAATAATTTTTGGAGTTTCTCACTGATACTTGTTATTTTTCCTCATTATATAATTATTTTTATATTATTCTCTTAAGTTTATGTAGGAAACAGAAAAATAGACTCCATTTATGTGACTAGTTCATGCCTTTCAACTTTAGTAGAATTTATGCTTATCAATAGCTTTTCTTCCCTACATCACTGGCAGTGAAATGAAACGAGACATCTGTTTCTTTGCGCTATCAGCACATTTCAGAATTGGCAGAGTAGTTTGATTGAAAATTTTCTAAATGTGATCACAGTACTTTATAGATTTTCATCTTTTTTTTAAACAGCATAAATATGGATTACATTTGTCCTCTGATGGTGTGTTTGTGGTTTAAGTAGATTTACCAGGACTTATAGAAGACTGAGGAGACACTCCATTCTCCAGTCTTGGATAGAAGGAAGTTCAACTATTGTCAGAAAAAAAAAGTCTTCCACATTCAGTGTCATGTGCTTTGCATTTTATCTGGCTTCAAGTATTTTTTTTTAAACCTTTAAAATAGAGAAATTATTTTCTAACAAAGCTACAGCAAAGGGTGGTTTGGAGGATCAGATGAAATGATATATGAAACATTCTACTCCATGGCTTATCTGCTATTAGTATTATGCTTAATATAGGTAATCATTATCTTACAATGAAAAACCAAAAATGCAGTGGTGGTTCTAAGTTTTGAGAATGATTCTCTAAGTTTGTTATGTTCAATGATTTCTCTGATCATGAAAAGTGCACATGGGTGGGAATGCTAAGGTCATCTACTCTCTTGATAGAGGACCAAGGGTTGTGTAAATTTGGGAAAAACCATCCAGTGGTTATTGGCTTTCTAACCTCCCTGCAAGGCAGCTATACATTAGGCTATTGTCATATTGCAATTTCCTCCCTAAGAACTGTTCACACTAGTCCCTCAACCTAAAGTGGGCTTTGATTAGTCTAGCTTTCCATGTGAACTGGTCAAGGGCTCAGAGATGAACTGCCGATGATGTTCCTAAAAAGGCTGTGAAAATAATGTTAAGCAAAATATGCCACTTAGTGCAATAGGTTCCTCTTCTTTGTCACACTGGTACCCATTTTGAATGATACTTCTCCCCACTTGAGGAGCCTCATAGTTTGGTAGGCTCTCCAGATCTGTCAGTTATAATAAGGCCAAAAATATCCCCAAATCTCTCCCTTCCCCCAAACCATTTTCCTTCTCTCATCTTTAGCTTTGGGTACCCATCTCTATCCAGTCACTTTTTCAAGCGTAAAACCTCAGAATTCCCGTTGCCCACATGCTGTCTTCATTCCCACAGATCCTTTGAGTCTACTGTGGAATGCTCCTCACATCTGATCCCTCTGCTCTCGGCCCTTTGTTAAGGCTTTATTGTAGGTAAACTTACCGATTTCCTGGACTATGTCTGAACATCCTGATTTATCTCTCTCCTCTCCGCTCTCCCTTAACCTCCCATCCTGGGATGCTTCATTCTGTCCTCTACAGCTCCCCAAATTACCCTTGTATCGTATCATGACATCATTTTTGTACCTTGAGAGGCTTCCAACGCAAGATCATTATCCGTTAGGAAAATGCAAATTAAAGCTACAAGAACATACCTGACACATTTGTTAGAATGCGAAAACATGTGACAATGCCACGTGCTGGCAAGGACGTGGGATAATGGACCCACGTGGTCAGTGGGAATGTAAGCGGAAATGTCCGTTCTGAAACATAGCCGGGCGGTCTTTTGTAAAAGTAACCTCACACTCGCTGGATGACACAGCTGTCACATTCCTGGGTATGTATCTCCAACAAATGAAAACGTATGTTCACACAAAAACCTGTTCACAAAAATTCATAGCTGCTCTGACCTGGAACAGCCCACTTTCCTGCAGTGAGTGAGGGGCAAGCCAGCTGTGGCACGTCATTACGGCAGGATGCTACTCAGCCATAAACAGGGATTACTGCCACGCGCATGACTTGGATACA
Source organism: Aselliscus stoliczkanus (assembly GCA_033961575.1). Lineage (NCBI taxonomy): Eukaryota > Metazoa > Chordata > Mammalia > Chiroptera > Hipposideridae > Aselliscus > Aselliscus stoliczkanus. The sequence goes on from CM066735.1 coordinate 67,536,064, forward strand.
TCTCAAGGCATCACGTTAAGTGAAAAACAAGCCAATCTCCAAGTTTACTCACTGTGTGGTTCCACTTAAATGAAAGTCTCACAGTGACAAATGGTGGTGACGGAAAGATCAGTGTTTGCCAGGGGTTGGGGTTTGCTGAGAGGGACATTCTGATTACTGAGGGTAACACCAGGGAGCTTATGTATGATGATGGAACAGCTCGGTAACCTGACTGTGGTGACGGTTACATCAATTGAACCATGTAATGGAGTTTCATGCAACTATACAGCAAGGAAAGAAAAGGCTCCTATAAAGCTGACCAAGCCTGAATAAGGTCTGCAGGCTCGTGAATAGTTTTGGACTGGTGCTGATTTTCTGGTTTGGACAATGTCCTTTGATTACACAGGTATATGGGGATCTCTGTCCTATTTTGAAACTTGCTCATTTTAAGGTATTCCAAATTAAACTGTTAATAAAGGGAGGTGGGGGGGGAAGGCTTCTACTGATACCTCAAGGCCAAGAGAGATACAATGAAAACTCTTACCAAAGCATACAATGTAAATCCAAGTTATCTTTAAATCCCTAACAGCATTTCTCTTTGTTCTTGCCAGGAGTTTATATCTGAAGGATGCTGTGATCCTCACAGGTGCAGAGGAAGTCCTTCCACCCTCTTGAGGACGAAGTCCTACTTATCTTTCAAAACGTGTGTCAAACCCATCCCTTGTAGTCTTTTCCAACCTCAGGTGGGGCTCCTATCACACACCGCTCTACTTTTCCTTGAGAACTTATCAGATTTGCTCTTTATTTATTTGTATGCTTTGGTTTCCTTTGTTAGACCATGGACACAAGGGCTGGCACAGCACCTGCTTTCCAGGTTCAGTCCATACAAGACTCAGTATTAGTCCAGTGAATTTCTAAACACAGTATGTAACTGATTTCATAATTTAGCCCCCAAATAAGTAAACATTTCCTGTGTTTTTATCAAACTGTTACCTTTAGATTTTAAGAAAAATATTGTTATTTTCTCCCAGACACTCTCAGTGTCTACTTTGCATTGCTTCTTCTGACCTCCTTTTTCTTGCCTTATCAGCAAAGCTTTAGTGCTTTTCAGATATATTTTTAAAAGCACCCTTCATGAACCCAGTAAACACTAATACCATCTATAGTCCAGGGAAACTCGATCGAGAGTTAAGGAGACTTTTGAATAGAGTTAGAGATGTCTACAGTTCCCTTGGAGTCCATAACATTTTATTGGCCAGATATTATGTCCATGGTAACTAATACCTGCTGTTATGTGATGTTATAGCCACAATTTGAAAAACATTTGTTTTATATTATAAACTCTTAGGTCAAGATCTCAGGAAGCCATTTCAGATTATGTTGTTTCTATGATAGAACCATTTTCTAGAACTGACAATAGTGACACCGTGGAAGACATATTCATTTCTGTAATTCTTGGCTGCAGGAAAAAAATTTTGCATGAAGCAAATTAGGTATTAAGTTGGCTGCCACAATTAATAGTGTTATGTTGATGCTTACTAATTCCAAACTTTTACTCCATGTAGTCTCCAAACACTTTATCATATTCCTCCTGTCAGGAGACAGCCAACGTCTCCCCGCCTTCTGTAATAACGTTTACTTTACTACGCACAGAGTAAATGCAACAAGAGTGTTAACCAAGACAATGAACTTCACGAACACATCGCAGCCAGATTCATACCCTCCATCACCAGGCGTGTGTGACAGCTCGACTGCCTTTACACCCGTTTTGTGTCCTTCCTTTGCCTGTCGCCCTCCAGACCCCCTGGGCCTCTTGCAGCTCCTGCAGCAGCCTGGCTGAGCTTGCATTGGGGTTGGGGCTCGACTGCTTCTCTCTTCTCAGAAGACCTGGAGCTCCACATGGGACTTTTTTTGGTTATTCAGACCTTAGTTCAAATGTCACTTTCCCAGAGACACCTAGTCAAGCTCAAGTAGCTTCCTCACGGTACCACAGCATGCTGGCACGAGCTCAGGTGGCGCTCTAGAGCTGGTGACACACAGTTCCTTCCGATTCTGTGTGCAGCAGCCTCAGGCCAGAGCTTGAAGTCAGCCGTATTGGGATTATTTATATCAGAGACAATGACAAACTCTTTTTTTTCTCCTTGGAGAGTTGGTTATTAAACATTTACCAGCTTCCCATTGCCTATGCCACCTAGCAACATATAACTCTTTTAATTCTCTTTGTACTAGTTATTACAATCGTTGGTCTTTTAAAAATCTGTACTTGTATATGCCTCCCTATTTCTGGTAGAATATAAGCATTGTGAGAACTGAGTCATTGTGCTCTTCCCAGTGCCTAAAATAGACTTTCCACACGACAGGTATGCAACCAATATTTACTGAGTAAATGAGTCATCAGGCTGGACCTGCCTGTTGCTTAGTAACGGTGATTTTACTAATATTTAGCATCCATTACTTCATGTTTTTCCTGTAAATAAGTTTTCCGCTATGAGACTACATGTAGTAAAAGTTTGGAATTAGTAAGCATCAACATAACACTACTAATTTTCTCAAGTAAATGTGTGTGTGTGTGCGTGTGCGTGTGTGCGTGTATATGGCATATTATTAATTTCTCTCAAAATCAAATGCTCATTTTGGGATGGCTAGTTAATCTGTGTTACTCTTACATGTCAACTTTATTCAGAAGAAAAAACTTTAAAATTGTTAAATCATCTAAGAAACCTCTCTAATTCTTTCATGTCAAGGTTAATAATTAAATGTTTAATACCTCTTTAAGCTATTAAACTAGCAGTAAAAACGCAATATTTTAACCTAATTTCCTCGATTAAAGAACAATCCCAGATGTTATTTAACATGAAGAATTAAAGTGATCTGCATTTCATTAAAGTCTGTGCACCAGAAAGAGAATTTTAGCATGTTACATAAAAAAAAGTTCATTTAACTCTTTTCAATAAAGGAATATTATTTTCATTTCTCTAAAAACATGCTGATTATCATTGGATGCTAAGCATACTTAATATAAATCCCCCACATAGTTGTATACCCACAGTTGTTAAGTAGCTCATTATCAACTGAAATTTAAATGCATGTTTTATCTTTTTTCTTTTTTTTTTTTGACTGGACTTTTCCTGTTTATTTATTTATTTACTTATTTTTGTCAAAATAATCATCACCTCAGTGTTAGAACCATGGCATACAAAAAAGTTATTTGAAATGCAATAGTTATAATTCAGTTCTGAAAATTTATATATAAATTAATAAAGAAATGTAAGCTATTAATATTTGTTGCAGCTGTCTTAAATTTCATTAAAAGTATATTTGAACATGGTAGTTGATGGAGCAAAGGTCCAAGTTTTCTTTAAGCTTAATGCTCAGCCCCCACAGTGTCTTCTGCTCTCACTACAGGCAGAGTTAAGGAGGCATTTTTATTTTAAAAAATTGAATAATAAAATCATTTGATGATCTGAGGATTTAAAGAGAAAGAAATTTGAAAATTCCATGTCTGAGATTCTATTCTACTCTCCTTATTTCACCTTTTGTGTTGTTAATGACCTTCAAAGAGTGACACTGCTAGAGTAAGGACATGTGATATAGATTTCTATTACTTAGTGCGCACAGATCAGAGCTGCAGTCCAGTCTCAGAACTGCCTCTGGACACTAAGACCGGGCTTAGCTGAAAAGTAAGACCATGACTCAAACAGCCTTCAAATTCATTGGTAAGCATCTGATGAAGTTGTTTACTTTCCCTTTTTAGGACTACAATTGCTAAAATGTAACTCCAACCTCCAGGAGCAATGAATTTCACTAAGAAATCATCGTTTTTTATGGCAAGTCAACCACGACACAGCTGCAAATATTCGTCGAGCCCTGTTTAGTAATACATGCTGATAGATACTGTGGAGAATTCAAATACAAGTCAGAGGGACCTTTACAACAGGAAAAAGCCAGTCTACTTTAGAGGTTAAAATTTACATTGGTAATAAAGAAGGGAGGAAGGAGAAGATGGGTGACAGAGAGAACAAAACAGTAAGGAATATTTAGAGGACCATTATATCAATACAGTGCAAATAAGGATTCCTAAAATGGAAGATAAAAAAATATGACAAGCATCTGCTGACAGGAGATTACAATTTGTTTTAAAATAAAGCTAAGTCTGGATTCTAACTTTAAAATCAGGAATAAAGGAATGAGTAACTTTCATGGAATGTATTCATGGAATGTATTCATGGAATATACTCCTCAATAGACCACCAACCTCTGTGTGTAGAGGACACAGAAAGGAGAGGACCTGGTGACAGGAAGCCCATTGAAGGATGTGAGAGGCATTATTAAGGAAAGAGCAAGAATCATCAAATTTACTGAAAGATATGATGGAGTAGTCAAAGCAGAATAAGAGTCCAACATGGTTTTGAGGATTTACTACCAGATTAGAATTGCCATTGGATGTGGGAAGCCGACAGCCCCCCAGTGTCTGACAAGGCCACATTGCCCTGCTCAGCACTGGATATTAGGGGTGTTGCCTTATGGTTGGTCATGTAATATCTCCTGCCTCTAAGAACCCATGTGCCTTTCCTCCTATAGGAGACAATATACTCACTGCATTTATGGCAAGTTCCTGTATACCCCAATGAGCTAACTACGCAGCCAAAGACGGGTAAGATCTCCTAAACGAGGGGAGACAACCTAAGCCAGGCGGTAGTTCCGTGGGGAACCCCTGAACTGAGATATTGGGGACTCAAGCCCCTTTGGAAACTGAGGCATAAGCCTTTGGCCACATAGGCCTAAAAAAGCCAGTCTGTGAGAAACAGACAGCCTCTGTGAGAAACTGGTGCTATCGTTCGTCCTTGCCTGTGCAGCTGTGAAAGGTTTCCTTGGAGACCAGGAGACCAAGGTCTCTCGGCCATGAAAGTTCTGATAAGAGGCAACTTACTGACCATAAGTTATTTTAATTAACAGCCTTGTTTTAACTCTTTATTCTGTACATTGCTAGCAACAGATACTGAAGCTTTGACTGAGAAACAGATGTTACCCTCTATTACAAAAACATGCAGCTCTTTGTAAGATAGAAAAGGTTTGAAACTCCTTTTGCTACTAAGTATTATAATCACATAAAAATAGTTTCTTGCCTAAACTCTTGACAATAGTTCAAGTATATGCCCTGTAAGGTAGCCATGGTAACCACTTTTTAGATGATAAGTAAAATCCTTGAACAGGCCACAGTGTACCCTGGAAAGATACAATTACAAAAAAGTAAAAGTTCTGAGTAAGGAAAAACATCATGGTCATGTGAAACATAACTTGTAATTAAGATAATAGTCAAAAGCCCCTATAAAAGGAGCTAGGCTTTAACAATAAGGTGTGACACTTCTGAGAACCTCTTTCCGGTGTCTCCACCTTTTTTCTGCCTTTACTGTAATAAAGATTTTCTGTCTTTCGTATCGCCGACTCCGTGTCCACCTTCTTGGGACCCTGGTCAGCGGGGGCTGGCCCCCCGCAATTGGAGAGAATTTTGGGTCAAGATGGCACAGTAGGTAAACACTGTGCTCAACTTCTCATGACCACATCACAATTACAACTAAACTACAAAACAACCATCATTGCAAATCACCTAAAATCTTGCTGAACCAAAGCTCTACAACTACAGATATTCAGAAGAAGCCGCCCTGAGACTGGTAGGAAAAGCAGAATGGAGAGCAGGCTGGTCCCACCCCACGTGTGATCATTAAATATCAGGAGGGATATCTTGGCTGTGGAGGTCTCCCCCTGAGGAGTGAGGGGTCCCAGTCCCTGCCCAGCCCAGGGTTCCTGTGCTGAGAAGTCCCTACAATTTCTGGCTGTGAAAACCAGTGGAGATTGTGACAGAATGAGACAGAGGTGGACTGGAGTCCCAGGTGCTCCTCTTAAAGGACCCACGCAAGGACTTACTCACTGATGGAATCACTGACTCTGAGCCCCAGTGCTGGGAGGCACCAGCTGGAGAGGTGGAAAGGACATACAGGGAGGAACTGAGTTTTCTGACTTCAAGACGAGAGCTGGAGGGACAGCTTCTTCCCAGATGAAGGATGCCATTGTTTCTTTGATGAGTCTTCCCCTCCCTGCATGCAAACACAGGTGGGCGCTATATCTGAGTCTCCATCAAGCTGACTATCACCATTCCTTTGCCCCACCCTGGTGATTCTGAGACTCTGCCCCACCCAACTTTCAGGCCACCCAAAGTGCTTCCAGTGTCTTTTTTTTGTACAAACCGTCTGCCTTGGCTCATGCTGCAGACTTTCTTAGGGTCTCCCAAAGGTTCACAGAACCCAGATAAGCAGCCTCTGGCTTGAGCGTGTCCATTCTTCTGGCTGAGCAGCCCTAAACCCAGCATTAGCAGCAGCCAGCGTTAGTTCACAGCTTGGCCTCTCAAGGTACTTCCAAGCATGACACAGGCAGTGGCCACCTGCGGATTTCTTTGTGGCTCCTGCCAGCTGGCCCTGGGTGGGGCACAGACTGGAGCTGAACTTGACATGCACTGAGTCCCCTCGCAGGTGGCCCTGTGGCTGGCGACCCCAGCAGCCAAGTTCTAAATGAGCTGGAGCAGCACGTAGCCACCTCCAAGGATGACACACCCAAGGGGCAGATTGGGCAGGCAGCAGAATCCTGCTGAGGCAGACCCTGCTCTGTGGGCTCAGCCCCTGCACCACAGCTCCTCCACTGTAGTCACAGCCAGTCCTCACAACCAGTGAGCCCAAGGGTCAATCCACTTCACTGATGTGCAAACAACAACAAAGGCTCAACTACAAGAGGAAGACACACACAACCTATACAAGGGACACACCTGGAATGTGTGATTCAAGTGACCACGAAGCCTGTGCCTCTGAGCCCCACAGCCCACCTACTACATAAGGCCACTCTACTAAGACTGGGAGACATAGCAGCTCTACCTAATACATAGAAACAAACACAGGGAGGCAACCAAAATGGGGAGACAAAGAAACATGTCCCAAATGAAAGAACAGAACAAAGCTCCAGAAAAAGAACTAAATAAAAGGAAGACAAGCAATTTACCAGATGCAGAGTTCCAAACACTGGTTATAAGGATGCTCCGTGATCTCAGGGAGAACTTCAACAAAGAGATAGGATCATAAAAATGGAGATGGAAACCATAAAAATAAAAAATAAAAACAGTCAGAAATAAAGAATACAATAATGGAAATGAAGAATACATCAGAGGAATCAACAGTAGATTAGATGAAGCAGAGGACTGAATCAGTGATTTAGAAGATAAGGTAGCAGAAAACACCCAATTGGAACAGTAAAAAAGAAAAAAGAATCCAAAATATCAAGTTTACCAACACTCACATGATAATGGTACTAGACGGAGAAGAGTGAGAGAAGGAATTGAAAATCTATTTGAAGAAATAATCATGGAAAACTTCCCTAAACTGGTGAAGGAAATAGATATACAAGCCCAGGAAATGCAGCGTCCCAAATAAGATGAACCCAAAGAGGCCCACATCAAGACACATCATAAATAAAATGCTAAAGGTTAAAGACAATGAAAGAATTTTAAAAGCAGTTAGAGAAAAGCAGTTAGTTACCTACAAGGGAGCTCCAATAAGACTGTCAGCTGATTTCTCAACAGAAACTTTGCAATCCAGAGGGGATTGGGAAAAAATGTTCAATGCAATGAAAAGTAAGGCCCTATAACCAAGATTACTCTACCCAGAAAAATGATCGTTTAGAATCTAAGGACAGGTAAAGAACTTCCTAGATAAGAAAAAGATGGAGTTCATTGCCACCAAACCAGTATTACAAGGAATCTTAGAGGACTTCTTTAAGATAAATAATAATAATAATAACAACAACAACAACAATAATAATGCAATAACTACTTACCTGTCAACAATTACTTTCAATGTGAATGGATTAAATGCTCCAATCAAAAAATAGAGGGGTTGAATGGATAAGAAAACAAGACACTTTCGTATGCTGTCTACAAGAGGCTCACTTCAGATCAAAAGACACACACAGACTGAAAGCAAAGGGATGGAAAAGAATATTTCATGAAAATGGAAACAAATAAACAACAACAAAACGGAGGTAGCAATACTTATACCACACAAAATAAACTTTAAAACAAAGGCTATCACATGAGCCAAAGAAGGACCCCGTAATTCCACTTCTGGGTATTTAGTCAAACAAACCCAAAGTGGTTCTTCCATATGGTCACTGCAGTCTTATTTACAATGGCCAAGATATGAAGACAACCTGGGTGTCCCTGAATGGATGAATGGATTAAAAAAAGAAGGAGCATGTATACAATGGAAAATTACTCAGCCGTGTAAACGAGTGAAATCTTGCCAGCTGCAACAATATGGCTGGACCTAGAGGGTATTGTGCTGAGTGGAGTAAGTCAGACAGCGACAGACTAATGTCAGATGATTCCACCTATAAGTAGAATCTAAAAACAAAATAAACAAATGAAATAGAAACATACTCATAGATACAGCGAATATTTGGATGGTTACCAGATGGGAGGGAGGCTGGGGGTAGGTGGAAACGGGAAGGGATTAAGAAGTACAAATTTGTTGTTACACAGTAGTCAGGGGATGTAGGCTACAGCATAAGGAATAGAGTCAATAATATTGTAATAACTGTGTATGATGTCAAATGGGTACTAGATCCATCAGGGTGATAGATGGGTGGGGTTTGGGAGCAGGGTGAAAAAGGTGAAGGGATTAAGAAACATAAACTGGTAATTACAAAATAGTCATGGGGATATAAAATACAGCACAGGGAATATAATCAATAATATGGTAATAACTATGTATAGTGCCAGGTGAGTACTATTGAATGACTATGATGTATACCTGAAACTAATATCATATTGTATGTTAGCTATATTTTAATAAAAAATCTTTTTTTTTCCAAAGAATTATCATTGAAATACTAAACAAGTCAAAATGAAAAACTGGTGTTTCGGTAGGAGATGGAAAGATCTTTGCACTGCTGAATTTAAGTTGGTGAAGACCCACGGCAGGCAATGTGTTTCCCATGCCACTGGTTTTCAGATTTGGGAGTCAGCTGTATCCCTCTGTGTTTGAATGTAACTGGTTTTTGTGTAAAATTGTTTCACAAGGGTTGTGCTTCAGGCCTGGTCACCTACCACCTTGGGCAGGTTATTACAACCCCTAGACAGGTGGCTTATGTGCTTAGGATGAGAAGTTTGTCAATGGCTTCCAAACTTTTGATTGCAAATCCTTATGAGTAACAAAATGTGAGCATGGAAACTCTGACACTGTATGTGTTTGTTTATAGTTGTATGTGTATACCGGGATACTATTTACAATCTGATGTGAATTTTTCACAATCCATACTGAAAATTGGACGAGATAACAAAGGTATTAACTTAATTTTCAGCACCTAGTCTCCACCACTGGGTTCCTTTTGTGTGCAGCCCACTTGGGACCACTGACTTTGGTGTGGCATTAGTCAGAGAAGCTTCTATTCATTCACTTGATTGTTAGGAAAGGCCAGGAAATAGAACACAGAGATGTCCTCACCAGAGTCAGAACTAATATGAACTCACTGTCTAAGAAATGTTTGCCTCTGGAACAACACTAATTATTCCTTGTATTAACAAGGTATTACCCAATTTTACTTTGTGTACTGAACAAGATTAGGTCTCCGTTAGAGCAACTCATGGCAGGATAACATATTTTTATATATTGATACTGGAGTGGATACTTGCCATTTTTTTCTTCTTCAGGAAAACCATCATTCTATGTGATTTTAGTGAGACAGTCAATAAAACAACCCCACCCTTCCAGCTTTGTAAAATTTTCGGCACACAGTGCGCATTCAATAAATGATAGCAATTATTACTATTGTTTTGATTATAATTACTTATTAGGATTTGTTGAGAGTCTCATTTTTACTCTATGGGATAAATGAGGGGTTGAGAAATTTTTTTCTGTGACGGGCCAGATAATCTGTTTTAGGTTTTGTGAAGGTTATGTTCTCTGCCCAACTACTTAACTCTGCCATGGTAGCACAAAATTGAACACAGATGATACATAGATGAATGAGTGAGGTTGTGTTCTAAGAAAACTTTATTTGTGAGGCAGATTGGATATGACCCTCAGGCCATAGATTGCCATTCCCTAGAATAAAATATACAAAATTTGCTGAATGTCAATATGTACAAGTGCATAGTGTTTGAGTGCATAAATATGCATACATATGTACCTGAAACTATTAACCATTTTCATGTGTAAATAGGGTGTTTGCTTTCTGACATTTGGAGCCAATCCCACCCTCACAGGCTAAGCAACAGAAGAATAATTAAATATACTGGTTCTGTCCAATGTCTCTTCTGTTTTCATTGCTTGGTTCTGCGCGACTCCCTGCTTATGTTTTGTGTTTCAGGAAAATCCGAGTAAAACTTTGATCCCCAATAGTTCTTGTCCAACAGGTCAGTTTCTTTCAGCAGAATTAATAGAGTAATTGTAGACCCTCTTTGTCTTCTTTCACATGTAAACTGGACCTTTAAAGCTTAAGTTTTGTCTCAACATAGGTTTACTGCACACGTTTTCTGTCTTCAAAACTACATAAATACATGTAATATTCTAACGTCGGTGGTTCTTTTAGTCTACAGCAAGTATCTTATCCTGGCGTGTGTTTCAGAATACTTACACTTCTTAATTACAGTAGGGCCATGAGTTCTATAAACTTAATTTGTTAATGTAGACTAAAACCCGTCTTCTAGATGGAAGTCCTCATAGCAAACTCACCTGTTATCAGTAAGCATTTGATACTGCTCTCTGCACGACCTCTGCCACATGTCTCCTTGCTGTTATTTCTCAAACAGACAAAAGAACTTGGATTTTCTTGGGGTCTCTTAGGATCTCTTAGGGTCTCTGTTTAATGATTTATCTCACACCACTTTTGACTTACAGAAGGTAATACTTTATTATTGTTTCTATCTTAATAAAAATAAAAAAGATTGTAGCACATTTTTCATGTTAAAAATATATTCTTTCTGTATACATTTTCTCTATTTATCCCTCCTTCTTTCAATGTGTATTCAAGGCATTCATGCCATTACGCATACAGGCATTTGTTATAGCAACATTTTCCACCCAGTCCTTGAAATAAACGCTTAGCAAGGCAATCTTTCAGTTGTCCCAGGAGGAGTAGTGTCTACTTTCTGTCATCACAGACCATCGCAGGTCCCACCCCAGCCTCATTTATTAATGCTTTGTCATAGGTGCGCTCAAAAACCTTTGTCTGCAATTTTGTCTCCACAAATTAGTGTTTAATTTTCTACAAGAAAATAAAAAAAACATGAGTGTATTTTGTAGCTCCAGGTGAATAAATTGATTCTCATCTCAGAAAACAATTACAGGGATGGCTTATTTCCTTGACAGATTGCTTCTTATATGTATAGTCATCAAGAACAGGAACACAAATGAAGATGTAATTACAACTGCTGCATAGTGTATTGCTTGCTTTTGTTTTTTATTCTTTTCTTTTTACTCATTGTCAAATAAAACATTGTTGAACTGTGAAAATTTTATTAATGGGGGTACCGGTTAAATATTCCATGGGAAACTAATGATGGCTGCAACTTCCTCTTTGCTCTGGGCATACAAAGGTGAGTTTACTTCCCCGCTCCTCGAATGTGAGTTAGGCCTGTGCCTGTGTCACCAGGAGGATGTAGTAGAAGTCACACTGTGCCAGTTTCAGGAGGGCTCTAAGCCCCCATTTCCTCCTGCTGGCAATGAGAGTGACCAACTCTCATAAAAAGTGACGCCCTGAAGCAGCCATGCTGTGGGGGGCCCAAGCTGTCCACGCCCTCCTGTCACTTAGTAATGACATGTTTGGAATCAAGTAGGTTCTTAATTCAGATACTGCCTTAAAAAAAGAACCAAGGTAGTTTACTAATTTACCGTTTTCATTAATTTTATAGCACGCATTTTTTTTCGTGCAGCTATGAATATAGAGATAACAGGTCTCAGTTTGGGTATTTCCTTAGAGCTGCTCATGAGCTTTACATGGCAGCCAGCGTAGGGCGGCCTAGTGGTCCTGCTAGCACCCTTGGCACAGCTGCCCCGTTTCTGATTGTATGGATATTACTTACCTGTAATTTCAACTTTCACTCTTAGCAGGTTTTCCATGGCTCTCATCACTGGATTTGTGAATTAGGGGAATGTTAGAAGGCGTGGCCTTGATAGGAATCACTAGGTTTGGAGAGCATGTTCCTTTAAGAAAACAAAGAAACAAAAAGACAGCAGTTTCACCTAGAAGGAACACCGAGTGTGATTACAATCTGGGAAACAGAGAGGTGAATATACAAAAGTAATAATACTTTACAGGTGATCTGATGGAAAAAATGTACAGTGTGCAAATTTGTGACATAAAAAAGCAATGCCAATTCTATCCACAGGCGTGGTATCCAGTACACACTTTATATATTATTATTATTATTTACATTATGAACAGTAATAGTAACTCTCCATCTGTTGAACCCAAATCCAGTGCTGGCGATACACTACACTGCTTTTACCTGAGAGATGAACAAGGAATTATGAATAAAATATTTCCAAAAGTTTCCATCCCAAACTGATGATCTCAGAGTGGGATGGTACTTAGGTAATCCACGTCTCATGGAAAGGCAATAACTAGATTATAAAATGGGATGGCTCCTCCAACAGGAAACCTGCCAGCGACAGTCTCCAGAGGCTTCATGTGGGAAGACAGAAATATTTCAGGGTCCTCCTTGACATCTGGGTGCTAACGTCAGGGGGGCGGCGTTGTCTCACAACAAAAATCCCTGTTGTGCTTCTGGATGGGCATTCGTGCCGAACAAGCTTGTGTCATCAAGGCAGGTCTTACAATAACGCATCACAACTGCTAACGCATGTCTCTGAGAGGTGTCTACTCTGGTCAGCCTTCCCGAACAGGGTCACTTGTAATTTCACTTTAATTGTGAGTGTGGAGATGAGAGAACTGGAAATGTGACTTTTAAAGCATTTGAAAATAATTTGAATCCCTCAGTTTTTGAAATTTTACTTCAAATGTGCTCCCTTTATTCTCTCATAGGTAACATATATATATAAATCTGTAGACCAGCACTTTGGGAAATTATATCACAATTGGAATTAACAGTCTGAGTTCAATGTGCCTGTATAGCTCAAAGTTTTAAAGTTAAAAACCGTCCCACAGAGTAATGAGTGGAGGTAGGATAAAATGAACGAATGCACGGGGATCAGTTAGGTAGCACTTAGGTTGTAATTGTTACACAAAGGAAGAACCTCCTTGTGGCGTAAGTTTGAGAGACAAGCAGCGATAAGGAAGTCCAATAGATTTCTTCATTGCAGGACTTCTCAGAGCCTTCGATATGCTGGTCTACATTACGGTCCTCTAGTACCGGGTAGTGTTCTGCAAAGTTGGGCAGCAAACAACTGAACTTTAAGAATAGCAAAAATGTGTTTAATTCATCAGTTTAGCCTCCAGCGTCCTCATAAATCTGACACATAACTGATACTTAACAGGTAACAGTTGACTGAACTGAAATACTCCCTGAGTTTCAGTTCCTGTGCTACTGCCAACTAGCTTTTTGTCACTTGAAGTATACAGCCTCCACTGTGAAGCTGTTTCTGTTACGTAACATAAACCTTTAGAAAACCCAACAACAAAGGAAGCACAAAATAAACAAATATTCAAATGCTCTGAAACTATAGCTAATTGAAGCGCTGCAAATTTTCATCTAAACTTTCTTTATAGCTCGAGATCGGGAGAAGAGTTTGTTGCTCAAATGGGCAAGTTGTGTCCAATACAGGAGGATTAACTGTCTCACTGTTTCATCCCATCTGTTTTATTATCTCTGACTGTTTTCTTTGTAAATTATGCTTAATATACACTTGTCCACTTTTAATAGACTTCATTCTAGAAGGGATATTGTGTTATATTTTGTTTTTAAGCTCATTCCGAGTAAATTATAAATCTCTATCTCTTGTGTTCATTACAACTGAAAATAAATGTAGAAAAATATTCTGTTTATGGCTAGTGAATACTTACATACCAGGTGCTGTCCTGCACTTAGTACATTTTTCATAGTATCTAATTTTATTTAATTTTCCCAATATTGTATGAAATAGATATTACCATCTCTGTTTTCTTTTTTTTGAGGGCAGTGTCACTGGCCCTCATATGTGGGACCCGAACCAGGGCCACTGGCTTCCCAAGCCAGCGCTTAACCCCCGGGCCACTCGGCCGGCCCCATCTCTATTTTCTTCATGAAAAAAGTTTTAGGAACAGAAACAGTAAGAAAAGTTTTCCAAGACATAGCTACAAAATTACAGAGCTGAAAGGTAGACTTGGTTTTATTCTGACTCCACATCACATACTCTTCCATAACAAATAATAGAAATTTGCAACATAAAAAAAGTTCCTCTCCTCTCCTGGTTTCATTATTTTACTTTGAGACATCAAGGGAATGAAGAAAACATCTTCTATAGTAAAATCCCTCACCTCATCATGAATCTGTACACTGTCCCAGTTTTATTCCCAAAGTGATGGATGAGTTCAAACAGACACAAGGTGAAGGATTGGAATATTAATATCTGAGGCCTCAAACGGTTTCCTCCATCCTCTGACAGTATTGAAGAAGCTTAAACTAATGTTAGCAACAAGGTCTTTGAAAGGTCACTCACCGTGGGGAAGGGATCGATACGACGCTAGCACCGTCCTTCTTGCTTACTGCTTTCCACTTCTATGTCCAATGTGTAGAACCCTAAAGAGCTAATAAATATTATTTCATGACACTGCCTATGAATTTTACATATTCATCCTTTATTGTTCCATCAGTCACTACATTGATGCCTCCATTCATTCCACAAATGTTTACTGAGGCCCTATCATGTGCCGGCACTGTTGCGGCCTCTGCAGTACATCAGGGAATAAAAAGACAAAAATCCATGACCTAACAGCGTTCACATTTTGATGCTGGGGAGACGGACCATAAATAACAGATACGTTAATTATATAGCACATGAAAATGTTATAAGTACCGTGGGGGGAAATAACTCAGAGAAGGCAGAGAAGACGTTTTGGGGGACAGAGGTGGGCTTTCAATTGAGTCTTCAGATCAGGACTAACTGGGACGGTGACATTTGAGCAAATGCATGAAAGAGGTGGAAAAAGGAGCCCGTTGAATGTCTGAAGGCAGAGCATTCCAGGTGGAGGAGACAACACAGTGGTGGTGTGTTGGAAGTGTACCAGTGAGGAAAAGAGGGAGAGAGACATGGGAAGCCACCAAAGACACAGTGTGCCAGAGGTGGCCCTACTCGCCGTGCATGTGGCCGGGCTTCGGGCTTCCTTGACCCATAGAGTATGGTGCGAGTGGCGCTGCATGACTTCCGAGGAGAGGTCATCAGAGGCATGCGCCCTGGCTGGTCTCTTGGGGTCCTCAGTGGCCCTCTCCTCTGTTTGTCGAGTGTCAGTGCGCGTTGACCGCCAACACATCTCTTCTGTTTTAAGTGGGGACTTTTCTGTAAGCATTAAGGCTGTATCAGTCTTTACTTTTCATATTGATAGCTTAAATGATCATCAGTAACGCCATGTTTGTTTCACTTGCTACATGTGGCCACACGTTTAATTATATAAGCTATGGACACCAGTGAGTCCAACCAGCCTATAAAGTGGGCTTTGCTTTACAAGAGGTGCAGTTGGCTGATTTCTCTCTGCTGTATGTCCTCATGCGTTTATTTTTTTATCAAAACACAGATGTCACAGTCCTGTTATTTTACCCCGAAGGATGCTGCTGTTAAATATAATGTAAAATCTCCAAAAAAATAATGCACAATGATACACACATTCAACTAGTTTTGTATGTAAATGGTTGAAATGAGCTCCCCAGGGACTGTATTAGCTATTAAATGTTCCCTTTTCAAATGAACAGATAATATGCCTTGTGGTTGGATGTAAAACCTGCTTCATGACGCAAAGGCTTGGGACTAAAACCATGCTTTTCATCCTTTTCTCTTCCAGTGTATAAAAGATAAATTTAAGTTTTAACTTTCATGTTTTACTCATTATTAAGGATTGATAATACACACAATGCATGTGAAAGCTAATCATCTAAGAGCAGTTATAGGTTCACAACAAATTGAGAGCAAGGTACAAACACTCCTCATATGCCTCCTATCACCAGGTGTTATCTCCCTGTCAACAGCCCCTACCAGAAGGTATATTTGTTACATTAATGAAGCCACAGTGACACGAACAATCACCCAGAGGCCCCAGAGTACCTTAGAGTCCGCTTTTGTACATGCTATGGGTTTGGACACGTCTATGATTACATGCACCCCTCCTTATAGTACCTTACCCAGTATTTCCACTGCCCTAAAAGTCTTGTGTGATCTGCCTGCACATGTCCTTCAATTCTGAATGACATTTCCCAAGGTTAAGAATTCTAGGTTGGTGTCTTTTCTTTCCTCTCTCAGCAGTTTAAATATTCCACCTCACTCTCTTCCTGTTTCCATAGTTTCTGGGAACTCAGATATAATTGCTATCTTTGCTCCTGTGTAGGGAAGGTGTTTCATTCCTTTGGCTTTTTTCAAGATTTTTTGTAACTTTGATTTTCTGCAGATTAAATAAGATGTACCTAGGTGCATTTGGGGATTTTTTTTTTTTGCATTTACCTATTAGTAATCTCTGAGCTTCCTGGATCTGTGGTTTGGTATCTGACATTGACTTGGGGAAATTCTGAGTTATTATCACCTCGACTGTGTCTTCTGTCCCGGCCTTTCTTATCCGGGCATTCCCGCCACATGTAGGTTAAAGTTCCTGTTGTAGTCGCACGGTTCCTGGGCGCTTCTCCTCCTTGTGTGTGTCAGCTTCGGTAGTTCCCACTGGGCGCCTGGAAACGCAGGGACGCTCTCTAGCCGCGTCCGGCCTACTCGGAGCCCACCCAGGGCGGTTTCATTCCCGGGACAGCGTTCTCCAGCGTTTCTTTCCTGTTCTTCGTTAGTGTTTCCATCTCTCTGCTCGCATTCCCACCTGATCTACTTCACCCTTTAGGTCCCTTAGCATATTAGTCATAATTGTTCTAAATTCTCAGTCTGATAACTCCAACATCGCTGACCAGCTGAGTCTGGTTCTGATGTTGGCTCAGTCTCTTCAGATTGTCTTTCCTGCCCGTTAGCGTGCCTTGTGATCGTTTTCTTGGTCACCAGCATGATGTCCCAGGTACGGGAGGTGCTGTACGCAGGTTTCTGCCTCAGTAAGTTGTTATTCTCTGGATTCACCTGGTGTCTCTCCAGTGGGTGGCTGGGGAGGAGTAGCTTTCCCTGTGCCCTCTTCTCTTTTATAGATCCAAGAAAATGGCTGATTTTTCAGTTTGTTTATTTCGTTTTTCACTTGTTGTTAGGATGGAGTGACAATTTCCAAGCTCCATACATGCCAGACCAGAAAACAGAAACCGTATAACTATTATTTTAATAAGCCTTACATTATTGCCAGAAAATGCAAACACACGTTCGTTCTTTTACAGGTCTTTGTGTATCTTATGTAAATGCATGTTTATATGCTTCGCCCTCATTTGTACAATGTTTCCGTTTCTTATTCATGTGCCCAAGCTCTTCTATATAGGATGGTACTCTTTTTATTTTTTACACACGGTGCAGATATCTCCCTTCAGACTACTGTCCTACCAGTTTGATTATGCTTTCTTTCTGCGCACAGTAAATAACTCTGTAGTATTCTACATGTAGTGGTAGTGTAGTAAATACACTGGGAAAAGATCTCACTTGTCCCTTTAGAGAAGAATGTGAGGAAGGACCTCACCCAATCCCACACTTTCTTGAAACCACACACACACACACACACACACACACACACACACACACACGCAGTGTGTGCACGCGTGTTTGTGTATACATGCGTATATGTGCATGCATGCATTCCGTATTGGAACCGACGTGCGTAAGTGGGGATATGAGTGTCCCGCACGCCCTGGCGTGTCTTCCTGGTCACAGATGAGACCCTCGGTGCGGGCTTTCTCAGCACGTGGTGCGCACGCACACCTCCCGGGCTGGGTTTATTCTCCCCCACCCACATCTATGCCCATCTCTCCTTTACTCAATGGCGTGCACGCCTACGTTCCCAGAACCCTCAGGTCAGAGCTGTGCTTCCACTCTACGTGTTATGGTATCTCACTGGCGAACATGCAGTGCCACACTCTCCTTTCATGTCCCCAGATGCCAGAGTCTCTATCTCTCATTTGACACTCGCGTGAATATTTGGTAACCTCTGTCAACCCAAACCAAACCCTACTCTCGAGGAGCTTATATTCCAGCCTTAGGTTTGTCTGCCCAGAGCCCCACGGAGGGCATGGCACACAAAATGCACCCATTCAATGTTTGTGGCCTGTTTACGGTTCTGTCCCCCTGTGCAGGCCAGATGGCATTCAAATGCAGAAATCTCACTTTCATAGGTATAATGAACTACTGACTCACCAGAATCATGAAGTTACTGGAAATTACGTTGCATTAAGGCTTGTTGAAAGAAACAGTTATACTTAGTATTAAAAAAAAAAAGTTAGGTGGGAAGTGGGCAGAGATGCCATCCAAGTCAAATATCTCAAGGATCTTTAGAAGTAGATTGACATTTTTTCTGTGTAGCCCCAGGTCACAGGAGAAAGGTGTAAGGATATTTCTAGGCAGTGTCAGAATATTTTCCCTCACACACACAGGGTGTTAGGATGGAATGAGCTGTCCTGGGAAGCGTTTAACACCTACTTTTGGAGCTATTCAAACCATCAATGCAGGTGCTCTTAAATGAATAGAAGCCTTGAATGAGAATACAGTGTCTAGCAGTGGTTCTTAAGATTTTCATGTTAAAGAGTAAACTTTCCCCTACTAGGATTATTGGCAAGGATAAAAGGACTTAACATCACACTAACTGTATCATTGATAAATCGTGAATCACCACCAGAGAATAACAGGGCTTGAAAAGCATCCATAGTTGTCACTGACCTCATTTTTTTTTTTTTTGACTCTTCATCATCCAACTACTGTTTGACTAAAATGACTTATTTCGTTGAGTGCAGTCTTTCAATTATTCACAGTTGGGGCAAATAAAACATTTTCAGAACTATCTTGCAATATGACTGTACCGATTGCCTGAAAAAAAAGAGTTACTCCAATATCCATTTCACAATGGTCTCAGCGTTCTGTTTAACAGGCACTGCTAGTAACAACATACCCTTAATTGGGACAAAAAAATACAAAATCCACTCAAAATCTGGAATTGCAGGTGCATTGCTGCTCAGGTAGGCATGTCACCCTGGTTGTAACATCTGACCTTTGACCTCAACCTGACTTTAATTGTACAATTAATGAACATATAGTAACAGAGATACAGCGTCAGGAGCGCAGCTTTGTAATTTATATTTAAACTCTCTCAAAGTTTTCATTTATTATTGGAAAATGAAAACGTCTCTCATAATTGTCCTGTGGGTTGTAACACTAAAATCCCTACCTGAACTTCAGAACTGAGTTTGCCCTGGAGAGTGGCCAAATCTGAGGGAGCAATTACTGTTTTACAGTTTCTGTATTTCCGCCCCAGGGCCTGGCAGATTGCGGGCATGCTGCTGACACTATCTCCGGGACGGAAGGCCTCCAGCTGGAAGTGCGTGTAAATCCGAGCTGCTGAATTTACTACAGCGTTGAGTCTTGGCCCTGTTGTGGAGAAAACAAATGGGTGTCAGCCGAAGCCTGTGGGGTCACAGAAACGTGGTGGCCGGGCCTTGAAGGCCTCTGTGAATTGAACACTTCCTTCTTCCCCCCTGGACCCCAGTTACCACCTGCCCAGTTTAAATCCAGGAAACAACAGCGACGGCAATCTGCCAGCCGCCTCTCCTTCGGAGAATGGGGCACGTGGCTCAGCATGGGGCAAGGTGACAGCCTTGGCTCTGACTCGGCTTTCAGCCTTTTGTTGAAGGCATTACTCATAATTGGACTACTTCTTGGTAATTGGACTTCCTCTCTGTGCAAAAGCCACGGGGGAGCATCCCCCACGGATGGAGCAAACCTGGAGGTTGCTGGCTAGCTAGCAAATGCAAAATGAGGTAGTTTGCTGGGAGCTAAATGTACTTGGTTAAATGTGGGTCACCAGTATACAGCCACAGAAAGACTCACATGCCAGTTTATTTGCTCATGGTGTTCTGGGAAATGGAATCCTTCAGAGAGAGGGGAAGAAAAAGCACGGACTTTCAACTCGGTTGAAGTTAATGAAACTAACCAGAGACTGGCAACACAGCAAAATCGTGAATCTTGTGAGACAAAAGATGCTGCACAGTAGGTACAGGGGCTCATGGCTTGTCATTCATTATCTGAAATGACAAGACAGCGACCCATCAAGTTAATGGAAATTACTTTCTGTAAAGTCTGGATGGTATGGCAGCATGACGTTAAGCTCCAAAATGCATATATGGACAATTACCTTTTTTTTCTCAAGTTATCATTGGAACACCCCACTGTCCTGCTAGGAAATAATCTCGTTCTGTCCGTCTGTCCTGTCACATGGAGCGAGGCCCTGAATTTGAACAGTGCATGGTGCCCCTGCTTCTCGATGCCGCGCGATGACAGTCAAGAAGCTGGTCATGTGGCTGAAGGCCCAGCAGGGGGGCCCATGAGGATGCGGCCAGAGCCCACCGCAGATCTTGCCTCCATAGGCTGTCCTTACTGTACACACTCCCCCGTGGGGCAGCGGGACTGGGCTCCGACGAGCTGGAGCCCGTGACTCTGCCTCTCTGGGCAGCACGGGCTGCTTCCTGGGCTGTGCTGAGGCCACACCGCGAGCTGGGGACCTGCTGGTTACATGAACGTGCGTTCCTCGCTGCACCCCGGGGCAGGGCCCTGACTCTCCCGTCTCCAGCAGCCTGCGTTTCTCCCTATGTTGACCACCTTTTACTTTCCAATCAGTTATGTCTAATTTCAGAGTAATAAATGGCCAACACTTATCAAAGAGGGCAAAATGTGACATTCAAAGGCCAAATAAAAACCAGTGTCTCTGATTTAAAGATAGACAGAAACAGGGCCGGTCAAGTGGCGCGGTGGTTAAGCACGGGCCTGGGAAGCCAGCGGCCCCAGTTCGGGTCCCACATAGGAGGGCCAGTGACACTGCCCTCACACACACACAAAAAATTAATGAAATGGCGATAATTTACCTGATAAAGACTTCAAAGTAATGATTATAAAAATGCTCACTGAACTCTGGAGAAGGAAGGAGTAAGACAGAGAGAACTTCAACAGAGAGAAAATATAAGAAAGAACCAATCAGAGCTCAAAAACAAAACAACAACAACAAAACGCCAGAAGGAATAAACAGATTAGATGATGCCAAAGAAAGGCTCAGTGATCTGGAAGACAGTGACCTGGGGCGCGCATGCACTGGGATTCCGGGCTGCCCCACGCCAGGCCACCTTGGCACGGTGGCTGGAGGTGGGGCATGCCAAGGCCAGGGCCCCCACACTAGAGAGAGTTCCAGCAGCTCCCCGCCTATTTGGCAGATGCTTTAGGGTCTGTAAGTGCATCTCCTTCACATACAAGCCAGATGCCCTTTAAACTGCTGTGTTTTATGTTTTATTTTACTTTTTGTTGTTGTTATTGTCCCCAGGGTGGGTGAGTCTACACATGGGCCTCTCAGTTACGTCTCTTCCTACAGCCGGTCTCCACATCAAATGTGGGTGCCCACTGTTACCGTGTCTCCTTCTCCCCTACTCTCCTCTGTGTCATCCCTCTATCATTTGTTGTGCAGAAGCTGCCCAACCAGCCCTCGGTTCTTTTTCAGGAGGAATTTGCCCCGTCTGTGGATGTACACTCTCAGTGTGCCACGGGGGCAGGTGAGCTCAGTGTCTTCCCACCGTCTTGGACTGGCCTTAACAAGATACAATTCTCGTTGGCAATTTTCACTGTTTTCTTTTGTAATCACTTCAAATATATTCTCATATTCCCTTCTGGTGTGCAAAGTTTCTGCTAAAACTCAGCTGTGCATTTCATGGGATTTTTCCTTATATGTGACTATTTGTTTTTCCCTTGCTTCAGGATTTTCTTTTCATGTTTAACTTTTGCCATTGTAATTATATGTCTTGGTATAGATTTTTTTTTTTTCGTTCACCTTGTTTGGGACTCTCTGTGATTCCTGGAATTGGATATCTGATTCCTTTCCCAGGCTAGGGAAATTTTCAACCATTATTTTTCCAAATAAGTTTTCTCCTCCTTTTCTTTCTTTTATCCTTCTGGGAACACTAAAATGCAAATGTTAGTATTCTTGATGTTGTCCCAGAGTTCCCTTAAAATATCCTTGCCTTCATGATGTTTTCTTCCTTTTTCTTTCTTTCTTTCTTTCTTTCTTTCTTTCTTTCTTTCTTTCTTTCTTTCTTTCTTTCTTTCTTTCTCTCTCTCTCTCTCTCTCTCTCTCTCTCTCTCTCTCTCTCTCTCTCTCTCTCTTCTTTTCTTTTTTTCTGCTGTTCTAATTAACTGAGTGTTGCCCACTACGCTGTCATCATCTTCTCCTTTTTCTTCTTCTTCTCCTTCTCCTTTTCCTTTTTCTTGCTTTAACTAACAGTGAACATTCTGAACTTTTGATAGCAGAGGTATATTGAGATAAAGAAGAGGTCATTGATAAAAATTAATTGTAATGTTAATCCCACACGGAATTTCTTACTAAGACACGTGCAGTCACACCTACCTGTATGAAGCAGCTTTTGCCCTCAGCTACGTAGGCCCAGTAGTGCACGCAGTAAATTAGAACATATTTGCTTAACTATGTCATGGGGCTTCATCTTCATTTTACTCATTCTAACTACAGAGGTAAAATTAGACTTTCCAGTAAAGAACACAGTGGATGGATGGATGGATGAATGAATAAACTTTTAAAAAGCTGTCTGTATCATCTTGTGTGTTACCAGGTAGTAAATATCCCTAAATCCGTTTTTCCATTTTTAAAAAGTCACCTAACTTATGTCTGATAAATGTAAACAAACTTGTTTTATGCTGTCATTTAAAAGCTCTGGGAAATGCTTTGATTTCCTTTTACTTGGTCCGATGTTTCAAGCCTCTGCCTATCTTTCAGAAGTGTCTGTCCGACTAGAACTCTGCCACAAAGATATTTGCAAGGATATCTTCTGCTGCCAGGTATAAAAGTGAGGCAAATGCCACAATTATTTTTACCCTTCAGGAGAAACCTTCTGTGAAAATTCTGATTGCATTTGCTGTGTAAGACTCCCTCTCATATTTATTAACCGAAAGGTTTGGGTCAAATCAGCCACATGCACTCTCTGTAGTTTATCAGCAGAAGGATTCTTTGAAAGATGAAATTGCTGACTTCTAAAATACAATGGGGAAAAAAAGCCACGTAGTAAAAATGTGAAAATGGTGATTTTCTTGGGAAATGTAAAATTTTAGCAAATTAAACATATTACATTTAAACTCATTTGTATTTGAGACTGGATTGTTTATGTGTGCTTGAAAAACCTGTTGTTTGTGTGTAGAGATAAGAAAATTGAAGAATCACAATTACCCATAATAGCATTTTGTGATTCCTGGAATTTTAAACTACTCAAAAAACATTGGTGAAATCAAGCATGGAGAAAATACTGCATTATTAATAGTATACTTAAAGGTAAACAAGGTCTTCAATGTCTTTATAAATCATTTTTAGTCATCAGAATCCTTCAAGCATCAATTCAGTGTATTTTAAGATGCACATTCATTATCTCTGAATGTGATTTTCCACATCTCTCATTTTTCTTCTCTACATTTTCGTTTGGGGAAGGATGTAGAATGTAGAAGTGATCTCTCTCACATGTCTCCTCTCACTTAGACAGGGTTAAATTTTTACGGTTAAATAATGGTTTGCAAATTATAATCTCTCTCCCATCAGCCCTTGGGCCTCCAATTGCCCCTGTGCTCAGTGGTCACAAGAGCCGTGCACCTTCTGCCTCCATCTCCCGGCCGGGACCCTGAGTTTCATCTTCTGTCCCGCCTGTGCCCACCTCACATCACTCTCACACCCCTTAATCCTACCTAAAGCTTTCTGACAAGGTCCCCAACCCCTCCATTCCCACTGGCACCTCCTCAGTTCAGGTCCTTATGACCATCAGCGTTCCCCCTGCCCCAGGTTTCTCAGAAGCTTCCTACATTTTCTCTGTGTTCTTGTTTCGTCTGTCTCCTGAGCATAATAGTCATGGCTGCCTTTAATTTATATATGTTATGAGCCAGGCCCTGGGTTGAGATTTTATACGACTGCGTTGAATCGCTACTGCAAGCAAGCCCGGGCATAGGTGTTACCATCCGACTTGTCAAAAGCCCACACTGAAGGTTGCGTAGGGCTTTGCTGTAAATTAAAACTGTGGTTGGGATGCAGTTGTGTCTGTGTCTGAAGCGTGAGCTCTAAACATCCCCACGTGCGCCTTCCACTGCTGTCCCAGGAGCTGGTTTGTAAACCATGATGCTGAGCATACGCCGCTATCCTGAGCTCAGCTCTTCTGTGGGTCCCAACACGTCTTGGTTTCAGTATAAATTCTTTAGTGTGATATCTAGGCCCTCGGTTATCTGATTCTCTTCTGCGTTTCTGGACTATTCTCGTTTCTACCATTTTCCCATTGCTCTTTATACTGCAGTTAGTCAGGAATACGGGATCTGCTTGTAGTTCCTGCCCAGAACATGATGGTGTCTTTGCCTTTGCCTGTCTTCTTAGCCACACCCTCAGCTCTGAAGACTTTTTGATCTTCCAGGGAGAGCTGGTGCCTGGCTCCTCTCGGCCTCTTCCAGGGCAGGGCCTGTGGGCTTTCCACCGTTACAATCACCAGGACCTAGCACTATGCCCTACTCACACGGAAATTAAACACACATTTTTTTTTAAGTGAATGTAAACACACTTATTTTCCACTGGGATTTTTGAGTCATTGATTCTCTGAACAACCTTACTCTCTTTTTCCATTTTGGAGAGGTAGGTACAGTTTCCCCAAATGATCCTGTTTGTCCAACACAACCAGTTTATTTGGTCAAAGCATTTGGACTGGCTTCTCTGCCTTCAGAAACATCCCTTTGCCGGTGCAGAAAGCTTACAGCATGTCTTCCTTTGTGGAATTACGTTGGGAGCTAACTACTAGTCTGTTGGATTCTTTCTTGCAAAGCTACCCTTTGAGTCACCACCAGGATTACTTTTCTCAGTGACATGTGATTCTTTGTTTGCACATTCCCTGCCCTTGACCATATTTAAAAACCGAACTGCTTATGTCTCTTCCCTTTTAAAGCTATTATCATTTAGTTCATTTTTTTTCGTTAGACCCTTATTTGAAATTTCTGGCTGTAACACTTTCTTATAATTTCTATTTCTACCCCAGATTTCTGCTTTAGCTCAGTGTTGCATTAATAAGGCTGGGCAAAGTTTCAACAGCATTTAATCTTACATTTTTAATTATTCCTCACATTCTACTGTCCTGACACATTTACTGTAATAAAGGAAAATCATTAATTCACTTAGAAACGTGTGAAAACTATAGTTTTCTTTTGATTAATTTTCATATTCCCCATTACTTTGCTGTTAATTTACTAGGCAGTCAAGAGAATGAGGGTGAAGAATGCATTATTTTCCTTTGTTCACGAAGAACTGTCTTAGAAACCAAATGGGCTGAAAGTATTTGCATTTTGAAAACCTTTCAAGGAGAGGACGATACTTCCTCATGAAGATGCTTTCTGGTCTCATCCCCATGTTTCTTCTTTACCTAAACATACCATACCCTTCTCTACCTTCACTGAGAAAAATACCAGAAGCTTATAAACAACAGACATTCATTTCTCACAGTTCTGGGAGCCGGAAGTCCAAGATCAAGGTGCCCGTGGATTCAGTGCTTGGTGAGAGGCTGCATCCCGGCTCACAGATGGCATCTGCTGTGTCCTCACCTGGCAGAAGGGATCAGGGAGCTGTCTGGGGCCTCGTCATAAGGGCACAAATCCCACTCGTCAGGACTCCACCTTCATGAGCTATCACCTCCCAAAGGCCCCCTTCCGGAGACCACCACACATTGGAGACTAGGCTGCAACACATCATTTTGGGGAGGCACAAACATTCGATCTATAGCACCGCCGCTGTCACTATCATTTCCATTTCTAATATAGCTTCCTGTCCTTTGTGAAAAGGAGTCCTGGTTTCCCTTGGGAATCAGGAAGACAATCATCTGAAACACGCTTTTACGACGCCAGCTCAACTCAAGCACTTTTTGAATGACACCTCGGTCAGCAAACAAGAGCCACATTTGCGCGTGAAGGTCGAGACCTTATCCAGGGTGGGCACCAAGGAGCGTGCTCCTGGAATCAAGTGCAGGCCTTTAATAACGCGTGGCATTTTCTCGTTTGTGCACAAAGTTAATTGGTGGTGAAGCGGAGGTGAACACTAAAATTAATGAGTTGGACCCTGTGGTTTTTACACATAGAAAGGAAATAGCCTTGTTGGGAAGATGGCAAAATTATAGTTGTGAAATGAGAGCCAACGGGTAAAACATGTCACGGCTGAGATTTACAGATCGCTATACAGGCCACACACTCTTGCACATCCTTTCTATAAACCAATAGATAAAGTCCTCAAAACAGCCCAGTGAGGGTTTTTATTATCTACACCCACATAAGTTAAATACCCCCCCCGCCCCCTTTATTTCTAGTAGGTGGCAGATTTGAACCCAGGCAAGCTGGCCCTAGAGCCCAATTATTAGTCGTGCTAGCTGCTAAATAAAATGAAACCTGGGCAATCCATGACATTTTCTGGCTCCAGACTTCCTTTGTAAACGGCCCGTCCTGGGTCTGTCCTAGGGAACGTGAGTGGGGGGTGGGGTGGCAATGGTTTTGAAGGTGGCCTTTGTCTTGGACTCCCCCTGGGTTTGAAGAGATATTGCAAGTTACCACAGATGGTCACACATCTGTTTGCTGATTTTGAAATAGGCAGAAGACCATTGGACTCAAAGAATTTGGGGAGAGAATGAGTTAAGAGGTGCTGTGCATGCAAATAGCCCAGCACAGGGCCCGGGACATACCGGGTCTTCAGTAAAGGAGTGTTGATTTCAAGCATCCTTCATAATAAGCGTTAGTGGAGGAGGGAATAAACTTCAAAATTGCGAGAGCGTAACTCCAAAATCATATCTCAAATAAACTTTTTCTTGTTCTATTTTACAAGTTTGTGCCAACTTTGCATTCTACTCTATGATGTATATTTTCATGTCAGAGGCGTGATGTTTGGAATAACGTATTACCAGGAACTTACTTTTTACGTGCGCTTTCTCCCCCTAATAGTCAAGGTGGCATGGTGGCGCATCTATATCCATTTTGAAAGACTGGGTTACAGCATAAAACTACATGCAATAGAACTGTGTGGTTTGCTCATAAATGGATGTGGTAGAGAGGCTGAAGGTAGCAAAGGCTTTGGTGGCATTTATTAAGCTTTTTCTTTGTAATGGGCACAGATGACGTCACACACAGATGGCCTGCCTTCCTTCAGTGCTGGATGGAGATGTTCACAGCGGCTGGCCGGGGGGCCCGGGTGCAGCGCGCCGCAGGGCTTTGCCTCTCGGTGGCGCTAGCGGGGACCCAGCTTGCCTCCGGCCAGGTGATCAGACTGGCGTTGGCTCTCCTGCTCTGACCTTCTCAGGGCCCGCAAGCAGCTCTGCGCCCCAGCCCAGCCCCTAAACAGACCTCTTGAACCAGAATCCCTGACTTAGGCTCTGCGTCTGGGGAGCCAACCTCAAACATACAGACCTTATACTCAGACGGAATGTGCTTAAGTGTGTGAGATAAGAGAAACAGAGTTTAGACGTTTGGATGCAGAATGATTTAAATGCTTGGATTACAAACAAAAAACCCCTCAAAACAATAAACCATTTTTAAGATTTTAGAAAGGTCCACTTCGGTCTGTCGGGTTTAGAGAGGTGCGCGCATTGTTGTAACTCAATTCCGGTCCAGCTCCCGCACCTACGACACACGCATCACAGGCCTGAGGCTGTTCCCAGCGGGTCTGCGGCCGATGCCCCGCTTCTGCCATCGGAGGGTTACGTCTAAGACTCCAGTTCTCATTCAGATACCCAGACTCTGGGAGCTGCTACCACAGTATTGATAAAATCAAAATACGCGAAGAAGTTAAAGATCATAATGGGTTGGACTGATACGTGGTATGGGGACTGCTCTGGTGAGTTATTTGAAATGAATTCTAGTGTCTATAGTGCCTCTCCGTTCCCCATAACACAGGTGTGTCTTGTCTCGGCCCCTCTTTTTAGACATGACTCATTAGGGGGAACCCTGTGGCAGATTGCGGGGGCTCGGATGCAGCTTCAGTCATTCCGACGGGGACACTGCCACGGGCCTCGGGGCGCCTCTGAGCCCAGAGATCTGCATGCAGACTTGCTCACCATGTGTGACGCTGTTTCCTGGAAGGGGGTCTGTAAATGATGGCAGGTCCCAAAGAGTTTCCTGGTCGTCAAGAGGTCATGAGCTACTGGAAAGCATGGGGACTGTGAAACACAAGACCTAAAGAAAATGGGGAGAATTACATTATTTCCTGGAAAAGATAAAATCTGAAAAATAAAGTGAATTTTAGGTTGTTAGATTTGCACTGATAATTCTGACTTATTGAAGATCTCACTAAACATTCTCTTAGCCGAAACCAGTATCTTGCAAGCATATCTCTCTATTGAACACAGCTTTTGTCCAATATCTTCTAAACTGCAATTATTTTTAAATGTTATTGTGGTAAAATATATACACCATAAAATTTACAATTTTAACAATTTTAAGTGTATGGTTTAGTGGCAGTAAATACATTATTGTGCGACCTGCACCGTCATCATCTCCAGAGCGTTTCTCTTTCCCAGACTGAAACTCTGTCCCACTCCCCTCTCCTGCCCCGCCCCCACTGCCTCGATTTTACTTTCCGTCTCTATGACCCTGCGTGTTCCAGATACCTCACATAAGTGGAATCACACAGCACTTGTTCTTTGGTGCCTGGCTGACCCACGATTATTTTAATCATGTTGTATCCAGTAGCGTCCATGATTACAAGAATTGTTCTCATTTGCCATTTGGCATCAGCGCCCAGATATTGCCTGACATGTAATGTTTTTCAAACATTCTTTCTAGAAAAGACTCTCTGCATAACCCAGTTCCTAAGTTGTTAGCACTTGTTGTGTCTTGTGAACTTGGAAAGTTCAAAAGCAGTGTGGCACTGAGGTCGAGCACAGCCTTGGATTAACAGAGATGAGTTCTAATCCAACGATGCCACTTATTAGTGGTGTGGCTTTTGACACATGTCTCATTCTAAGATCCAGTTACTTCATTTTAAAGATGAGGAAATAAGAGATCTAGCTCAGAAGCTGCTGTGAGGATTAGGTGAGGAAATGCCTCCATCTACTTGACAAATATTTTTTAAATAGTTATTGTAAGCCAGGCGATGCTTTTGGTACTTGGTAGGCTGGGGTGAATTATACAGAAACAGCTAATACCTTCATGGAGTTGGCACTGCCTGGCACACAGTAAATGCTCAATAAATGTTCATTGTAATTGTTACTATTCCCCAGAATTTGATCCCTACTTTGAAAAAAAAATAAACTCATTTTACCACTATGTTTTAAAATCTAAGCATTTTCCTCAGTCTTTAAATATAGTACATAAGTCAGAATGCTAAAAATTATATACTTGTTAATAATTTCCTTATTAACCAGATAAGAAACTTCTAGAATGGCAAATATTGCCGAGTTGACAATATTGAACAATAGGACAGTAAAACAGCATCAGGGTGAGTCCCTTTGTTGAGAAGTTTTGAAAAAAAATAAATAAATCCTGAAGTGTCTGGGTGACACCGAGCAGCTACACTCCACTTAAAAGTGCTGGGAATTCTTTGATAAATTGGTTTCTATTTGAGAACTTGAATGAGTCTAAGATGGCCCTCATGTTCTAGAAAAGGACAAATATGAAATAAGACTGCTATTATTTCTTTAGGTCTTGCTGAGATTTCTTCTTTGCTTGAGGAGGTGAGTTTTCTATAATAACATCATGCCTCGAGCTGGATCACTGGGTAGTGACGGGGTAATCTTGGACTGAGGGAGAGATTTTTATGACAAGCTTTGTAATAGACTTTCAGTGTTTTCCAGAAAGAAAATCCCACAGAGGATAGAAAGTTTATATTTTTCTTTGGCTATAACACATCACAATAAAAATGATATTCTGCTGATATTTGAGAATCATGTTTTCCACAGGAAAACTTTGTTTTGATCTATATGCCAGTGACACTATCTAGGAATGCTAAGGCAAGGAGAGAAGATGGCATTTAGGTTATATGGACACAAATAGAAAAGAAAATTTAAGCCTAGGAGCCAGAGAGTAAACTGGTAATTATTGTCATGACCCAGTGTTATTTTTTTGTTTTGTTTTGTTTTTCATCTGAATCTCTTCAGTTTTACACAATTTTGGCACTGCTTACAAGATGATTCTACGGTGTAGTTCCTTCTTTTCTGATTTGAATTAAAAACATTTTAGATTGTGGATTACCTAAATTCCACAAACCTAATTCTTTACTTTGTGAAGAAAATATTGTCTGCTTTTGGCCATCCGTAACCCAGCCTTCTGTGACAGTCAATGTTGTGTCAGCTTGCTAAGGCCCTGGTACCCACACAGTTCGTCAAGCACTTGTCTGAACGCCACTGGGAAGGTATTTTTGTAGATAACATTAACATTTAAATCAGCAGACTGAGTACAGCAGGTTTCTCTCCGTAAATTGGACAGGCCACATCCAATCAGTTGAAGGTCTGGACATAAAAAAAAAAGGCCAGTTTCCCAGAGGAAGCAAGAGTCCTGCCAGCACACAGCCCTTGGTCCCCAGGGGTGGCATTTCCTCTTCCCCAGACGTCCGTCCTGCCTGTTTACCCCACAGATTGTGAACTCGTCAGCCTCCACAATCACGTGTCAATTCCTTAAAATTAATCTCTCATACATGCCTCTTTTTTTTCTTTTTCTAGAGAACCCTGACCAATAGGCCTTGGATGCACAAATAATTCTTGAAACAGAAATGGCTACCTAGGCATTCACCTTGGGTGACTGACTGAGAGTGGTTTCTGCCAGGTCTGTACCAGCCACAATTCAGGTATATTCGGAAGCCTGGCTGTGAAAGAAATATATCAGAGAGATTAAAAAATAGAGCTGTAATACCTATCATAATTCTACAGTGAAGTTTCTGGTTTCACCCGTGTGTGTAATATTTTCATCCACATCATTTTCCTATAGTTGACATCTGGTGACATAATAAAATGTAGTCATTAATACTGATTTATATTTTTTGCCATCAGATGAAAACAGATACCCTTTATATCTAATAAAGACAAACATTACCAAGATATTAATATTAAAATTTCAATCATCCTTTAGAATCCCCAACATGAGGGTAGCTTAAGGGGTTACAAAAAAAAAAAAGTTTCTATCAGAGAAGAGAGATTATGAAGGCATCAGATAGCTGGTCTCACACACAAAACGAGTTTTTTTTGGCCCATGGAGATGGCCATTTGCAGGAGGATGGGTGTAAGCTGAATAAGCTAAAGAACCATAGTGATTTCTACCATCCTGGAGACAGAGTTTGGAGTGTTAGGGTTGAGCCTGAAGTATAAAAGTAATGTGAAGATTACCCCCTAGATTCTGGTTGGTTGTGAGCAAATAATAAGGCCATTTGCCTGCAGACTGTGTCACTTATTCTTTTCAGAAGAAGCCGTGCCCAGATGGAGTCATGCCACCTAAACTGTATGCAGTGGTAAAGAGACAATGGTAAAGAAGTCAGTCTTGGCTTTCAAGGTCTTTAGACCCTTGTGCCATCCCCCTATTTACTGCAATCATTTGCATCCATCCCGATGTTTAAAGTATTAGCTCATTGAAGTTTCAGTACAATGGATTCTATGCATTTGTACACCTCACAGTGTCAAACACACACAAAGCTGTTACAGCTTGCTATTGCCATAGAATGCTGTGTAGCCAATTGTCTCAAATTCATTAGCCTAAAACAATAGACATTGTTACTTCTCAGGCGTCTCTGAGTTGCCTGGGGTTGGCTGGTCTGCAGGCCTGGCCGGAAGGTTTGGGGCTCACTTCGGAGGTCTCTTACTTTCAGAGGAGGGGTAGCTTGGAGTGTCCTCATCACGGAGGCAGAGTACATGAAGAGCAGCCCAATCGTCCAGACATTTCAAGCCTCTACTGTGTCACATCTTCCAACTTCACATTGGTCAAAGCAAGTCACAAAGCTGTACAGAGGGTCCGGGGCGGGAGGGGTGTTGAAAGTCACAGGACAAGGTTTGGATGTATAAATCCATTGCCGGGGGAGGCAATGAAGGGTTGGAAGAACCTCCCACAAACATACTTAAGGAATTCTAAGTGTATCTATGTTTCTCCAATATCTGTTTATGGATTCTTAAGGATAACTTACAAAAGCAAGAGTTTGGGTCTTTATGATTACATTGAGTTTGTTGATATGCAGAAATTTAAAGACAGCTCCAATAGAAGAGCCATTTAGCATCTTTTGCTGACAAGGAAAAGCAGTACATGCATCGCATGAAAGGCAGAGGAACTGTTACAGAGAGGCTGCAGTGCAGAGCTATGCGGAGTGACCAGTTGTTCCCAGGCCCCTCCTAGCATGGGTGAGGACTGTCTTTGACATGAAACCCCGTCAGAGTGAATGCCCATCAAGAGACAGACTCTTCTCACAGCCCTTGGTGGGACGCACTAGAGAAAAGTCACTTTTTATGCCCTATAATTTGATTTTACACCTCACTTTGTGGACTACACATCTGGCAAGAGCAACCAGTAAGACTGAGGAAAGAAAAGAATGTAAAACAAAAACAAAAATAAACCTTTGAACAAAATATCAATTGATGTTGTTTTCTTCTGCATAACAGCACCTTACATACATTAAAATATTTTACAAAGTATTTTCACACATGTATTCATACCGCATCATTAATATAGACAGAAGTTTATATGCTCATTTGCATATGAAGAAATTAAAGCTCAAGTCAATGAAATTAAGACTTGATCTTAGCATACCTAACAGTTAAGGATGCATTTGACAGCATCTCTGTATGTGAATAGTAAGATGGTGCCTGTTTCTTATTATAAAAAGCTGATAACTGAGGGGATAGTCTTATTTCTTGACCCTTTTGTTGAGATTTTCTATGAAATATCAGTTCAAGCAAAACTTGGCTACTTCTGAGATATGACATTTCAATATTACCATATATTCTGATACTGTTTAATTGTCACGTTTGCTGCTAAAATCCTTCATCAGACTGAATGACTATTTATTCGATTGATGCAGGTGGACAAATTCTTATGTCTTTAATGGCAGCTTGATTTGGGAAACATCAAATTAGGAATTACAGAGCCAGTTCCCCCAAAGATTGTTCTTCCATGTCAGCAAATGCACATTTTGTTGGGCATAAATCACCAAAATGTTTGCAGCTACATGCACATTATATAAAACACTGTTAATGGCGGCCATTTTTGCACCAACATGGTTTTATGCTGGACAACTTAAGGACATTTTCCACCTCAAAGCTTTTGGTCATTTTTCAGAGGTTCCGTTAAATTTTCCAGGCGGCTTAGAAGACCATTTAATCAGTTGCTTCCTCCCGGCACCAAATGATGATTTTATGGTTTAAAGAGTTAATATCCTTCAATTGCGTGACTTAACTAAAAGGCCTAATTACAACACACACACACACATACACACACACACACACACACACACAGCCATAACTTCTCCAAATACGTTTTACTGTAATGTCAGAGCAGAGGTGCTGGGGTTCCCCAGACGTGTTGAATGATCACGATTCAGTTTTCATCACTAAAGGGACCGCAGGAACCATGTTGTCAAGTGTCCTCATTTTACATGGAATACGAGCAACGGCATGCGTGGGATCCTCGCCACACTGGTGTTCTGGAGGACGGAGCCCTCAGAACTCCGAAAACGTGTGTAACTTGAAGAGCAATTATTTCTTTCTTTCACAGAAAATAAAATGTTCCTAAATTACATTGGAGGACAGAAGAATGATGGGCCGTGGGCCCAGGAAAGCTGTCTAAAATGGACCCTCGCTGTCCAAGAGTAACAGCATTTCACAGATCTGTACGTCCTTTTCTAAAAGATCGCATTTCATTTCCCAAGGAAAGGTGTGGTGATGGTGCAGGTTATAGTTCTCCAGGAACCGAATGTCTCCCGGAGCCCCCGCGTGGCGGGGAGGGCGCGGGCTGCCGTCGGGCTGGCCCAGGTTGGGTGACGCTGTCCCCTGCCCCCAGTGTCCGCTCGTGCCGTCAGGAGGTACTGCCTCTCCCTTCATAGGTTTGACATTTTCTTTTGACCTTAAGTTCTTAATGTTCCTTCATATTCTAAATGCTTCATTTTTCATGTGTTCAAAAGTGGAGTCTTTTAAATAAGGACACCTGTCATGCTGTCAGCTTGTAGTAAAATCAGCACCGTGGTCTAGACATCACGCTCCACTGTCTGGTTACGGTCGTTCTGATAATCAGATTTAAACAATAAAGTAAGTGTTATTCCCGTGAGTCTCCAAGTGCATATTTTTAGTGTCTTGCACTCTCCTCTGCTTTTTAAGCTGTAGCACTCCTGATTTTCCTGTCGCTAAAAATACATAAATAAAAATATATAAAATCTTTCTTCCCCAAGCCCCTCTCCAGTTCCTGTGCTTTCTACTCCCTTCATATCCTGCATTCCTGAAGGATTGCCCAGCGTTCCCTGCCTTTATTATACTTCATTTCTGACCTGATCAATCCAGTAAAACTGGCCTCATTGCATTAATAGTGATCTTTTATTTCTCAGAGCAAATGGTATTTTCTGTCCTTACGTTACTTCATCTCTCTAGAGTAAAGGACTCCTTTCTGAAACTTACACTTTAAAAAGAAAGGCTTTCTTAGCCTCTGTCCTACTCTCAGACCCAGCTCCACTCCCTTCCCCTGCACGCGCGCCCTGCAGAAGTGCTTGTATCTCACAAGTCGGCCTTAGACGCTCGGCCTTGCCCTGGCTTCAGTGCCACCTGTGCAGCCAGGAGCCCACATCCATCGGCCCGGAGCAGTGGTTCTCAGCCAGGGCGACTTTGCTCTCCCACCTGCGACACGTACCTGGAGACCTTTTTGGTTGTCGCCACTGCAGGGGTGTGAGTGTGGGATCTCGTGTGTGGAGACCACGATGCTGCAAGCTCCCTGCAGGGCCCAGGACAGTCCCCTCCAACACAGGAATGTCCAGCTAGAGCATCACCAGCACCAAGAAGAGAAACTCTTGGACTAGACCTCACCTCTTGTCAACTTCCAATTATACTCAACGGTATAGCTGACGTTTCTACCACAAAGGGACTGTGAACGTCACACGTCTACCAAAAAATTCAACATCATTTGTATCTGAACAATTAATTCTTCTGTAGTGCCTGGGGTTTTTGTTTGTTTGTTTGTTTTTAGCTGAGCCATCCTGCCACCTGTTGGCAGCTCAGCGGCGGCTCAGCTCGGGCTGGGCATCCAACCGGCAGCCCTGTTGCTCAGAGCTCAGCTCGCACTCTTGAGCGAGCTCTTAACCATCTGAGCCACTCGGCCGACCCTCGTACTGCCTGGTTTTAGGTAATGAACTTCGCTTTTTAATTCTTCCAAGTATATAACTCATTTTACAGCTGGAAAATTCTTATTTAAAATTATAATTGCAATTTCTACTGATTTCTTCTGTTTGTGAAAGCAACTATAATACCCACTGTATGACCTTTCATAAACTTTTGGTCACGATTTTTTGGGGTGCCCCTTCAAACTCATTGTGGAATGGAGGTCACACACATAGATATTATACATGGGAAGAGGTGTTAAACCATTTGGGGAAAGTATTGTCCATGCCATCATTTCACTTTCAGCATGTGAATTAGGAACGTCACAATTTTCAGTGATCAGACTGACTTACACGCTCTTACACAAAGGAGGACTTTTGGGAAGCTGTCAATGGACCCAGGTCACCAGTCAGCTTTGTTTGGGAACACCCCACACACACACCCCATACACACACACACATCACACACACCCCACACACACCCCATATACACACACACATCACACACACATCACACATACACCACCACCCCCACACACACCCCCCCCCCACACACACCCCACACACACCCCACACACACACCACACACACCCCACACACACCCCACACACACCCCACACACACCCCACACACACCCCACATACACACACCACACATACACACCACACATACACACACACACCACACACAGATGTACTCAAATCTACACACATATCGGTATATATACAATGCCCCCCAATGATGTAATGTACGTGTAACGCTGCGACATACAGATGTAGAAAGTATTTCTCAGAGGCTCCTTGGCTGCTCGGAATGAGCACCTGGCACATTATCTTGGAATCTGCATTTTAAACAAGCACTGGGTGATTTTCACGAACAAACTTCTCTGCCCAGGCCCAGGCCGGGCCCATCCACCTTCCCAGTTGGCTGCTGTGTGTCCTGAGCATGTGCCACACCCCTATCAGCACAGGGGGCGGGGAGGGTGAGAGTAACTCACCTGTGGGTGTTCAGGCCACCGGTTTGGACACTGGGTCTTTGGCTGCCTGTGTTCCTAGGCCACACGGACAAATCTTCAGGCATCACCCGGACTCAAACCCTGCGGATGCTGATAACAGCGCTTGTGCTCTGGATGCCACAAAACTCATCCCAGTGTCCGGGGGTCACTGTGAGATTCGAAGGCAAGGGTTTCCTGAGGTGCAGGCGGACGCTTCCTAACCTGAAGGCAATCACTTACCCACCGGAGGGCGCTTCTTCTCAGCCTCCCTCTCCCTCCTCAACACATGTCCCTATTTTAACTTGATTGACTTGGGCATGGCACTGCTACCGATCCCTTCACTGTCATGCTTGAGGCTTCTAGGAGCGTGAGCTCATCAGTGCAGGGTGACAGCGTGGGGATCCCTTGATTGGGAAGCTGGGGGCCTCTGTGCCAGCTCTGGTTCCGACACCAACTGGCCACACCTAGCCCATGTCTACATTTACCTCCCACCTTTCTTTTTAACGAGGAGAGTTAGAGATCATAAATACCAAGATTTTTTGAAAGAAGTCAAGTTATAAATGTAGGAATAGCACACAGCAGTGGGTGTGCCAATTCTTCTCCACATCTGGCCTCAGGTTTGCTAAGTGTACAGTCCAACTACTGCTACAGAGACAACGCCAACTGCCCTGAGAGGGACGCACAATAGATAAAATGCTCCTGGGTACAGATGGAGCGGGGCAAGCAAGGACTAACACGAAGACTAACTGGGAGCCCATTCCAGACCCTCTATCTCATTCCATCTTCAAACTCACCCATGAAGATCTATTGTTATTACTCTTTACTACTGAGGAGACATAAGTTCGGGGACAGTGAATAGCTTCCTTAAATTACATTATTGCAATAGTTGGTGAATTGCTGTTTCAATCCAAGTCTGTCTGGCTTTAAGCCTAAACTTTCCCCACTAATATTATGTATCAGCCTGGGAATAATGGTAGTGTGTTCGACTGAAAGTTTAAAGGTGTGAAAGGGAACGCTGTAATAATAGCAAGTCAAGATACATAACAGCGATGTTGGTGAAATAGGACTGAGAGATGATAGACCTCGAATGTCAGAAAAAAGATTAAGAATTTGTTGTATTATGCATTTATGTGTATATGTGTGTATGTGTATTTATACCTTATCGGCAGTAGAAAGTATTGGTGAGAAAAGGTCAACCTATTCTAAATAAAAGTATATGAAATGAAGTCAAAGAAATATACACACATATACAGATGTGCATATGTACACCTGGACTTCCTTTTTAGACGATGACGGTTTTGTGTGGGAAGGTGACAATATAAGGGGTTTATTACAGGAATATTGTTCTGGCTATATCACATGAGAAGATTTGAACGATCAAAATTTGAGACTGCGACACCCATTAAGGGCCTCTTGAAATGACTCAGACAAGAAATAACGAGTCTAACCTCAGGACTGGAGAGGAAGGTGTGGATGGGAGCGACTGAGCCATAATGCATGTATATTTCATATAATCAGCACTTATGGGCAGTTTCCAAGTCAGATTCACCTTAATGAAGCCCCCCCCAGAACATTATTCTTAAACCCTCACACACCTTCTCAGTATGAGAACTAAGCAGTTTCTCCCATAGATGCTGAATGACCAAATAAAACTCAGCCAACTTATTTAAAAAGTAAAGTTTAGGGAGGCAACTTAATTGGGCCACCAGAGAAGTACCCATTTTTGGTCAGAGCCTCCTCTTTTTAAAGGACAGCACAGCCAATGGAAATGCCCGTACTACATTTGGGAACATGCATCTTTGAACCAGGTTACTCTAATTCCACTAATTGGGGGCCACCCTTGCATCGATGGCTATACTGCTGTCCTTTCCCTGCGAGCCCCAGACACATGCGGCCACATTGCACAAAGTATGCACATTGCCCACCAATGTCAACGCAACTTATGACTCCTGCCTACGTGGGGGCTGGATGATTATTATTATTATCGATCTTCTTGGCTGCATCTTGTCACTATGTCACAGCTGGCTGGCAATACTGGGAATGAGCTATTACATATGCAGAGCCTTAAAAGCTAAGGGGAAAAAAGTGGAGGAAAAGAAAAAGAAACAATATTAATCACCCAATACCCTGCTGTGCTGTTTTGGTTTACAACAGACGCTGATGAGAAAGTGGAATTCATAGTTTGGTGGAGAGAGTGTAGGCGTTAGACAAAAAAAAAAAAAATATTTAAGTTTTAATGGACGGTAGATAAGTGTTTTAGATTATGTGAACGTTCAATTTATAAGTTAATTTCGGAATGCCTACCCTAGAAATCACATCATCTAAAATCATTCTGATGAGTTTGGCCATGACTAAATTTACAGTTTAAGGAGAGATGTTACTTTAAATTTAGCCTCGTTTCTGGATCATGAAAATTCTTAGATGGGTCGTACACACCATGGTGCCAAGTAGTGCTTAATTAACTTAATGGGCCAAGACTTCATTTTGCATGATCTTCGTGGGATTTGTGAAAATATTGGGAATGGAGCGAGCAGGAACTCAAGTCAAGACAACGCCACCAGGTGGCGCTGAAGTACTGCCTTTCCGCCTGTCACTCAGTCAAGTCAGGATCTATGGATGTCAGCAAGAAACTCACTGCTGGACATTCATTTCCAGAAGGGCAACATTAAACTTCTTTAAATACATTAGGGATACTACGCTAGTCCGAATGACAGGAATTAGTTTGTTTAGTGAGCCAGCCCAGACGTCAGCACACACAAACATTAGGAGACAAATGTCACCAACTAACAAAGACAAGATCAAAATGCTGTTGAGCGCTTACTCAATGCAAGACACAGAAGTCCTTAGCTCATGTCAATTATCTCAGTCCTCACAACAGTCTTGGCAGTAGGGGTGGCCCCGTTCCTTTTGTAGAAGAGGAAATGGAAGCTGAGAGGCTAATCCAGGTTCCCTGACCGCTTGGCCACAGAGCCAGCAGGCCAGCCCACCGCCTGCGCCAAGGCCTTAATATGCGGCCAACGTGTTCCTCTGCCTCTGGGACCCGCACCCTGGCTTTGGCTGGCATCAAGAGATTTGTTTCCGTTTTGAACAACTGATATTTATAATTGAGGGAAAATGTTCAAGTTTCAGTCGACATTCAAGTTGTGTTGAGTTTCCTTCCGGGTAAAAGAAAGGACCAAAGGAGGTGGAGATGGACACTCAGTAATAGACACAGAGAGACTTCGACAGGATTATGATGCCCTCTGGGAATTGATTGGAAATGGTGGCCTGCCTGGAATGGCTCAACACGAGCTTCCCAGTAAAAGGATCTCTGACTTAACCTTTCCCCTTAATATGATAGGATCATCACTCTTTTTACTCTCCAACCCTGAACCCTACATAACACTGTATAATCCTCATTCCAACAGAGATTTCAGATAGCAGAGGATGGAAAATACGCACGTTTATTCATAGGACCATCTTCTCTGTTTTGTAAAAACTCTTTGGGAAGAAGGTTAATCACGGAGATGTGAGTCCACGTGGGAGAGTCCCTTCCCCATTCTGACAACGGGCTTCATCTTAATTACTTGATTCACTCCAAGGAAAAATCAGATTAATGCCCCTGCTAGAGCACCACCCAGCCTGCCTAATTAATGTAAATTGTAAAATGTTCAGCAGGTGTGAGAAGGCAGAATTGTTTGCTCCTGTAATTTGAGAACATCCTAATTGGGCTGTATTCTCTGAGAAAGGGCTCCTTGTGCACCATCTCCAAGAAAACCGGGAAGATGTCCGTGAGAAAAACAAAAGGGCTTGGGCTGAAATCAAACTGGAGATGCGTCGTCCTGAGCAGACACAGGAAACAATGCAGCCCACGACGGCCTGCGCTGTGCCCAGGTGGGAGCCACGCCCCAGATGGTCCGCGGTGCAGGCTAGTTAGAAGCAATTCAGGCCTTTGAAATCCTGGCCTCCCTCTGATCATGAGCACAGCGCTGCTTCACAC
Organism: Aselliscus stoliczkanus; assembly: GCA_033961575.1. NCBI lineage: Eukaryota > Metazoa > Chordata > Mammalia > Chiroptera > Hipposideridae > Aselliscus > Aselliscus stoliczkanus. The sequence goes on from CM066735.1 coordinate 67,576,677, forward strand.
CACCGTCCCGTCGCCATTCAGGCAGTCACACACCTGTTTGTTTAAGGTGCTGTAACAGTAGAAGTTAAGTAAGCATTGTCCCTCTTGCCCAGTGTTAACATCCAGATTAAGAAGATAAACCGAGGCATTCATTTTAATGCAGACTTCGAGAATGCGAGTTTTGTTGGTGTCTAGTATAACACTGGGAAAGCTGGTGCACACAGAAATACAAACCTCTTCTCACGATTTTACTCATTTATTTAACACAGATCTTTGAATATTGGCTATGTACTAAGACACTTTGCAAGGCTGTGACCTCCAGAAATGTTGCATCTAATGGATAAGACAGGTAAGAAATCAGGAAAGAGTAACACCTGTGAGCTATGTTCTGCTAGGAGTAACAACGGGGAGCATAGGAATAAATAAGCGAGGCCCTCAACTCTTATTTTCTAGAAGTCTTCATGAGGGAATAACCCAGGAAGACATGATTTCAAGTCATCCAGAAGCATTAAGTAAACGGGGCCAAGGGTGAACCATGAGAGTGTTTCAGTCTGTAAAGACCTGGAGGTAAGAGGGAGAAGAGATCAGCCGAGAGCGGACAGGTTGCTTTGCAGGGAGGGAGAGATGGTCAGCAACGAGGCGGGGAGGTAAGGAAGCCGCATCCTAAAAAGCCTTCTTTTGCTTCCAGGAGGTTAGGCTTCATCCTCTAAGTGTGAAGCAGACATTAAAGAGCTGAAGCAAAATGGCTTTGCACTTCGGAGAGGGCCCTGCAGTTGTCCTGTGGTGAAGGAATGGGTAAGAGTGAAGAGGGGCCAGGTGTCAGGTGGTGTTCGCGCTTCAGGGCAGAGGCTGCAGCCGGCTGACTGAGATAGCAGCAGCGGAGGTGACACAGCTGGGTGATATGAAGGGACATTCCGAAATAAGCTTAACCCGACTGATCGAATACATGGTGGGGAAGGTACAGGGTAGGATTCCGTTGAGACCTCATGTTTTATCTTTTATTTGTAAGACAGACTGGTGGTTTGGCACATAGCACTTCAAAGAAAAATTAATGTGACTGAATAAAGATGCTGGTAAGAAGACTGGGAATTCCAGAAATGCTGGAGGCAACTGACATTGTATCAACATATTTCTAATTCTCTTATCTGGGGATCACTTCTTCAACCATTTCAAAAATTGTGACCTATTATACTTGACAATCAATAAGAAAGCAAAATTGACTTGGCATTTTCTAAATGGCTGAAGTTTGTGTCACGCACTTGGGGAGATTCTCATTTCCACTTACCTAGTAGGTCTGTGGGCTCCTGTGTGAGGCCCAGTTATAACATCAGTATTTACTGCTTTGCAGATCAGGGGAAATCAGAGGGCCCCTAAGAGGCAGGTACCTGACAGCAGGCACAAGAAGAAATGGCAGCTGATATCCATTCTCTGTGCAGGCTTCTCGGAGCACTTCCTAGGTGCTCAGCCCGGGGCGGGCCACCATGCGGGGACGTGGCAGGCAGAGGGGGACGAGGGGAGTCGTACAGTGCAGGTGCAGGGAGGCAAAAAGCGCATCACTTAGCATTGTGTGTCATTCCCCCTGAGCGTGCCCCCCACAGTCACCCGCAATGTCTCAGTGACAAGTCTGTGAGATTGCGGCCCTGAAGGGAGGGAGTGTGAAGTGCTTCCTAAGGCAGCGCATCAAAAATGGCTGACCTTCCAATCGGGGAGATACAGAGGATGAAAGCTTCCCCCTGAACCTTTTACTTAGGCAGGAAGAGAAGCTGTACTAACTCTGTAGGAAAATGGCAGTGTTCATTTTTCATTTTCTTTTCTATTTTAATCTAAAAATACAGCCCAGTCATGCAAATTCTATCATAATGAGATTCATTTTTACAGAGTTCAGGGATGTTGAGATGCACTTTTCAGTTCAGTTTCTTGAGGATTGTGTGGAATATTTGGGCATTTTTCACCCGTTAGCTCTATGGAAGGGAAGAGCTGCGGGCTGCCTTCCCGTGGGAAGCCCACTGGCCCACGGAGCTTCTCACATGAAATGGCGGAGTTTCCACAAAAGAGTCCAACGTTTTTGATTTAATGACCAAACCCCCCCACCATGAAAATGCACCTTCTGACTGTCTTGATTTCCTCCCTCTCACCCACTCCTAACCTCCCACTCGTGATCCGGCTCGCCTCCCAGCCCTGGAACAGCTCTCTTCAACATCTCGCGCGATTTCTACGACACGAGGGCTGCAGGATTTGGCTTCTTGGCAGCATTTAGCATGCTTTGCCCTCACGTTTCCTTGAAACACTGATAATCCTGTGCTTCCTCCTGATAACAGTTGTCACAGCTTTAAGGGCATGTCCGTGCGATCATCTGGACAGGTCCGTCTCCTCTGCCAGACAGCACGGTTGGTAAGAGAAAGGTCCTCGCTTTGTAGCGTTAGCACCTAGGGCTGCCACACAGAAAGCGTTCGGTAAATATTTGTGGATGACATGAATAGATACGACTTGCTCACTGCAGGCTGGTTTTAGGAACAGGAGCTGGAGGAAAGGGCATCTTCACCCCCTAAATCAGAAGCCAAGGTCTCTATGCTGGTTTAGATCTCCAAGTTCGATAATTCATTAGGAAATATCCAATAGCTGTAAGATTCCATAATCTTATTAAATTTTACCTCAAAACAGGAGGTAGGCATCATGACTCCAATATCTCAATCATAATCAATGATGACAGTCCAAACATTTAAAAATGGATGCAGCATGCACACTAAAGGATCAGAGCAGTCACTGGCTGTACATGATTTGCACAACCTTACTGCCACCATCCACTGAGTATAAGCTTGCTGTGGGCTCACCTGTGCCCCTCCAGAATACTTATGTTAAAGCCCGAACCCCCATTGTTACTGTAGTAGGATATAGGACGCTTAGGAGGTAATTGAGGTGAAATGAGGTCATGGGGTCATGTGGGGGTTCACATCAGATAGGATTGGTGTCTTTATAAGAAGGCAGGAGGGAGACATGTCTTTCTCTCTCGCTGTCTCGCTGTGTGCTCGGAGGAGACTATCTATAAGCCAAGGAGAAAGCCCTGACCAGGAACGGATCCCTACAGAACCTTGATCTTGGACTTCCAACCTCAAGAACTGTGAGAAATAAATGCCTGTTGTTTGAGCCACCTGCTCTGTGGTATTTTGTCATGGCCCCCAAGCCGACGGTGGGAGCCAATGTACAGTTCTAATTAATCATACACACTGCGTAGAATCAGGCATCCATGTCACAGACAGGTTGGCATGGGGCTTCTCCTAAAAAGCTTCAGGTAATCAGATTATATAGCTTTCTGGAACACCTGTTTAAAACTCAGGAGCGCGTTGACAAGAATTCTCTCTGGGTACTCCATACCAGTTCTCACGATAGCCTCACATTATTTTGTGTACTAGTGTGACTTCTGGAAAAGCCCATGTGGTTAACTTTATTTTATAACATAAAGCATGATCTATGACAAGCCTTCACTATATATTTGCACAAATTGAAGAGTGTGCCACACACCCACCACACTGGAGTTGCTAAAGGGTAGTTCTGTGAGATGCCCCACAAAGGTAAAAAAAAAATCCCCTTGATCAGGCAAGTGTGGGAAACGGGGCTTTGTTAAAACAAAGTCCTATGTGGTTATTTTATCGCTGGACCTCATGGACATTTTCACATGCCAGTGCATTCAATAAATTTACCAATAATGTTAACTGTGAATCTCAAGGCAGAAGTTTCCAACTATACTTGATGAGGGGATTCTTGTTTCATTTAATACAAATTAAAAATCCATGCAACTGCTGTTTGCAGGATACACAACTTCTTCTGTAAATCCTATTTTATTTTTTAATTTTTAAATTAAATTTATTGGGGTGACATTGGTTAGTAAAATTATATAGGTTGCAAGTGTACAATTCTATATATTGTACATCATCTACATATCACATCTATATATACATCATCTGTGTATCACATTGTGTGCTCACCACCCAGAGTCAGTTCTCCTTCCATCACCATATATTTGACCCCATTTACCCTCGTCTACCACCCCCTCCCCTCTTACCCTCTGGTCACCACTAAACTATTGTCTGTGTCTATGAGTTTTTGTTTGTTTGTCTTGTTCCTTTGTAGCTTTCGGTTTCATATCCCACATGAGTGAAGTCATGTGGTTCTTGACTTTTTCTGTCTGACTTATTTCACTGAGCATGATATTTTAAAATGAAGAAACTTGTGCAAAAGAAAGAATCCCTGCATCAGTAGATTCCAGAGCAGAAAAAGAAAACATTCTAAGCATTTCAAGCAGGAAAAGTCATCACACTTAGAATTAGGTGCTGACAAATTTTTGAAAAGACAGAGTAGAAGATGGGTAGGAAATACAGCCACTAAGTAAGTCTTTAGGTTACATTCTGTAAAGTGCTCTCAGAAATAAAAAAGCTGCTGCTGCCATTGGGACATCAAAGGAAAGTTACAGGAAACTGGGAAGGAATCCCAGCATCCCTCAGCCCCAAGCTGGCAGCTGGAAGAGGACGTGGCATCAGCCAGCATGGCCAGTGCTGAGGTCACCCAGCCTCCACTGCTGGAGGAAGACACCGCCCCTCTCACGGCCTGCACCCCTTCACAGGTGCACCTCACTGCAGATGCCAACGGGATGCAGAGCCCAGGGACACAGGGGTCTGTGCAACGGAGCCCCCAGGCACCCAGCTGGGAGACGTGCAATGATGAACCCCACAATTCTGGGTTTCTGCCGATTTCGTCAGTGAAACTCCCTGGAAACAGGTATTCTCAGATGTGGGTCCAGTTTTCACTCCGTCTCCTCATTCCTTCAGGGACAACAGAGGACAATCTCTTTAGCACTCATAGGTGCTTGGAGGATTCATGGGCACAGAGGGGCTTCATGCATGTTTGCTGTGAGAATAAATGAGTAAAAGTCATCCAAGTTACTACGTGGTGGAAGTAAGAGGAAAGTGCAGTGAAACAGAAGGCAGTTATACATGAATGGCTCTGGTATGGAATCCGTGGGTGGGCTTGGCTGCCGCGCGCGTGTTCCATTTGCCTCATGGATTAACTTCTTTAAAGATGGGGGGCCGGCCAAGTGGCTCAGTTGGTTAAGAGCTCGCTCAAGAGTGCGAGCTGAGCTCTGAGCAACAGCGGTTCAATCCCCAGCCCAAGCTGAGCTGCCGCTGAGCTGCCAACAGGTGGCAGGATGGCTCAGCTAAAAATAAAAATAAATAAATAAATAAAAAATAAAAAGGTTAGGGCTGGCCGAGTGGCGCAGTGGTTAAGAGCTGGCTTGGGAAGCCGGCGGCCCCGGTTCGGGTCCCACGTATGAGGGCCAGTGACACTGTCCTCTAAAAAAAAAAAATGACGTGACGACCTATGTCAGTGACCTTAGCGTTACCTGCACAGTGACACTGGGTCGAGCCGTACTTGCCACAAGGCACTCATGAAAAGAAACTTGCACACTTAGGGGTGTGCAGACCTAAGGGCTGAGATGGAGACAGTAACTGACGCCGCTCCACAATCTCCCCGTCGCCAGGGGCACATCCCCCGTGGGACTTGACGTGCTTACTTGTCCTGTGGATGTGCCCGACAGCTAATGGCCTACCAGGGGTTCCTCCTGGCACATAGCTCAGATATGCAGGTTCTCTAGGACAACGCCAGGCGTTAAATGTGGGGCCTGAGGTCCTGGGTGAACAGGCGTGTGTGCCTGTGCCCAATAGACTGATCTCCCAATAGACTATTTCACAGTAAGATCCAGGCAGCAGGGGGACCGTCTACTTATGACAAGCTCAGGGATTTCTTACCCAGGTGAACATTCTAGGGAATCAGCACATTGTTCTGAGTGGATCCTCTGAGGCAACATAAGGTGAGACAAATATTTAACTCACTCCCTAATCTCTGAAGAGCAGTATGGCCCTGGTCCGCCCATCCCCCATTCAAAGAAAGAGCGCAGAGAGATGACACACACCAATAAGGTCACAATAAGGTCACACGCTGCGTGTGACATTACCAGGTGTCTGGCCTACCAGCACACCCCATCCTCAGGTGCCCTGTCGTTGCAGGATCTCTCACGGATGAATCTGACACATGGGACAATAAACACCGATACTGACACACATGCTGAAGGGATTCGTCTCCTACACGGTCTGCTGTCACCACCTCTTCTCTCCCTTTGCTGCTGCGACCTGGGAGCCACACATCCCACCAGATGTGTGACTCCACAGCAGAGAAAACAAAACACACGCACACACCATATTGTGTTTCCCCTCTAAGATATCAGGGTGTGTCTGTTTCGGAAGCTCAAACTTGCTACCCTGACAAATGGGGGGACAGCACCTTTTGTAATAAAAATCCCGCAGACGGGTGAAAATCCATTTCTCCTTTTCTCCAGCCGCGGAGGCATCACCCCACAGGCGAGAGGCCTGTCTCGCTGGGCGCAGGCGTCTTCGGGCCTGCGGGCTCCAGGCACTCAGAAGCCTGGCACCTGGGATCTGCTTTGTCAGGCAGGTGAGGGGCACAGGTGACGAGGACGAGCCAAGGGGCCTGTGCAGTAATGCAACGCAGAGGGATGACCAGGCAGGAGGAATCCAGGACCGAGCAGCTTGTGTCTCCGTGGCGGGAAGTCTTTGGCTTCCTTGTCATCTCCGGATGTGGGGTTGCTGTGATGGCAGAGGCTCTTACATTTAATAGATTCATGAGTCATTTTGGAGATGAAATATAGTTTACACTTACATAAAACATGCTACCACTGGGACCCCGGCACTCCAAGAGAGCATTTCAAAAAGGGTCCCCAAAGATTTCAGGACTGCATTTACCATATTTAAAAGATGATTACAATAATACTAAACTCCAGAATTAATGTAACAGAAATAGAAGCACAGAAGATGGATGATTTATTACTTTCACTCTTAGGGGAATACTAGCAAAAAAAACCCCAAAAAACAAAAAACAAAAACGTTTTTAAAAACGCACTTAACCCTGGCAAGGAGAGCAGCTTCAGGTGTATGGATGGTTAGTGACCACTCAGATTGTCAATACTTTGCACTCAGCGCTCACTAGTGCCCCTGAAATGTGACTTTTGTTAATGAAGAATTGTCCCGAAGTTTTGGCTTCATTTAGAAAGCACTATTCTTCTCTGTAGCCTTCGTCTTATTTTAGGAAATCCACAGGGGGTACATCACACCAGAGTGCAGAGCAAAAGGCATCGTATCATTATTCCCCAAGTCTTTGCAAGTGTCCCCTGAAGCAGAAAAGATTAAATTAGAAGGTTTTGATTTCTCTACTGTTTCAAAGCACAAACCTCTAAAAGGGGAACGTTAGTACTCTTTCAGAAGGGCATAGAACCACTTTTAACTTACATGAAATGCCTTGAGTTGGTATAATTTGCTCCTCAGATCTCAAAGCACTTGGTCATATTTCACTGAACTTGACTTTTCCCTTGGGGCAAGAGAGGTTGATGAAAAGGGAATGCTTTGCACCGCTTGCTTTCTCAAGCCATTCCAGGATGAAAAAGAGACTCGGTGGGCATTTGTGGCCTTGTGATTCTTAGCAGGAACCACTTTCTGTGCCTTCTTTTTAGGGGAATATTAGGAGTGGTCTGTACATACACAGACAGAGAAGACGGAAAGTGGGGTGACTTTAAAGTGAGAACTGTACCTTTTCTAAGTCTACCCTTCCTGTCCAGAACAGTGTTTGAAATCTGTGAGTCACAAAAGGCCAAACACTATCACACAAAGAGTATCTTTATTTTTGGAAAATTGTGAGCTGTCAAATTGTGAGCTATGGATCTGTCAAAACATGGAGACAGTTACCAACAAGTATTCCCAGTGCTTTATCCAGGTGCTCTCTGGAATGCTAAATGGAGGTCATGAATATTACTACCTCGTCCTTATATTCGAAGATTAAATAAGATGAAATTTGGGAAGAGCTTAATATGGGGCGCAGCCCAGAGTTAAACAGCGGGACTCGTAGTAATGGCAGCTGTAGAAGACATTAGTTGCACCCCGTAACCTGTTTGCACCTCTTTCCACATCTCTAGAGTTTAATGTGTAAAAGCTGAAAGCTAGGACCAGTTATTTTCTCCCCTCCTCACTTCTTCCCTCCTGTCTTCCTTCTTTCCTTGGTCCCTTATGTCATTTAGTTCATCCAATCATTTAGTGAGTTCCTATTTATAGACACTTTGAATAAAACAAAGACCAAGCTAAATACAATTATTGAAATATGGAATTTGTATTTTTGAGGATAGAGGCCGATAACAAAGCACAAATTTCACAAATGATGAATGCCAGCTGTGGCATGTCTTAATCTAGCCGAGAGCACAGGTGGCCTTGGAAGGCTGTGACCTGGGCCTCTACCCACAAGAGGGCAGACCCGTCAATGCATAGAGCTCTAATCAGACGGTTTTCTACGTTCAGTGCTAAGGGATGGATGTACAGTAGTAAAAAAACCAACGAGTCATTTTCCTCATGAAGTTCTTGTTTTAGTTTTCAGATTGGTCTCCAAGGAACTCCAAGGGTCTCCCAAGCACCACGGGCCATGTCAGGGAGGGGCATGTGCCGAGGCTGCCCGACTTGCACACCCACTTCAACCACAACACCTGCCGTCTTCACCTCACACAACACCGGCTGACACAGACATGTGAATGTGCAAATCCTGGAAGAGAGCCCTTGCTTTGCACACTTCCCATGCGCTTCTGCTATGCACTAATTTCAGTTATCTTGGCACCGTGCAGGTGAGGACTGCCTGTGTGGCCTCTTCTGCATGTTAGACCAAAGGCGTGCTGGTAAAAAGAAATGCTTGTCAACTGCTGGTTACGTTCTCATCTGGAAACTAGTTTTCCAGTAAAAGAACCCTTCCAAGAATGTGTAGCTCCCAAGAAGGATCCTCTTCCACTTATCCTTCCTGGGCCACAGAGCACATTTTCTTGACTTTTTCTCCTAAGAACCAGCTGTATCACTTCGCCCTGGTCACTCCTTTTCCCACATACTATTGGGTTGTCGGAAAAGTCATGACGCACTTTTGCAACAAAAGACATAGAAAAAATATGTCATGACTTTTCTGACAACCCAATAGTTGAGCAAGGTCCCTCTGAATGCTTGGGACTCACAACTGAGCCTCAGGCACATTTGCAATGGGGCGTTTATCTCTATCACCCTCCAGACCGTGTGCTCTGTCTGCATGGTGGCAAGTCTGTGTCATTCTCTGCTGTGGGCTCAGCATCCTAGCACAGTAGCTGGTATCTGACTGGTGCTGCATAGTTGTTTCATTCATAAATACTCCCAATGTGGTGTGACCGTCCACGTCCATAATACGGGCACCTACCTTGTAATTATCATAGTGCCATAGGAACTTTGCTGATGGCCGTCTAGCATGAATAACTGGTTTTGTGTTTCTTGTCTAATTGTCATATTAACTACTTTTAATTTATGAAGGTCCTGAGTGAACTGACATGAGACAGGGAAATTTTGTTGGGGAGGGATGATGAGAACAGAAAAGCAAAGAGTCAGATGTGAATGGGACCCAAACGCGGAAAGGCAGCTGCTTTGGACATTATGACCTCTGAGCACTTTGTGCTTGGAGACTGGAAAGAACATGGAAATCAGAAACTGCCACATCGTTCTGGAAATGCCAGGGCACAATGCAGGAATTTTATGAGTTTACATTTTAAAGATTCTGCATTGGAGTATTGATTTGAGTGATTTGAAATTTCATACAAAATTTCATCACCTTTTAACTTGATGAAATTCACTGAAGAAAGAAATGCTACAGGAATGGGCTATACCATAACGGCTATACCATGTGAGACCGTCAGTGCAGATAATTGGGGCTTCCCTTGTTATGGGGAAAGTGCTCTGGAGTACCCAGTCTTGGCAAGGCAACTTGGCACTTACATGACCAGGCTTAAAATATTCACAATCAAATTAGAAATTATACTTCTGGGGCTGCAGCCTAAAGAAATAATAAGAGGGCAGTCAAAGATTTATATACAGAATAATTTTCATGGCATTCTTTATAATAGTGAAAAAAGAGAACCTTAAATTTCATTAATATAGGACTGGTGAAACAAAAATTACAGTTAAATCTACATGATGGAAAACTAAGCAATCATACTTCCAGAAAGATGTAGAACAGTATTTAGACCCCATTGTATTTAAACCAAAATAAAAGATGGGAAGGTAAAATTAAATTGATAATAATGATTACCTAGAGGAGGAAGGAAAAAAAGAATAGGGTAGAAGAAACAGCCTTGATTATTTGAGTCATGGATTTAGGAACCCGACAGAAGTTTTATGTAATCATGTAATGTGGAGAAAAACAATCTTAGTCCTCTGAAGGAAATGAAACAAAAGAACCTGTGTGTAATGATAGTGGTGTAATTGTGCGAAGAAGAATTATTTCAAGAAACTGAATTTTAATAATTTCTATAAGCTGTGTGGAATATATCTCAATGACAAAGACATGGTAAAAAAAAACACCTTAGAAAGTTATCTGTAATAAAATTTTTGTAATTTTGATATTGTTATTTTCAAATTATTACCCACATATTTTGGGATAAAGCAAATATGTGCTTTGCAAGCCATTTGGAAACATGACTTTAATTGTTAAAAGAAATAAAAATATAAAGTCAAAGAAGCTGAGTGAAAGCCCTGACATCCAACTTTTTTGAATGAATTGAATTGAATTTGAATTGAAATGATCAGAATGAAATCATCACATATTTTATCTTAACACAGTGTTTTCTAGATGTGTCCATTGAAAAGCCCAGAGACAATGACCATCCCAGCATAGCAAATCGAATCGCCCCAGCACACAGACCGTGGTCTCTAGATGCCTTTTCCTACGAAGAGGAATCAGGACACCTTGGCGAGAGCGAGAGGGAACCGAGTCCAGGTTTGGGGCAGAAAAGGTGTAAGATGAGCCCGTCTTGAATCCCCCAATGGGAAGGGAAGCCACAACCACTATATGCTTACATTAAAAGTCAGTTACAGTTGTTTTTAAGAGCACAGCTCTCTCGTAGAAAATCCAGGGAGTGGTGTGGAGATTAAAAATAGTATCATAATAAAGGCAATGGATTGAAACACACCAAAATGTAAAATATGCAAGCACATTATGATACAGAAATGGTAAAGGAAAAACAATGGTATGCAAATTGCACCTCATTGTTGCCAGAGTTTTCGATGGAAGTATTTTGGATAATAAAGGTAGAAGAAATGATACAATTAGATTATTACCATTTTGTACTCACTAATGAATTAATAGCTGCTAAAACCAAAAGCAAGTATTGAAAACTGAAGGGAGCTTTGTAATGGACAGACCAGGTTGTCAACACCTTTCCATCTTAGGACACCCCCCCACACACACACACACACAAACGGAGATGTGCCTACTGATGTGACACAATAGGGATTATTCAGCATCACCTGCACCTATAAATTATCTAAGCCAAAATATTAAACCTGAATCTCACCAACTTCAAGACTTCTCACCAGTTCTCAGGACACACACAGCATAGAGTAGCATCTTGAAGACAACACAGAGAAATAACCCACACATTTCAGAATGTGAGACATTCTTCAGAATAAATGACTGATTTCTTCAATGAATTCATGACAAGAAAAACAGATATGGGAAGGACAGGGACCAATACATTGAGACTTAAGTGTCTTAACCAAATGATATGTGGTGGACATTTAAAAAAAAAATCCCAATCTAAACAAACAAAATAGTAAAACAGATTTTAAAAACAAATGTGGAAGATGGAACACTGACTAAGTGATGCTGAAAACCTTTTCAGATGCATTAAGTATGGTAATGATATAATTGGATTACATAGTAGAATCATTAACTTTTAGGGGTACATGTGGAATTCTTTATGGAAAAAATTATATAATGTCTTGGATTTGACTTAAAAGATACCAATAGAGTAAGAGGATAATGGCAGTGGCATGATAAAAAAGACTGGCCATATGTTGGTAATGGTCTAAGTTAGGCGGTGAGTATAAATTGTTTCACTATCATATTCTCTCTCACTTTATGTATGTTTGAAATTTTTCAAAATAAAAGTTAGAACTATTTTAAAATCATATTGACCAGCAATTAGCTCTGGGTTCTAGGATTTACGAATCCTTCACTTTTATTGTTTTACTGTACTATAAAATTTTTTTCATATGGGTAGATGACTTTCATGACCATAAAAAAATATATATATGAATTTTAAGTGACCTCAAGACCAAATCTGAGCTGACATATCCTGGAGCAAATCCCCTGACACTTTTCAAGAATCACTGTGTTAGTTTTGGAGGGCTGCTGTAACAAAGTTCCACAAACTGGGTGGCTCGCTACAGGAAGTTATCATCTCACAGCTCTGGAGGCAGAGTCTGAAATCAAGGCGCCACGTTCCCTCTGAAGCCCGCGCGGGAGAGCCCTCCCTTGCCTCTTCCTAGCTTCTGGCGGTGGCCTGCAGTCCGTGTCTCACAGCTGCCTCCTCCACTCTGCGTCTGTTGTCACTGAGTGCTCTCCTGTGGGTCTGTCTGCATCTCTTTTATAAGGAGACGGGCCATATTGGACACGGGCTCATCCTATCCCAGTATGACATAATCTTATAACTCATTATAACTCTAATTATGTAACTAATTACATGTGCAATGGCCTTATTTACAAATCAGGTCATGTTCTGGGATTAGGATTTCAAGATACCTTTAGCGGGGAACACAATTCAATCCATAAGAATCACTAATGCCATCGATGAACCTTGAAATATTGGATTGTCGGAAAAGTCATGATGGATTTTTGCAACGAAAAACATAGAAAAAATATGTCATGACTTTTCCGACAACCCAATAGCTGTGATATCCTAAGCAGATGTTGGATATAAATGGTTCAAATCTCAGATAAGCCATTTATTAGTTGTGTGCACTCAGACTTAGTTTTTTGCATCATACTTTCCTTGGCTGATAATAATAAAATGAGGACAATAATAATAATAGTTTGTCACAGGTTGGGTTTTCTACAAACAGCCTAAGGTAGAGTTTGTGTGCTAAATTTTTGGCGGGGGAGATACACCGTACGGCAGCAGGAGTGAGGGAGAAAAGGGCAGGGAAACATACCTGGTCACCATGCTGGAAGACAGTGTCAGTCACTTGGTCACACAGGGCATCTTCCAGACGGGCACTGTGGAGCCGCTGACTCAGCACCCTTCAGTGGGGTGAAGCGGAGACATATTGATCTGCCATCCTCATTTCCTCTCCTCTTTCTCATCAGTCCCTTTAATCCCAGGAGGCCTTGATACCCCAACTGCCACCACATGTGACCCTGGATTTGTCCTCCAAGCCGGTCAGGCAGTCTGGGGAAGCCAGACCCCAAGCCAGGGTGGGGTGCTTCACCTGAATTCAGCAGTGGGGAGACGAGACAAAGGCTTTGGTAGGTAGGGCTGGGATGGGTATGACAGGTGACATGGAAGTTGCATCCAAACCCAACCCTTACACTCGAGGCTGCTTCCGGAGGTGAGGTATTTATGCTGCGATTGTCTCTGGGCAACAGCTGACGGCCAGGGCCAGAGAGGCGGAGCAAATGTGGAGGGCGCACCAGCTGGCTCAAGAAACACGCACAGCTCACACTTCAGGTGCGATGGATTTGTGAGAAAACACAACACAAGTGAAAGCCCAGCCTCCATCACTACCTGGCTTGAATCAGGCAGTCTGGAAATGCTCGTGGTGTACTGCTTTCTAGTTGGAAGAGGTGTAGCTCAGCGTTCAAAGAGCTTATCGTGAAGATAATGTTAACTTTCTTTAAAAGGACAGCATGAATTTGAGAAAGACAGGTGAAACTGTGTTTAATCCAAATATTTTGTTTTAAATCCACTATGATTTAAACTCAGACACTGAAGTGCTTGTAATTGAAAGACTGCTGACCCATAAAATAAATCAGCATGAAGAGAAGGCTGTCTTAGATTAACATCTGAGTCTTTGAACTACGCCTGGCACACTTTTATTTGAAGTCATTTTGTTTTATTCTTGCAATGAAATAAACACTCCTTTTCCTGCACCTTCCCTCCTCAGCACCCCTCCCCCCAAACCTCCCTATGCTTCTTGTAGTTAAAAGTATGGGCTTTGGGTGAAAGTGGTTTAAGAATTCAAATCCTAGCTTTGTAACTCAAAAGCTAAATGCAAATTGTTTAACTTCTTAAGCTTTGGCTTCCTCAGTGGTAACTAATGAGTTGCAAGAATTAAATGGAATAACATAAAATGCTTAGCATTGCTCGGTGCCCTGTCTTTACCCCCACCCCAGAGCTTTGCAGGTCTACCTCATCTCCCCAGATGGCCAGATGGAGCTAAGTGCCCCCCAACCTACCCCCCAGTCTCTTGCTTTATTCTCTCCTTACGCCTTAACCAGAGGTGTCTTCTCAAAGGCAATTCTGTTCATTTCACACCACTCCTTGAACTTCTTCAGTGGCTTTTCATCAATAAAAGATAAGCATCAAATTCCCAAGTTTGGCTTCAGCATTCTTTCCAGCTCCATTCCTCACCATCAGGAGCAGCCCAGGCACATCTCGTCCCATATGCACTAGGGGGCTCTCTGCTAGACCTCCACACTGGCACTGGCCTCCTCCCATGGCACGTAGCTGATTTTTGCTTGTCGCTTAGGCCTTACTCGATGTTGTTCTTCTGTGCTTTCAATGACCCCTGTGCACACCCTAATGGGACGTTTACCACATCAGGCAGGTCTATTCACAGCTCTGAGCCCTGATCTTCCTCTGTAAGGTCTGTCCTCGCTAGAGCTTCAGACACAGGTGTGTAGGAGGTAATCCATGAATGCTGTTGAATCAGTAAATGAATGAATTGATGGTGTGTCCAACATAATCTTTCTGTGTCTAGATAATAAAGAATGGACTGCTTTGTATATACTTCGTAAGGAAAAAGCATTGGGATAACTGAAAACTATAATAAAGTAATTTATTGAAAAATAAGGTGATGGCATGTCTTAACAAGAATTACTGTTAACATGCTCTACTCTCTGGGCTCACCTGAAGAACATCCCCATGGAGGTGACCAGCAAATCACAGGTGTCGGGGCCTTGATAGGAGCGGCTGCGCAAGCCCTTGGGAAGCAGGACTCTAGCTCACTGCTTTGGGATCTAGGGCGAGGGACCGGCCAGGAGATTCACCCCTTCCTACAGGTCTGAGGCCCTGGGCGAGAAGCATCCTCAGCAGTGACAAGAGTATCTGACGTTCACATGTTTTCCTGATGTTCCTGAAAGGTGCGATGCCCAGGATCTGCGTATTCCTCAGCCGTTGGAAGGAGCCATGGAAAATAACTGGTCATTAACCTTCTTGTCAGTCGTGGTAACTAGATTTCCAGAGCACAATTTGAATTGACTAGACTTCACTTTCTTGTTTTGTTCTTTTTTAGAGGGCAGTGTCACCGGCCCTCAAATGTGGGACCCGAACCCGGGCCGCTGGCGTCCCAAGCCAGTGCTTAACCACCGCGCCACTCGGCCGGCCCTTTCTTGTTTAGTCAGTACCATAGTCATCCACAGTGTTCAAACATTTCATCATGCACATCAGAGAGTTTGGAACAGTGCCCTTCCCTGTGTTTGGCACCATGACTTCTCACCTGGCACAGAAAACCTCGTCACCTCCCCTTCCTCTAGTGCCTTTGATTCATCTGTGACAAGATGGCAGACTGGGTTGCATTGAATCTATAGGTCAAGTTGGGCATAACTGACATTGTGACAATACTGAGCCTTCCTATCCATGAACACATAGAGCTTTATAGTTTGCTTCAAACTGACCTTCGGTATATTTTGTTAGATTTATTTTGTCTAAATATTTAGATTTTATTAGATTTATGTCTAAGTATTTCATTTTAAGGAGTATTAATCTAAGTGGTATTGTCTTTTTATTTTTATTTTTATTTATTTATTTATTTATTTATTTATTTATTTATTTTGAGGGCAGTGTCACTGGCCCTCATATGTGGGACCGATCCGGGGCCGCTGGCTTCCCAAGCCAGCACTTAACCACCGCACCACTTGGCCAGCCTGGTATTGTCTTTTTAATTTCAAATGCCACTTGTTCATTGCTGTTATATAGGAAGGCAACTGATTTTGTACATTAACTTTATATTCTGCAACCTTGCTCTAATCCCTTATTAGTTGCCCTTTCTTTTTTATTTTTTTGGTTGATTCTTTCAGGTATTTTTGCATAGACAATCATGTTATCTGTTATAAAGACAGTTTTGTGTCTTTCTTCCTGATCTGTGTATATTTTCCTTTCTTTCCTTGTACTATTGCACTAGCTAGAATTCACATTACAATGTTGACATGAAGTGGGGAGAGGGGACATTCTTGCTTTGTTCCTTACTGAGAAAGCATTGAGTTTCTCAATGTTAAATATGATGTAAGCTCTATGTATTTTGTAGTATTTTTGACAAGGTTGAGGAATATCCCCTCTGTTACTAGTTTACTGGGAGTTTTTACCATGAACGGGTGTTGGATTTTTGTCAAGTGCATTTTTTGTATCTTTTGATATGATCGTGTGATTTTTTTTTTTTCTTTAGCTCTTGATGTGATGAATTACATTCATTCATTTTCAAATGTTGAGCCAGCTTTGCAAACCTGGAATAAATTCCACTTGATTAACATGTACAATTTTTCCTGTACGTTATTGGATATGATTTGCTAAGATTTTCTTGAGGATTTTTGCATTTATATTCTGAGAGCTATTGGTCTGGAGTTATTTTTTCTTGGAATGTCTTTGCCTGGTTTTAGTATTAGTATTATACTGGCCTTATAGAATGTGTTAGGAAGTATTTCTTTTCCTTCTATTATCTGAAAGTAATTTTAGTGAACTGACATGAATTATCCCTTAAATATTTGGTAAAATTCACCAGTGAACTCTCTGGGTCTAGTGATTTCTGTTTGGGAAGGTTATTAATTATTAATTTAATTGCTTTAATAGTTAGGTTAGGCCACAAAACAAATCTTAACAAATTTAAGAAGATTGAAGCATCTACAAAGCACCTTTTTCAACCACAATGGTTTGAAATTTGAAATTTATAAAGAGAAGAAAACTGAAAACTTCACAAATATATGGAGATTAAACAACAGGCTCTAGAACAACAATTAGGTCAAAACAGAAATCAAAAGAGAAATCAAAAACACACTTTGAGACAAATGAAAATGGAATCACAGCATACCTAAACTTATGGGGTACAACAAGCAGTTCTGAGAGGGAAGTTTATAGTAATAAACACTCACATTATGAAAAAAAAAGATGTTTAATAAATAACCTATCTTAGGAACTCGTGGAAAAAATAAAAAGTAAGCCCAGAGTTAGTAAAAGGGAGTTATTAGAAGGGAGAAAATAATGATCAGAGAAGAAAAATAAAATAGAGTCTAGAAAGACAATATAAATGATGAGAAAAACTAACATTTTTTAAAGATAAATAAAATTGATAAACTCTTAGCTAGACTAAGAAAAAAGGGAGATGACTCAAATAAATAAAATTAGAAATGAAAGAGGAAAGATTACAATTGATAACACAAAATACTAAGGATTGTAAGAAATTGCTATAAATAATTATATACCAACAAATTATTAGACAACCTAGAGGAAATTAATAAATTCCTAGAAACATACAACCTACCAAGACTGACTCAGGAAAAGACAGAAAACCTGAACAGACCATTTATTAGTAAGGAGAAAGAATCAGTAATTGAAAACCTTCCCCCCAAAAAAGTTCAGGACCAGATGTTTTCACTGGTGAATTCTGCTAAACACTTAAAGAAGAATTAATTCCAATACTTTCCAAACTCTTGCAAAAATTGCAGAGGAAGGGACACTTCTAAACTAATTTTGCAAGGCCAATATTACCTGATACCAAAGCCACACAAGGGTACTATAAGAAAAGAATTACAGGCCAGTATCTGTGATAAATATAGTTGCAAAAAATCCTCAATAAAATACTAACAAATTTATTTTAACAATACATTAAAAGGATCATACGCCGTTATCAAGTAGGATTTGTTCCAGCAATGTAAGGATAGTTGAGCAAATCAGTCAATGTGATATCCCACATTAACAAAATGAAGGATAAAAACTATATGATTATTTTAATGACGCAGAAAAATCATTTGACAAAGCTCAACATCCTTTCATGATGTTGAAATCTCCACAATTGGGTATAGAAGAACATAACTCAACTTAATAAAGGTCATGTAGGACAAGCCCACAGCTATCATCGTGCTCAGTGGTGAAAAGCTGGCACTTTTCCTCTAAGATCAGGAACAAGGCAAGCATGCCCACTCTTGTGACTTTTATTGCACAAAGTACCGAACATCTTCGACAGAGTAAGTCAGACAAACTGTATATCCAATGCAAAAGATCCAAATGGAAGAAATTCTTTAGATGTGAAGGAGGCATAAAGGTGTTTCCAATCATACAGAATGACCTGCATTACAGACAATAGTGAAGGAAGCTATTTGACCTGAAACAAAAGAATACAAAACCATGAGCAGTATTACGAATAGATAAATAGAAGCAGGAAATGGCAACCCATACACAAAACAGGGCTCTATACACTTAGACATAACATAAAGGGTAAAGACAACAAAAAAATTTAAGAAAAGGAAAAAGAGAAGAAAAAGACTATTTGTTACTGAAACTCAGAAGTCACCTCACAGCATAAGTAGGGATAACTTGTGACAACAAAAAACATAAAAGGGGAGAGAGTAAAGATCTGAATTTGCAAAGGAGAATGGAGATAAGAAGCATGCTAAAGAAAAAGGACTACTATATCTATGAAATTTTCTTTTACATAAACTTAATGGTAACCACTCAAAAAAAAAAATCCAGAATTGAGATATATAACATAAAAGAAGAAGAAACAAAGGGTAAAATCGTAGAATACCACCACATTAAAATAACAGACAGCAGGGCCGGCCGAGTGGCTCAGTTGGTTAAGAGCTCACTCAAGAGTGCGAGCTGAGCTCTGTGCAACAGCAGTTCAATGCCCAGCCTGAGCTGAGCTGCTGCTAAGCTGCCAACAGGTAGCAGGATGGTTCAGCTAAAATAAATAAATAAATAAATAAATAAATAAATAAATAAATAAATAACAGACAGCAACAAAAAGGCAAAGAAACAATGGAGACACTGAGATATCAGAAAACAAAAGACAAAATGGATATAGGAAATAGTCATATATCAATAATCATCCTAAATGTAAATGGACTGAACTCACCAATAAAAAGACACAGAGTAGCAGATTTGATCAAAAAACAAAACCCAACCATGTGCTGTCCCCAAGAGATGCATCTCAGCTACAAGGACAAATATAGATTCAAAGTGAAAGGTGGAAATCAATACTTCAAGCAAATTGTATCCAGAGAAAATCGTGTGTAGCCATACTTATATCAGATTAAACAGACTTCAAGATAAACAAGGAAACAAGAGACAAAGATGGACATTTATAATGATAAAGGGGACAATGCAACAAGAAGACATAATACTCATCAATATATATGCCCCCAATCGGGGAGCACCAAAATATACAAAGCAACTACTAACAGAACTAAAGGGAGAAATTGACCCAAATACAATTAGAGTAGGGGACCTAAATACACCATTGACAACTATGGATAGAAAAGTAAGGATATATCAGCCCAAAATGACTCATTAGACCAAATGGACATAATTGACATTTATAGAGTATGCGCACGCACACACACACACACAGATTGAAATGGGACCTGTGTCTTACACCATACATAAAATCAACTCAAAATGGATTAAAGACTTGAACATAAAACCTTTTCAGTTTGTAAAACCATACAATTCCTAGTAGAAAACACAGGGGATCATCTCCTTGACATTGGTGTTGGCAATGATATTTTGGATTTGAAACTAAAAGCAAAGGCAACCAAAGCAAAAATAAACAAGTGAGATGACATTAAAATAAAAGGCTTCTGCACTGCAAAGGGAATCATCAACAAAGCGAAAAGGAAACCTATGGAATGGGAGGAAATATTAGCAAACCATATATCAGATAAGGGGGTTAATAACTAAAATATACAGGGAACTCCTAAAACTCAGTAGCAAAACCGCCCAAATAACCCAGTTAAAAAATGGGCAAAGTGCCTGAATAGATATCTTTCCAAAGAAAAACATGCAAATGGCTAGCAGGTACCTGAAAGGATGCTCAACGTTACTAACTGTCAGTGAAATGCACACCAAAACCATAAGATATATGTTTAGTGTTTCTATGATGAAAAAGACAAAAGATAAGAAATGCTGGCAAGGATATGGAGAAAAGGGAACCCTTGCCCACCACTGGTGGGAATGTAAAATGGCACAGCTGCTGTGGAAAACAGTCTAGAGTGTCCTCAAAAAATTAAGCGTAGAACAGATGATTCAGCAATTCCCTATTCTGAGTATATTTTCAAAAGAAATAAAATCATAATCTCAAAGAGATATCTCTGTCCTATGTCCATTTCAGCATTATTTACAATAGCTAAGATATGAAGGCGACCTCAGTGTCCATCAACTGATGAATGCATACAGAAAATGTGGTCTGTCTATGCAACGGACTATTATTCAGCCTTAAAAAAGAAGGGCATCCTGCCATTGGTGATGACGTGGGTGAACTTGGAGGGCATTATGCTAAGTGAAATTAGCAAGACAGAGACAGGGAAACACTGCATGGTATCACTCATACGTGTAATCTCTAAAAGGTTAAGCCATACTCATGGAAACAGAGAGTGGAACGGAGCTTGTTAGGGTTTGGGGTTTTGGAGAAATGTGGAGAGGTTGGGAAAAGGGTACCAATATTCAATTTTAAGATAAATAAACCTCTGGGGATCTAATGTATGTGGTGGTGACTGTAGTTGATAATGTTGTATTCTAGAATTGAAATTTGCTAAGAGTAGGTGTTAAGCAATCTCCGCCCCCCCCAAAAGAAGGTAACTGTGAGGTGATGGATTTGTTAATGAACTTGACTGAGGGCATGCTTTCACAATGTATACTCTTATCAAACTATCATGTTGTACCTTTTAAACATATTAACACTCTGGGTCAGTTATACCTCAGTAACACTGGGGCACACAGAGAAAATGTCATGCTGAAGTGTGGTTTCTTTGGTACTTACCCTGCTTAGTGGTTCCCTGGTTCTGTGGTTTGGTGTCTGACATTAGTTTTGGGGAAATTCTCGGTCCTTATTCTTTTAAAATGTCTTCAGTCCCTTTCTTTCTTCTCCTTCTACTATTCACATTACACTCTTGTCGCATGTGTTGTGCCCTCCCACAGTCCTTGCATATTGTGTTCAGCTTTTTGATGTTGCGGTTCACTTCACTACTCGGTCTCAAGGATTCTACTGGTACATCTTGCGTCTCAGAGATTCTTTCCTCAGCCCTGTCCAGTCTACTAATGAGCCACGAAAAGCAGCCTTCGTTTCCGTGGCAGCGTTCTTTTAATCTCTGGCATTTCTTTTTGTTCTTCCTTAGGATTGCCGTCTCTCTGCCGACACGGCCCATATGTCGTCACATGCCCTCTGCTTCAGAAGGGAGCCCTGCGCATATCAACCCTGGTTGCTTTCCGTTCTGTCTGTAATTCCAACATCCCTGGCATGTTTGCTGCTGGTGCGTGCTCTGTCTCGTCCAATTGTGGGTGTTGTTTCCCTTTTGGTATGTTTTATAGTTTTTTCTTGAGAGCCAGCCGTGATATGCTGGATGGAAGGAGAACTGCCCTACAGGCCTCAGTCTCGTCCGGTGAGGGGCGGGGGCTTCGGAGAGCCTGGGGTTAGGGCTCAGGTTTCCGAGAGCCTGGGATTAGGGCTCAGGTTTCGGAGAGCCTGGGGTTAGGGCTCAGGTTTCGGAGAGCCTGGGGTTAGGGCTCAGGTTTCGGAGAGCCTGGGGTTAGGGCTCAGGTTTCGGAGAGCCTGGGGTTAGGGCTCAGGTTTCCGAGAGCCTGGGATTAGGGCTCAGGTTTCCGAGAGCCTGGGATTAGGGCTCAGGTTTCGGAGAGCCTGGGATTAGGGCTCAGGTTTCGGAGAGCCTGGGATGAGGGCTCAGGTTTTGGAGAGCCTGGGATGAGGGCTCAGGTTTCGGAGAGCCTGGGGTTAGGGCTCAGGTTTCGGAGAGCCTGGGGTTAGGGCTCAGGTTTCGGAGAGCCTGGGGTTAGGGCTCAGGTTTCCGAGAGCCCGGGGTTAGGGCTCAGGTTTCCGAGAGCCCGGGGTTAGGGCTCAGGTTTCCGAGAGCCTGGGATTAGGGCTCAGGTTTCCGAGAGCCTGGGATTAGGGCTCAGGTTTCGGAGAGCCTGGGATTAGGGCTCAGGTTTCGGAGAGCCTGGGATTAGGGCTCAGGTTTCGGAGAGCCTGGGGTTAGGGCTCAGGTTTCGGAGAGCCTGGGATTAGGGCTCAGGTTTCCGAGAGCCTGGGATTAGGGCTCAGGTTTTGGAGAGCCTGGGATGAGGGCTCAGGTTTCGGAGAGCCTGGGGTGAGGGCTCAGGTTTCGGAGAGCCTGGGGTTAGGGCTCAGGTTTCGGAGACCCTGGGGTTAGGGCTCAGGTTTCCGAGAGCCTGGGGTTAGGGCTCAGGTTTCCGAGAGCCTGGGATTAGGGCTCAGGTTTCCGAGAGCCTGGGGTTAGGGCTCAGGTTTCCGAGAGCCTGGGGTTAGGGCTCAGGTTTCCGAGAGCCTGGGGTTAGGGCTCAGGTTTCCGAGAGCCTGGGATTAGGGCTCAGGTTTCCGAGAGCCTGGGGTTAGGGCTCAGGTTTCGGAGAGCCCGGGGTTAGGGCTCAGGTTTCGGAGAGCCCGGGGTTAGGGCTCAGGTTTCCGAGAGCCCGGGGTTAGGGCTCAGGTTTCCGAGAGCCCGGGGTTAGGGCTCAGGTTTCCGAGAGCCTGGGATTAGGGCTCAGGTTTCCGAGAGCCTGGGATTAGGGCTCAGGTTTCGGAGAGCCTGGGATTAGGGCTCAGGTTTCGGAGAGCCTGGGGTTAGGGCTCAGGTTTCGGAGAGCCTGGGATTAGGGCTCAGGTTTCCGAGAGCCTGGGATTAGGGCTCAGGTTTTGGAGAGCCTGGGATGAGGGCTCAGGTTTCGGAGAGCCTGGGGTGAGGGCTCAGGTTTCGGAGAGCCTGGGGTTAGGGCTCAGGTTTCGGAGACCCTGGGGTTAGGGCTCAGGTTTTGGAGAGCCTGGGATTAGGGCTCAGGTTTCGGAGAGCCTGGGATTAGGGCTCAGGTTTCCGAGAGCCTGGGATTAGGGCTCAGGTTTCGGAGAGCCTGGGATTAGGGCTCAGGTTTCCGAGAGCCTGGGGTTAGGGCTCAGGTTTCCGAGAGCCTGGGGTTAGGGCTCAGGTTTCGGAGAGCCTGGGGTTAGGGCTCAGGTTTCGGAGAGCCTGGGGTTAGGGCTCAGGTTTCGGAGAGCCTGGGATTAGGGCTCAGGTTTCGGAGAGCCTGGGATTAGGGCTCAGGTTTCCGAGAGCCTGGGATTAGGGCTCAGGTTTCCGAGAGCCTGGGATTAGGGCTCAGGTTTCCGAGAGCCTGGGCTTAGGGCTCAGGTTTTGGAGAGCCTGGGGTTAGGGCTCAGGTTTCCGAGAGCCTGGGGTTAGGGCTCAGGTTTTGGAGAGCCTGGGGTTAGGGCTCAGGTTTCGGAGAGCCTGGGGTTAGGGCTCAGGTTTCGGAGAGCCTGGGATTAGGGCTCAGGTTTCGGAGAGCCCGGGATTAGGGCTCAGGTTTCCGAGAGCCTGGGGTTAGGGCTCAGGTCCGCGCCTGCGCCTCTGCACGGCGGGCCTGACACCTTCCCAGTCCCGCCACCTCCCGTCGGCAGGACAGGGTGGCTGCAGTGGGCCGTAGGTGGGATGCCCTTCCCCGGGCCAGGGGAGCGCGGTGATGCCTCGCCGGGTCAGCCTGGTAACCGGTTTCCCTGACGGGAAGAAGCCAGCGCCCTGCTGTGCTTCCTGTCCCCTCCCGCAGTCCCCCTCCCGCTGCCAGAAGCCAAAGGAGACTTTGCTCCGCGTTTGCTATGGGACGGGCCAAGCCCGTGCGAGTAAATCTCAAAATACTGCCTGGGGCCCGGAGTCTGACTCCCAGCGCCGAGCACAGGCCTCCGGGGGTGTCCGTGAGAGGGGAGGCCTCTGTCTGTCCGTCACTGCCCCCAGTCTGCTCCAGCGAGCCTGCGCCGGGGAAGCCCTGTGGCCTCCGCTTGCTCACGGATCCAGTTGGCGCTGTGGACGTTTCCGTCTGTTCTGAGCCTCTTTGTGTGAAGGTTCAGCGGCTCCCACCGAGCTCCTCACACGGGGAACCAGAACCTGTTGCTATGACACTGCGGACACCATCCCCCAACCCGGGTCGCCTGAGGCGAGGCTGACGGTGAAAGCCACGGCCCCTACCTGAAATGCAAGCCTGCGACATGGCTCTCGGGTTTGCAATTAGCTAAATCATCACGGGAGGAGAAGACTCATCCGGACTCGTTCCAGCCTTTCCTGGACTCAGTTATGAATGATCGTCTTAGAAGCCACGTTCTTAAGGAAGAGTATGTCTCCTCTCCTTGACTGTGGCAATGACAGCTGAATACAGGCATGCTGCATGTTTCTGCTTGTATTTTGAAAAAGTTTGCATTTAGCGGTGCCCATGCAGGGTGTTCCTCTCTTCTAATGACATCTTAGAAAGAATTAAGGACGTGGGCATGCCATGCGTGCCTCGGTGTTAAGAAGGTGACCACCTCGCACCTTGACCCGGCCTAGTCAAGTGCTTCTACAATGACACTGGGAGTAGCTAAGTAAGAAGGGGCCTAATGCACCGTACCCGAAAGCGCTTTCTGTTCAGGAAGGCAGTTCTCTTTATTAGGGGCTGCAGCTAAGCGATCCAATAACCTGAAGCCCCTCCAAAGCAAAGGCTAAGCAGGAGACGAGCCAGACCGCGCCAGCACAAACGTGTGCGGGAGCCCCTCCCCGCCTCCCTCCCCGCCCCCTCCCCGCTCCTTTGCTGTTGCCACGCGCTGCCCCAGCACAGAGGACGCTCAGCGCCTGCCCTTCTCAGATGGCAGCTCTCCCTGTCCGGTGGCCTAGGATAACACTCATTTCCGCTGGTAGCATTGCTGCCGCCAACACAGCTGGGTCTTTGTTTCTCTTTCAAATAACTAAAATTAAAGGTGCTCAGCATGGTACAGTTCAGCAGCATATCTCCAAGTTGCACACAAATTAAAGCTGCTTTTCACTTTTATTTTTAAACTTCTTTGCCAATCCGCAATGAAAAAAATAAAAAAGTCCGACAATGTGGTCCATTTACCTGCCTGCTTTGCTTCTAAATATACAGCAGTGGGTTGTAAACTGTGTTATCAGGGTGATTTTATGGCAAAGAAAATGGGAAAAATCTGGAGAAAGAGCCAGCTTTTGTTTTAATTTAACACATTTCTCAGGCATCTACAAGGTTAGGGTTGTTGATTAATGATGTTGAGATAATTTACTAAAACTTTTGTGGTGAGTAGATTGGCGAGCTGGAGGAAAAGATGGATCAATTGAAAGATATACAGGGCGTTTTCTGTCTTTGTTGTCACAGCATCCATTTTGGTAAGAGAATTATACTTTGTAAAACACCAACAACCTAGTTGCATGGAATTCTGTGAAACATATAGGGTTGTGGAATACAGACTTGGTTATCTGAATTTTTCTCCCAGGATTCTGAGCCTTAAACGCAGGCATATCTGATAGAAATATGTTTGGAGCTGATTCATCCTTGCAATGAGGAGATTTTTTGTTGTGGATTGAATGATCTTCCACTCAAAAAATATATTCAAGTCCTAACCCACAGTAACTGTGAATACTTGGAAATAGTCTCCTTGTGTTGTAGATGCAGTCAAGTCAAGATGAGATCATACCGAATCAGAGTGGGCAATCCAACATAAATGGGCACAGATGCCGTGGTGACACAGCCACGTGACGATGGGACAGAGGCTGCTGTTACGTGGCCGAGGACCAAGGAATGTCTGGCGCTAGAAACGGCAACAAAGGATCTTCCCATTCAGAGGGAGGGTGGCTCTGTCTTTGATTTGGACTCCCATCTGAACCGAAAACTCTGAGAAGATAAATTCCTGTTGTTTTACATGATTCAGGTTGTGGTTGTCTGTTACGTCAACCCGAGGAAACTAACATGCCGTCCTTTGGATTCTTCTGCTCTGATCTACAGAGGTGCTGTGTTTCTGGTTCCTTTCCAAGCCTAACTCATCAATTTCTCCTTTATAGTTTGAGTGATCCCATATTCTTGCCAATAAATTCCCTTTAAACTTCAGTTAGCCTGAATGGATTTCCGTTGCTTACATCAAACCGTCCTATGTAATACGCGAACATTTCTTGCTGTCATTCTAGGTGTCATGGACTAATGGTGGCTGATCAAACACAATTTATTAAGAGAGATGACAGAAACCTGGGAGTCAGGCGAAGTGAGGGAGGCATGGACCCTTCCAGTGATATCAGATTAGAACGTCATGTAACGGACCCACCCAAGGACTGTTGAATTATCTGCACTTGAGGAACATATCATTGTCTGACTTAATATTTACTATGAACTAAAGGCCCAGATTTGATAATGTTATGTGTTAACTTCTAGAATTTTGCCTGGCAGAGATGCAAATCACCATTTTCTGGTAGAAAATACAAGGTAATGGCTATGGTTTCGTCTCCCTGTAGAACACTGACCAGTTCTGTCTCTGATCTAACAGGCTGCTCCTGCCTTCTTTGTCCAATGCCTATGTAACCCTTTTATTAATAATTCTTTGAATCAACTTTGCTTTCTGCTGATTACCTCATGAATAAGGAGACTCCATACTGCTAGATTTGTATAAAAGTTGTATTTTCAACTTGTGGATAATTACACTTTGACACTCATAGACAAGGTTATTTAAGAATACTGATAGCTCCTGATTAGCTGAATGACTACTTGTGAACATAGCTGGAAGGCAGAAGTTAGGATGGTGACGTTAAATGGAAAATATGAAAGGACTTAAGTGTGCCGAGAGAAAAGAATGATATATAAATTCTAAAAAGCCTATGCACTCAAAAAGTATTGATTTAGAGACCACTAAGTGTCTTTTAAAATCTAAGACAACTTTTCACTGAACGATCTGGTCAGTAAGAGTTATGTTAAATATCTTCATGTCCAAACTATTTCACCCAGTTCTTTGGGCAAAACTAAACCTGGACACTGAAGCACAGACTATTAGGTAAACTCTGGGATCAGTAAAAGCAGCTGAAAAACAACTGTAAGTTACATGAACCTGATAAGAAAATTAGGTAATTTTCCACAGCGAGAGCACACTTTAGTTTTCACTACATTATTGAAACATCATTGTATAAATGCAAACAACAAAGAATGAGCAACCCAAATTTCATAACAAGCACAATACAGAACTAATATGGCATTTTGAAAAGGACCAGACATCTCCCTAAAGGAAGGGGCATGTACGTGTGTATGTGTGAGTGAAACAGTGGTAAACATTAGGCAAGAATAATGGATAGTAAAGGAAAAAAGGATACAACCATTTCCTGAGTATTACTACATGCCCAGCTCTAGGAGAAGTGCTTAAAAATTAAAGTTTTTAATCCTCGCCTTATGAGACAATGCATTATTTTCATTCCTAATTTACTAATGGAGCTCAGAGAGGTTAATTGTCCTCCCAGAGTCATGCAGCATCTCATGCAGAGCCAAGATTCAAATTCATTTCTAACTCCCATGCTCCTGTTTTGGTTTTTCCATTAAAGGGCATTGCCTCTCTAAACAAGATTGACCTTTGACAGTGGATATCTGGGAGTGCAGCTGATTCCACAGGTCATAAGTAGAAACTATGACGTTTCTGGGATGGATCCTGGTTTGATGGAAATGCATAGGTAAGGAGTACTGAACAGTTATTTCTGGTACCACATTGCCTTTAAAATACCACAGGATCTTGGCAATGCCACTTTTCCTTTTTCTTTTTTAGGCTTGAATTTCGAAATCTACCAAATGAAATTATCAGACCAGATCCATAAAGTCATAGCTGTGCTCCATAGTATTGATTTTGCTGTAAAGTAGTTGATTACTCTTTCAATCAAGAAAATGTATTGAGGTATATAATATAAATAAATCTGAGATGCTACCATTCAAAAGATGGCCATGATCTCATGTGCCATTGAGAAAGAACCAAAAGTTACAACTTAAACTGATTCAATGCTTTATTATCAATTAGTATTTTATTTTATATATAGGACAAAAATTTTTGACTTGTTTAGAAATAGATATTTTTAACATATATCACAAAAATAAAAATATTTTTAAAAGATTTAAGGTAATCCCAAATTTTCTTCCCAGTGTCCAATTTTTCCAGACAATTTTTAGACTTAGAATTTTATGTTTTTCCACATTTATCTACTAATTAACATCTACTAGTGCTTCAGAACTAATGGTAATAAAGCGTTTATTAAGCAAATGTTTGATTGATATCCTGAGGTTTACTTCAAAGCTAATAGTATGTTTTATTTTAATTTGATGTAGGAATATACATACGAATGTGTATTTTCCCGCGTGTGTGTACTTACATAATTAAACATGTGACTTTGGGTATATGTATAAGTTTTATAGCATTTCCAGGTTAGAGACACCTGAGAGGAAACACTGGGGTATCTGTCATCCTGATATTCTATTCAACACCCCCTATAGTATCTTTCACAAAGTAGGGACTCAGAAAACATGTATTGACATGAAGCATACCTAAAATATTTTACTCTTATTTTTACAATTTTCAAATTATTTGGTTTCATATGTAATACAGAAATCCATTAACTAGAATGAATTTTCCAGCTAAAGTAAAATTATATTCCTAAATGTTTACCATTCATTAGCAAGAGAAAACCAGGCAGGATAGCAAATTGCAAGACGTATCAGTGAAGGCAAATTTTTCCTTAGAAAAGGTCATATAAAATTATAGGATTCCATGGAGTTCTGCAGTGTTATCTGCTGATTTTGCCTAATTAAATGCAGATTATAGAGCAAACATCTGCTAGGCTCATTCTCACCAATCAGTTGAGTAACTAAAGGTAACAAAATTGGTATGTTTCGTTTTTCATATAACACAGTGTTTGTTTTATTACCAGCATTTCAAAGTTGGATTTCTATTGCCATTTTATGTGCATTGTAATTTGTACATTAAAGATAAAAGCTTCAAAAAAATAATGCTCACTTTGCATTCTAGTCAATGGAAATGTAAAGCATGAAATCTTGCTTTGATTGAATACTGAGTTAGATTCCAAATTTCTAAGTGCCCCATCCACCAGCCGGTCTTCCCAAATACTCATATGTAATTCAAGTTAAATTGGAAATAATTGACTTAAACATGTCATAGAAATAACCTTGTATGTTCTAGAACAAGCTGTTCTGAGCAGTAGTACTTCAGTGTGTCAAGAGCATTGTTTCTCTAAACTACTGGTTTGTAACCAAGAAACCAGAGCTGGCCTCTGAGCTGCTGTGCCTGCTGTCCTGTGTCGGTCAGTCCTGGGAGTGTTTGCAACCATCCTTCTGATATCTCTTTCTCTCTCACACTCACACACACACACACACACACACACACACACACACACACACGTGCGTGTGCACACTCAGTATTTTAAAGAGATGCTATAAGAATTCAATGATCTGAGTAATGTAATGCAGTGGTTAAGAATACAGATTTTGGAGCAAATTACTGTGTTCAAATCCTGTCTCAACCACTTACTAGCTGAGGGCCCTTGGGAAGTGACTAACTCCTGTATTCCTTAGTTTCCGCATCTGTAACATGGCCTAATTAATAGTGCCTAATGCTCAGGAGTGCTCTGAGAGAAAGCTAATTTAATATTTGCAAAGCATTTATAATTTACCTGTCACATAGTAAATGTCATATAAGTGTCTGTTAAATTAAAAGAAGATGAAAATGCATTCCTTAGTAATTGCATCACATGCTGGAGGGCGATGTAAATCTCTGAAAATGACATGGAATATCTACCTGTTTTTGATATTTACGTCTTCCTTTGCCTCACCTTACATAAACCATTTTGCTTTTTATTATTACTCTCTCAAAAACTTGATTACAATGCATAACCATATGTAAAATACCCATGGCTGGTTAATTCAATAAAACATAAATCTACCCCCAATTCCACACCGGCACCTTCTCCCCCGAAATGATCAAACTCTCTTCCTTGCTGGGAATAAGTAGGACTGATTGTACTTCACCAAAAAGGGTTTCAATGTTTCAATCAAACCAATGCTATCGTAAGGTTCTGGCTTAGATATTCTTATTAAAGATTTTTTTGGAAGGCCACAGGAGTAAAATATTTACAAAGTCCTAACGTGATGCCAGTGAGGGCCAGACTTCGTGATCGCTGATCCAGCCCAAATCCACTATCTTTACTTGTTAATTCCCATTCGACATAAACAAGACCACTGTCTTTGACTCTGACACATGAAAGAAATTCACAGTGAACTTTTACACATTTCAAACTCAATAGGCACCAAACAAAGGAACCCCTACATTCTATCTGTCCGTCTGTGCATTCCAATGGCAGAATTGAAACCACTTTCATTAGCCAGGTAACCTGACACTTGCTTCCTTTTATAAAAATAGTATTTGTTTCACACAAACATAATTTTCATCTGTTTCTGCTCTTTTTTATTATCCTATACTAAATATGCATGGGATTGGATTCTCTTTACAATTGTGCACGTTGTTAGAATGTAAAAAAGACAAGTTATTATTTAAGAGGTTAGGCTACTCGGTTTCCTCTCATGGACCTAAGACTGCCTGATTAGCTCCGCTTAGAGCCCGACCTAGTTAAAGCAATGGATGCAATGCAAAAAATTTCGTTGAGCAGCTCCCCCTGCAAAAGTTCAGCTGTCCCATTTTACTATTATTCTGTTTACACACTCAGTTGCAGATTAACTGGTACAATAGTCTGTGTTTCCCACATTGCATATGCTAGAAAATCCATTTTGAGTAATGTTAAAAAGTATTCTGAGAAAAAGTTTGCAGTGAAATCTGAGAAACTGAATTAAATCAAGAGAAATGGGATTCTTTAGTGCAAAACTTTACAGAACCATCTTAATATGCACTATCAGTCTCAAAGAGAGAGAGATGCAGTATGCTGTGTCTTCCTGATATTTTTACCCCTTTCTTTTAAACAGACTATTTCTCAGAACTGGTGCTTGGTCCCACTGTTTGGGAATGGTTTCCTGGTACACTTCCTATTTCTGAAAACGGAGACTAAAGGAACCACTTGTTTAGGATCGCTTGAACTCTTTTACCAGTTGAGCTTTCATGTTTGCAGGTAGTGGAGGATCAGGAGGGCAGTGCACTCCTGAACATTCCTTAGAAACAGCTACCTGCCACTTAGCTCATTCCTCCCCGGGGAAATGTAAGGACAGCTTTGAAATTTACTATTTCTGTCACCAATGTAGAAATCAATAGGACTGAGCATATTTATAAAGAAAAGGTATTATTAGCAAGATCGGCTAGGACTGCCACTGGCTCTAAAGAACCTCCACCTGTTACCCCAAGCTAATGGCAAGCCATGGCTGGGGTCCCTCTTAAGTGGCAGTGAAAAAACAGAATGAATGCTTCTCATTTAGAATCAGCTGAGGATCCATGAATCGGTGCCCCAGTGAGTCAGCTTTGGGGTTAATAAGAGGGAAAGCGTGTGACACTGCAGGGCCGACATGGTAAGAGACGTGACAGAGTGTATCACATGTTGTGACAGTGAGACCGAAGGCCAGTCATCCATACCCACGGACTTAGGAGATGCTCCCACTGTGAAGAAAACTTAGAGTAATAGATGAAGGCACTGGCTGATCCGACGTCTGGTGAGAGCCTGCTTCCTGGCTTACAGGTGGCTGTCTGGTCACTGTCCTCCCACGGCAGAGGGGTGGGCGCTCTGTGGGGTCTCTTATGAAGGGCACTAATCCTATTTGTAAGGGCTCCACGCTCGTGCCCTCATGACCTCCCAAAGATCCAGCCTCTTAATACCATCACTTTGGGGGCTTGGATTTCAACTTATAAATTTGGAGGGGGACACCATTCAGTTTCCAGCTTTAATTCACTGTAGTGGCTTTCTCAGTACTGTGTGGGGGAAGTGTCCAACCTCAGAATCAAAGTGTGGCAGGAACAATTATCAAACGACTGTATTCCGGAGGTGGAGTTTTGACCGTGTGTGGGTCACCTCCTTGCCATTCTTGATTTAATTCAAGTGTGCATTTTGCAAGGAAGTGGCTGTGAGTCAAGACAGTGGAGGGAGTTGTTCAAAGTTCTACAACCTGTGAAGGACAGAGCTAGAATTGGAACCAGGTGTTGTATCCCAAGTCATTGTTAAAAATGGACTTCGCTGAATTTTTTTTTTCCTCCCTGAAACAGCCACTCTCTTTGCAATTTAAAATCTTAAATAAGACATTCAATTACACATCATTAGTATTCACTCCTCACAATTCAGGCCGTCGAGAATTTTCTCTTGAAACCAGGTGAGTTTTTCATACATGTTAGGATCTGAATGTCTTCCTGGGGCAGCAGGCTGAATAAAAGGGAAAAGGCCGTCCTGTCTTAGAGAGGAACCGAGGCGGAAATCGGTCTTGTCGATGTATTTGGTAAAGGAGGCCAGTGGTGACGGACGGACAAATGTCCTTGTGTAGCAAAAGAAAATGTAAGTAGCCTAGTTTCACTTTTACTTTTGTGCCATCTTTAAAGTTGTTAGCTTTTGACCACATGATAACAACTGAACTCTCCCCACCTCACAGCATCAGTGTACACAGGTGAGGGCTATTCAGAAAGAAGCCCTGCAAAGCTTTCTTTGTAGTGCTACTTTCCCTCTTTGATCTTTGTCTCCAGGCTTTTGCATTAAATAGAAGGCCAATCATCTATTTATGTTTATGGAAAGTGTTGTGAATTGGGCATTTGATGGAAAATAGTAACAGAATTGTAGGCTTTCCTCACTTACAGTGGGAAGCATGTGGACAAAAATATGTTCTAAGATCTAGGCAATGTCTTACACATAAAAACACAGCACTCACTAAACATTAATAGAATGTGCTTTGAGTTTTCCAATTAATTATGCCTTTTCCAGATGCCACGTAACTAGAATCTTGAATGTCCACAATGATGGGTTTGTTCTTGATCATGAAACTGACACTGTGGTTGTAACCTTATTGGCTCTAACCAATCTCTTACTGATAATGCAAAGCCAGCATGGTAAAGAAAGCAGAAATAGATCACATAAAAATCAGAAGGCCTTGCCCATAAGATAGAGAAAAGGAGAGCTGTAATGGACTGTTAGAGACTATTATAGTTTAATTAATCTTCTTTCTGAATAAGGAAACAGAGGCCCAGGACGTGCAGTGATGGTTCAATCTGACGGGGACAAAGCTGAAATTCAGACTGTGAGGTTATGTTATTTAGCGTCCTTCCCACTTACCCAATAGAAATGATTTTAAAATGACAAAATCATAAAGTGGTATAAACAAATTCCATTCTCACAGGGCATTTGCCATGGTGATAATTTGGATGGTCAAAAGTCAAAAGGAAGGTCATTTTTTATTTTTTTATTTTTCATTATTCTGCAAGGAATGTCCACTGGCAACATTTGAAAAGTTCATGGATGTAGGCTTTCTATTACAGTTGCCAAACTAGTGGAACATTTGGATTGTTAATTTTTGAAGACACTGCTATTTCCAAAGTGTTTTTATTTTCGTTATGTTTTATCACTTACTTTTTTACACATCATGAAGATTAAGGTCTTTGTAATTTAAAAATTATGCAACAGCTGCTACAAACTACTTCTTACACTGGAATATGAAATTTATATTGGGAAAATACCTTTTACTTACTATAAAATATGTATGAGGCTCTGTAGCCCTTTGTAAAATGGAATTTCTCTCTCCTTGCAGCATAAAAGAATGGTTCCTGTGCTTGGGGGTTCACTGTTAAAGGAGAATTGTACTGATATGAGTTATGTATTGTTCTAAGCATAGAACATAATGCTTCCATCCACTGTGACACTCAGTAGTTTGGAATTATTTTTATACCATTTTATTATTTAGGTCCTTATTTATAGGCTTCCTTTTGCAGCCGATCTTATTTTGTTTGAAATGCATAATTGTTTACATATAGATGACAAATGCATATTTGTAATTAATTTTTGTTCTGTGTGTTTCTACAGCTAATTAGGCAGGCATGTTTTACATACTTATGTGTTATTCACATTACCCAGAAAAAAGATCATCATCCTATTTTTGGGGTGTTCTATTTTTATGACAAAGGACAGCAAGTAAGATATCAAGGATTTACTTTCAAAGATGTTTCCAAAGCATTTCACAAAAATAGAAAAACAACAGTGTTTTAATCATTTTACCCTAACTCTTAATCATATGAGTTGGACAGAGTTATTATTCCTGTTTTCAAAATCAAGACACATGGTGGTTAAACAATTTGATCGCCTGCCAATGCATCCCCAAACAGCCAAATTAATCTTCTGAAGTATTTCTCGTAAAACATTACCAGTTCGCTGTAAAATCTTCTTAGTCTGTGGTGACGGTCTGCCAAATGCAGAGCAAGTAACACTGGTTGTGTTCACGTGTCCTGTCCTGAGAAGGCACCCAGCTCACGTGCAGCCCTCCCCCGTCTACTCCCTAAATACGCCCCTCCGTCGCCCCCTGCAGACCCTTAGTCTGCTCTTCCACGTCCCCTTGTCCAGCCCCTCTTCAAAGTAAACTCCAGCCATCGCCATCTTCCAGGGTTCCCCCACCCTTCACATACGACTCCACTGTCCTTATTCTGTGACAGTCTGATTCCGGTCATTTCTGTGGTTAGATAACTTTTGGAGGGGGGGTGGTGACCTGGGCCCCTGAAAATCCTTCATCACCCCGGATTCCAGTAAAGTGCACAGGTCAGTGCCATGGTGGTGGTGCTACAGCAACTCAGTCCCAAATGCACCCCTGCCCAGCTGTGTGACCGCTCACCAATCCTTGTCTACGCAGGCTGCTAGCAAAACACCACAGACTGGGTAACATAGAAACAATAAACAGTTGTTTCTCACAGTTCCAGAGGCTGTAATTCCAAGATCAAGGAACAAGCATGGTCCAGCGAGGACCCATTTCCTGTTTCACAGCTGGGGCTCCGCCCTTCTGACCTACTCACCTCCCAGAGGCCACATCTATTAAATCCAACACCTTGGAGGGGGAAGGTGGGGTGGGGTGGGGTGGGGTGGGGGAGGGGGCGTTAGGGTTTCAACATCTCAAGTTTGGGATATTAGTAGTGCCATATGGCGTTCAGGCCATAGTAGTGCCTCAGTTTTCTGATGTAGACAAAGGGGATACTAATAACATCTATTGCACATGTTTTAAATATACAGAGGATGCCAACAAATGTATTGACATTTTAAGAAAGGAAAATTGTATTAAAATCGTAATACTCAATATGTACCCATAACAAAAGATGAATACAAGTCACGTTTGACTTCTGCAATTACAAGAGGTGCTCAAAGTGGTTCCCATCAGCGTCCAGACACTTCTGATTATGGCGATCGACTGCTTGAACAACACTGACCAAAGTGCCCACTTGTATACAGGTTTTTGACACCCCTGGTGTATAATTGCAGTGCCTTGCACATGGTCGATATGAAGTTAATGTTAGATATTATGACAGAAGCATAAGATCAATATTTAATATATTAGTAATGATGTAGTATGCTTTACCATCTCCTGATTTTAAGACATAAACATCTTTGTCACTATGCAGCATTTATACACTATTTGCATTCCTATGTATTCAAACTGCTGATACAAATTTAGT
This sequence comes from Aselliscus stoliczkanus, assembly GCA_033961575.1. NCBI lineage: Eukaryota > Metazoa > Chordata > Mammalia > Chiroptera > Hipposideridae > Aselliscus > Aselliscus stoliczkanus. The sequence goes on from CM066735.1 coordinate 67,612,469, forward strand.
ATTTTAAATAGATAACTGTCACATGCCAGAAGTCAAAAAAATTCTTAGAATCTGAGCCAAATTCTTGATCTCATCCAGGAATTGAGAAAAACTTTCTGACTTCTGACCACATTTTATCTCTGTCATTCCCCTTTCATTATGGGCAAAGCAGATTGTGTCATTAATGGCTTGGGTTTTCAGAATTTCCAGGAATTTATAAGGGGCACGTGCAGAAATGTATACTCATATATGTAAGAAATATGCAGAGAGCTTTCATATTTTGTAATGTGCTTTGAGTTTTAAAATAAAACATATGCTGATACAAGCCCTGACAGCTTCCTGAGAACAGGTGATGTGCTCCTCTCAGCGATAGAGTTCCACCTGAGCTTGCTTGTTTAACGTGGATCATGGGTTCCAAACGGTGCCCATGGTGTTGGGGCAGGCCGTCCCATATGCGTCCTGCCTGCTAGTTGGACAAAGCGTTCTCCAGTTTCTATAAACATGTTCGTTTGTCCCTCGAGCTCATCAACAGGTACTGAATATGCTGGAAAATCCAAGGACACTGTTGTAAAGCAGTGCCATTGGGCATGATTCTGGTATGACGTGATAATTTGGGAAACTAATCAGGGCACAACAACAATTTAAATCACAAACAATAAGAAAGAATCATGCATCACTCTAATTGCCCATTATTCTTTCTAAACACTTCCGAGTTTAGGCTTAAATGCAAAAGGTATTTAATGAAGGGGCACCAAATGTACAAACATGATCCCACCACTGAATTAGTGGACTTCATAAGCACTGATGAGTCGGTCAGCTGTGGAGTACATATAAAAATGTAAACACACCACTATGAATTGAGCTGATTTTTATTCAGTTGCCAGAAAACATTCAAATTGGTGAAGCAGGTTCCAAAATATCTCTACCTGGAAAACTAGTGAGATAATTCAAAACCCTAACTATTTTAAAGGTACTACATATACTTTTCTGCTCTGGATTTATTACTTTTTTCTCTTAATTACACTTTGAGCACAACTTAACTTCTGCTGCATTGATTGCAATTGTTGCACTAATTTTAAATATGTGCTCATTTGATCAGAAACTAGATATAAGGAGTTTTTAGCAGCAAAACATGGCCTGGTAATAAAGTCAGTATCAAATTTTGAGTGACAGTTGATTCTGAAAATAACAGGAGGTTTGTGTGGAATTTTCACATGTATTTTATCAGCAATGCAGTTAGTAACTCTGGTTACTCTAGCATTTCCCTCTATAAAAACATTTTTATAGGTTCTTCAAAACAGGCTTTCAACTGCACCACACTTTCTATATCCTACTTTCAATTATTATGTGTTCTTAAATGTAATAAAAATACCTTCGCTTTTTGAGTTCAATAATTAAGACTTTTATCTAATTCAAGGTGACCTCCTGCAGTCAGTGTAAATGGAGGATTAAAATGAGAGTGCTGGCCTCTGTCCTCTTGGTTTGCAATGCAGCTTTTACAACCGCTCATTACCTAGACAGTTCAGTGAATAAAGCGCTATTTTGCCCACTTTCCATGAAAACGTGGCTCTATTAGTTAGGCTTTATATATTTTTTTATTTTTCAAAAATAATTTAAAAGTTAAACTGGTATACATAAAAAGTTCCAGTTGGCATTGATTAAATTTCTACCAGAGATGTAGACCTTAACTTAATGCTTAACTCTTTATTTTTTTTTTTTACAGGATTTAAGAAAAAAGAGACTTGAGGAAATTCTAAGATGGTGGATTAGGTAAGCACTATGCCTTCTGCATCCCAGGATCACACCAAAATTACAAATAAATTATAGAACAATCAACCTCAATAATAATCTGAAGACTAGCCGAACAAAACCCCTATAACTAAGCATATAAAGAAGAGACCACATTGAGACTGGTAGGAAGTAGGAAAGGCATGAGTGGGCTGACCCCAAACCCATGGATGGTGGCGAAATACTGGGAGGGACACCTTGGTTTCAGAGGGATCTGCTGAAGAGCAAGGGCCCCTCCAACCCCATGCTGGGCTCCCCATCCCAGGAGTGCTGTGCCAGGCAGAGGAGTTCCCATGCCACCTGACAGTGAAAATCAGTGAGGACTCTGTCTACACTTCCTGGTGGGATGGAGGGTGGCAGGAAACCTAGGCCCCCATCCTATGGAGCTGGCAGACAGGCCTGCTCATCTCTGATAGAGCGGTGGCAGCTTGGGAGGCCCAGGGGTACACAGGGAAAGCCTGGGTTGTGTGGCTTCAGTGTGGGAGCTGGAGGGATAGGAGCCACTGTTGTCCCTGTGTGGAGCCTGACACATATGTGGCCATATTTGAGTGATAAGTCCTCTCCCAAAGGGTCAAGTGTGGGACCACATTGTACTGGTGGAATCTGTGCTTGTGCAGGCACCACCTTGCTGATGCCCTGGGTCCCCGCCCCACGCACAGTCCTGGGTCCCCGCCCCCATGCACAGCTGGTGCTACATCACCCAGGACACTCCACTACTGGGCTGAGGCCCCACCCCACAGGCTGCAGACGCCTTTTTGCAGTGGACAGTGGGCGTGTGGCGGCCCGGGAAACGTTTGTTGGTGGCAATGACCAGAGACCTGTGCTGCAGCATCTCTTGGGCGGCTCTGGTGAACCTGCAGACCTGACACAGGCCGTGACTGGCCATGATGTTCTTGGGGCATTTTTGTGGGGTGGTCATGAGCCTGGCACCAGCATGAGAGCTAAGACTGCATTGGTTTTGTAGAAACCACCGCCCATACCCCTTAGTTCCCTGGAACCCCGCCCCTCCCACCTGCAGCACTGTTAGGGGCACTCTGGGCACCTGGGCGGCCGGCCCACCCCACAAGCTGCCGAGGCCTTTATAGCATTACAGAATGCGACACTCCAGGGAGACTTTGGTGGTAGACAGTGACCCCAAACCTGCGCTGTAGCCACTCTTGGGCATCTCTCAGGGATTCACAAGCCTGAGGCAAGCGGTGGCTGGCTGCAGTGCTCTAAGGGCATTTTTGAGGAGTGGTCACAGGCCAGCCACTGCCGTGAGGCAAGCAATGGCTGGCTGCAATGTTCTCGGGGTGCTGTGCGAAGTGGTCATAGGCAGGGCACTGGCGTAAGAACTTAACCTGCATTAAGTTTGTAAAAACCACCAGCCATGCCTCATGACTCACTGGGACTCCACCTTGCCCAGCTAGTGCTGCATCGTCAAAGGCTCACAACACGGGGTCAATCAGCCCGGCCCACGCACCTAAGGAGCCTCTTTCAATGGCTGGGCTTTATGGGCAACTGGTGGGTGGCAACAGGCCTAGGGACCCTGGGCCTTTTGCTAAGCTGCCTCAGGCCCATTACTGGTGGCAGCCGGCCTCAGTTGGCACCAAGGCCACCCCCACATGCCTCCAGGTTCAGCAGAGGCAGCAGTCAACCACATATACATATAGCTTTGAGGTTTCTACCAGGTAGCCCCTGGCCTGTCACAGGCAAGGCTGAAATTGGCCTGCATAGGAGCCCCTCCTAAGAGACATCAGAAATAACACACCCAGAAGCCAGCTTCACACCACACCAGAGCACTACCTGGTGAGCCCCACAAGCTGCACACCCAAAGGGGGGTTCTCAACATACACGAGAGCCCACAGGGGTGAATCTCCTCTGAGGGGTCAGCCCCACACAGCAGCTCATATACTGTGGGCATAGCCAGTCCTCACAGGCAGTCAGCCTGGGAGTCAATCCCACCTATTGATGCACCAAAAGCAATCAAGGCTCAACTAAACAGGAGAACACACATGACACACAAGGGACCCTCCTAGACCACACACACAGGACACAGGGAGACTGCACCACTGGACCACACAGGACACATACTACATAAGGCCACCCAGTGAAGACTGAGAGACATGGGAGATCTACCTAATACACAGAAGCAAACACAGAGAGGAAGACAGAATGAGGAAACACATCCCAAATAAAAGAATAGGAAAAACCTCCAGAATTAGAAGTAAATGAAATGGAAGCAACCAACCTACCAGAGACAGAGTTTAAAACACTGGTTATAGGAATACTTAAGGAACTTAGAATTTCAACAAAGAGATAGCAAACATAAAGAAGAACATAGAAACCATGAAAAAGAACCAGTCACAAATAAAGAATACAATAACTGAAATGAAGAATACACGAGAAGGAATCAACAGCAGAGTAGAGGAGGAAAAGACTGAATCAGCAATTTAGAAGACAAGGTAGCAGAATACACCCAAGCAGAACACAAAAAGAAAAAAAGAATAAAAACCAGTGAAGACAATTTAAGGGACCTGTGGGAAAATATCAAGCATAATAACGTTCACATTATAGGGGTAACAGAAGGAGAAGAGAGGGAGCAAGTGATTATGAACATATTTGAAGTAATAATGACTGAAATCTTCCCTAACCTGGTGAAGGAAATAGACATACAAGTCTAAGAAGCAGAGAGTGTCCCAAACAAGATGAACCCAAACAGGCCCACACCAAGACACATCATAATTAAAATGGCAAAGTTCAAAGACAAAGAGAGAATCTTAAAAGTAGCAAGAGAAAGGCAACTAGTTACTTACAAGGGAGCTCCCATAAGACTGTCAACTGATTTCTCAACAGAAACATTGCAGGTCAGAAGGGAGTGGCAGGAAATATTCAAAGTGATGACAAACTATGGCCTACAACCAAGACTATTCTACCCAGCAAGGCTTATTTAAAATTCAAGGAGAGATAGCTTCCCAGACAAGAAAAAGCTAAAGGAATTCGTTACTACCAAATCAATATTACAAGAAATATTGAAAAGATTTATTTAAGCAGATGAAAGGAGAAAACAAACAAAGATAAAAAGTATGTATAATAAAATGGCAATAACTATGTACCTATCAATAATCACTTTAAAAGTAAATGGATTAAATGCTCCAATCAAAAGACATAATGTACCTGAGTGGATAAGAAAACAACACCCATATATGCTGTTGACAAAAGACCCACTTAGATTGAAAAACACATACAAACTGAAAGTAAAGGGATGCAAAAAATTAGTTTGCACAAACAGATATGAGGAAAAAGCTGAAATGGCAACACTTATATCAAACGAATTACACTTTAAAACAAATACTATAATATAAGACAAAGAAGGACATTACATCATAATAAAGGGATCAATCCAACACGAGGACATCACCCTAGAACATTTATGCACCTAACATAGGAGCACTAAATATATAAAGCAAACATTGACAGACATAAAGGCAGAGATCAACAGTAATGCAATCATATTCGAGACTTTAACACCCCACTGACACCAATGGGCGGATCTTCCACACAAAATCAACACGGACACAGCCACCTTATATGACACGCTACACCAGATGGATTTAATTGGTATTTTTAGAGCATTTCACTCCAAAGTAGTGGAATATACATTCTTCTCAAGTGCACATGGAAGAGTTTCCAAGATAGACCACATGCTAGGCCACAAAACGAGTCTCAATAAATTTAAGAAGATTAAAAGGATATCCGAAATGGTGGAGTAGATAAACACTGTGTCTGCTCCATTCCATGAACACATTAAAATTACAACTAAATTATAGAACAATCAACCTGAAGAACCACCTGAAGTCTGGCTGAACAGAAGTTTTGTAACAAAAGGTATAAAGAAGAAGCCAATTTGAGACTGGTGGGCGTGGTGAAGATGCAAAATGAGATGGCCCAAAACCCAAGCATGGCGGTTGAGAACTGGGAGGAATATTTTGGCCATGGAGGTTCCCCCTAGAGGAGTGAGAGACCTCAGCCCCACACTGGCTTCACCAACCCAGAGTACTGGTGCTGGCAAGAGCAGCTTCCACAAAAGGTGGCTGTGAAAAAGAATGGTTATTTCAACCCTCTGGATGGGATGAAAGGCTGCAGGAAACCCAGGTGTCCTCTTCAATGGCCCACACACACTTTGTCACTTACAGGCACTCACTCCAGCAGAGGGACAATAACTCCTCAGATGTCGAAGCGAGGGCTGGAGAAGATTCGCCATTTTCCCTGTGTGTAGTCATTCTCCCATGCAGCTGGCAGGCAGGGGCCATCTTTCTTCTGTGTTGAGCCCACCACCACGTGGCCAAGTCTGAATCTAATTTGCCTGGTGAGCTCTGCTCACTCTACCCTGATGGCTCACTGTGACACAGCCCCACCCAACTCCCCCAACACCAGAGGCACATTCTCCTGAGCAGCCAGCCCTGCCCATGTTGCACTCTTTGTTGAAAAACAATCAGAGTCTGGGCCCCAGGCAGGTGGCAGCTGGCCTCGGTGTGCTCTGAGGCATTTGCTGAGTAGCTCCAGGCTCAGCACTGGCACCAAACCATTAACCTGTTGACCACAACTTTTCCCATTCTAATGACTCCGTGGTACCCTGCCTCATCCAACTTATGTAGGGCACAAGGCTTTATCAGCTTGAGGGAGCCAGAAGGTGGTAGCAGGCCTCGGGGTGTCCTGCTTTCTGCCAAATTACCCCAGAACCAGTACTGGTGGCAGATGTCCTTAGTTCACAGCATGGCCTCTCTCACATACCTCCAGATTTAGCCCCAGCAACGAATAACCACAGATCACTTTGTAGATTGTACCAGGTAGTCCCTGGCTGGTCACAGGCAGTGGGTGTCCTGGGCCTGTACCAGAGCCCCTCACAAGAGGTCCTAGAACAAATATACTTGGAGGTTGGCTTCAGACCATGGCAGATCACCACCTAATTAGCCCCACAAGTGGCACACACAAAGAGCAGTTTAAACAGGCACCAGAGCCTGCTGGGGTTAATGACACTCAGTGGAATCAGCACCCTCCCAAGCCCATAGCAGCCTATAAGCTGTGGATGTGGCCAAACCCCACAGCCAATCAGCCTGAGGGTCAATCCCATCCACTGACATACCAACAGCAATCAAGGCTCAACTATAACAGGAGGGAACACAGAACCCACACAAGGGACACTCGTGGAACATCTGGAGCAGGTGACCAAAGAGACTGTGGTGATGTCCCACAGGACACCTAATAATGGGTAGGAAGAATTAATACAATTAAAATGTCCATACTGACCAAAGCAATATATAAATTCAACACAATTGCTATCAAAATACCAATGGCATTTTTGACAGAACTAGAACAAATAATCAGAAAATTTATCTGGAACCATAAAAGACCCCAAATAGCCATGGTAATCCTGAGAAAGAACAAAGCTGGAAGTATCATGCTACCTGACATCAAATTATACTACAAGACCATAGTAATCAGTACAGTATGGTATTGCTATAAAAACAGACATATAGATCAATGAAACAGAATAGAGAGCTCAGAAATAAATTTGTGCCTATACGATCATTTAATCTATGACAATGAAAGCAAGAATTTACATCCGAGTACAGACAGTCTATCTAATAAATGGTGCTGGGAAAGCTGGAGCGATACATGCAGAAACATGAAGCTGGACCACTTTCTTATGCCATATACACGAATAAACTCGAAATGGATTAAAAACTTAAATGTAAGACCTGAAACCATAAAGCTACTAGAAGAAAATATATAATAGGAAGTAAACTCTCAGACATTACCCTTAGTAATATTTTTACTGATTTATCTCCTCTGGCCAGGGAAACAAAAGATAAAATAAATAAATGGGACTACATCAAACTAAAAAGTTTTGTCACAGTGATGGAAACCATCAACAAAACAAAACGACATCCTACTGAATGGGAGAAGATATTTGCCAATGATACATCTGATAAGGGGTTAGTAACCAAAATGTATAAAACACTCATACATCTCAACACCAAAAACCAAATAATGCAATTAAAAATGGGTAGAAGACATGAATAGATATTTCTCCAAAGAGGACATACAGACTGTCAATAGATATATAAAAAGATACTCAACATCTCTAATTATCAGAGAAATGCAAATAAAAACCACAATGAGATACCACCTCACACATGTCAGAATGGCCATCATTAATAAATCAACAAACAAGTGTTGGCAAGGATGTGGAGAAAAGGGAACCCTCATGCACTGTTGGTAGGACTGCAGATTTGTGCAGCCTCTAAGGAAAACTGTATGGAGTTTCCTCAAAAAATTAAAAATAAAGCTACTTTATAACCCAGCAATTGCACTCCTGGGTATTTATCCAAAGAAATCCAAAACAGTAATTCAAAAAAAATATATGCACACCTATATTTACTGCAGTGTTATTTTCAATAGCTAAGATATGGAAACAGCTGAAATGCCCATCGGTAGACGACTGGATAAAGAAAGTGTGGTACATTTTATACAATAAAGTATTACTCTTCCATAAAAAGAGTGAAATTTTACCATTTGCAACAACATGGATGGACCTAGAGGGTATTATGCTAAGTGAAATAAGTCAGATTGAGCACGACAAATCTATATAATCACACTTATATATGGAATCTAAAGAACAGAATAAATGAGCAAACAAAACAGAAATAGACTCATGGATACAGAGAACAAATTGATGATTGCTAGATGGGAGGGGATCAAGGGATGGGTGAGAGGGTGAAGGGATTAGGAAGTACAAATTAGTAGTCACATAACAGTCAAAAGGATGTGAAACACAGTATGGGAAATACAGTCAATACTGTCGTAAAGACTATGGAGGGTGTCGGATGGGTACTGGATTTTGTTTTTTGGGAATCATTTCATAGATTATATAAATGCCTAAGCTCTGCATTGTATACCTGAAAGTAATATAAAATAATAGCTTTGTCAACTATAAATATATATATATATATATATATATATATATATATATATATATATAATCACTGAATATAAAGTACGCATAGCAAATATAGTCAATTGTAATCTCATATGTACAATGTCAGAGGAGTAATAGACTTGGGGGAGTAATCACTTTGTGAGGGGTGTAAATGTCTAATCATTATGTTGTTTTGTATACCTGAAACTAATAATTAAAAAAGGAAACACTCCAATTGTCTGATTATAATAGGGGGTATTGTAAAGAAAGATCAAGTTTACTTTATGTTCAAGCTAACTCTCAGTGAGATTTTTGTAAGGCACGCGTGTAAATTTTATAATTAAACTATTTTTTTCAAGAAGAGTATGAGCTCCTAAGAAATAATGTTTGTTAAGATTTGCTTGTTAAGTGTGGTTTGTGCAGTAGATATTAGCGCTTTTGGTATTTAGGCCACACGTCTAAAATGATTCTGATATTCCTAAGTTGCTAGTGCCCAGTGAAAAGAAAGTAAATAAATATTAATAAATGTAGATTATGCATAAAAACATGTATGAAGGAAACTAAGGATATTTGGAAGAATATTTAAAAATGTGTTTTAATCATATCTATCGGCAATTTCATTGATTTTCAAATTTTTATTACTCAAGATACCAAAATTCCTGTGATGGAAAACACAGCCCTCACCTTAGCTTGTGGTGACCTAATTGCCAAACTATATGAGATATACAACCCATTCACTCTGTCATGAATTTTACTTCCAATAACCGACCCTGGTGTTACATGTGATGTCAGACAGTGAGGACTATTCTGTGTAAGGAAGCACTGCCGATCTCCTGCTGGTACTGAACTTGGCCTTTCCCGGCTCAGGGCACAGATGGCACAGCATTGAAACCTGCATGTGAAGCCACATCTCTCAATGAGATTTCGGTTGTTGGACATTTCGTGGCATTTCTCTTTAACGATCTCTCATTTAACTTGCTTCTGCAACATATGTGCTCATCTTAATCATTCACTCATCCTTGAAGTAGCCAGATTTAAAAGCCATGTGTTTTTATTCTTAGCTCATGGAATCAATCTCATTACACTCTTGAATGCACAGCTTTTACTAGGAGATCCTCCTTCTAAGCCAAAAAAATCAATTTATGTTTAACTGGAGGAATGATATCTTTTTCTGTGTGTTGGCAAAATGGGAGCCACTCTGTTGAGAATGTTACAATGTCCCTCCGGGGCGCCACCACGCACACCGTGGGCCTGGCAGGTGACGCACACCGTCAGACCACGTGACCCTCACCTCCCAGTTCATTTGTTCTTCCTGCGTAACGCAGCTGAAGCGGACGTTCTGCAACGGAGGAAGCATGATTACGTCACTGCATTGATGCGTTAATGTGTTACAACATGATGACTAGCAGTCGTCCAGTCCTCATTATGACTCAGAACCCATTCACCTTAAAGGGAGGGAAGAGTTGCCGTGTAATTCCTAACGTGGGACATCACAATTCGACAAGATCGTGGACTGGAGTGGAGGGAATGACTCACAGCGCTAACATTCAGTTTCATGGGAAGTTTATCGCCAGTTGGCTTTTTGCCAACTGTTAGTATGCTAAGATTCACAAAAGAATTCCCTCCAAGGTCTCTCTTGCATGATTATGGTGTGGATGAGAGAGAATTCAATAAAGTTTGGGTGCATCCCATAATGAATAAGGTGCAAACATGTTCGACAAAATACGTTCACATATGTAGCTTTAGTTGATGCTAGGAAAAGCCTTGTCCATAGGCAGATCAATTACTCCCCTAATGGTAAGGAACATGGTCAAGACCAACAATTGGAAAAAGACCGAGTGGAGATAATTCTGCCTCTTGATGGAATGATGCATGTGTGAATGAACGAATGAATGGCAACATAACCAATAGCAGGTCTCTTACAAATGACACAGAAATGCAGCTCCCAGCCCAAAGGGCATATACCATTTAACACTGCATGTCCTCCCCGCCCCAAACTTTCAATGGATCTTTATGCATGAGGAGACAATCTTTTAAAGATATGTTGTGGACAAGCCTCAATAAAACTACTACTTTGTGAGTAACTAATGGGATGTGTCAGTTTAGATAGAAAACAAGTCTGGTAATTGATGCAGTTTAAAACTCTCTAGCTGATAAGAAGCAGTAGCATTTGGGAGTATAGTTGGAAGGCAGTAGGAATTCTACCTGTCAGATCTAAAATATCACTGTATGTAGTGATTTGACCAAATGGGATGAAACAACATTCTCCTTCTTATCACTGTGGCGGAATAACAGTCCTTGGAAATCTTTTAAATCAAGCAGTGAAAAGTTGGGATGATCTACCTGAACTCTCTGAATTGAATACCATCAACAAACACGTTGATGTCATTTTTACTAACGGCTACATTAGTGGCTAACTCAAGTATATTTTAAGTTTAAAGGATATGCTGCTATGTTTAATTATCTTAAACAATCAGTCACTTCTAGCGCATATGCTATTTCATTAAATTAATAGTTTTTAGAAACATTGATTTAGTTGACATTTGTAATACCACGAAGAAATGGGGTGAACACGTCAGTGTGTGTTTTATGTTTTACAAGTTGTGGAAGTAGGTTCATGAGCCTATTTTACCACTGTCATTAGCTAGTGGTATTTCCACGAGTTATACTGTGCACAAGTCATGGCAAAAGGAAATAATGAAAGTGCTGGCATCCAGGAAGAAGAGGCTGTGAGTCATCAATTATCTTCCTGTTGTAAGGAAAACCTAAGTATACGCTATGTCAGATATGTCGCTAAGCAGGGTTTTGTCTTGCCCAAGTTCTGGCTATGGTCAACTCTTATCACAGCTACCATAAAAGCCTCCTAGTTGGGATTCGTGCTCCCCTCCACCTAGTCTCAAATTTCATCTACAATCTGCAGCCAGAGGCAAGTTACTCTAAAAACAACTATACCGTAGCCTCCTCCATTGTCTGAAACCCCTCAATGACTCAGAATTTCTCTTAGTATTTGACACTGCGTCAGAGTAGCTACTGTAACATATAGACCCCTTGCTTACCACAAAGTTTCTCTTTCATTCATGGAGCAATAGAAAACAGGTGTTTCTGGCAGGCAAGAGTCAGCCTGATTATGTAAGGGAAGCCCAGCTCCATTCTTTAATAATGACAATGAATTCTCTGCATTCCGATGGCAGGGTAAAGAGAGGGTGAAGAAGTCACATATTACTTCTTAAAAAAACTCATGATATTCCAGATGTGCCGTCAATCTTAACACATTCCATTGGCCAGAAACAGTCTGATGGCTGTATCTACCTGAGCTTAGGTCTGGGGATATGTTCTGTCAATGGAAAGCAACTCCCAGGGGCGGTTTTCCATTAAACTGGTGAGACAGGTTTTAGGGAACAGCTAATTGTTTCTGCTACAAGCCTATCTCTGAAGATGCCATGAAAAAATCCTCCATTTCCAGCTTATTAAGCATTCTGCTGTCCTTTGGCTCACAGAGGTATTGCTTCTATCCTTTTAATGCCACACATTTCCTTTTAATATAAAGTTTTACACGTCTTTTCTTTTTGCCTTTGGATCGCGGCATAACTGTGATTTCTTTGTTAAATTCTGACCCCAAGCTCCTGAGTCAATTTCTCTTGTTATGTAGTCTCATAACTACACCCTACCACATACCTCCACTCTGCAGCGTTGTCTGTTTCTATGTTCACATTTGTTTGTCTTATTAAACTGAAGTAACAGGACGCTTAGCTGCTAGCCCACACCCCCAGCCTCTCTGTAATAAAAGATTGTTAAAGCTTCCCTTAGATAGTTCAAAGAATTAGACTCCCCTAACTACTTGCTACACTCCACAGGTTTTAACTACCTTTTATCCAAACACAAGGCCAAACTGCCTATGGGACATAGGCCAGCTGTGCCTCTTGTCTGGATAAACACAAGATCAGACTATTTTCCACCAATTAATTGTTACTTATTTATGGCCTCTATGAATTTCCTTACTTGCTACATTTTGGTGCTATCACACTTGCTTACTACATTTAGTACTGTTAAATTCCATAGCTTTTCATAACTTACTTAAGATAATTAGTACTGTCAGAACTGTCTAAGATTTATGGAAACCACCTGTAAACTGTAACCTTGCTTTGCTTGTAACTTTTGTCTATAAAAACCCCTCTCTTCCTTCATTTGGGGCTGTGAGTTTGTTCAGGGGATGAGCCCTCTCACAGTCGCTGGCCACAAATAAAAACCTCCAGACAACTGTTTAGTTTGTATTTTTGTGCTGGATATAGCAAAACACTCACTAGAATATAATTTTCACAGATACTATGTTTGGTTTCATTCACTTTTTTTTTTTTTAAGATTTTATTGGGGAATCGGGGAAGGGAATCAGACAAGTTGCTGTCCTTTTGTTCTTCAGTCTAGTTGTGGAGGACGTTGCTTCACTGGCCCATGTTGGTATCGTCATTGCGCTCTTCCCGGGTGAGGCAGATCGGTCGCCGGCCTCTGGATGGTCGCTCACCGCGGCTATTGGCAGCTCACGCTGGCTGCCGGCCACTCGCTGTAGCCTATGGCAGCCCACTGCAGCAGGGGCTGCCGCCTACACCATCGCTGGGGTTTACACAGCCCAGCTCCAGGTGGAGCTGTTGTTAGCTGTAGAGGGCAGTGTCACTGGCCCTCATATGTGGGATCTGAACCGGGGCCGCTGGCATCCCAAAACCAGCTCTTAACCAATGCGCTGGCCCTCATTCACTCTTTTATTTCCACCTCTAATCAGTGCTTAGCATATAGTAGGCATTCAATAAATACTCAGTTAATTAATGACCTTGACCTAGTGTTCTGCAAGACCTTTTAAACTGCTATCATGATCTTTTAAATGAGAACACTTATCAAAAGTGTTTTCCTCCATTTTGACAAAAGTTAATGCCTTAGTTGGGGTTCCCTCCAAAGCAGACCCTAATTTGCATATTCAAGTGAAAGTAGTTTATTACTAGAGAAATGGGAAAGTGATAGAGCCAAGTATAGCTAGCCAATAGTGTGTTATTAAACCACTGTTGATGACTGGAGCTCAATCCCATGGGGAAGGCTGGTAAAAAATACAGACAAATACACCAGAAACACCCCACTTGATGGCCAGTGGACTTGGCGTTTTATATATTCCTCATCCTTGGTTTAGGATGGATGTGGTGGAAGAGTGCTGATTTTCACGCGGAGTAGCCTTGTGAGACCAGATTCTGTAGCAGAATATGCAGATATTGACCACTGGAAGTCTCCTGGTACCTGTAAAAATGATGTATCTATACAAGGGAGTTGGGCAAGCCATTTATAGCTGCTGCTGCGGTTTGCCTGAGACTAGTACTGCTGTGATCACGCAGAGGAAGCCTTTTGCTCCCTCACCTTGACTATTAGTTATTTGCTGGTCTCCATTTCATGCTCTTCGCCAGTCTGTCTAGACTACCACCACCAGGTGAGTTTCCTCAAAGTACATCATCTCTCATTTATGCACCTTCTCAACAACCCTCCATATGTGTTCATTTATTATAAGATTTAGCTCAGACTCGCAGCTTACATTCATATGAGTTAGTTTTATTATGCTTTCTTTTTTTTCACTTTTGGCATCTATTATCAAATTATCTTTTTTGATATGTTCTCGTGCTTTTATACATAAATTCCTTGATCCCTTCTACTTGGAATAATCTTGGCTTATTGAATTCCCACTTATTCTTTAAGATAACATTTAGTCTGAATTTGTTTTCGAGAATGTTTCATCTTAGAGCTTTCCAAATGGACTACCGTAGGAGGTGGTTGCTTTGCCACTCCTCTATGCTTTTAAGATCAAGTTGGGCAAAAGTCTCATGGTGTCATCCAGGGGCGACTGGGTGAGCAGTGTATTAATTACCGAGGCTTCCACATGTCTTTCCATCCTGTGGTTCTGTGAACGCCTTCCTAATTAGTCCAATTAGTATTGATCATTTTGTGAAATGCCTGTGACATGCGGAGTTTCAACTAGGCTTCGCAACTAATCACATACATTTTGATATTCTATGGCAAATTTCATTCATCATTTTCTCACTTCCCCTGTGAGACAATAAATTCTCAGATGGCAGGGATGTACCCCAGTTCCATCTGTAGCCCAGAGTGCCAGTATGTTGCTTATGGTGAGAGCTGGAAGTATCTAAAGAAGTCAATAATATTTTTCAATGAACTTTAGGAAGCTTCATTTCCCCTCTTTATCCTAAGCACTACCTGGCGTGTCCTGGGCATCTAATGATCCCAAGATCATGGACCCCAAGGGTAGGTAGCATGGAGCTCCAAATCCTGACTCTCAGAGTCAATATTTCTCTTACAACAGAAGAGAATATAAAAACCCCCTTGATTAGCATTACAAGATTCATACTAGAAATCATATGTTACAAGATTCAATGTGGAGGAATAAATAATGTACATTTTCTTTGGGCTAATGATGCAGGTGAACTGGAAATGGTTGTATTCCTGTAATGGAAATACTAAAGGAGTTTTTGCTGTTTGCAAGCCATGCCTATATCTGAAAATGTTCCCCACTCCAAGGAGTAGATCCTGTGGACGTGTTTGCATGACGTGTTTCTACCCATCCCAGCTTTTACCGATTGGGCCTGGGACATATACTTGGGAAACAGAAACAAAAATATCTGATCTTTCTATTGTGTGTGTGTGTGTGTGTGTGTGTGTGTGTGTGCATACAGAGGGTGCCAAAACTTTATACACATTTTAAGAAAGGAAAAAAACTGTATAGAAGTCATGTGTATACATTTTTTGGCACCCCCGGGGCATGCATGCATATATATATATATATGACAGAGAAAGTGCAAAAATATGAATTTTCAACTACACAGAAAAGTCCAATATAAAATCTAATGTGCTGTTATTGAGTAGAAACTTTCAGGAGTTCCTGCTTTGCCCTTTGAAATATGTGACATTTTTTCAATTTATGCACACATTTGAATTTTTCATCTCACCCTTTTTAGCATGCGCTCTCCCACCTTGCCACAATGTCATCCTGTTCTCAGCTCATTACCTATCTCAGTGATAAATTAAATAAACTACTTTCACAATGAGAAAATACATTGCAAAGTTTTCTTGCATAGAGTCCACTTATTTCTAATTTTATTCACAAAGATAGTACATTTGTTTGTGTGTGTGTGTGTGTGTGTGTGTGTGTGATTTTTCTCACCATCACCATCCTACATACAAGAAAAAAACCCCAAAAAGGCAAAACAAAACAAACAAACAAAAGCATGACTGTACCTGAACCTGGCTTCTCCCAGATGTGGCTCAAAGGCAGCTCTTCTGGTAAGAAATAGGCCAGAATGTTGAAAGTCAAAATTTGGTCCTTGGTACCACTGGGGAGCTTGTTAGAAGCATAACCTCCAACCTTGTTTCAGAGCTAATAAATCACAGCCTGCATTTTAACAAGTCCCATAAGTGCTTTCTATGCAAGTTTCAGATGTGCGGGACCAGGACTTGACGGTAGGTAGCCAGGATGCCAGAGAGCCACCAACAGTTACTCTCTTTTTCTTTAATAACAGAGTTCCTAGCTTTAGCTGCGTGTCGGGTTAACCACCGAGAAAAGACATTTCTCAGCTTTTCTTGCACGTTGGCGTAGCTATGGAACAAAGTTCTGGCCAGTGGAATCTTGTCTGTGATTTTCACATTGTGCCTGGAAGTGACTATGTGTGAACCCTGATCCTTTGCCACATGCTGCTGCCTGGTAGATGGTGACAATTTGAACTGCAGAATTGGACCCAAAGAAGGAAGCCGTATAATAAAAAGAAGTAAACCAACTCTGCACTGCTGAACTAACTATGAATGGCACTGTGAGAAAGAAAGTTTTGCCTTAAGATACTTCTGTTTTGCCTTATTAATGCAATTGCATGGCTAATATAATATCTAAAATTGATTGCATCTCCATTATTCCATTTAAACCACATCTATTATAATGACACAAAATAAGATATAGCAAATTATACTTATAACCCCCCAGCATGACTTTTTCAACAGCTGAATCATCTCACTACAATCAAATGACTAATTCAAGTCAATGGTCATTTTTGTCTCCTTTGCAACTTCCAAATTCATGCTATTTAGCAGCTTTTGAATTAAGGATATGTCATTCTTTCTAACAGGTAAAATGATTAAAACATTTGCAGAAGAAGTCATAAAACAAGCCCTACAGTGTGCAGCACAATTAAACATTTAGTTATCTTTAAGATTTCAAATGTTAATTTTGGTCTTATATTTTAAACCCCACATAATCGCATTTTTTTCGGATTATAGTTTTATACTTGGTAAAACAAACACTGTTTAATTTAGGAACTATTTCTACAACAGGACCCCTGGAGTTCAGGACATATTCCTGGCACGTGGTTACGCGGAGCGGATGGGCTCACCTACAGAGTTTTTCCCGACTCCTAGTTTGGGTTTGAGCAGAGATTCTTTTCTCTTAATATTATTTTTAGAACAGCTTCAGATTTACAGGAAACTTGCAAAAACAGTACAGAACGTTCTTATATATGTCGCACCCAGTTTTTCCCTGTTATCAGCATCCTGCATCAGGGGGGTACATTCATTACAATTAATGAAGCATATGAATACATTATTATTAACTAAATTCCATAATCTATTCACATATCTGTTTTCTTTGTTTTTGTTTCAAGAGCTCATCTAGTTTCACTTAGTTGTCATGTTTACTTGGATTTTTCCTGCTTGTCACAGTTTCTCATACTTTCCTTTTTATGGATGATAATCTTGGTTTTTTGTGTTGTTTTTTTTTGTTTTTTTTGAGTACTTGTTAGGTATCTTGTTGGCTTTCCCTCTATTTTAATTTGTCTGATGTTTTCCTCATGATTAATCTGGGGTTGTGGGTTTAGGGGAGGAAGATCACAGAGATAAAGTGCCATTTTCGGCCTATCCATCAAGTGTCCATGCCATCAGTATGGTTTAGCACGTGGCACTGATCACCTGACTGCGATGGGTGCCGGGCTCCTCTGCTATGGAGTGACCCCTTCTTCCCTCCCCACCCCATTACATACTGTACTTTCCGGGGGCAGTCACATGCGCACCCACACTCAGGGAATAGGGGAGCTACGCACCTCCCCACTAAGGGCAGTATCTATGTAATTTGAACAGAGGTTTTATGCATCTTTCCTTTACTTTTTGTATTTGTCTTAATGTTCATTTCATAAGATAATGCTGTTTCTGAATATTTGATAAACACACTTTAGGAAAACATAATTGTCCGTATCTTCAGATTCACATTTAATTTGATGAAGAGAACTGATCTAAATTTCTGTGTGATTTAATTATGAAATTACCTTTTGTGTCTAAAATTACCTAATGTACTGGTTTAAGGAAGATACCTAAACAAAATAATTTTAGCAAACGTTTATTGATTGCTCACTGCATGAAAAAAAACATTCTGAGTGGTCTGCGTGTAGTATTTAATTGATACTAAACTCATTATATCCCAAGGATGCATGTATTATTATTAATCTATCACGGGGACTCAGAGAATTAAGTAATTTCCCAAGTTTCCACAATTATTAAGTAGTGGATCACGGAATTGAGTCCTGTCTTATTCAAGTGACGTTTGGTGACAGTTACAAGATTGGTATTACGCATTTAAATGTTATATTAAGATTAAAACAATTTATTCAGTGAACCTTAAAAAACACACATGTCTTCTAAGAGTTTCAGCTGTACAGAATTTATTTCAGTTTTTAGGTAATGACAGCTACATGATTCAGTCTGATTATCTAAAAGGCACAAGGTTCAAATGCTAATCCAGGCACATAACAGTAGTCATTTGAAAATATCCCAGATTTAGATTTGGAAAATTACAAATATACTGGGTGAGTCATGATCTTTACACACAAAAAAGAAAAGAAAAAAGTAAAACAGAAAAGAGTTCTTCCCCTCAGTATGCCCTGTGAGAGGAATTTCAACAATTTGTAATTGGGATAGAAGGTAGGTAAGGTTTCTTTTTGTTTTGTTTTATTCCATTGCTGGAATGTGAACAGTATTTCATAGCCAATTAAAAGCTTTCCATTTGTGATCTCTTGGAATGTACAAGTGTTTTCTATTTTTGCTGAAGTACTCATAGGAGGATATAAATGCATAAGCAAATTCACAAGCAGCTGAGAAATTTAACGGTGCTATCATGGCAGGCCTGGCAGCCTGGAAGCACTTTTGCATGTATGATATTTAACAGCCATAAAATTTTTACTCTGAATTTAATGTTCTTAAAAACTGGCACTAAAGAATTAACAGGACCCCAGTCCTGTGTACAAGTTTTCAAACACAGTGATGCTGACTAGAAATGCCCTAGCTTCAACAGCAGAGAGATGGACTTGTAAGTTTCTGCTCTAACGGAAATCGTGATGATGCATTTGATAGGTATTGCATATAGAAAATAAATGAAGGACCATTCTGCCATCACTTCATTTTTTCTAAGAAGAGTGCCCTTTGGCTAAATTTCATGTTAATAATGGTTCTCATTTCTTCACGCAGGCAATTCCCATTGCTCTAAAATAAAACTTAGATAGATTCACTGGACTGCCTATTTTGACATACATATTGTAAGCAAGCCTGCAAATTCTGGAGAAGCTTACATGGTTAAAAGAGCTTGTTATCAGAGTATTAGGATCACACTGTTTTATCATTTAAAAATGTTAGAGTGAGATAACAGGTCACTGGTAGAATTAAAAGTCAGGTATCTAACATGTATCTTCTCACCTGAATTGACAGGTACAGACCTCAGCAATGGCTCATTGAGAGGTTACAAAGTCTAGGAGATAATATTTCCCTAATATGATTGTTAAAAAAGAAGTCAACAGAATCTACACTGTCTAACACAGTCCTAGTGAAATACAGAATAGGACAGAATAGGACATTTTCCTTAGTACGACACCAACATTCAACGCACGAAGCATGTGACTTTTGGGTTGCAAATTCTCTCCTACTGTCTTTTTTTGTTGTTGCTGTTGAAACGTTCATTTTAAAAGGATCAGTTTAGTTTCACACATAAAATGCAGGCATTTTATCCTTTTGGTGGAGTTAGGTTTTTGAAGATTATGATGCCGTAACTGTCAAATTTCACATTCAAAATCAAATCCCAAACTGCCAAACCTGCAGAGTTCAGGCTTTGATTGTAAAATATGAACGAATTCAATTCAACTTCTAAAATTACGCTCTAAGTATTGAAGCAAATCAAAAGTCAAAATTTGATACACCTAACTATTTAAGAGATAGGCATTGGTTAAACAGCCATGAGATATCTAGGCAATGAGATGCATGTGGCCATGGAGAGTCTGTTGTGATGGAAGAGCACAGAACCACATGGAAGGATGTCCCCGTGTGCTTCAGGTGAAAATGGAAATCTATTACATCTTCCCAGTTTCAAAAGGAAATAGTTGAACATACGGATATATAGACAGGCAGACAAGGTAAATAGATGGAGCAAGGGAAGGAGCGCACGAGACAAAAGGGTTGAAGAACACAGAATAATAACAATAGTATTATTCTTGATTTATTATTTTGTGTTTTTGGCATTTTTCAAAAATTCATAAGTTGTACTGGTATGTATTAAGGACAAAACATGCTCTGATTATTAAAAGTATTAGGAGTCTATCAGTCATCTCATGTCCAGTCCCTTTATTTTGAAAAACCTGAAATGCAGAGGGCGGTGACGTATACCGAGGATGGCAGTGTCCGAGCGGGAGTCTTCACCAGCTGGCTGAGAGTCCGGCTTCCAAGGCCAAGCCCTCAGGACTCCAGGCCCATTCCCAGACACGCCCCCAAAACTTTCCCCAACCACATGGAGATACTGGACTACTGGACGCTGGTCCTCACAATGCCACCCATGCCTTCCTTCTACTGTTCCTGCTGCTGTGGATTCCCATTGTCTCTAATCAGAATACTATGCAGTTTTCAGTGTCCATGTTCCAGGAGACATTTTATGAAGCCCTTTCAGGATCCACCAGGTAAAGCCAGTATCTCTGCATTATTTTATTTAATCTTTCTAGTTTACTCATCACTTTTCAGTTTTAGTTTCCCTATAGTATGCTTGCTCTCTGAAATATTCAAATTATCTTTCACGTTCCTTTTTTTTTACCCATAATCTATTTTAAGTGCTCTCCATATAGAAATCATTCATTAGTGATTTGGTCACTGGATGTAAAAGGTAGAGATCTCAAGCTGAAAAGAATCATTGAACATTTTTGTAGTTGTTCCATATGTTGTTAGCCATCTACACATTTTCCTTAAGTTTTCCTAAGCATTTTACTAAAAGTCTGTCTTATTTATATTAGCTTTTAAACCACATTTGTAGTTATTTAAATGTTTTGCCTCAATGATCCCTTTTAATAAAATCCCTAACTTTACCTTAAGTGTATTCTTAGCTACTTATTAAATGATTCTCATTTCAAAATTACTGATTTATAAATGCATAGTAGGAGATGACCGGTATTATTGAATCGAGTGAATGACCCATGTCTGTCAAGTGGTTGCCGCAGCTGAGGTCCTGGTCTGGACAAGAGTTTATGTACACAGAGTGCATAGGACAGCGTAGACGGCGGACGGCGCTTGTGATTTTTTGAATACGTTTTATCTGTATTCTGTCCTATTACAGACAAGTCACTCCTAAGAGCCTCAGTAGAAGGCAGAGATTATTTCTCTCTTTAGAAATTGAAAACAGCATGTATCAACTTTCCATCTTCCCTTGAAACTCAGGGAAGGTCAGCAGTGAGATGCCTCCGACTAGGTATTTAAATTGAGAGGTGATAATGCAAAAAGAAAATAAAAAGACACTGAGACTCTCCTGCATGGTCGGCAGTAGCAGCATAAACCAGGGACCATCGGGGCCACGGGGTGCGTGAGTAGGTCAGCGGTGTGTCCTGGGGCAGCAGCCATGGCTTCAGGGAGTGGAGCAAGCGCGGCTCCAGGGACAGCGGTGGTGTCGTCACGGGACTGGCTTTCTGCGAAGATTTCGATTATGGTCATCCCAGCCCCGCACTCTTTCTTGTTTCTGTCCAGCTTTGAACCCCGTTCTCCGGCCTTCCTGACCGTACTCTAAGCTATTCAATGCATTCAGTGGAGTCTCCTCAGGAGTGCTGCCGAGCCCAGTCCTGCGGCGGTGACCAGGGGCTCTCACTGGTACCGCTCTCCTTAGGCACAGTCAATGCAGGTGCAGTATTGGCTTCTTGGTGTTTTCTTCCCTCCTCCAGCTAGGTAAGAGCTATTTGTTAGAGGTTTCACATATGCTATTCCTTTTATGTCGTAATTTGAACTCTCTTCTAAATCATCACCAGGACCTCGTTGTGTCTCTTAAATATGGGGGAGCAAAACTCAGCACCTCACAGAGCCTGGAGGTTTAAGATCAGTTAACATCACAAATTGAAAGCCTAACTCTACTAATTACTAGTTGTGTGACTTCCAGTAAATCAGGGACCTTTGACGGTACAGTAGTACTCGCACATAGTAGGCATTGAATACAGTACGTAGTAATCATTTTAGTAATTATATAGTCCCAACATTGCCTGGAACCTACAAGCATTATTTGTGTTTGCTCGATGTGAGGCACCAATCTCTGAAGTTAAATTTCAACTTGACTTTTACATTTTTCTTGCTTTTATTGTCTCAAAACTATGCCTGTGTACTTAGTTCTTGCTTTGAAAGTGATATTCACTCAGGCCTTCACAACTAGTGATTAAAAGAGTGATGGAATAAGGATCTGACAAAACCACCCGAGTGTGTTAGGACGGGACTGAATCAAGTTCTGAGGATTTTATGGTTAAAGAAAAAAGTAATGTTTTACTGTTACTCATTTAAGTGGGATTTTATATGGGTACTGAGATGGGAGTCTATACGCAACTAATGACAAGGAAGAAGTGACTGTGAAAAATACCAGCTGCACCAAACTGTAGCCCCTTGTGAATCAACAGGTCACGTGAGGGCACAAAGAGATAAGCCCAGATAAGGGCAGTTTCCTCAGATTCTGTTTCTCGAGACAGTACCATTCAAAATACCAATAATGTTTTATTAACCAAAATGACTTTATAATGAGTTCTGTGCCATAATCCCTGCTTATTGAATTACTTGAGTTCTTACCCTGAATATTAGTTATTAGCGGTTCAGAAATGTCACAGTGAAAAAACCTGTCTCATTTTTCTAAACCTTTATTTCTTCCAAACTACTTGAACATAAATTTTTTTTGGTAAAGATTTTATTGGGGAATTGGGGGAGGGGAACAGCGTTGGGGATAATTTTTAAAAATTAGTTAGTTTTGATTTATTTCTGGAGAACACTTTTTGATGATGCAACATATTCAATTGATGTAATTCAATAATGACAAATAAACCTGGGAAAGTTGACCAATTGTGCAGACTCATTAAAAAAAAGTCTAAATATGTGATCTGTTGATGACTGACATGGAAGAGGGATTCAAACAGTAATCCAGCCAGTGAACCTGAATGCTTTAGTGCCTCTAGGAGAACATGACATACTGTGAGCACACAATGTCAGGACACCAGGGGTCATCCAAGGACAACGTTCTGAATAACAGGCAAAATTAAGGGAAGGCAAGACAGCTTTTTTTCACCCTCACTGAGATGCTTCTATCCACTCCCTGTCTTATACCTTGGGATGCTATGATGCTTATAAGGGATTGTGCAAGGGGAAAAGGCGATATTAAAACCTTTGTTCAAAATACATCTTTGAGTTAGACAATAATACCTCATGTTGCTCGAGACTAAATTCTATCAATAATCTTTTCTAAGGGTCTAAACCTCAGTGACCTGTCTTCTTTAAGTTACTCCATGGTCTTAAAGAGCTACAGGTATGCAACTGATATCTTGGCACAGAATGTTGTCAATGTGAGAAAGCTGTCAAATAATCAAGTGGAATTATCCAATACAATTTATAAGATTTAGACTTGGGAAGAAGAGAGGGAGGGAGGGAGAGAGAGATATCAGGGCTAAAAATATACATTTTGGAGTCATCTGCATAGAGTGAAAGTCATCTCTTTGTATGAAAAATAGAGAATTTCTCCCAGAAAGGGAATATAGGGAGAGGAGATTTTAATGCTATATAAAACCTCCCAAAACGCCCACAATGGAGTTTCAAAAGAGAAGAATCACCAGCAATGGAAATTGAGACAAAACGGTGTAAAAGTGAAGAGGATACATCCAGTAGGGAATTTCAAGGGAATGGAAATCAAATAAGGTCCAGGAAGCACAAGAGGAAAAAAAAAATCATTGAATTCAGCGATTGGAAAATGTAGGAGGTGAAATAATGGGGCCCCAGTGATGGGCATATCCTAATATTTGACACCTGTGCTAGGTTACCTTACTTGGCAAAGGGGAATTAAGGTAGCAGATGGAATCAGAGTACCTAATGAGCTGACTCTAAAATAAGGTGATTTTCCTGAATTGTCTAAGCAGGACCCATGGAGCACAAGACTCCTTCGTATATGGAATAGGAAGGCAGAGGCGTGAGCATCAGGTGAGGCAATGTGAGAAAGACCCACCCGGCATCTCTGGCTTTGAAGACAGAAAGTGGCTCTACGCTAAGGAATGTGTTATCCTCCAGAGGCTGGAAAGACAAGAAAACTGATTTTCCAGAAAAGACTACAGCCCCTCTGACACCTTACTTTTAGTTTAGTGAGACCCATTTTGGACTCGTGATCTCCAGAACTATAAGATAACATGTTTGTATTGTTTTAAGCCACTAGGTTTGTATCAATTTGTGACAGCAGCCACATGAGATGAACGCAGATAGCTGTTATATACATGAATCTACAGCTTCTGTAAAACGAATAGAAACCTAGTACAGTGCCTGAAATCTGAGAAATGGAAGCCGCAGGTGTGGCCCAGATGTCAGCAAATTAGGCAGCAGAATAAGGGAGCGAGGTCAGATGATCACGTCTGAGAAACTGTTAATTGGGGGAAAATTCAAATGGATCTAATTAAGTAGAAATGGCATTGCTTGAGAAAGGTACTCCGTTATATTTAGTTCCTTCTTTACAAGTAATCAGAACATTTCTTAAGAAGATAATATGACATTATTATCAAAGCAAAGAAATGAAAATCTCCCAAACTAATGGATGCAACATGAAATATAGAAACTCACAGAAAGATGTTTTATTTACTATAAAGAATAAGAAATATTCTTTATAATAAGAAAGTGCCATCTCTAAATTGTATGAAACAAATACTGCCAATTAAAAACCGAGGTGAAAATAAACACAAAAATTCTGGCAACTTCATAAAAATTTTTCAATATTACATATTATAAGGAAAAACATTTTATGATGTTGACATGTTAGGTGTATTTACAGAGAAAACAAATATGAGTGTGTTAAACCAAGGCACATTCAGAACAAATTAGAAGACTGGAAAATTGTCAATTAAATCAGTATATATATAAGGTTTGTATGAGAAAGTCTTGGAACATTTAAGAGTGAATGCTACTGTGGAGATACTGAGCTACATTTTTATGCAAAACTAATTTCACGTGAAAACACAAAAATGATGAAAAAACCAAAATCATTTCTTCACATCAATTCGACTAAAAATATGTTCAAAGCTAAGAATGCAGTTTTAAAATAAATCTGTATAAATCAAGATAAAGGAACTCAATTGTCAAATGAAAGATTAAGACCCGACAACCCACCGATTCCCACCACAATTCTATTGCTGGAGATGTACACAAGAATTATCTGTAAAAAGCATTCTGTGACCAAGTGTTTGGAAAATATTAAGCTTTGCTTCATGACCTCTCAAACCCTTTAACACATGAATCTCTAAGGAAATATTTCTAAATGCAGGATTTTCCCAGATATTTTTTTGACGCCCGATAGTATTTCTCTCTGAGAACCACAAAATACCAGTATACAACACATTAAACTGTTCTCCATACATTAGAGTCCTAAAACAGAAGTGAAAACTAAAAATAACCCTTTTGACATAGTTCTTTGTAAGTCTCCACTTCTCATAGACCTTTTGGATTATAATGGACTGTGAACTCCGTTCTTCTATGTCCCCCAGGGCGCTCAGCACCCTGAGTGTCAGCTGCATTATTTTGGCCTGACAAAGCCCTCCCTGGCTGTAGCTTCAGCTCGTTGGTCATTGAAAACAGCTGTTCTCCATATTCTCAATCGCGTATTTGTCAAGCTACTCTCCACATGCATGACTACCCTTCAGCTTTCGTTTTTTTTCAACAACTGTCAAAACTCCTGCAGTTCTTCATTTTAGGATCAATCAGACCATATATTTGCTGAGCACCTAAGAAGCCACCCACGTTCGTGTCTTACCTCAGAATTCAGAGCTCGGAGGCAGGTACTAGTCTCTCCATTTTCAGAAGAGAAAACACAGGACTAAAGGCTCCACAGCCTGTACACGATAGAGTCAAGATTGGAACCCTGATTTGCTTGTCTTGAAAACTTGTGTTTTGATGCTGTTGTGCCAATTTCCTTGCCTGCGGTTCCCCATCATGAAACTTCAGAACTACCCAAGAGTTTCGCCAGATTTCCATGAATCGACCTTGGGCAGATAGGAGAAGAGGCGGAGTCACTTAAGAGACTAGAGGTCAAGGCCAGCAGAGTGGCGCGGTGGTTAAGCGCTGGCTTGGGATGCCAGCGGCCCCGGTTCGGGTCCCACATATGAGGGCCAGTGACATGGCCCTCAAAAAAAAAAAATTTCAGGTTATCTGGTCCCACGTCCAAAGACTAAGTTTCAGAAGGTCTGATGTAAAGGCTGGGAATCTGCATTAAAACAAACCCCATAACCCCAAGGTGGTTCACACACATTTAAAAAAAAATTCCATTTTTTTACAGCAGCTTTAGAGCAGAGTTCCCATACATACCTCTGGCCCCAGACACGCAGCCTCCCCCACCATCACCCCCCGCTCATCAGAGCACATGTTACAATTGATGAACCTACACGAACACGTCATTATCTCCCAGAGTCCATAGGTTACCTTAGGGTTCACTGTTGGTGTTGTGCATTCTATGAGTTTGAATAAATGTCTAATGAAATGGATCCATTATTTTAGTATCACACAGAGCAGTTTCCTAAAAATCCTCTGTGTTCTGCCTGTTCAGCCCTCCCTCCCCTCTGGAAACCACTGATTTTTTACTGTCTCCACAGTTTTGTCTTTTCCAGAACGTCATATGGTTGAATAATACAGCATGTAGCCTTTTCAGACTGGCTTCTTTCACTTGGTAGCATATATTTAAAGTTCCCCATATTTTTTCATGGCTTGGTAGCTCCTTTCTTTTTAGCACTGAGTAATATTCCATTGTCTGAATGTGCCATAGTTTATTTATCCATTCGCCTACTGAAGGGTATGTTGGTTGCTTCCAAGTTTTGACCATAATGAATAAAACTGCTATACACTATAGTGTGTAGGTTTTTGTGTGGACATATGTTTTCAGCAGTTCTGGGTAAATATTAAGGAGAGCAAATGCTGGATCATATGGCAAGGGATGTTTAGTTTTGTAAGAAACTACCACACTGTCTTCCAGAGTATCTATAGCATTTGCATCCCCTGTAGACACGAATGAGAGTTCCTTTTGCTCCATGTCCTCCTCAGCATTTGGTGGTGTCAGTGGTCCAGGTTTCCCCCATTTTAATATGTCTGTAGTAGCATGGCATGATTGTTTGAATTTGCGTTCCCCTAATGACATATGATGTGGAGCCTCATATGCTAATTTGCCATCCTTGTGTCTTCTTTGGTCAGATATCTATTCAGGTTTTTTCTTTTTTCCACTGTTTAATTGAATTCTTTATTTCCTCATCGTTGAGTTTTCAGAGGGTGTGTGTGTGTGTGTGTGTGTGTGTGTGTGTGTGTGTGTGTGTGTTTTGGATAGTGGTCCTTTATTAGATGTACCTTTTGCAAATATTTTCTCATAACCTGAGGCTTATTTTCTCATTTTTTTGCCAGTGTCTTTCACAAGGCAGACCTTTTAATTTTAATGAAGCCCAGCTCATCAATTCTTTCTTTCATAGATTGATTTGAAGCTCTCACAACCTTGTGATGGAAACTGTAGAAGACCTGATAGTTTAGATCAAATAACTTAACCATCCTTGATGTTATATTGGTATAATAACGAAGGCAGTATGTGCATATAGGTCGTTTAACTCCATATCTGATATATTTTCTACTCTTTCACTTAATGTAGATTAAATGAGGACCCACTTGTTTGCTGTGCATTTTTAAAAACCTGTGCAAACCATCATGCTTTAGCACAAAAGCAAAATAAATGTTCATGTTTTGAGGTAGATGGAAATTTCTTATTGTTTGCCTTGGCAACTCTTTCTGAAGCTTAAAACAGATGAGAAAGTCCCATCTCTCCCATTTCTAATGATAAAGCCACTCAGTTGGCTCCCCAACTCCTTTGCAACTTATCTCTTATTTATCATATTCAAATCTGCAATCTCTCTCGGTGCTATTTTTGTGACCGTAATTCATGTTTAACAATCCGCTTCCATTCCCAACCCAGTAAGCTGGCAATCAATTTCTTAGTGCTACTTGGAAGAAAGCAAAATCTAGAAATGAAGCTATTAATATATTACAAGTAAGTGCTAAATCTGTTAGGTCGAGGCTGACAGGTCACATTAGAGTGGGAGCCCGGAGGCTCTGGGAGGCACGAGAGGGGCTGGTGATGCACGACACCATTACTGACCTTTGAGTTACGCAATTTATCAGAAAGGAAAAAGTAGTTTCTTTTGTGTGGGTAAAAACCACTAAGTGAGCCCTTTACCCTAGATTTCCAGAAGAAGCAAATCGGTCATTGCAGAAGTTCACTAATTAGGCTGTTTATTTCCTCAAACAGAAATGAGATTGTTACAATCTGACCAGCGTGGAGTGAGCATTTGTTCTTAGCTTCCTATTATATCATAAGCCAGAGTGAAAAATAGGCTTTATTGTGAGAACTCTTGGAAGTGTTTGATCTGCATTTTAATTAGAGAATTCCACTACCCTGCACCCTCCATTCATCTCCATTATCCATATCACACTGCTATAAACAAAATTACATTATAATAAACATAATGGTGCCCTCCCATGATCAGAGCACGCCCTCTACTTTATGCTGATCTTAGCTCCAAATGGGACTTCTCTTATTGAATCCTTCAAATGGTCTGCGATATAAGTGTTATTATGACATGGAAGTGGAGGCTTAGTGAGTGAGGTGAGCTGCCCCAGTTTGCACAGCTCGTATGTGGCAGAACTGGGACTCAGCTCTGAGGAGGGTCGATTCTGACACTCGGTTCACAGTACACTGTGAGGCAAAGTATTTAAAGTAAGTTGATAGTGCTTGAACTTATTTCCTGTCATCTAACTCTATATGCAACGTAGTTTAAATCAATTAAAAGTGCTCAAATCTAATCACTGGCCTCGTGCCTCCAGGTCATACATCCTTCTACTTGTTGCTATTTCAAGTGGGGCATGTTCTAAGGTGTTCCACTTTCACAGACTTCTTGAGAGCTACATGCCATGGGGTATTTTTTAAAGTTAAGTTTATTGGGATATAATGTACATGCAGCACATTTCACCTTTTTCATGCATACAGTTCTATGAATTCTGAAGTCATATAAACACCATTGGGGTGGAACACAGACCATTTCCAACACCCCCAAAAGATTTGTCATAATTGTAAAAATAAACTTTCAATTTTGGCTAGTTGTAGGTTTATAGGCAAGTTGTGAATATAGTGTAGACACTTCTCACATACCCCACTCCCCTTTCCCAGTGTCCTTGGTGCATTGGCACGTGCATTAGTATGGAACATTTGTCACTGCTTTCTGTGCCAGCATCCCATCCAGGGCACCACACTACATTGCGTCATCATGTCTCCTTAGGCTCCTCTAGTTTCGTAGACTCTCCTTTCCTTGGTTTTGATTACTTCGAATGGTTTGAGAACTGTTTGTCAGATATTTTGTTGACTGTCTTTCAATT
Source organism: Aselliscus stoliczkanus (assembly GCA_033961575.1). Classification (NCBI taxonomy): domain Eukaryota; kingdom Metazoa; phylum Chordata; class Mammalia; order Chiroptera; family Hipposideridae; genus Aselliscus; species Aselliscus stoliczkanus. The sequence continues at coordinate 67,642,185 of CM066735.1, forward strand.
GGGATTCGTCTGATGTTATGAGTGTGATTAGACTGGGGTCAGTAAGAGAAAGACCCCAGAGTTAGCTAAGTGTCATTCTCAGATCGTACCAAGAGCACATGACTTATCACTGTTGACGCTGACTTTCGTCAGCTAGCCAACATGGTGTCTGCTGGGTTTTCTACCGTCCAGCTGGTCTTCCCTCTACTCTCCACAGTATATTCTTTACAGGGGGCCATTATGGGCAACCCCAGGAGGTGGGGTGATGTTCTACCTCTTTTAGGGAGGGGCAAATAATTTGGGGGTCTTCTGTTCCAGGTATCTCTGTTCCCCTCCACTTATGTATGGGCTCACAGATATTTACTTTATACTTTACATTACAATCTCACAGCACATGTGTAGTCTTAGTCTTGGTTTGCAATATCTCGCTCGTATTATTCTCGGTTTGGCCATGAAGAGCTCGTCAGCTGACTCCTGTGCCCCTTTCACATAGCCCCTTCGTTGTTTTTGTTTAGTCTTGCTTTTAGCACCGTTTTGCTCTCCAGCACTGTAAGCTATTCCGGGCTAACCTCATAGAGTCCCTCTCCAAGCCCTGGGATCAACCACTTTTCCAGGGAGTTCTGGTTTCTTTTAGGAGAGAGATAAGCGTCTGGCTGCAGGTTGTCCTCATTTTGCCGCTGAGGTCTGGTGGCTTCCAGACTCTGGCAGCTGAGAGAGAGGGAAATAAACACACGTGTGTGTACTAACCCACACACAGACACATCCGTAGGGAACTCTATATGTATCCATATGTTCCTATAATATGCTAAACATGAGTTCATACCGAGGTCTTGAATTTGTTACGACACAGCTCACTCTAACTGTCCCCTTGCTTGTGTAGAATCCCCGACTCCAGCAGCGAGGAGCCCGCTGTCTGCCATCTATTCACTCAATCGCTCAGGTCCGGGATGCACATCTTGGGCCTGGACCTGTGGACCTGTCCGCCAGTGGAAACAACACTGCCAGCTGCAGTAGAGCGGCTCATTTCATCTGGGGCCTGGACTTGTGGACCTGTCCCCCAGTGGAAACAACACTGCCAGCTGGAGTAGAGCGGCTCATTTTGCCTTTGGCCCTGTTGCCTCTGCTAGTTCCCAAGTTCATTAGGCCATAGACGCTGACCTTTGTACCAGAAAATATTTGAACTCAGGATAAAAAAGTAAAATCAAATTTTTATTTAGTGTGTAACAACGTTACGAAAAATCCTAAATTTACTTGGAATTATGAATGCATAATCATGTAATTTTGGATGTATAGTGTTCTTTGAATATTCTGATATTATAGAAGCTCTTTTTCAATTCGTTTTTCTTAGCTTCTTTTATGTTTTGAGTCTTCTGGTTTCTTTCTAGAGCGTATATCATTAAAAATAGAATTCTAAGTGCCGGCTGAGTGGCGCGGTGGTTAAGCGCTGGCTTGGGAAGCCAGCGGCCCCGGTTCGGTCCCACATATGAGGGCCAGTGACACTGCCCTCAAAAAAAAAAAAGAATTCTATTGACCAAAGAGTTTGATATTAAGATGAAGTTTAAAAATATTTTTTATAGGCCCTCCTTACTATTTATCTTTTCCTGGACTTAAAAATGTTTTAAAATGTACTTTTAGACATTTAAACAGGACTCCAAATATGCATTAAGCAATTGGCTATAAAATCTGATTTTAAAAATTAAGAGAAATTAAGTAAATGTCTACATTCTTAGTAATAAAATGCCATTCTTTGGAAAATATTGAGCTAATGCTGTATTTTATCATGTGAAATAGAAACCCCCACCAAATTCAGTGCTGTCTTCTACCAGACGAATCTTATAAAACCCCACAATGACTTGAAAGAGAAATCTCATCCCAAAATAGCCTTTCTAAAATTCTCCTCTGGAAATCAGAGAAGGTATTCTTAAATAGTTCAAAAACAAGGTAAATTTAAAACTAAAAATTAAAATGATCGGCCTGCTGTGCTTTCTGACAGTCAGGCTGGAAGCCAGCGCTGGACTCTACGTTCTACGAAACCCATTCTGCACAGAGTCCGGAACGGGGGCTGCGACGGGGCTGCGATGGGCCGTGCAGCAGGCGCAGGGGGCCGAGGAGGAGGCAGCGCACAGAGCACACCTGCCAATGAATAGTGAATATAAAACACGGGGGGGCCTACACTGAGGAAACCTCCTTGTGATGAAAAACTAATGATTTTATTTATAAAATGACTAGCTTTGAGGTTTTTATATATTCATAACTTCAAGGGTTTCTCAGCTATTTCAAGTAGATTCAAGCTTTGGTAATAAAGATTCATTGTAAATGGATGATGTATTCCTTCCAGAAACATTTTAAAGTAGTCTGTGGTGTGATGTGGGCTCCAAAGGCAAACAGTTGCCCCAGGGACTTCCCAGGACTCAGGGGACGGGTTGGGCAAACCACAGTGATGGAGGCCGCAGGTCCTCTTCTCAGGACACAGACATTCACACACGTGTCGTGTTCTTTCTTTAGGAGCTTGATTCGAGGCATGGTTAAAAAACACAGAGGTGGCTGTGCATTGATTTTAAGCCCAACTGTGTTGGCTGTGTGTGTGCCTTTGTCTTTTCTGGCCGAATAAGCATTTTGCTGAAGAATTTATGATTTGCTTGCACACGTTTCTTAAATTGGATCTCCTAGACTAGCCTTTGGCTACACAAATCCAAATCCAATATGGACAGAGTACAATAAAAAACAAAACACAGGAAACAAAACCCACAAAAGCAGGCTGCCCATTATCCGCCTTCTCCACTGCTTTCTGTGCTTGAGAGAGACTTCAGGCAAAGGAAGAGCAGCCATTTCCTTAACAGCATGAGTTTTCTCAGCATCCCTCTTCTCAATGGCTCCAGGATTTTAAAAAGAGAATGGGAGAAGTACACACATAGACAGGACAGGGAGGTAAAATTTAGTGCCTCTGAAAAACACAAGCCTAAAGGCATGGCTGCTTATTCAGGGGAGGGAGGAAATACACAGAGGGTGCCAAAAACAGGTGTGCACATTTTAAGAAAAGAAAAAGAAAACAATTAAAATTGCGCTGATAGTAACCACTCTGAGCACCTCTTGTCATTGCAGAAGTCAAACGTGACTTGCATTCACCTTTTGTTATTGATATACATTGAGTATTACAATTTTAATACAGTTTTTTTTTCCTTTCTTAAAATGTGTATCCATTTTTTTGGCACCCTCTGTATTGTATTAGGAGGATTAGGAAAACACTGGGCAGTTATTGAATAGCACTGCTTTTAAAAACCAAAGGCCGGATAGAATTGCAACGGACAAGGACTAGCCGTGGTGGGTGTGACCCGTCAAGGGGAGCTTCCTACAGAAGGACAAGGTGAGGAGACAGCGCGGGGTGGGGGTGGGGAGGGTGGGGGTGGGGGGTGGGGGGATGGGGCTCTCCACCCGCCCCCAGCCCGGCATGCTCTTAGGCAGACGTGCAGAATGTGCCATGGAGCTCGCTGGCGGTTGAGAAACACGCTATTGAAGGTCATGCGTGTGGGGGTGAATAATCTGGGAGGATTAAATATATTGGTTTTTTTCATCTAAGAAATTCATACAGAAGTGTGCTGTGTCAGTTGCTAAAGGGAAAGATGGGGTATGCAGGCATCAAAGTAACCTGTCATAGTAGTCCAGGTGAGAAGAAACAGGGATGAAACTAGTTCAATCCCTCTCACAATTAGAAGGGAGGGGGGCAAGAGCTCAGTACTGTGATGTTGTGACCAGTAGAATGTGCTGATATAGTGGTGAAATGTGAAACCAAAGACGACAGAGATTTTTATTGCACGTGGGAGAGTAGCATGGCCTTGACATGGAAATAAGGAGTGGGCTTCCGGAAAAGGGTCTGGGCAGGGCTGCACACCCTATGTCTGAATATTGCAAGTTCTTGCTGCCCAATATCTCACAATTTTAAATGATCTTATAGCGCACAAATTAGACACAAATCGTGGCGCCCACCTAAGACGGCGCCTCTAGGACCGGGTCCCTGCAGTGAAGCTGCGCTTCCGGTCTCTTTGTCTCCTTCTCTGGTTTCTTCCCGCCTTTCTTCCCATCCCTTCCTTCTTTCTCCAAAAGAATTTTGCCCTGAATTTTGATCCATGGACATCTGCAAAAGAAAACCCTAACACTATTCTCATATGTATTTAGAGAGGGCTTCTCCTGTCTTCTGGAACCATTGTGAAGAGTGAATTTGTCCCCAGACTGGTTGGCATTCTTCGTATAAAGATGCTCAGTATAAGCAAAGCACTGCCGTTAGAATGATCTATGGGAGGCTCTTCATGCACTTTGGCAGAAAAATGTTAGATAAATGGAACACGTCGTATATATTTTCAAAGAACACATGAGTTGATTCCTCAAGGGGAATTGCTAATTTATGTACTGTGCTTGTTCTAACGGTAGGTGCATGATTCATAAGTTAGTTTATAAGTAATTTTATATTGCAAAAAGGAAGCTAAGAGGATACTTAACTGTTTCCAAGTATTTATAAGATTTATTTTTATGATAATCAACTATTTACCAGTTTATTGTTAAGTACAAAAGAAGGAAAGGAATTTAAATTTCACTTGTAAAAATTTATGTGAGATACAAATCTTACCTAAGCATCTTGATTTGTTGTGGACTCTTGGAATCTGAAAAATAAATACTTCTTTGGTTTGTTTTTCTAGTTCTTATGACAGCACAGTCTCTGTTCTTCACATCTACACTCCTGAATTTCACCAAATACTTGAAAGAACATTGTCCAGCCCTCTGAAGTAAGCCCTTCTTCATGGTATAGTCTTTTGTAACACCCCCCAAAATAGCCAATTGTTTTTATGTACTTAATTATTTTATTTGCACCTTTCTCACAGCTGTCTATTCTGTTGTTTAAATATGTACCATATCAAGGACAATTTTAATTAATCACAAAGTTACCTGAAAATAACACCTTCTCTCTCTGTATAGCTCAACAACGTTTCAAAGAACAATCAGCTAAAATATCCTATGTATGATAACCACTTTTAATGGGAATGAGGTTGCTAGTGTTCGTTGTTTTGCTTTTTGCAGTTTTGTTTCGAGTCAGCGATATCAAGCTTTCCTTAAACAGGCAAATGACTTAGATGAAAGAAAACACAATTTGTGAATTACATCAATGACTTCTGAGACGGTTTTTGTCATGTCTCCTTTTCACGATGCCCATTCCTTTTTTCCTTCTTTTTGATGTACTAAGAAATCCTAAGGAAAGTGTTATCTCCAAGAGGTGAGGCCGTTACAGTTTGCATTTTATTCCAAGCTAATGACCTCCTTTCTGCTCCCTCTCTCTACCCCAGAGCCACAGGTTAACATGCACACAGCAGTAGGCACACTGGGCATTGCAAGGGTTAATGCTGACTAACTGTGTCGTCCTGGTCCCAGCCCAGGGAAACGGGGACTGGGAGCTGAAGACGAGCGTGCAGTCCTCAGCCATGCCCCTGACGACACAGGAGAAGAACGGAACGTCCTCACGTGCCCGTGATTGGAACGAGCCCAGGCCATCTTCATTCCACAGCTGGGAGCAAACTAAACGGAGGAAAGCAGCACAGGGCGGGGATGCAGCCCTGTGGGGCGTGTGGTGACAAGTGGAGCATCTGAGGGAGCAAACATGGGCCGCCGTGGGTCTGTGCGAGAAGCAGCACGGGTCCCAGGCGCCAGTAAGCAGCACTGGCAAGCCGCCATTTACAGCCACCCTTTGCACCCCTGCGGCTCTCTCTGCCCCCCGTATTTCACACAGGGGAGTTTCTGCGACCACGTGAAGGCATGGTACTCTGGACTCATGGACAAAAGGAGAAGTAGATGTCACCAATTAGGGGCAGCTCACAGAGAAGTGACAGCATGTAGGGAAAGACACTGGACAAAGAATGAGAAAGAGAAGTGAGGGACAAGCAGTGACATTCCTGGGAGTAAGCACCGGGCATATGATAGTCACTTATCATCCTTTCATTTTTCCCTATGTGGTAAATGTGAATGATTTTAGTATAGACAAGGAAACTGACGTTGAGACATTTAAATTATTCGCTAAACTTTGTTGACTCATTTGTTCATTCATCTCTTTGACAAATAGTTTTATGTGGATGTAACTTTTTGGATATTAAGAAGAAACATCCCAGGCTTTGAAATAAGGTAAACCATGGATGGACTATTTTTCAATATTTTATATATGTGTGAGTATGTGCTCACCCAAGTATTAAGTAATGCATTTTGTTTAACTCCTTTTATTATTAGATATAGGCCCACACGTAGTGAATTGACATATCAAATTGTAATGTTTGTCTGGTAGAGATACACATAACTGACCAGTGGTAAATGTAGAGGGTTGTGGTTTTTTGATCTTCTGGGTATTAATTGGATATTTATTTAACCAGTATTTTTATCCTAACATCCCTTCATTAAATAGTCTACAAATACCCATTTCTCCAAATGTTCTTGGAAGCATTTTTTTTTTTTTTTTGAGGGCAGTGTCACTGGCCCTCATATTTGGGACCGAACCAGGGCCGCTGGCTTCCCAAGCCAGCACTTAACCACCGTGCCACTCGGCCAGCCCCTTGGAAGCAGTTTTAACATCTTACTTGTTGGCTCATTAATTTACGGGTTGAGTCAAATCTTTGAGACATTTCATATTTGCCAGAGTTAAAAATGAGAACAAAGATAAATAATGCACCATGAGATAAACAGCATCAACCGCTGGCCCCTGGGTGCTGGAAAGGGAAACCGAATACGCACGTGACTAACTGAAAATGACATGTGTGGACCTACCAGTACGGTGGGATCAGTGAACACAAAGTTGTCGCCATGCAAGTTGAACTTGAGATGAAGATCGAAAGATGAAAAGGCAGGGCCGGTGGTTTGGAAGGGCCTTCTGAGCAGAGATGAGATCTACTCCAAGGGACAGAGGGAAGACGGCAGGCTCTATCAGTGTGACTCCCAGGCACGCGCTTGCTCAGTCTGCCATGCTCCTTCTCACCCCTTTCAGGAGACTCGAGTCCTAGTCACCATCTTTAGTCTCTCGGGCCAAGATGGCCCTCATTTAAGGAACAGGCTTTTGAGGTGAAGGAATACAACATATTTATGATAAGTAAGATTCCTTCTCATTAGAATGTTCTATGAATTACAGAGTCCAAGTAATCAGCTTTTGGATTTTACCTTCAGAACATTTTATAAGTAACACAAGGAAATGTCCAGTAGACTTGGTTCTTGGAGCTGCGTATGGATGCACAACAAAAACTCATCTCCTGTGACTTGTAAACTTGAACTGACTTCTGCCAATTAAAAAAGTCCATGAAAAAAAAAGTCCATGAATATATATGAAGTCTAATTTTAAGTTAGTATGCCTCTTGAGTTTGATTTAGGCCTAAAACTAGTGGGAATACATTTTATGTTCATATAAGGCCTGCTTGTCTTCTGTGTCTCAGGGACCCATCAAACTCACCCTCTTTTTATTCTGCATATTTACATCTGTATATTGGGAAATTGATTCATTTTTGTGAAGGGAGAACAAAGGGAAGGTAGCAGCAGCCCACTTATTTTTTTCTTATTTGTGAAATATTGCCAAATCACAGGGTCTTCTGCAGCCTACCCAGCGGTGAGGTGGCTAGGAAGGTACCAGAAAGGTGATGGTTGGGGTCATATTAGACTAAGGATATGTCAGGTCAGCTTTTATATTCTTAGACCATCACTTAACGTCTCCGTCTTGACAGGTAACAAAATCAAGATTTTCCCATCCATTTACTTGGTTACTTGCTTAAGATCTAGCTCCCTCACCCTGTAAGTTCCTTGAGGACAGGGACTGAATGATTAGCACTTATTAGGCAGACAAAGAAAGTCTGAAAAAATGAATAGATAAAGGAATAATTAATGAATGAAAATATCCAAATGTGTGTATGTGTGTGTATATAGTATGTGTGTGTGTGTATGATTTTAAATCAAACACAATATTTGTAAGAGGTTCAAACTCTTGAATGATCTTTCCCACTCTTGTTCCATGAGATCAGCTGATATACATTAGTACTGTTTTGTATGTTAAGGGTACTGGGGGCTTTTTGAAACTCACCCATTATTTTCTTTGCATTCTGTGTTAACAGTTTTTACATAAAATATGTATCAGAATTTAAATTTTAAAATCTCCTGTTTAACTTTTAACATCAACCTGATTGTACTGTCTATGGTAGCTGTCTTCTTTTCATCTCATGCTTCTCATGGACTGAATCTTCTCTTTGTGCCTAGATAGCAATTGTCAGATGGCTTACACCTCCATTTACCGTCTTCCTTTCCTGATGATTCAAGACTCACAGCTTCCTAATTTTCAAAGAACATTAGTTTTTAACTGCCTTTATTCACTTAGTCATTCGCTCACTCATGCTTTTATTTATTCAATGCGAATTATAAAACACACAAGAAGTTGTGACATTGTAGCAGATATTTGCACGATTCTAAAGATAAAAGATAAATTAGGTACATTCTTTGATGTCAGGAACTTACAAACTCATATTTACAATAAGGTAATAAAATATAATAAAAGTCGTATTTGATATTAAATTATAGTTTTAAAATGGTCTGACTTATTGGATATGATTAAATATATCTTTTACTTGATTAAACATATCTTTTACTTTATTATAGCACCATTTTCTTACCTGAACATATGCTATATGGACATCTTATATAGGTGATATATGAATGTGAATGAAATAATACATTTCTTAATTCAAATGGCCTGGGAAAGTTTTGAAATACAATCAAAGCTCTCTACCAGATGAACTGAAAAATCACAGTTATCTCTAATCTAAACACAGTGCACGTGTTCAGTGAGATGGGACGAGCACAAGCTACAGTGCTGAGGTGTTCGACCTCACGACAGTTTCCAGGGTCAGGCTACTTGAACAAACTGCCGCCATTTTCTTTTTTGCTAATATTCCCCCCACAAAGAGTGAGAGATGCTATTTATGGCTATAGAAGAGAAGAAGTTTACATCATGGTACAGTTTAGTGAAAATTCTTACTGTAAGACAATTATTTTGGAGGCTGGAAAGAATCAATTAATCCCACCAATTATTTTTAAAAAATGTGTTCTGATTGGTGAGGCTTCACTTATGTGTAAATGGGACAATGGGGGCAAAATGCAGCATTAGATTACAGCCGCCAGTATGATACCAAATCTTAAATTAGACATAAATAATAAGCAAGTAACTGGCAAATTCTATCTAAAATCAGTAAGTAATAAGGACTTTCAGAGAACATAAAAACAATGATTTTCCTAGACTTTTGAACAATATTTCAGATGAAGACAAACTGTACGTTTTTTTGTTTTTTTTTGTAAACTAAACTGTAAAAGATTTGCGTACAATGCACACCGTATGAACAGCAAAACATTTAGTTCCCTGCTGCGAGAACTTGAGCCAATTCATTGTCAGGACGCCCCGTGGGGAATGCTAACTGCCTCCCCAGTACTCCGGCTGGTGGGTCCTGAGATAACTGTGTGCGGTGATTGGAGCTCTTTGCATGAAAAGGCCACCTCAATACGAGGTCTTGTTATCATCTCCGAGGTGACACACTGGGTTAATTGCAGTCATTTTTCGTCTACCAAAGTTGAGAACGTTACAAGAGAAAGTGAATCGGCAATTTCAGCTCAGTTCCACCATTTGGTACATGACACAATTATTTCTTCATCAGAGTTGACTTAATGGTGAAGAAATACTTACCGACGTGATTGAGGGTAGTATAAAGGCAAATAAAATTTAATAAAGATTTTCTATTTCATGCAGGGGTAGGTCTACCTAAAAGCACGTATTCATACTGGACTAACATATACGTATTAGAGTTATAAAGTTGGTAAGTGGACTTGGAATGTGTCTTCCCACTGGAGGGGAAACGTGTGCTTCTGGGTGTTGGGGGAGGGTGGGTGGGGCTCTGGAAGCTGCTCAGAGAGTCAGGTCGGGGAGCGGAAGCCCCTCAGCTGAACATAATGTACTGTGAGAATAGTACTTGGCAAACTAACATTGCAGGAAGTACTTAGAAATTTTTGTGATATTATAAAGAGGTTCCAAGAGGAATTTGTATTTTTGTTTTTGTTTTTGTTTTTTATTATTTTCAGGTGTACAAAACAACGTAACAGACATTTACACCCCCCACAAAGTGATAACCCCCTCCCCCAATTTACTACCCCTCTGACATCATATAGAGCTGTTACAATTCCATTGACTCTATTCCCTATGCTGCACTCCATTTCCCGTGACTATATATATATATTACATTATAGATGACATTCAGTACTATTCAGCTTCAGGTGTACTGTGCAGTGGTCAGGAATCTACACCGTCCCTGAAATGGTCTCCCTAGTAAGACAAGTGTCCATCTGATCCCCTACCAAATCTTTACAACGTTATTGATTATATTCCCCGAACTGTGTTTCATATCCCTGTGGCAATATTGTAGTTACCGATTTATGTTGTCTAATCCCTTCCCCTTCTCCCTCATCCCCACCCCCTCCCATCTAGCAGCCATCAGTTTTTTCCTTATATCTCTGAGGCTGTTTCTAATTAGTTTGCCCATTTATTCTGTTATTTAGATTCCAAATATAAGTGGGATCATGTGGTATTTGTCTTTCTCCAACTGACTTATTTCACTAGGCATAATGTTCTTCTCTAGGTTCATCCATGTCATTGCAAATGGTACGATTTCATTCATCTTTATGGCCGAGTAGTACTCCATTATATAAATGTACCAGTTCCTTAATCCAGTCGTCTACCGATGGGCATTTCAGTTGTTTCCAAGTCTTGGCTATTGTGAATAGTGCTGCAATAAACATAGGGGTGCATAAATTTTTTCAAATTAGCATTTTTCTTTTGAAAGGAGTGAACAATGTGATTCAGGAAATAGAGAATACCCAAGATGAGGGTGGCTTGGAGGAGAGAAAGATGGAGGATAATAAATGGAGTGTCATTCGAACGTGTATCAGTTGTAATGGAGGTAGAGGCTCCCTTTTAGGGTGAGATAAATTTTAAAAAGGAAAGCAAACATTAAGGTAGTGTTTTTCGGCCTTGGTGGCACGTTAGAACCATTGGCAGGGCTTATGAAAGGTTGATGCTGCAGGCCTCTCCTCTGGGTGCCGTGAATTGAGATCTCGGCAGGATGAGACCCAGGCATGGGGGCTCTTAAATCAACTCTTTCTCAGTGACCCCAAAATTAAGCCAGGGGCACATGGTGTCCTAGAGCAGAAGAGGTCCTGGCTCTCATCACCACCCCATCTGCACACAACACAACTCACCTCCGACTGGCCCGTTTCGAGGCTACACAGATATTCTATCTGAATGGGGATTTTATTGGGTTGTCGGAAAAGTCATGACATATTTTTTTCTGTTTTTTGTTGCAAAAAATGCGTCATGACTTTTCTGACAACGCAACATTTTTCTATTTTTAAAGTAACACTGTATTTTTGTGTTTTAATAAGTCATACGAGTTATCCAGAAATGTAGATGAGCCATAAGCAAAGGCATTATATATGCATCACCGTGAAATAATTACCATTGATGTTTTAATTCATATCCTTCAAAACACAGATTTAAACAAAAATGAGATCATACTGTCTACATTTGTAATGTACTTTTAATATTTGACATGTTGACTATTTCTCCCAGTCTGTACATGCACTTCTGTAACATTGTTTTCAGTGGGTGGAAACACCGTGGATTTTTTTATTTTTAAGCCACTCTTGTCTGTTGTGATTGACAGCCTAGAGAAAGAGATATTGTGAAACACTGAAACATCAGTATAATTCATTGAACACATTTATGGCTCATCTGCCATGTTTATTTTCTTGTATATATCCTGTAACTCTGAGGCTTGACTCTCAGGGTCAAATTCCCCCTTTCTCATTTTCTCTATTCCCTACCCCACCTCTCTGTTTCTGTCTGTCTCTCTGTCATTCATTCTCTCTCTCTCTCTCTCTCTTTCTCAAATAACACTATGGTATGAGGACTTGAGTCATATGAAATAAGGTAAATATTCAGGGAGTGGTAGTTGCATATATCTAACTATGGATTTTTTCCTATGTTTCTCAGTAGCTTAAAAATTATATTCAAGGCCGGCCGAGTGGCGTGGTGGTTAAGCGCTGGTTTGGGACACCAGCGGCTCCAGTTCGGATCCCACATATGAGGGCCAGTGACACTGTCCTTAAAAAAAAAAATTATGTTCATCTTCATTGAGATGATGGCAGATCTCACAAAAGTGATGTTAGACTCTATTCGGACCCCCTTTATGGTACTTTGAGGCTTTTGTGAGCTTTAGCTAATTTTAAAGTAAAAAAAAAAAAAACTCTAATTAAAATTTTCAAAAGGAAACTTCAAAACCAAATCTACATATTTTTCAAGTCTTTGAGATGGGTGGTGTCCAATCACAGAAGTTTCTCAGCTGTAAAACACCTACTAATGAAATCTTCTTGTGTTTCTACACATTCTCCCCCAAACTTCTCTGCTGATGTGTGGTACAGCTACATTAAATGAAGTCTGGGTTTAAATTCTGACTGTCTGCTTAGTGACAACCTTAATAAAACATTTGTTTGTATTCTGAAAACGTTCAGATTGTTTTACTATTAGAAACAAATGACCTAGGGGCACCAGTCATTGTTTCGTATGTATGTGTGTCATTGTCTGATAATTTCGAGCTTTCCTAGAACTTTTTTTAAAGACAGTTTGAGCCCATTTCACTTGGGTTAACATGTATGTAGTAAATGTACATTATGATGTTATGACAACCTAGATTTAATATCAGTAAAATGTAACACTATAGTATGAAAGTTTTCTTTTTTAAGTTTGAAGTAATAGGCTTCAAACAATTCAAACAATAGAGGTATATAAAGAGAATAAAATGGAATATACTTTCGTTCTTTTCTCCAATCCTAAATCTCTTAAAATAACTGGCATTAACAGATTGGCATACATGCTGCCAGCTTTTCCTCGATACTTGTAGTAAAACAGATGCATTTTTCTATCTTTTCAAATGTTTTACACATAAATACAAATAACTAAAATTATTACTCTGCAACTTACTTTTGTTTGGTAATTTATCACTTTAGTACAGTCAATTTCCCAGGTCAGTACGTATGAATCTTACTTAGGAAAAGCAAATTGATTTATATTCCATGAGAAATATATACAGTAATTTGCTCAACTATTTCTTACTCAAAAACATTCAAATTATTACAAATTTATTTTGTACTACAAAAATACTACAGCAAATACACTTCTACATACAGTGGTGGCCTTAGGGCGTTGTTATTTTTATTAAATGAAAATACAATATAGAGCTATCTATAATATCTACAATTTACTAATATGTAAACAGAGAAAAGAGTAGCAGGGCTTTTCAGAAATGTTAAGTCATTTTGTCGGCCTTGAAATCTTTTCTTTTTCCTCATTTATTTTCTTTCTCTCATTCTCCCCTCCCCCTCCCTTCCTCCCTCCCTCTTCCCCTCTTTCCTATTTTTCTTTACATCTTTTCTACATTTTTCTTGTGTGTTTTATTTTTTTTTGTAGCTTCAAATCTGTATTATAGTTACAAATAAAATTACTTTTTAAACAAGGAAAATCTCAGATTCTTTGCTTTTTAAACAGAGAAGGAGAAGGAATTTAAAATAATATACTTGTTTATTTATGGATTTTTGATAATCAAACTCTGCTGAAAGACTGGAGCTATTCTATTTGTATATTAGGATCACAGACATGAATAGCAGCTAGTGATCCAATGACCCTTGAAATGGAAATTATAAAACTGGAAACAAGACCTATCAGGCTCCTGACCAGTGATGGGACCTTGGGCTTGAAAGGAAAGAATGTGAATTTGGCATCTGGACACCTGACTTCTCATGGCGGCCCCACAACATATTAGGTGTGTGATGTTAGACAACTCATTTCATTTCTCTCGTTTGCTATTTCCTGACTATAAAAGAAAAGAAAATCATGCTAATACTGTTAACTTAAAGTTAGATAGTGTATGTCATAGTGCATGCAAAGTGAGTTAAATCTGGGCATTAATCTATTTGTGACTGTCATTAAACAGATAAAGAAAAAGGAACTATCAGAAAACTAGCATTTATAATTACATAAAATAAATAAAGGCTTAAAATTTTACCCTGATCTTGTAAAACATGCATAAAATCGAAACAGTGGACATATCTTTTAAAGGTTTATATTGTTCTTTCTTTATGCTCGTCTTAAATGAGTATCACTGAGATTATCATTTTAGTAGTATAGATGCAAGGCACTGTTATTGTTGCTCTGAATGACACTTTTTATATCTTAATTCAGGCAAGATTCTTAGACTTATACAAGCATAAATTAAATGGTTTCTCAAATATGTGCTCTAAAAGAAATTCTGTGACAAAAGAGAGCATAGTGCATCATTCCTGACTGGTTTTACTAATCCACCAAACTAAGGTCATTCTTCCTTCCTTCCTCTTTCCTTCCTTCCTTCCTACCTTCCTTCCTTCCTTCCTTCCTTCCTTCCTCCCTTTTCCCCTTTCTCCCTTCCTTCCTTTCTTCCTTCACTGATAACTAGTTATTGGCTTCTATTATGTGATGTACACTAGATACACAATACTGAGGAAAACAAATGTGAGGTCTGGCTTCATGGGCTGATAGCTTAGTGGGAAAAATTGACAATCAGTGGGATATCAATGTATATTTACCCAAGTTTATATTGTCCAAGAAAAATAAAAGGGGCAACTTTGCTTCATATTAAAATTCTTTCATGGCCAAAGATTGGTACTAGTCTCAAAAAAGTATTGAAACAAATATAATCACTACTAACCCCTCCCAAAATGCCAAGGGGACATTCCATTCAGAACACACAGAAAACTGTAAAGAAAATGTTGCAGCCTGAATTCTTTTGTTTGATAAAACCATTTGTTTGTGTGTCTGCTTTCTATCTGATAAGTAGTCTTACCTGGACATAAGACTACAAATGAAAACTGCCTTTATCTGCCACAGCGTCATCAAGAAGATGAAATCCAGTAGAAAGTCTTATACAATCCAACACTAGTGGCCCAACGCCAAGTTCATTTGCCTACACGCGTTACAGAATGTGACATCAACAACAATGCTGATCCTGAACTATGACTATTCTTCATGATATCTCAGCATTCGAAGAAGTGTGAAAAAAATCCAAACCCACCATTGTCCCAGGACATGTGTGCACTGTGGCTGGGAGGTGGCTCTTCACTGTTCCTAGGAGCTTGTCCAGCCTAAGGAAGTCTGTCTGCTATTTTTTCCACCCACCACTCTGGTCAACTCCATGTTTCCGCAAAGTGACTGTCCATTGAGAAGTTATACATGATCAGCATGTTTAGCAATCATCTCAGGAATCGAAACAGACCAGGTTCACCAGAGACAACCTCAGAAAAATCGGAATGGCAGTCCAGTGAACACTTTCTCTGCGACGTTTGACTTTTGTGGATTTTTGACATTTTTTGGAGAAAAAACTTGGCATCAGTGAATGCAGTGAAAGGTTTTTAAAATTGGAGATTGATGTGCCTACAATCCAGAACCACTTGTCTTCATGGAACATAACCTTTCCGGTGGAGGGAAACTCTGTTTAGTGTATCTAATTATAGAGCACACGTCTGCTTTGTGAGCAAAGGGATTTGGGGATTTGAAAGGATGTTTCTATGTTAGCTGCTGAGTTGAACTTTTATGCTGAGGGTGTCTTCTGGAAAACGTAGCACTCGCTTTCTAAGATCTATGTAGACTTCTCCACTGAGCACTCCTATGAAATGCCATAACATTTCTTAGGCGCCAGAAATGTGCTTGTCGCACGACCATGACCAAAGCATGGAAGGCCACCCAGGGCCGTGATGGTTTGGTTTCCATCCCACTGAATCACACAAGCCAGTGGACACATGGCGCCTGGTTTCAGGGAGACTCCAAAGCCATGCAGCAACTCATCTGACTCGGTCTCCTTGGCTGCCAAGATGTCCGTGACTCTCAAAACCAAGAGCCAACTGGAAAGATGACGTGGAAGAGTTTCAAGACACCTGGATTTGGCCACAGCTTGGTCACTAAGGCGCATACCACGTGGCTGAGTCCTGCTGCACTCGGATGTAAAACGGGAGCATGGGGCGTGTGGAGTTCTAAAGCCAGAGTGTGCGGGTCGTAATGCTTCACACGCCTCACAGCCTGGGGGGGTCTTCCTGGTAGGGAGTCTGTTTTGTGCATAATTTGCATGTAGTCTCATGAAGAAATTTGATTATTTTCAGAGTCAAATGATTTTTTTTGTCTAAAAATGTACAAAGTTAGGGATATTTCTTGCTTTGTGGGTCATTAAACTTTGCCATAGTATCAGAAATGGGCCACTCTAACTGATTAAGTGAAGAACTGTGAAGTTTAATATTTAAGCCCCTGAGGGGGCTATTAACTTAAATAGTAAATTTCAAAATATTGATTACTGTAAATAATAATATTATCTTCTGGAACAGGAAAGACTTCAGTGGCAGTAGTAAATGAAATAAAAAAGAGACATCACAAACATCTGACAGAACAAAAATTGACAACTGCCCATTTTAAAATGTTGAAATGAGAATGCATTTTACAACTGAAACTACCTCCCTGTCTCCATATTTCCCTCTGCCAGCAAAATCTCACCTGTTCACAATTTTACAGATTCACCTTAAACACAAGCAGGTGGAAATTAAAGGTCTTGGCCGCAATTGAAGGGATGAGCCTGTGCTAATTTAGAGACAAGCTCTTATGATGAATAGCCCTGGGTGTGTAATATAAATATGATATCAAAACCAGGTTCTGCTGGTGCTGAGCTGCCCTTAAAAACCCGGGAGAGATGGAGGACTTGCTGCCGACTGCAGGATATGAAAATCTGCAGGTTCTCACTCACCCACTCACCGGAAGTGCTGGTCTGCCTATTGCCTAAGTATACATCAGAGAAGGACTGAACAATTCGGCTTATTTCAATGGTAAATATTTTGGGTTTTTCCCCCTTTTATACTGTGTATTTTTAATTATTTGGAATACACTACTTCCTGGTCAAGAATTTTCTCCTTTTCTTCTCAATCAGTCTTATGGTCAGTAAGATAATTGGATGTTTCATTTTTGACCAAAAACATTTAGTTTATCGTTTACCGAAGCTGTTCAATTTTAGCCGTTGGCTGTGTGGCTTTAATCAGAGGTGTGTGTGATTTAGAGCTGCATGGCATGCTTATGTTTGCAATTCATTATAACAGCCAGCCCTTGGGAAAAATGATAGTAAACAGTTTATAATTGTTGTAAATTAAAAAAAAATGGTTTGTGACCCAATATTGAAAGGAAAACAAAATTAGTGACTTTTCTGTAGGAATAGACTGTCATTGTTTGAAAAATCAACACTTTTTAAAATGCTATTTATTTTTAATGATCGGATGCACTTACACATTGTCTCGTAGGGAGCCCCAAAATGTTATCCTGAGACTGCCTACATAATAATTTGGAGAATGTCTTAGAAAGGTCATTTTTTTTTTTTTTTTTTTTTTTAGCTGAGCCATCTTGCCACCTGTTGGCAGCTCAACGGCAACTCAGCTCGGGCTGGCATCGAACCGCCATTGCTCAGAGCTCAGCTCGCTCTCTTGCGCGAGCTCTTAACCAACTGAGCCACTCAGCCTGCCCTAGAAAGGTCATTTTTTAGTTTTGTTTTGTTTTTTACCAATCAACCTGGTGATTCAGAATGTCTGTCTTTTCTTTCCAGCTTTATTTGGATATAATTGACATAATATGTTGTGTAAGTTTCAAGTGTATAATGTGATGATCTGAAATGTGCATATTTTGCAAAATGATTATCTTAATAAGGTTAACATGTCTATCACCACCCATAGGCACCATGTTTTTGCCATGGCTGTAATGAATTACATTTAGGATTTATTCTCTTAACAGTTTTTCACTGTACATACAGTTCTGTTAACCCTCTTCACCTTCCATGCGTTAGATCCCAGAACGTATCAAAGTCAGGTCCCAATGCCACCTTCACCAATCTTCCCCGCCCTCTTGGCCCTGGCAACCGCTACCAATCTCCTTTTGTTTCTATGACTTTTTTTTTATTTTAGATTTGACATATGAGATCATATGGTATTTGCCTTTCTCCTTCTGATTTATTTTGCTTAGTTTAATGCCCTCCAGGCCTATCTATGCTGTTGTAACTGGCAGGATTTCCTTCTTTTATGGCTCAGTAATGTGTGTGTGTGTGTGTGTGTGTGTGTGTGTGTGTGTGTTCATTCATCTGTCAGTGGACAAGGAGGATGTTTCCATATCTTGGGTATTAGGAATAATGCTGCAATGACTGTGGGGGTGCCGGTATCCAGGAGGAAAGTGATTTTGTTTAAAGGTAGGATTCTTGGCACTGTCCAGAATTACTAAATGAGAGCTGTGGTGAGTGGAATGCAAGGCTCCGCATCTTTCAGAAATTTCCCAAGTAATTCTCATGAGTATTAAGCTTTGAGGACAACTTTTCTATTTAAAAACTTTGTGTTTTTTTTTCATACGAGAAAAGTGTGATTCTGAGATGATACATAATTGTCCACAATCTCACCAATAGTTTCTAGCAGAATGAGTCAGAGTTGGATCTTTTTTGCCAAGACAATTTCTAGAGAGAAAATGAACTCTATCTCTATTTTTTATCCTGCGTAATTGGTGGAAAAATGAATTTTATCATTAATGAATCGTTTTTATAGTTAGGATAAAACTAGCATTTCCACAAATGTTACATGCTTAGGTTTGTGCCTCACCTCTTTGCACAAACTCTCCCAGCTACTTTCTTTGGAGGCCTCGTTTTCATTAGTGACTTCTGACCATGTGCGCCAGTGTCACGGCGGCTTGTTCTGTTCTTACTGTGTCTTTCCTGTTTGCATGAATCAGGACATGTTGCAGTGACAACTGAGCATGCTGACGTCCCAGAGGGACGTCACAGCGGAAGCTTGACTTTTCAGAGGCCACCAGCCCCGGTTGGCTCTGTGGCTTTGCTTTTTGTGGGCCTCTACTCCGCAAGCCTCTCTCATCCTCCCGTCTTAGGGACCCGGCTGGGCTCGGGCAGGTTTTGTGGTCGCGCGAGGAGACGGGGCCAGTTATGATCATTCGTAAGCAGAAACTGTGGATGTGGCCTTGGAACACTTCGCTGCTGAGCTGAACCTGCGGACGTCTGTCCTCTGCCGCTGCGACGAGTAATAAAGGAGACGGGGACCCGCAGACCCATGTCGTGCCAGGAAAACATGCTTCTGTTGTTTTGGCCTCTGAAGGTGCTGGTTTGTTACCTCGGCAAAGGGCAGGAGGTTGAAGGAATTGAGAAGCCAGCGTTCTAGAAGGATCGCTCCGATCATTATTCACATCGCCAAGCATTATGATGGGTATTGAGCTGCCAAGAGCAGCAGTGGGCCCCGGGGGATCCCGTGGAGTGTGGAAGAGGGCGCGCAGGGGCTGCCCCTGCCGAGGCCCCGGCCCACGGCGGACTCGGGTGGCCCGGGCCACGGTCCTGGCCTGGGAGAGGCCTGGGCGAGCAGAGGCGCTCGGCCCGTCCGCCTGGAGCTCCAGGCCTAACCTGCAACTTGGGGGAGGGAACTATCCTCGGGCAGCTTGCAGAGGGTCCTAGGGAAGCCGGCGCCCAGGGAAGCGCCGGGACCCCAGGGCAATGGTGGAGGGGCGCTCGGGGAGACGCTGGGAAGATGAGCTCCTTGGCTGCAGCCCGCAGGACCACAGGGCTGAGCAGGGCAGAGCCGCCCCAGGAGTCGGGGTGCCAGGGGTCAGACGGAGCCCCTCAGGCCACCCTGGGGGGGGGTGGACGGGGCTGTGCAGCCGGTGGCGGTGGGACGGCAGGTGTGTGTCCCCTCTCTCTGCTGTCTAGGCTCCTGCGGGGGCTTTGGGAGACAGGGTGCTGTGCACCCAAATCCCACAGGAGCCACCGCCGGTGGCCTGACGCGTGCTGTCCGCTTCCTCGGTTCACTTGGTCTTTTTAAGTAATTACTTTTGCTGAACAGATAACCTGTAGCATCTGTATCAGCCTATATAGTCTCATGTTTTAAACTATGGTTGAAACATATTGGCCTGAAAGAGAGAAGACGTAATAGGGGCTCTGAATATCTAATGTGTTTTTTTTCAGGAGCAAGTTCTTGTATCTGTATTTTACTGTAGCTGTATTTTCCAAATTACTTGGCTACTACGAAACTCATGTGTGTAGAGGAAATTGTCATTTTACCTGAAGTTGTTGAGATCTGAGATGGAGTGGAGGCTAACAATCACATTTATTGGTGAGTCAGTTGCTAAAGGCCCAGCAAACATCTCCACAATGATGTCTGGGTATTTTAGGGAGATTTATACTAATATGAAAGCTACATAGTGATTTTCTCCCAGTACTCTTCCCTGCATCAGAATTTTTATTTCTTAGGCAAGTTTTATGTCTGTTAGTTCCTCGATTCTGGAAAGTATTCAGCAATCCTCATTTCTTTCCCAGTCTTCTGGATTACTTCTGGGGGGATGGTAAGCATCAGCTATACAATAGGGCTCCTCTTGTCTGAATCCCTCTGATGCCTAATATATACAATTCTTGTCTTTGAGTAATTTATAATTTAATCATTGAAGAGACCCATGTACACTACATGCAAAATAGATACAAGGAGCATAAAAGAATATTGGCTGAAATGATAGAAAATACCATGAAATGCATGCTATTTGGGGATTTTATTGATACAGTGTTTTAGGGATAAGCATGCTGGTAGGCAGAAGGGAATTTCAAGCAGAGAAGTGACTTCAGTGGTGATGTGAAAATGAGAAACTGCTCTGAGGTTCAGGGAGGTCTAGGATGGTGGGGTGCATTGAGTTGGGGAGAACAGAGACTTAGTGATAAATATCTTTGTGGGCTCTGACTACCGGCCTAATAACCCTGATTTGCTTTGCTCTCCATTTGACTTTATGGATCATTAAAGAGAGTTCACTATAAATGCTGGTGGCCGGGCTGGCTCACTGGAAGGTTGTTCACACACATGAGAGCAAACAGTAAAACATTTTCATTCAGCCATTTATTTTACCACAGGGTGCCAGACACATGGTTTTTCTGGATTCTTTTAATCTTTAAAATTCATTGAATTAAAAAGTTAATTAGATGGTTTGAGGCAAGTATAAATGCAAGCTAAACACTTAGCATATCAGAGTGTGTATGCCCATAGTGGGGACAAGTATCAGAGTAATAAGAAATCTGAGCCACTGACACTCTGTATCTGGCAATTTTTTTGAAAGGCCATCCCTCCTTCACTAGGGGAAAACTTAATATTTTAAAGCAAGGCTTAGTGAACTTTTTCTGTAAAAGGTCAGATAGTAAATATGTTGCGCTTTGTGACAACCAATTTCCTCTGCCTTTGTCAAGTAAAAGAAGCCATAGACATATGCAGATGAGCAGGCCTGGCTGCCTTCCATTTCAACTGTATTTACCAAGCCAGGCAGTGGGCCAGACTGGGCACAGCACGTGGTTTCTGAGCCTGTTCTGGAAGGTTCTTAGGAGCAGGCATGGGAACAGTTGAAGGAAACTACTACAAACTAAGATACCAGTACATAAGTGTGGTCATTAAACATTTACTCAGAACCATTAGTCCATGCAGGGCCCAGGCGTGACCAAGGTTCTGACACTACCAAGTAGGGCTGAATCCATGATGAGCAAATATTCTTTCTTCTACATCAGGGGTTGGCAAACTGTGGCTCCCAAGCCACATGCGGCTCTTTGGGTACATTCCATCTCAAAAGTTTGCTGACCCCTGAAAGAGCCAATCCTGTCCCTCACAACAATTTAAAAATTATTCAAGGGCCGGCCGAGTGGCTCAGTTGGTAAAGTCCTCGCTCAAGAGTGCGAGCTGAGCTCTGAGCAACAGCAGTTCGATGCCCAGCCCGAGCTGATGCCGCTGAGCTGCCAACAGGTGGCAGGATGGCTCAGCTAAAAATAAATAATAAATAAATAAATAAATAAATAAATAAATAAATAAATAAAAATTATTTGAGAACCATAAATATATTTTTACATATAACCATTATGTGAATAATATCCTTTAAAAGTTTTATAAGTGAAACTATGATAGTTTTAGTTTCATTTTCAATTTTACTTGCGAGACACACACTCACGAGCTGCAGTTGGCTGACCCCTGGCAGCTCTTCTGTCTGAGAAGTTTGCCGACTGTTCCATATCTTTTACAGAAACATAAGCCCTGAAACTGCCATCGAGCTGAGGCTCATGAGAAATGAAATTTGGAGTATGCAATGGGGATAGTGCCCAGTACTTTTCTCAGTTCCTCCCATGGATTATCTTATATTTCCCTCAGAAGAAACAAAAACAAAAACAGTCAAAAACCTTAGGAGAATAAAATGCCTGGGAATAAATTTAACCAACATGGTAAAAGACCTGTAACTGAAAACCATAAGACATTGATTAACTACATTGAAGAAGACAAAATGAATGGAAAGATATTCCATGTTCATGGATTGGAAGACTTAATATTGTTAATATGTACATACTACTCAAAGCAATTTACAGATTCATGGCCATCCCTCTCAAAATTCCAGTGGCATCTTTCACAGAAATAGAAGAAACAAGCCTAAAATTTGTATGGAACCACCAAAGACCCCAAACAACCAAAGCAATCTTAAGAAGAATAGAGCTGAAGGCATCACATTTCCTGATTTCAAACTATAATACAAAGCTACAGTAATCAAAATCATATGGCATTGCATAAAAACAGATACATGTATGAAATGGAACAGAATGGAGAGTCCAGAAATAAATCCACACATAGTCAATTAATTTATATCAAAGGGGCCAAGACTATACAATGAGGAAAGGATAGTCTATTGAAAGAAAGAAAGAAAGAAAGAAAGAAAGAAAGAAAGAAAGAAACAAAGAAAGAAACAAAGAAAGAAAGAGCCCTATGAGGTGAATTGTAATATCATCCCCATTTTACAAATAGGAAAACTGAGGCACAGGTATCTGAGGCCAGGTTTCCAATCCATCCCGTCCATCTCAGCAGCCAATACTCTTAAACATTGGCCTAGACAGCCTGTAGATTGTCTTTGCTCTTGAAATGTGAGCTAGTCTGTGAAAACAAGTAGGGTTTATCTAAACCTAATAACTAACATTTGTTGATCACTTAATGTATGCCTGGGTTTTTACAAATCATCTCCTTTGATCTTCACAGTCCTCCTTAGTGGATGAAAAAGAAGACAAAGTGTCACCCACAGTGACATAAGCTCAAATATTTGTGCTGGGACGCTAGCCCTGGCAGTCTAACTCTAGAGCCTACCCTCTTATTTTTGGGAAGGAGAAATAAACTGACATTAAGGATGTGCTGAGAACAGGATGAGGATTAGTGAAGGGAGCTACAAACTGGGGAAGAACAAGAGACTGGTTTGCTGGGTAGGGTGACCTCCAGATTCTGGAGCCGAACAAAGGGGGCCATTTGATATAGAAAACAGCTGAGAACCCTGGAGTGCTGTGGGTGAAAGAGTGCAAGATAAAGCCATGTTGGGGGGCTGGTTGACACCAGTTAGCAGAGGAGACTGAAAAGAAACATGGAGGATGGGGGATCATGAGAAATCTTGAGGTTTTGTTATCCTGCAAAAGAGTGGGGGTTGTACAAATTGGTAAAAAAGGGACTGTTCTGAGATGTATTTCAAGGAAAACATGATTGGAGACTGGTCAGAGGAGACAAAGGAAAAGGTAAAGTCAAAATTAACCCAAATAATGAGTGTGGGATACTCCATCAATGATCCACCACAGTCAAAATGAATAATTTTAGTTAAAGAAGCAAGTTTGAATTGAAGGTAATGTTTTGTTGAACTTGCCATAATGGTAGTAAATTTAGGGGGACCTCTTCTTTTGGCAGTCCAGCATCTAGAGATGGAATGAGGTCCAACAAGGACGAGGAGTGAGAAAAGCCACTGACTTTGCCAGTGAGGATACTGCCAGTTACCCTCTGCCAGTGCAGCTTCCGTAGGCTGATGTGAATTCAGGCCTTTTCTAGGGGAAAAATAAGAGGATTGTTTGAAACCAACAGAAAGGGACTAGTATGGAAATGTGGTCAGGAAATCATCTCCATACAGGGTCAGTGACATCCTAGGAGGACTTGACACCTCAGAGAGGAAGTGCCAAGTGACAACTGAGCAGGGCAGCCTCCTGTAGAAGTTAGGGAAGGAAGACACCCCAGGAAAAGCATGGGAGGGCCTCCGGGAAAACAGGAAACAATCCCAAGAGCACAAGGGGCTCAGGCCTAAGAAGGGATGTTCAAAGCACAAGTGGATGCTTCTCGGTATCAAATGCTTTCAAACCATCAGAAGATGAGGACTGAAGGGGCTGTTACGCTTCGAGAAACATTGACTTCCGGTTACATTCACAGGAGTAACAACTGAAATATCCATCAACAGGTGAATGGGGGGAACCTACGGTGTTGTGGTCTACCCACGCAACGGAATGGAATGACTCCTCAGTAATAAAAAGGAATGAACTAGCCTATTGTTGATCCATGAAACAACATGGATTGATCTCAAAATAGTGGGGCTGAAATATGCCAGACTATAAAAATACATGCTGTATGATTCAATTGATTAAAAAACTCTAAAAGCTAAGTGATCTGTATTTGCCCCAAAGCAGGTCAGTGATTACCTGGAAAGAGTGGGGTAGGTTATAAAAGGGGTCCAAAAATCTGTTGGGGTAGTGAACGTGTTCGTCTGTAACAATTGTGGTGGTTTCGTGGGTGTACACCTATGTCACAATTCACTGGACTGCACACTTTACATATAGGCAGTTTATTTTATGTCAGTTATACCTCAACAAAGCTGTCAAATAGAGTTGACACAGAGTAATGGTACTCAGTGAGATTTCAAGGGGTTAAACGACAAATGGAAATGACGTTAGCCAGCACCCTGGGCCACAGAGCCACACGTCAGAACATGCCCATTAAAAAGGGAACTTATTGGGGAACCAGGGAAATGACAGCTGCCATCTTTAAGGATGGCGGAGACCTCACTTTTCCTCATGTCCTATTTGCTCTTCCTGCTGTAGCTGCAAGGTGAACTAGAGAAGTGCCATTTGTTTGCCAGTAAGATTTTTTCTTCTTCTCGGAAACAGTGATAAGTTGTGCAAGAGGTATGTTTTAATTATTTACTGAAACTATAAACTGCTTCAAGCAAGATAACACCATAAATAAAAGTGGCTAATTTTGAAAGCCCGGAGTGTACACAAGTCTGAGAATTTCAGTTCTGTCAACTCAGACTAGCAACCTAATGGAGAATTCTGCTTGTCTGGGGTGAGAAAAATGCATAAATGTATATGATTGTGATCTCTAGATGAAATTTTCACCATGATTGTTGTGAAACGTTTGCAACCTAACTAAAAATATCCAATTCTCTGAATTGGTACAATGTAGTTCTTCATGACAGTGTGGTTTTCTTTTTTTTTGTTGTGTTTTGTTTTTTTCTTTGATCCGTGGAATTCTTTTCAAACTGTTATAATTGCCATCATTTCATTTTCGCCCCCCACTATGAGCGACCACTGTCTGCTGCTTTTCATTCCCCTTGTACAGAGTAGGATTTCATTTTACTGGTCATTGCTTATGATGTGTGGCTGGGGGCAGATCGGTCTCTCTGAGCCAATCTCCATTTCTTCCTCAGGTTAATAGGCTCCTCTTTCCTAGTCATTGAGTATTGCGCATAAGGACAAAGACATAAATGTTTATTGGAAGTAAATTTAGAAGAGGAAAAGGAGGTAAATCCTCACTTAAAATCCTTCTTATCTTTCTCCCTGCCTCTGGTTTTTTATCAGCTAATAGATGGAAATGAAACTTTAACTGATGGATTTATCTGAGATTATAAGGGGGTCCAACAGGTGTTATATATGTACTCACCTATTTCACATGTTTGAAGGTAATTTTGTTAATATTGCGGCTGTGTCCTATGGCCCCAGTCTGAATACATTTGTTCTTTTAGCAAGTTGCGGGGGTCATTTTATTCCATCCATGTTGGACTTTAGTACTTGGGGATTGGACACGTAGCCAGCCTCATGCAGAGTTAGATGTTCACTGACGGTTGGGATGCAAGTAGATTTTACCTACATGAGCATACACCCCGTGGGCCCGCCTCCTCGGAACGCTGTAAAAGATGAAACCAGGTGGTGGATTTAAAACCTTTGACAACAACTTGCCTAAGCCATGGAAACCACTGAATATGTGTCAGAGAAGCTTTGGTACCTGAAAGGGAGAAATGAGGATATGTGTGTGTGTCTGTATGTTTTTGCCTAAAGGAAATCGGAACTAGATAGGGATGCTCATAGTCGCTTTTCTTACACAGGATGGAAACTTAGCAGATGGAAGATAAGAATGGGGAAGAATTTTCTCTATTTACCTCTGTTATATTTTTGATTTTGACCTATGTGCCTATATCATCTATTTAACAAGATAAATGTAAAGTGTTCTGATCTTTTTGTTGTCACTTGGGCATCCTTTCTGGTGGTTGTGGATTTTAACCCTAAAACGCCTCTTGGTTTGCCTGGGCCCCTCACAGATTCTCTGAAGAGCTGACGCCTGTTTGTGGAACGGAGCTTTCCCGACTGTGAACCCACCTGGAGGGCCGGGAAGCATCCCCTTGTGTGTGTAGCGGTGCCAGGAACAATCGGGCCTGACACATAGTTTTTGGTAAAGGTGAAAAATATGTATGAAAGAGAAAAAGAATGTTACTTTGGCCTGGATATGGGAACTGCCAATTTTTACATAACAGATCAAAGAGGAATCTGCTCAGTGTTCTGAAGGCAAGTCTTACTATATCGACCCCACGCAATCACAGTTTTCTAGCTCTGACCCAAAAGCCATGACTGTGCAAGTCTTTAATGAGGCTTTTCTTTTACTTTCTCACACAGGGTCCCCTTTCCAAGACAAACCTCTGCGCTGAATTCCAGGCTTCAATGGGAGACATGTTATTAGTAATTATGAACTCTAATAATTAGTCTAATAGGATTATTAGAGAACTGCTGAGTGCCGATTTACCAGGAGTAATAATTACTCTCAATTACAGCTAGCATTTATTGGTATCTACAGTGCAAAGCACCTTAAGTGTACTGTCTTATTTCATTTTCCTAGCAGCCCTGGGTGGTCCATGGAACTAGCCTGACGGATCGGTGCACTGACAATTAGGCATTTAGAAAATTTACCAAAAATCACATAGCTGGTAAGTGGGCTCATACTCAGGTCTCTTTACTGCCAAAGCCCAAGCTCTTGACCATCACATTATTGTGCATAAGCAGTTCTCTCTCTCTCTCTCTCTCTCTCTCTCTCTCTCTCTCACACACACACACACACACACACACAAACACACAGTACCAAAAAAAATGTATACACATTTTAAGAAAGGAAAAAACTATTAAAATTATAATACTCAATATATACCGATAATAAAAGATAAATAGAGGTCATATATATACTTTTTTTTGGCACCCTCGAGATACATACTTGCTGAAGCAGTAGTTTGCCGTCATCAGAAGTGCCTGGACACTAATGGGAACCACTTTGAGCACCGCTTGTAATCGCAGAAGTCACACGTGACTTGTGTTCATCTTTTGTTATCGGTATATATTGAGTACTACAATTTTAATAGTTTTCCTTTCTTAATGTGTATACATTTTTGGCACCCCCTGCATAGATAGTAAGCAGTTTTTCTCTTTATATATAGATTTAAATGTATTTAGAAAATATTTCTGTAGTAATTAGTAATTGTGTTTCCACTTTGCATGGAACTAGGGTTCCAAGGATAGCAGAAATTTGGTTTATAATCCATATCATGTATGAACAACATGAATCATCCAACGAATCATCTCACATGATGGCTTTGTCGTAGAAATTGACTGTCCATCTTATGCTTGTCTTCAGTATTGCTGCCCAGAGATACTAGGAGTTAATACAATAATATGAAATGTATTATCAGTGATCTGAATTAATTGCTTTACATTCTTTGTTTTCCTCAATATGATTCGAAACAGATTTTAACTCACAATGAGGTCAGACAAGCAGCGATAATACCAATAACAAAAAAAAAAGGATTTTTACTTTTTGGTTATATTATATTTTACCTATATTCTTGGTTTCTTACTACTTGAATAATAAAGCATTTTCAGTAGAATGTATATATGTAGTCAAATGTTATATTTGCATGGTCCCAGGAGAAACTAGTGATTTGATTTTTAAAATGTAATGTTAAAACAGTGATTTTGTTTCAGAGTAGAGGAAAAAAATCCATGTAAGTTGAATATTTTTGCTTTTCAGTTATTGTGGCATCATGTGAAAAGAGCTGACATTTCTCTTGTAAGTTTGTGGATTATAGTTAGTACATAAATGTGATTATTCAGAAAAGTACCAAGTAAAAGATAGCTACGTATTGTTTTATTAGTTGCTGTCATGTAACTCTAATCCTCATAGGCTCCATGTTCTTCCAGGGTACTGTGCAAGCTTATTGCATTTTTCTGCCTTTCTTGGGTAAACATTCAATGGGCAGAAGTGTTACCATCATTGTTGCCGTATCGTTGTCATGTGAATATGCTTAAACATGTGTGAGCTGTTTAATTAGATGTGTGAGGCTCTTCTGAAACTGTCATCAGCAGAAATGAAAATGCCAAACTTGAAAATTATATTTTTTTATGTGCCGAAGTCGAGACTTCATGTTTTGCTAAAGACATCACCGTATTCACAGTGATGACACGTGTCCTTAGAGCCGAGAGTGTGTGACTCAGGAGTCGAGTGCTTGCCTGCGGTGTCTGCACCCCGTTTCCTTGGTCTATGTACAATTGACTTGTCAAGCTGCTGTCGTGTAATGTGAATACAAGCTGCAACTCCTAACTGTTATGTTTCAAAACTTGCTAAAGTAACGTTTTCCTCTTGCTCTGAATATTGCAAGATAGATTAGACTAGCTCAGGCTCTTTTCATCTGTCTTTAAAGCGCACATCCAACTCTGCAAATTGGTTTGTGCTTCTCTTTTAATAGGATGGAGATGAGTGAGACTTCTTCCCCCGTTTCTGACAAGCTTGAACGAGAAAACAAAGGCCCTCCACCACCCCCGAACAGCAAAACCTCACTGTGCTGGATGGGGTTTGGAAAATAAAAACACAAATCAAAACCTGCTAACAGCACATCTGTTCTTATTTATTGGAATCAGACGTTACACGCTGCAGCTCAGAATCAGAGGTAAGCATTACATTTAATCTGTCATGCCTGAAGGTTTTTATGGAGTTCAAATGTTTTAAAAGGTTTGGCTTGACAAAACTCCCTCATTATGTTTCTTGAGGTAGCACTGTTATCTGCGTCCAGTATCTCACTAACAACATTTCCAGTTCAGTAGCAGCGGACATCGCTCATTGCATTTTATTTGATCTAAGGCTGTTTAATACTAGAAGGTGTTGTGTGCACACCGCTCTTTTAGAATGTTAAACCATTGGGTTAAAGGTACACCCAATTATGTTCTATCTTTAAGCAACTTGCAAGTGCAGTTATATATAGAAATTACCCCTGCACTATGCTGAAATGGAGTTAAGGTTGTGAAATACACTGACAAAAGACAGGGAATTCAAGGTAAAAGAATGACACTTTATCCTATGCTTATGAAGCTTTAAAAATGAAGGAAGTTGAGTAGAATACATGATAAACTTGAGGAGATTGGGGATTTTACGTTTTTAATGCTTTTATAGATGCATGATATACAAGGTAATAATAACAACCATACTTGTATAGTAACTGGAAGTTTAGAAAACCCTTCCACACATGTCATTTCATCTGAATGTCAGAATAGTCCTGGGGTGCATGTGCAGGAGCTGGTATTAGTCTGTTTTTCCCCAAAGAAGACATAGGAAATCTGAAAGTATTTTCTTCACAATTTTCACACCAGTGGGAAATGTAGCAGCATGTTGGACCCAGGTTTTTGTTACCAAGGCTGGCACTGTCTGTGCTATGTTGTCACTTGTTACCAGGAAGTATACGTGTGTGCATACATTGGCACACACACACATGCACATGCACACACATATGCACACACACATATACACGCACACACATGTGTACACACAGGCACACATATGCACATGCAACACACATGCATGCAGACAAAGGCACACAAAGGCACACACACACACGTACATGTGTGCACTTGTGGGCAGCAAGAAGAACAAAATCAGAGATAAAGCAGTGTGTTTGCTGGATGAATTAAACGCTCCCTGCCCCATACATTTCAGCTCTAAGTGGTTTAAACATTACAGATTTATTGCCTGATGTCAACACAAACTCCGGAGCCATTGTTCTCATGAGTCTCCTGAGCTTGTCCTCAAGTGTGCCAGATTTACCTACAGACATCCCTCATGTTTGCAGAAAGTCAATGGCGGTTTCAGACCTCTGACTGAGACACCCGCACAAACCCTGACTCACCTGCGGGTGGATGGGCATGAGACCACCGCCGTGGCGCATGCTGGGACACTCAGGCTTGGATTAGCGACAGCGGCTGTTGCGCCAGGTGAAGGGGAGTGTGCTGTTTGGAACTGGCTAGTTATGTCTTATTCCTACTGGTCCCATCGAACCGCAAGAATGTTCACTGGGGGGCGGGTACCATCAGTTTCACGCAGAAATCACAGTGTCTGCTGCAGCTACATTTTAGTGTGTAGCCTCTCCCTGTCAGGTACATAGAATTGGAATGATTTGACTGCAGGTATAGAGGGATGAATTAACGTACTCCTAAGGACATGGAAGTGTAGTCTTACATTATAGGTAAATAAAACGGTTAGTTCATTTTACTTCATTCAGTTTGTCTCTGTTTCCCACTTTCCATGATCTTCTCCCAACAATGCAAATGTTTTAATGCATTTGATAGCTCTGTTGATGTACATTTTATAAAATGTTTGTTGTTCTGCATTTGCATAGATAGCATTGTGCTATTGAGCTTATTCTGTTTCTCACTTCTGAGCTTACGGTGGGCTTTTATGATACACCTATGTTGCTACAAGCATGTCCGGGTCTCTCTCTCCTTGCTGCCCTGTCCTCTGGGGTGAGCAGTTGTTGCATCTCATTGAATCGCTTCCTCAGTAATGGATATCTGTTGTGCTTCTGGTTTCACACCACCACCGACAGCACTGCAATAAATCACTGCTTATGTCTTCTTACAGACTTGTGTGCGCGTGTATCTGACTTCTGTATCCAGGAGAATTAGAATTAGTTGGCATGTGGTATTCGCGTATTGGGACTAATAAGTGGCTTTCCAGAATGGCCCTATGGTCTGCACCAGGAGTCCTGAGGCTCCTGTAGCCTCACCGTCTACCAAACTCGGCATTATCCAGTGGTTTTAATCAGGTTCCAGTGCAGGGAATGGAAAATAACACGTACTTTAAGGGGGAAGGGGCTTAAGGCAAGTAATTCTGTGCTTTCCAGAAAGCAATGAAAGGGGTGTAGAAGCATGTCTAGGCTGGGCTCTCAGGAATGACTCCGGAACAGTATTGAAACCTCTCGAATGGCAGCCCCAACCTCTGAGACCTCCCTGGAATGAAGGAGCTTGGAAACACGCTGCTGTGTCTGTTATCTGTGAATCAGGCAACTGCAAATGGAAAGGAGGTCTCACTGTTCCTACCGATGCAAAGGCTGCTCGGTAACCCCCAGGGACAGTCAGGAAGCTGGGATGGGACATCGCCCAGAGGCACGGCCCTGGCAGCTCCCTGCCGGCAGAAAGCCGGAAAAGGGCGGGAGGAGGGCTGGCCTCATGTTTTCATCTTCCAAATGGATGAGTGCTCACCTGACTAGAGGACACAGTTCGTTTTTCCATCCTGAGCTGCAAAGGAGTGTGGAGTGTGTGATTTTAGCATTCTGCCCTCTCCCATACAGCAAGGCTCCGCGAAAGGAGGGTGGAAAGGATTTGAAAAGAGCCAGCGCACAGCGCCTGCCATGCCATATTCCTAGTGGTTGACATTCTAATGTGTGTAAAATGAGTTTGAACATTCTCTCTCCCGGTTTTAGAATCCAGGGTCTCCACTTCTGTGAGATATCTGCTCATATCCTTTTCTTGTTTTTGGAATTGGAATCCTGAGTCTTTCTTAGCTGCTTTCAATATATAGTCTAGACATACACACCTTGCCATTTCGTACACTGCAAACACTCTCCCAAATTTCTTCCATCCATTGACTTGCCCATGTGCCTATATTTCAAGCAAGGCTTCCTTGGAGCTACTTGGGGCCATGTGATGACATATGGGAAATGCAAGGGTTGTACGGTTAGGATGAGTGGTTGGCAGGTTATCTCCAACACAGGATATGCAGCCTGCCCTGGACTGACATGACCAACACCCACACACACACCTTTTGGCCAACTGGAAATGACAGTAACTGGAATGACATTAGAAGCCCTGGATTAAGCATGAAAAACCCATTCCCACCACTTTGAACCAATCAGAATTGTCCATGAGATAAAAATAAATTCCATATAGTTAAGTCACTGAACTTTAGGGTCTCTTTGTTACTTCAGTTACACCTGTATCCTAGCTAATAACATTCTTGAAGTTTGGTGATAAACTCCAATTCATCAGTATGTTATATAGATGTCTTGTAGGATTAGTTTCCCTAATATTTTATGGCTGATATTTGTATTTATATTCATAAGCAAAAGGTGGCTAAAACTTTACTTCCTTATGTAAGCAATAATATTTTCTTATATAAGCAACAATATTTTCCTATATAATCTTATATAGGTTGTGTTTTTTTAATAAAAAATACATTGGACTCATAAAATAACCATGGCAGCTTTCACTCTTAAAAAGACAAATTCTCTGAAAAACAAAATACTTGTGTTCTGGGTTGAATTGTGTCCTTCAAAAAGATATGTTGAAGCTCTAACCCTAGGACCTGTGATTATAACCTTATTTGGAAATAGGGTGTTTTTAGATGTAATCAAATTAAGATGAGGTCATTAGGGTGGTCCCTAGTCCAATATAACTGGTGTCCTTGTAAGAAAAGGAGAAAGACACAAAGCCACACAGAGAAAGGAGAACTCTGTGTGAAGACACAGACACACACAAAGGGAAGAGCGCCACGTGATGACGACAGAGGAAGAGACTGAAGGTACGTAGCTATAAGCCAAGGAAAGCCAAGAATCGCAGCAGCTCTCAGAAGCTGGGAAAGACAGCATGGCCTTACCAACATCTGAAGATTGGGCTTCGAGCTTTCAGAACTATGAGAGAACAACTTTGTTGTTTTAAGCCATCCAATGTGTCGTAGTTTATTATGGTAGCTCTAGGAAAGTAATACAGATTTTGGTACTAGGAAGTGGGATGCTGGTGTACCAATGACTAAAATTGTGACGGTGCCTTTGAAATCGGGCAGAGGCTGGAAGGTTTCAGAAAAAGTTTAGTTTTCCTTGAAGAGGCTATTGGTAGAAATATGGATGTTAAATGTGCTTCGGGTGGGATCTCAGGTGGAAATGAAGAACATGTTTTTGGATGGTGGAGGAAAGATGATCTTTGTTATGAAGTGGCAGACAGCTTGATGATTTGAAAAAATTCTCAGCCTACAATATTTCATAAAATCAGAAATCGTGCTCTGGAGAGAAATCACTGAGGATGTTCCTGGGTCAACTTTTGCTAGAGAGACTGGGCATGTGGTTCATGGATCCAGTCAACTGTCTCAGCAGAAATGCTGCTTCTTGGACTGAAGAGGGTAGGGATGGGAAGAAATGATGGAAGGTGCTGGGATGGGAAGAAATGATGGAAGGTGCTGGGATGTGGGAAGAAGTGATGGAAGACACTGGGATGTGGGAAGAAATGATGGAAGGCGCTGGGCTTCTGGGGTGCTATAGGCTGGAATTGGGCAGCTGGAGCTCTTCAGCTGCAAACATGTTATCCCTCAAAAAAAAAAAGGGAAATATTACATTAATACCTGTATTAAGCTAATTATTGTGCTAGGGCAGAGTCTATGGCTGACTCTCTCAGAGCTGACCAACCACCAAAGCTTCCCTGAGTACCCATCAATAATCCTGCAACCTTTTCACCGTTAGGTGTATTGATACGGAAGACCATTCTATTTCTGGATTTCTGTGCTCTCTTATTCCGACAAAGCTCTATGAAAAAACAGTCCATGTTTCTCTAGAATCTCTAATCCAATCAACTGATTCCTGGTTGTATATGTATTTCAATGTGAACTCTATCAGGGGTGCTTCTTTTTTTTTAAATCCTCCAACAAGAAATACTGCAAAGATCTCCTTGACCCTGACAACCTACAAAAGAAGCATGCAATTGAGTGTGGTTTCATCTAACTCGGAAGAATGATCATTTTTCACAAAGAGAACTTGGACTCGTCCTACAGTGACAGAGCCTCACTGCCATCAGTCCCTGGGTCAATATGGCCAAGAATCATTGGGACAGAAAGAGTTGGGGTGGGTTTTCAGAAAAGATGGAGCTCAGAAGAGGAGGAGCCAGTGAAAAAGGCAGGACATTTCACAAAAATTAACTCAAAATTGGGTTAAAGACCTAAGTAAAATAAAAACTAGAAGATGCCTAGAAGATGACATAGGAGAAAATGTAGATGACCTTGAGTTTGGTGATGACTTGTTAGATACAGTAATGCAAATACAATCTGTGAAAGAAAGAATTGGCAAGCTGGACTTCCATAAAATTAAAAATTTCTGCTCTATGAAAGATGTTGTTAAAAGAATGAAAAGACATCACAGACTGAGAAAAAATATTTGCAAAAGATAGCTGAAAAATGCTTGTTATACAAAGAACTCTTAAAAGTCAAAAATAGGAAGACAAACAACCTGATTTAAAAAACGTGCCAAGACCTTAACAGACACCTCACCAAAGAAAATATCCATGTGACAAACAAGCATATGAAAAGATGCTCCCCATCAGGTATCACCAAAGAACTGCAAGTTGAAACACTAATGAGATCCCACTACACACCAGTTAGAGTGGCCAAAGCCCAGACCATTAACATCACCGAGTACTGGTGAGGACTTGAGAGACAGGGGCTCTCATTTACTGCTGGTGGGAATGCAGAGTGGCGCAGTTACTATGAAAGACAATTGGGTGGTTTCTTACAAAACTGAACATATTCCTACCATCTGACCTAGCCATCATGCTCCTTGGTGTTTACCCAAAGAAGTTGAAAGTTATGTCCACACAAAGAAGGATGGTTATAGCAGCTTTGTTCTATAATTGTCAAAAACTTGGAAGCAACCAAGATATCCCTTTGTGGGTGAATGGAAGATAAACCATGTTCCATCTAGACAATGAAATATTAATAAGCACTAAAATGAGATGAGATACCAAGCTATGAAAAGACATAGCAGGAACTTAAATATGTATTACTGAGTGAAAGAAACCAGTTAGAATAGTCTATATACTGTGTGATTCCAACCCTATGACATTCTGAGAAAGGCAAAACTATGGAGACAGTAAAAAGATCTGGGGTTGCCAGAGGTTAGGAAGGAGGGAGAGTAGATAGACAGACACAGAGTATTAAAAACTTAGTGAACCTAGTCTGTATGATACTATAACAGTGGACACATGTCATTTTGTCTGAATGCATAGAATGCACAACACCAAGAGTGAGTCCTAATGGAAATCATAGACTCCAGGTAATAATGGTGTGTCAGTGTAGATTCATCAATTGTAATAAATGCACCGCTCTACTGGGGGTGTTGATAATGGGGAGGCTGAGCATGCTTGCGGGCAGGGGATGAATGGGAAATCTCTGCGCCTTCCACTGAATTCTGCCATGAACCTAAAACTGCTCTATGAAACAAAGTCTATTTTAAAAGTCGTCTGGAAGCTAGGAGAGAGGGAGAGCATGGCCTTGCCAACTTCTTGATTTGGGACTTTGGAAATTTGAAAGAATAAATTTCTGTTGTTTTGAGCCCCTGTTATGCGGTAGTCCATTACAGTAGCCTTAGAAAATCAATATGTACAGAATAAATTGTCCTGGAGAGTTTGATAATTATCATCTGTAATTCATTTAAGATTATTATTATTTTTAAATTTAGGGTGGAGGAGGGCTGCTGGAATGGAAAATATGTCTTTGACTAAAATTTCAATTTACTTCATGTTAATGATTCTGTTCAAAGTATCTCTCTTACGTATTTTAATAAATTGTCATGTCATCGTTTTTTCATTACATAGTTATCAACAGTATTATTAGCATGATAATGACCTCTTTGTGCTTGTCCCCCCTTTAGTTTATCTCTCCTTTCACATTTCCTTATAAGCAGCAAGGAGAAACCAAGGGGCACTATCAATACTTTGGCTAGGAAATCCTTTACCCCGTTCTTCAGGCACATTTTCCACCTTGCACGTAACTACAGCCAATAGTGTAGCTAATCTCCAGTTTCCCATAAGATTTTCTTCATTTCCCTTTCAGTCCTCATGGTCAAGGCATTTTAAGCTTTTATCAGCACTTCCCTCAAAATTTTCCAGCTTTTCCAGCTTCTGCCCTCTCCTCAGTTCCAAACTCACTTTCATATTTTAGAAATTGTTTCTGTTGTTGTTACAGAAGCATCCCATTTCTAAAGTGCTAACATCTGGATTTAGCTATTTGTTACTACATAAAAATAACTCCAAATCCAGTACATTAAACCATAGGCATCTATTATTTTCGCACAGTTGCAGGGGCCAGATACCTCGCTTCCGTGCCATATGGCCCCTCCGTAGGCTGCTTGAGTGTCTACACAACATGGCAGCCGTTCCCTGAGGGAGAGCAAGTCAAGAGAGGGAACCCAACCCACTCCTGCAAGGGACATGCCATCAACTGTGCTGTGCTCTGTGTTCACACAGACCAACCCTGGTGCAGTGTGGGAGAAGGCACCCAAGGGTCTGCACAACAGGAGGTGGGACTCATGGGGGGGGGTCCTTTAAGACGAGCTACCACGGTTATTAAGGCATGACCACCAACCCATGAGGGGTGGGCTTTGCTGAGAGCGTCACCATGAGGTCTATTTGCTCTTCATCTAATACGGTCAATTACCATGGATAGACTGAGAGTTAGTACATCATAAGGATTTCTATGATTTGACTACATAAGTGATGGATACTTGTAATCAAAACTAACAAATGACTTGAAAATTTGTATCAGTGTGAGGTTTCCCCTATAATATGGTCCCACTCCCCTGACCCATGAGGACCATATTATAATGAAGCTCATTTTTGTATGTGGCATCTTCTTAAACTTGGTTTCAAATTGAAGTGCCATTTGGATGAATGGTGCCATCAGGTTATTTTAATTAGAGTCACCCAGCTACTGGCAAACTGACTGCATTACTGGAACAGTCCCTTTAAACTACAGACCGAGTCTGTCCTGCAGGCACCTCCGATGTGATTGCCCTGAGCAGGTCCCAGCAGCTTGGAAGCCTATAACAAAATGTTAGCAGGGCTTAGGCGTCCCACTTCTCCAGGGTGGACTGACATGAAGTTAATTCTTCAATGCATTTCCTTAAGAGAAAAGTGTTTGCTTTCCTCTCTGCAAACAATCCACTCATTAACCTGGGGAGCGTCGCCTGACCATGCTATTGAAGTCAGTAGGTAAATAGGATGATGACAGGTACTGACAGGACCTCAATCCATTCTTCTCCAAAGTTATTCTCCAAAACTGTCTTCTATTAGATCTGCTGTAAGATAGACCCTTAGATTTAGCCATGCTGGCAGAACATTTAAAAACAAAAGACAAGTTCACAGCCATGTAATTAGAGCAGAATCACACCAGCAATTAGTTGCAGAGCAGGTGTTACTTCTGTGTTAGCATCTATTTTCAGTTATTTCGGCTGTGGGTGTTTTTTTTCTTTGTTTCTTTCTTTCTGTGAGATTTTGCAGGCAAACACGCTCAGCAATCTGAGTTCTTTCAGTTTTGAAATCTCAGAGGAAATCAGTACTGGCCAGATCCTGTTTAAGGCATCTTCCCTTTGAACCAGCTGATATTTACTTCTGGAACTTGAGGCCTGGCCTAAACTTAAATAGCGTTAACTCACAGCTGTCTAAGGGAGCCCCTTCTACAACAAATCAACCTGTGCAGTTCAAGTTCTTCCCCCGGTGGAGACTGCCTCGGACAAAGCTGATCCACTTGAAGTTGCTACATATTGACATACACTTACTCTTGTTAATATTTAGCATAAGTCTCATTCGTCTTCCACACGATAGTCCTTTAAATGTTTATGGTAGACCCTTTTGCATGTTGTTTGATAATTGGAGTCATGATATCGTTAAGCTAAAGGATACCATTTTATTCGAACTTGCTTATTATCAGGTTATCATTGATTTTCTTGACATGGGTTTATGTTCATGTTTTTCACTGCGCATGCCCTTACGACACAAAGAAGCTGCTTGATAGCTGTGTGTGTCCACCCCAAACCGATGGTTAAAAAAGAAAGGAGCCACCTGGAGCTGGGCGGTTCTCTTCCTCAGACACTCATTTCCTTCATTTTTCATCAACACTTGACTCAGACGATAAATCCTTCCTGGTTTTAATTTTTAATTAATTAATTAAGCCAATATTAGAACATGAAGCAATTTTAAATAAGAATTTAATTTGTATGCTCTCTTGACAAAATCGGTAGCTCTGAAAGCTCTAGACCCAAATGCAGCATGCGAGCATCTGCCCATTGAGGTTGTCGTGGGTTCTGCAGATAAACAGGGAGCCCACCAGGTTCACCACCTCCCGCACACAGTCTGAGCGTCCGTCGCCATTGGACACTGAGCTTGAACTGTTGTTTTTCTTATTGATAATGAAACTAGTTCTCTTAGCCATATCTCAATCAAGAGCAGAAAACGTAAGCAATAGTCTGAAGTTGATGTTATTTGTTTTACACCCGCCCTGCTGTCCTCTTTCATAGGACCTTTCGGGCTCCTGTAGGCATGTGACTTCGTAAGTCCCGAAGCAGGGCCTCTGCGGCACCGATCCCCAACTTTGGCTGTACGTGTGCGTCATTGCGAGACATGTGCAAAGTCCAGCTGACGCTCCAGGCAAATCACATCAGTCACCTGCGGGTGGGGCCCGGGAGTCAGTATTGGCAGCCCCCCAGGATTCCACATGCAGACGGGCCGAGAACCACTGCTTTGGGAGTTCTCGGAGGGCCCCCCCTGCGCCCTGAGAGCGAAGACGCCCGCACGTCCTTGCCAGTCATCCCGCAGGCTGGCAGGGCGCAGTGTCTCGCGGGGCAGCCCATACCTGAGGCAGGAGCACTGCCTGTGGGCCTGCTCGCCGAGCTGAACGGAGCGCACAGCCCTTCAGACGCGCGGCCCAATCTGGCGGGCAACATCCACTGCAGAGGGGAAGCAGCCCAGCTTCATCTCGGCTCTGGACCCGCGCCCTGCGTTACCAAAGAAAGGCCTTCTCTCAGCCGGTCTCATTTTTCCCTTCGTCTCTGACGCAACAGCTCCTGTATACGCGCTGTACTCATGTCATGTAGTTGGTAAAGACAATATCACAAAATCAAAATAAAGGTATTTTATTATGTAAACCCACTATCAAAACATAAAATGACTTATTTCAAATGTACCAACTTCCAACTGAAATTCAGAAAGGTGATCAGAAATTTGAAATTCTTGTTGCAATACTCAGGTGAGACGCTTTTGCCGCTGGTCACCCTCCAAGGTTCAGATCACACATGGCTGGTGAGTCACAAGGTTTTATAGAGGCCATTGATGAGTTGGGAATAGAGGCACTGAAAAAATTATAAATGGTCAAAACATTCAGAAGGAAACTCAAGGGGCCTTGTAAAAGCAAGCTTATAAACAATTACTGTGTGAGGTGTTCATTGACTTTCTGCCGGAAAAGATACTGAGTTAAGTCTGAACAGATTATGAGAAGGGAATGCCTACCAAAGTGGGCAGCCCGGGTTAGGATGTCACCGGCCGTGAATATGTGTGTATGTTTTCCTTCTTAAAAAATTATCTTTGTATGCCAGAAACAACTTCCACTGAAAAAAATGTCTTGCATCAACAGGACTTCAGATAACTGTATATCACAGGATAAAGTCAGACCTAGGGCTTTTTGTCAATGGCATTGCCCCTAATTTATTTAAATTCAATCATGTTGCTTCAAGTTCAGTGAAGTCAAGCAGCCAATCCATATGTATTTAGATAATAGGTTGATGCACCGATAACGAGAATCAGCCCTGCATTAAAATTAATTTCAGATGGAATAAACTGTTTTTAGATCCTCCTGAAACCCTGCTGCTCTTGTAGAAATGATAAGGAGAATAGCATGGGTATGTGAAGAACAGAATAGGGGTGAGTACTGGGTAAGACTTCATCTGTTGCGTAAACAAAATCGGGGTTGGTGATAAATGAATCAAAGCATTTGAGTGCTACCTTAGAAGGGAATATGCAGCATTACAGCTCTCTCAGGAATTCCTGCAGACACTAAGGAGGACTTGAGAGAGAAATAATAATTAGACAAAATAGTGTTTGATTGGATACAGTTTTTTTGTTGAACTATTATGGCTGAGTGAGAACCATGGTGCCTGTCCTGTTGATATTCATTGTTGTCTATTTTGAGAGGACATTACATTACGCCAGCACGTTGTAGGCGAAACCTGGTAATTATTCTCTAAGCTGCATTCATTACATTATTAAATCACCTTTTCTACTGCATTTTGTGAATGACTATAGAAACTTAAAGGTTTTTAAAATGATTTATATAATCTAATCATTCATGTATAATTGACTACTAATTTGCATGAGTGTTTCAGATCATTTTGAAATAATTAGCCATTGTTGAGTGTTTTTTCCCATCAATTAAACTAATTGCTTTTCACATAGGTGTAGATTGAATATTGATCCCCATTTTTTCAACTCACTTGCATAAGCAAATTATGTCTAATTGCTAGCTTACCACATCATTACACAGTTACCGTCAATTATACAAAAGTATACTGTATTAGATTAATGATTTCTTTGTGGCATTTTGAAGGGCTTTTTAATTGTGGTGCTTGAAACAATGTTGTAATTTTTAAAATATATTAAACACCATGTTTAAACTGATGACACAATAAAGCACATTATTGGTTAACCAATATGCCAACTGTTGTCTAGGGAGCCATTTATCTTAGAATATAAAGAATTCCTTAAAACAAGTTGAAAGAATTTCATTCTTATTAAATATAGTGAATACACATATGCAAACATTGGATTGTGTTGGTTCTAATTTTTTAGCATTATCCTCCTTGTTTCATATATTTATTTTCTACCTGATGAAAAATCTCTGACAAGATGTGAAGAGGTGGAGAATTTCAAAGAATCGCCAATGGAGAGGATAAGGGTATTTTAAAAATTAAGTCAGAAGATAAAATCAGCTCTACTCACCATGTTTCCATCAGTATTTTATCGTCTTTGGTGGTCTTACTGGGTATTTCCCTTCACTGTTTTCTGGGTTAAATCCTCTAAAAATTAAAAAAAAATGGAAATAATATAATCCCAAGATTCTCCTTATATCCTTCTACACCATACGATGTCATTGTCACACATTAGCTCTTCCTAGAGGCTGGAAGTAAAACCAAAATCCTGTATTAAGTGCTTTTTAAAAACAAGTGGGAGGACTGTCTCAGTGTGAGGAACTAATGTGATCCTTCGATATCCCACTAATAAATCATCTGAGCATGGGCCCCTTTTACACTGCTGCTTACCCGTGAGAGGCCGGCTTTCCCCAGGGGAGGCCATGGTGGGCCTTGCTTCTCAGGGTGTTACCCAGCCCCACAAAGAGAGGCAGAGGGTGAGAACAGCTTCTCAATGAGCTGCTGCTTGAAACTGCTGGTGATGGGTCCTGACTTACCTGTGGGCATCTGAGAATCAGTTCTTTATTTGCTCTGTAGACCTAACTTTTTTCTTTTTCAATCGAGTTGGGAGAGGGGAAAAGAACTGTAAATGTCTCTTTTTACTCTTTGGTGTCTTTTTGAGCCCAAAATGGATGATGTTTAGAAATCATTTTGTTTTCATAGTTTTAATTAAATTTACCCATTTTCTTAAATTGGATGGTGGTTTTTTTGTGACAACATGGATGGACTTTGAGGGCGTTATGCTAAGTGAAGTAAGGCAGACAGTGAAAAACATGTACTGTATGTTCTTATGTATGTGGAATCTAAAAAAAGCTGAACTGATAGAAGCAGAGAGTAGAGTGGTGGTTGTCAGAGGCTGTGGGGTGGGAGAAATGCAGAGAGGCTGGTTAATGGGTATAAACTCCAGGTTATAAGATAAATAATATCTGTGGACCTAAGGCACAGCATGACTATAATTAGCAATACTGTACCAAATACTTTAAGGTTTTAAGAGTGTAGCTCTTACGTGTTATCACTACACATGCATACACACACACACACACACTCACACTCACACACTCACTCACTCACATACCCATAACTATGTGAAGGGATGGAGATGTTGACTCACTTTATTGTACTAATCATTTTGCAATGTATCCATGCATTCATCATCACATTATATACTTTCAACTTACATATGTTATATGTCAATAATATCTGAATAAATCTGGCGGAAAATATTAAGTAGAAAAATAAAAGAAGAAAGAACAATTTGTAAGTATCCACAGTGCAGCAGGAACTACCTTGGACTTGGGTGTGTGATGATGAACTAAAGCGATATGGTCCCTCCCTTCCAGTGTTAATCAGTAAGTTTTAAACCTAAACTAATAAATGTTATGTCCATTATATCTCAGTAAAACTGGGGAGAAGTGGATATGCCATATGTCTTTTACTCAGCTGTTAGAAAGATGGGGAATCAGAGTTAGAAGACCCTTGGAAATGATATCCAATTCCATTTGAATACCTCCAGTGATGGAGGGCTCAGTGCCTACTAAGGCAGCACACAGGATCTCCAGAGAGCTTTTACTATCCCAAGGTTTGGAGACCCAGTCATTCCTGGTCCTGCAGCCCTTTCAGATCTGGGAATAAATCTCATCTCTCCTTGCAGGGGGTAGTTTTTTATTTTATTTTACTTGTTTCAGGTGTACAAAACAATGCAATAGACATTTATACCCCTCACAAAGTACTACCCCAATCTACTAACAATCTACTACCCCTCTGACACCATATAGAGCTGTTACAATTCCACTGACTCTATTCCCTGTGCTGCACTCCACATCCTGTGACATTATTATTCAGCTTCAGCTTCAGCTTCAGGTGTACAGTGCAGCGGTGAGGCATCTACACCATCCATGAAGTGGGCTCCCTAGTAAGATAAATGCCCATCTGACACCCTACAAAATCTTTACATTATTGATTGTATTCCCCAAACTGTCTTTCATATCCCCGTGGCAAATTGTGGTTTCCAATTTGTGCTTTCTAGGCCTCTCACCTTCTCCCCCATCCCCACCCCCTCCCATCTAGCAACCATCAGTTTTTCCTCTATATCTCTGATACTATTTCTGTTTAGTCTGCTCATTTATTCTGTTCTTTAGATTCCACATATAAGTGAGACCATATGGTATTTGTCTTTCTCCATCTGACTTATTTCACTTAGAATAATGTTCTCTAGAACCATTCATATCATTGTAAATGGTACGATTCATTCTTCTTTCTGGCCGGGGAATACTCCATTGCATAAATGTACCCCAGGGAACTCGTCCCCTGGTGTTTCTTTTTCTGTGATTGACCAAACATTCACAGATCTATTGTACATGCCCCCTTCATAGCGTCAGACCTCACAAAGGAGTTATGTCTGGATATAGTCTATATGTGTCTCATTGTCTAATGGTGTTTAAAGTTTGTGTAAAGGAAGGTAGCAGTCATAGAAATCATGAAAACAAAACAAAATCCCAAAACAGGCAAAAATCGATTATTGGTCTTTTGCATAGTTTTAAGAGAGATCCAAATAGGAGAAAAAAAAAATCACTCCACATAAAATATATGTATTAAGAATGCTAGTACAGAATAATATATCATATAAATCCCTAAAATTGGTGCTGTTTCTAATTCTTAATGTTTGTATTATAATTAATTACTGTTATATTTGGGGAAGCAATGTGGAATATTTAAGATCTTTCACCAAAGGTGGCATCACCAAAAATTGATTCATGATAATTTCATAATATCTGAGATAAAATGTGTTAGTCTAAAGCTTGCTAACTATGATGAAACATTTAAGCCTAACATCATTTGACATTCTGACATTTTTGGTTAATTTTAAACCATCGCTTCAATGATGGCAACGATGTGAACCCAGTCTAATGCCCAGGACAGT
The DNA here is from genome assembly GCA_033961575.1 of Aselliscus stoliczkanus. Lineage (NCBI taxonomy): Eukaryota > Metazoa > Chordata > Mammalia > Chiroptera > Hipposideridae > Aselliscus > Aselliscus stoliczkanus. Next base: position 67,686,431 of record CM066735.1, read on the forward strand.
CCACGATGGACTCAAGTACTTTCCGTCTAAGAAAGCAGCTCTTTATCACGTTCAGCATAGTAACATGCTTACTCTCATGTCACAAGGCAAAAAAAAAAAAAAATTGACAACCTGTGCCGCATCTCTTCATGAGAGTTCACGAACTGGATTTGTGCCCAGTGTTGGTCCTTCCTTGCTAATCGTGTTTGAATGCCATCTTGTATTGCTCATGATGACAAACATCGCATTTCTCAAGGCTGACTCGAGCCCGGCCACATGAACTTGAGTTAAAATCGGCCATAGCACAGGTCAGGCCTGAAAGTGCTCAGCAGACGTGCATACTAACAGTAAACCTCACACTCCCACAACAGAAACCACACCTTCCCCTTTCCCGGCTGCAGAGAGGTCAGAGGTTGGTGTCTCAGAGCAAAGAAGAAGTTGTTGTCAAGTAGGAGCCGGGAAGGGCCGCCCTTCCCTGCCCTGCTTGCTTCGGGGACACACCGCGACAGACCTCCCAGGGTAGCACGATGGAGCCGGGCCTGAAGGGTTTATAGAGGGCTACGTTTCTAGACAGTCCCGGGTTGAGAGGTGCATGGGGACAAGCTAATGGCATTGGAATAGAAGGCTGCATTTGGGAGAAATGTAGGAGCTCATTTCCTGATCAGTTAACTCATTGTGCGGCTAGGGAGACATCGGGGTGGCGAAAATATTCACGGCTCCTCCACGCTTTCTCTTGTAACATCGTGAGGGCAGGTTTCTTTTCAAGGGGTCACTGGCCTTAGAAGAATAAATGAGAACAGATGGCAAATTTGGATTTCTTTTTGTATGAACCACAGAGATAGATATACCTTTTGTTAAGAAACTAATACATCTTTAACATGGACTTACGCTTGGTGAAGTACGTGTTTATTTATTTATTTATTTATTTATTTATTTATTTATTTATTTATTTATTTTGAGGGCCGTGTCACTGGCCCTCACATGTGGGACCGAACCGGGGTCGCTGGCTTCCCAAGCCAGCGCTTAACCACCGTGCCACTCGGCCGGCCCTAATGACTTTAATTTTTATCACCATAGAATTCTACCAAATGTCTAAAATGCGTAAGCATGGATTTCAAACTTTGAAGCAACATCTCTTTTTCAGAACCTGCCGACACTGGGTGCTCTGAACATGGGTTCCCAAGTGACGAGGTGGATGAACCAGCAAAGTGTTAATGCCCCGCACCTGTCAGCCTACCTGGGCCTGTATATTCAGAGACAAGTGATACTTTAAGGTGTATTTATTTAACGATTGTGTTAAAAAGGCAAGTATAAATAGAAAAACACCTTCATGTTTTACGTATTTGCTTCATAGACTAGAAAGCAATTTCAGATTTAAAAAAGTCATTGAAAACTGACCCCAAAGTTTTTAAAGAACTATGAAAAGTAAGATTGTTGAGCTAACGCATGAGAAAAAATATGTCATATTTGTAATAAATTACCTGCAATATCTTGTGTCCTTTCTATAAGCCAAAATTAGAGTTATTATACACACATACATACACATATGCATGCACACATATGGTCACATATTTTTTTCAAAATTTTCATTAATTGCATTAAGTAATGTAAACCAACTTCATAAATTATCTTCAACAAAGCTGATCTTGAATTACAGACACACTCCTTAGGAACTGGAGGTCAGATATTAGAGTACCCCGATCTATAGTGTGTTAGTCCAAGAACATGGATGGGTTTGAACTGCATATGCCTGCACTGATGAAGGCAGAGGGAAAGAGGGCCAGAGAGGCAGGGCTGTCAGACCTTGTCACACACACTTCACGGGTCCACTGTGACATTTCTTCACTGTACAGTGACAAGGAAAATATCCCGTCCAGTGGTAACAGTAAATCATTTCAAAATTTTAAAAATGTCTGCTGCTCCATGTCAGCATGTTCTCATAACAAGTGCTAGATGCAGTGATTACAGCACGTACCATATTCCATTTCCATTTCTATTTGTCTTTCTCTTTCATTAAATTCTCTTTTAAGACACAGCTATATATCTCCAAAATCTCCACAGCGTCCAACATAGGTGAAAATCAAATGGAATCTTATGTTGTTTTTCACCTTGACATTTTAGTCATCATATCTAGGATTCTTGTTGGCAAAATTACAAAATGAAAATACCTGACTGGTGTAAAATGCTTTCTGTGTGCCAGGAAATGTTTTACAGTGTTTCTGGGTTAACTCATTCATTCATCTCAACACCCTGTAAGATTGGCACTTGTGTGTCTCCATAGAAGTGGAGACGGAGGCAACGCCTGAAAGGTTATTTGCCCAAAGTGACTGAGTGACCCCGTCAGCACTGAACCCACGCCCTCTGAGTCAGGAGTCGGAGCCCATAACCTTCAGAGTGCGCCATCTCTACTATCAAGGCTAAGCTATGCTGAGGGGTCAAGGTGATTTCCCATAGCTGCAGTAATATTGATAGATTACTCCATTAGAAGTCACGGTTATAATATATATAAAATCGTTTAACCAGCAATTGAAATTGGAAGTGGCAAAAGTCAGTGGCTGAAGTGGTGACAGGTGCAACCACAGATGGCTCATTGCCAGGGTAAGCCATCGCTCTTGAGGGTACAGACCAGAGACTCACGGGCAGCCAGACACACCACGAGGATGCTGAGACTATGACGTGAGGAAAGAGGAGCCCAAATGGCATAGAAAGGCAAGTGTGAAAGATGCCACAGAGGTTTCAATCTATTCCATTGGCCTGTCCGTCTGTTTTTTCTGCCAATATCATGCTGTTTAGATTATTGTTGCTCTGTAGTACAAGCTGAAGTCAGGGAGCATGATACCTCCAGCATTGTTCCTTTCTTAGGATTGCTTTGGCTATTAGTGGTGTTCTGTGGTTCCATACAAACCTGATCATTTTTTGGTTCTATTTCTTTAAAAAATGCCATTGGGATTTTGAGGGGATTGCATTAAATCTGTATATTGCGTTGGGTAATACGGCCGTTTTAACTGCATTGATTCCTACAATCCATGAACATGGAATTCTCTCCATTTTTTTGTGTCTTCCTCAATGTCTTTTAAAAATATCTTATAGTTTTCAGTGTATAGGTCCTTCACATCCTTCATTAAGTTTATTCCTAGGTATTTTATTCTTTTTGTTGCAATGGCAAAGGAATTTTTATTATTATTTCTTTTTCTGAGATTTCATTGTTAATATATAGGAATGCAATGGATTTTTGTACGTTGATTTTTGTAGCCGGCAACTTTACTGCATTCATTGATTGTTTCTGATAGGTTTTTGGTAAAGTCTTTAGGGCTTTCCATACATAGCATCATGTCATCTGTAGAAAGTGACAGTTTGACTTCTTCATTCCCAATGCAGATGTGTTTGATTTCTTTCCCTTGCCCAACTGCACTGGCGAGGACTTCCAATACTACTATATTGAATAGCAGTGGTGATAGGGCACAACCCTGTCTTGAAACCTATGTAATTTTACTAACCATTGTCACCCCAACAAATTGTAATTAAAAAGTAATAAATTAATGGAAGGAAGGAAGGAAGGAAGGAAGGAAGGAAGGAAGGAAGGAAAAAAAGAAAGAAAGAAAGAAAGAAAGAAAGAAAGAAAGAAAGAAAGAAAGAAAGAAAGAAAGAAAGAAAGAAAGACAATAAGACACTGCAGAGGCCGCAGGCTCAAGCCTGCCGGAGCTGGCTGCGTAGCCGAGTGGGCGCTGCCGTGTCCAGAATGCTCTGAGGACAGGTTTCACACACTATCGTTATCCAGTGACGCGGGAAGGGCTGCCGAGCAGGTGGCATTGGGACGGAGTGTGAGGCCTGGTCTGGTCTGTGCCGGGATGCATTCTTCTCCCCGTCATCAAGGTCTGTGACGAGCTCCGATGTAGCTTGTAATGTGTACACCCCGCCCCCATATGTTAATCGGCGTTCTCATGGTTGGATGCTTGAGTCTCCATGTCCCGGAGTCACTGATCAGCCTGTGACAGAAAAGAAACGGCTGACTCTGCTGTGTGATACTTGATCCAGAAACATGCATGATCTGCAAGACGGTCAGCGCGGCCTACCCAGTCCCTAGTGCAGGCTGCAGGAAAGTCAGATCAGGGTGGGGTTCAGGGAAGCCACCCTGTGTCCTGGCACCTGGCACCTGAGTTATTACTGACACACGCGGCTTCAGACAGGCTGTGGGTGCGCTGCACGTGGCTGCTCGGAGCTTTCTATCCAATCGCAGGTAGTTTTCAATTCACCTCAGTGTCACACAGAGAATTTCAGGGATATTATGAGTTGAATTGTTTCCTTCCCAAAAGAAACGATGAACTCTAATTCCCCGTAGCTCAGCATATAACCGTATTTGGAAATAGGGTCATGGCGGACACAGTAGTTAAGACGATACTCGAGGAGAGAGCTTCTGCTGCGATAGAGCCGGTGCCCTTAGAAAAAGGGGAAATTTAGGCGCAGAGACAGAAATGCACAGAAGGTAAACCATGTGAAGACACACAGAAAGAAGAATGTGAGGTGACTGGAATGAGCCATCTAGAAGCCAAGGGACACCAAGGAGGCTGGCACATACCAGATGCTAGAAAAGGTGAAGGAGTATCCCCTGTAGCCATCAGGGAGTGTGGCCTTGAAGACACTTTGACCTGGGAATTCTAGCTTCCAGAACTCTGACTCAATACATTTCTGTTGTTTCAAACCACTCATTTTTGCTTCAACTTGAACATGTTATAAGCGAATATACATTCCTTGAGTTTGTGTTATATTTTTATTTTTCATTGCTGTATAATATTTCATTGTATAAATTGTATAAAATGCTTCATTTGTTTGTTCAACCATGGATGCGCCTTTGAACATTGTCATTTTGGGGCTAATTACAAGTCATGTAGCTATGGTTTTTTTGTGCCTGTCTTTTGATGCTCATGCACACGAATTTCTATTAATTCCATATTGAGGAGTGAAGGTGCTGGGTCACAGAGTATATGTCCTACTTTAGTGGACAGTGACAAACAGTTCTTCAATTGTGAGATCTGTTTACACTGTCTCCAGTCTGAGGCTGCCATTTGTCCTACAGTCTCATTAAAATTTGATGTTGTCAGTCTTTATCATTTTAAAGCTGAAATCCCACCATAGTGGTGAAAGTATAGCGATAACTCATTTCACTTTCTAAGATCTCTATAACGTGAATTGTATAACGTGCAATTATGCTTTTAAATGATTTAAATCAACATATTTTGGACTCCAGTATTTATTTGTTAGCAGTGGTGATCATCTACTAATTATGAGACCAAAGGAATATTTCTTCTCCCCTAGTTTAGAGGATGAACTGTCCAAACCCTAGAAGTGATCAGCAAGATGGTGTTTCTCACTGTGGAGAAATTTGCTTTGTTAATTCTTCACAGTCCTTCTGTGGTCTTTTAGTCCTAAAGCTTAATGTTAATCCTAGATGCCATGTGTCCCCATCCCATCAAGTTGACGTTAGATAAAACCTACCCTCAGAATGATGCCTTTGTGAATGCTGAACAGACCTCATATTATAGCTGTGCATGATTTCGAGATTCACCACCTTTGAAACATGATTTCCATGCATCACAAAGAGGAGATAAGCTCCCAAGCTGCTTACTGTAAACATCTCCTCCCTTCACTGTTGTCTTGCTTGAGTGGCTTTTCTCTTTCTTCTACAATCACAGATTTGCTGAAAACAAAGTGAGACTCAGTGCAGATTTTAAATTGGACCATGGGCTGACTGATCCCAGTGTTAAACCCATGTCACAGATGGAATCTGGGTTTTGCACGTATAGCCATTGATTTTTCTACTTCCTGGACTGCAGCTGCAAAAGCATTGTGACTCTTCCAGGCGGCCTGAGCCTCCCGGCCGAGCGCTGCTCCCATCAGGAAAGGACTGGCTTAGGGGACATGGCATGCGGTGCTGGGCGCCATGACCCGGTCTTGAGGGACAGGCTCTGTTTTCGCCCTTCCTGGCTCTTAATATGGTTTCTCCCAATTTGAAAGTCTATTCTGAATCTGAAAACGTTACCTAAGCCCTTATTTAAAAATCTCTGCAGAAAAGAAAGAAAAAACAATTGTAAGGAGAAGAGATGGCCAGCCACCTGTAATCATAGCCCTGTCTGACTTTCACCTAAAAGGCAGTTAGGAGGACATGTCTGTTTCATCCGCGATTTCCAGCACAATTTCATTTTCTTATTGGCAGAAAGACTCGTGGATACGACTACTAAGTACCTGGAACTACCCGGCACACCATCAAGGTAGCTTCCCACGTTTCTAGGTGTGAAGGAAGGCATCGGGAACAGAGGTGCTGTGCCTGTGACATCCCCAATGAGACTGGCTTTCCTTCAGCAACTTGACTTCCCCCCAAAGTGACAGCTGTTCTATCAGGTCAGCTCAGGCTCTGGGAACGAGTGGCACGGTAAAGCGCAAGCCTGGCAGAATTATTCCACCTCAAATCCTGTGGGCGGAAGTTTGGGCAGTAACCCCAAGGGCCTACTGCATTTTAACTTTTCAGAAGAATGGAATGGCATCACGTGACACGTAGCTATTCAACATTCATGAGAGATAGAAAAATGATGAACTCTGCACAAAAAAATTCCCAGTCTTCTTTCTAAGAAGAACCACATGTGGAAATCTGCTGTAAAGACTAAAATAGCTTGTAACAATATTGGCAAGGGGACGTGCTTCAGGCTTCAGTGTGTGAAAAAAGTGTTCCTTCCTCATTAGACAACGTTAGCAAAGTGTGGTGTATTCTCAGCATTTGGAAGGAAGGAAAGCTTTGGTGTGCCTCGTGCTAAAGGATTTTGATGACATGCAATCATTTTGTAATGATTTAGGGTAAGTTTCTGTTGTTCCAGTATGTGCACAGTGGAAATGGACAATTTTTTACAAATAGCAAAATAGTGACTAAAGTATTATTATTTATTGCTCTTGTTAATATGTTTTCAAAAATGTCAACAGGTCCTAGCACATAGTGGGAACTTTTAAAACATTTGTTTCTTGGGCTGGAGCGAGTGGCGTGGTGGTTGGGTGCTGGCTTGGGAAGCCAGCAGCCCCGGTTCGGATCCCACATATAAGGGCCAGGGACACTGCCCTCAAAAAAAACCCAAAACAAACAAACAAACAAAACATTTGTTTCTTTTAGGATCAGTCATATGTCTTATTTGTGACTATCCGAAATGTGCTCCAGGTAATTCAGTGGGACAGGAGTTTGTTAAATATGTACCAGGAGCTTCTTGGAATTACCGGAAGCCTGGAGAATGGGGCCCAGGAAACAGGCAGCGGACAGTGGCTCATATTTCCAGCTTCTAGTGCACGCTGCCATGTCCCAACTCTAAAAAACTTGGAAATCCACAAATATAGGAAGAGAGAATAGACATTTGGTCCGGGCAGCCAATGCACAAGCAGACAAATGATGATGAAAATGGTATCCAGTACAACAAGGCCTGAAAAAGATCCCACAAAATGCTGAAAGACATGATTATACGGTTTCTGTAATTTGATGGGTTCACAGTTCATTTGGTTACCATAAATAGACAATCTGGGGCACTCCAGTGAGAACCTGCTGTTTGTCTCAATGGTGCGCCCTCGTGTACGGAGTCCTTTGGGCTTCAGGTTTCTGTTGGAACCGTTCGGTTGCCATGAGCCTTTCTAGGAACCGGAGGTAGATCTGAAAGGAAGCCACTGACACCAGTGGGAAAATGAAATATTCTTTACCTGGTAAAGAGGGAAGGCTAGTAAACAGATTAATGAATATATTTTTGAAAGACCATAGAAATACCTTTGTTTGATAAAAATGCTCTACTCAGGACCCGCTTCATTTTAACTTCCTTACAACTTACCTATAATGTTTTGGATACTTAATGTCATAATTCTTTATTTAACTTGCACAGTTAACCTTTATTTTTATTTCCAATTCTTTTTTCTAAGTAGAAGCAAAAGGCATATATTTACTTATTTACAGAGTTCTTTTCTTTTTTATTAGTTTCAGGTATACAAAACGACATAATGATTACTCGTAGACATTTACACCCTTCCCAAAATGATGCCCCCCCCAACTCTACTACTACCCCTCTGACATCAAATATAGTTATTAAATACCAGTGACTATTCCCTATTCCTGATGCCGTACTCCACATCCCATGTCTCTGTGTGTGTGTGTGTGTGTGTGTGTGTGTTGGGGAAATACAATATATGTATTTAATTATAGTTGACATTCAATATCATTTTATATTAGTTTCAGTTGTACAGCACAGTTGTCAGGCATTTATATAATCTACGAGGAGACTCCCCTGATAAATCTAGTACCCATCTGACACCCTGGATAGTCTTTACAACATTATTGATTATATTCTCTATCCTGTGTTTCACAACCCCATGACTATTTTGTAACTAACAATTTATATGTTCTAATCCCTTCACCTTTCTCACCCATCCCCCAACACCACTCCCATCTAGTAACTATCAGTTTGTTCTCTATATCTTTGAGTCTGTTTCTGTTTAATTTGCTCGTTTATTCTGTTCTTTAGATTCCATATATAAGTGAGATCAAATGGCATTTGTCTTTTTCTATTTTATTTCACTTAGCATACTACTATCTAGGTCCATCCATGTTGTTGCAAATGGTAAAATTTCATTCTTTTTTATGGCAGAGTAATACTCCATTGTATAAATGTACCACAATTTCTTTATCCAATCATCTGTTGATGGGCATTTCAGTTGTTTCCATATCTTGACTATGGTGAATAGTGCTGCAGTAAACATAGGGGTGCATGCATTTTTTTAAATTAGAGTTTTGAATTTCCTTGGATAAATACACAGGAGTACAATTGGTGGGTCATAAGGTAGTTGTATTTTTATTTTTTTGAAGAAACCCCATATTGTTTTCCATAATGGCTTCACCAATTTTCAGTCCCACCAACAGTGCACAAGGGTTCCCCTTTTCCATATCCTTGCCAGCACTTGTTGTTTGTTGATTTATTGATGAAAGCCATTCTGACCAGAGTGAGGTGGTATCTCATTGTGGTTTTAATTTACATTTGTCTGATAATTAGTGACTTTGACCATCGTTTCATATGTCTATTGGTCAACTGTATGTCGTCTTTGGAGAAATGTCTATGTGTGTCCTCTGCTCACTTTTTAATTGGATTGTTTGTTTTTTTGGTGTGGAGTTGTATGAGTGTTTTATAAATTTTGGATATTAACCCCTTATCAGATGCACCATTGTCAAATATCTTCTCCCATTCAGTAGGAGGGTTTTTCTGTTTTGTTTTATTGTTGGTTTCCTTTGCTATGAAAATACATTTTAGTGTGATGTAGTCCCATTTGTTTATATTTTTGTTTTTGTTTCCCTTGCCTGAGGAGTAACAGCAGTAAACATATTACTAAGGATAATGTCTGCAAGTTTACTGCCTATGTTTTCTTCAAGGAGTTTTATGGTTTTCGGTCTTACATTTAAGTCTTTAATCCATCTTGAGTTTATTCTTATATATGGTGTAAGGAGCTGGTCCAGTTTCATGTTTTTGCATATATCTGTCCAGTTTTTCCAGAACCATTTATTAAATAAACGGTCTTTACCCCAGTGTAAATTCTCACTTCTTTTGTCGTAGATTAAATGATCACATAAGCGTGGGTTTATTTCTGTGCTCTCTAGTCTGTCACATTGACCTATGTGCCTGTTTTTATGCAATACCATGCTATTTTGATTACTATAGCCTTGTAGTATGATTTGATGTCAGGTATCATGATACCTCCAGCTTTGTTCTTTTTCCTCAGGATTGCCATGGCTGTTTGGGGTCTTCTATGGTTCCATATAATTTTAGGATTATTTGTTCTATTTATAAGAAAAAATGCCATTGATATTTTTATAGGGATTGTGTTGAATCTATATATATAGCTTTGGATAGTACGGACATTTTAAATATATTAATTCTTTGTATCCATGAACATGGCATATGTTTCCATTTATTTGTATCTTTGATTTCTCTCTTCAGTGTCTTATAATTTTCTGAGTACAAGTCTTTTACTTCCTTGGTTAAATATATTCCTAAGTATATATTTTTTGATACAATTGTAAATGGGATTATTTTCTTAATTTTCTTTTCTGATAGTTTGCTATTGGTGTATAAAAATGCAACCAATTTCTTCATATTAATTTTGTATCCTGCTACTTTACTAAATTCATTTATCAATTCTAATAGTCTTTTTGGTGGAAACTTTGTGATTCTCTCTATATAGTATCATGTCATCTGCAAATAATGTCAATTTTACTCCCTCTTTTCCAATTTGGGTGCCTTTTATTTCTTTTTCTTGTCTGATTACTGTGGCTAGAACCCTCAGTACTATGTTGAATAAAAGTGGTGAAAGTGTTGTTTGTGATTTTAAGGAGAATGCTTTTAGCTTTTCCCCATTGAGTATGATATTAGCTGTGGGTTCATGCTATATAGCCTTTATTATGTTGAGATATGTTCTCTCTATTCCTGCTTTGCTGAGAGTTTTTAGCATAAATGGATGGTGGATTTTTTCAAATGCTTTTTCTGCATCTATTGATCTGAACATATGATTTTTATTTTTCATTTTGTTGATGTGGTGTATCACATTAATCGATTTTGTGCATATTGAACCAAACTTGCGTACCAGAAATGAATCCCACTTGATCATGGTGTATGATCTTTTTAGTGTATTGCTGAATTTGTTTTGCTAACATTTTGTTGAGGATTTTTGTATTTATGTTCATTAGGGAAATCGGCCTATAGTTTTCTTTTTTTGTAATGTCTTTGTCTGATTCTGGAATCAGGGTACTGGTGGCCTCTTAAAATGAGCTTGGGATACTTCCCTCCTCTTGGATTTTTTGGAATAGTTTGTAGAGAATAGGTGTTAATTCTTTTTTGAATGGTTTGGTAAAATTCACCTGTGAAGCCATCTGGTCCATGACTTTTGTTTGTTGGGAGCTTGTTGATTACTGATTTGGTTTCGTTGGTAGTAATCAGTCTGTCCAGGTTTTCTGTTTCTTCTTGATTCAGTCCTGGAAGATTGTATGCTTTCTAGGGATTTACCCATTTCTTCCAGATTGTCTAATTTGTTGGCATATTGTTGCTTGTAGTTATTTTCTTAATTTTTTGTGTGTGTTTCTGTGGTGTTGGTTGTCATTTGTCCATTTTCATTTCTGATTTTATTTATTTGGGTACTCTTGCTTTTGTTCTTGATGAGTCTGGTTAAAGATTTGTCAATTTTATTTATCTTTTAAAAAAAAACAACTCTTGGTTTCATTGATCTTTTGTAGTTTTTGGGGTTTGTTTTTTTTTTTGGTCTCTATTTCATTTATTTCTGCTCTGGTATTTATTATCTCCTTCCTTGTACTCCCTTTGGGCTTATTTTGCTGTTCTTTTCCAGTTCCCTTAGGTGTAAAGATAACCTGTTGACCTGAGATTTTGCTTGTTTCTTTAGGTAGGCCTGCATTGCTATGAACTTCCCTCTTAGGGTGCTTTCGCTGCATCCCAGAGATTTTTGGTTGTTGTGTTTTCATTTTCATTTGTCTCAAGATATCTTTTGATTTCCTCCTTGATCTCATTTTTGACCCACTCACTATTTAGTAGCATGTTATTCAGTCTCCATGTATCTGGCTTTTCCGGAATTCTTCTTATAATTGATTTCTAGTTTCATAGCATTGTGGTTGGAGAAGATGTTTGATATGATTTCAATCTTCTTAAATTTATTGAGACTTGTTTTATGACCTAACATGTGGTTTATCTTGGAAGATGTCCCATATGCACTAGAGAAGAATGTATATTCTGTTGCTTTGGGGTGAAATGCTCTAAAAATATTGATTAAATCCAGCAGGTCTGAAGTGTCATTTGAAGCCACTGTGTCTGTGTTGATTTTATGTCTGGAGGATCTGTCCATTGGTGTCAGTGGGGTGTTCAAGTCGCCTATTATGATTGTGTTACTGATTATCTCTGCCTGTCAGTATTTGTTTTATTGGGTGTCAGAAAAGTAATGACATATTTTTTCTGGTTCTCGTTGCAAAAATACATCATGACTTTTCTGACAACCCAATATATGTTTAGGAGCTCCTATGTTGGGTGCACAGTCGTTTACTAGGATTATATCCTGTTGTTGAATTGATCCCTTTATCATTATGTAATGTCCCTTGTCTCTTATTATAGTCTTCATTTTTAAGGCCTATTTTGTCTGATATGACTTTGCTACTCCAGTTTTTTTCTCATTTCCAATTGTGTGAAATATTTGTTCTATCCCTTTACTTTCAGTCTGTGTGTTTTTCAATCTGCAGTGGGTCTCTTGCAGACTATATATGCATGCATCTTGGTATTTTTTATCCACTGAGCTACCTATGTCTTTTGACTGGACCATTTAATCCATTTACATTTAAAGTGATTATTGATAGATACATAGTTATTGCCATTTTATTATTCATATTTTTGATCTTTGTTAGTTAGTTTGTTTTCTCCTTTCTTCTGCTTAAAGAAGTCCTTTTAACATTTCTTGTTATACTGGCTTGATGGTAATAAATACCTTTAACTTTTTCTTTTCTAGGAAGCACTTTATCTCCTTTTCAATTTTAAATGATAACCTTTCTGGGTAGAGTAGTCCTGGTTGTAGGTCCTTGTTTTCATCACTTTGAATATTTACTGCTACTCCTGGCCTGGAAATTTCCTGTTAAGAAATCAAATGATGGTCTTATGATGGCTCCCTTGTGAGTAACTCGTTGTCTTTCTCTTGCTGCTTTAGGATATTCAATTTGTCTTCAACTTTTGACATTTTAGTTATGATGTGTCTTCTGTGGGCCTGTTTGGGTTCACCTTGTTTGGGGCTCTGTGCTTCCTGGACTTGTATGTCTATTTCCTTCACCAGGTTAGGAAAGTTTCCACACATCATTTCTTCAAGTATGTTCTCCATCCTTTGCTCCCTCCCTTCTCTTTCTGGTATCACTCTGATGCAAATGCTGTTATGCTTGATGTTGTCCCACAAGTTCCTTAAAGTATCTTCATTGTTTTTTATTCTTTTCTCTTTTTGTTGTTCTGATTGGGTGTAGTCTGCTACCTTGTCTTCCAAATCACTGATTCAATCCTATGCTTCATCTAATCTACTGTTGATTCCTTCTAGTGTTTCTTCATTTCAGTTATTATATTCTTTATTTATGACTGGTTCTTTATTATGGTTTCTATGTCTTTCATTATGCTTGCTATCTCTTTGTTCAAATTATCACTAAGTTCTTTAAGCATTCTTATAATCAGTGTTTTAAACTGTCTCTGGTAGGTTGGTTGCCTCCATTTCATTTAGTTCTATTTCTGGAGTTTTCTCGTGTTCTTTTATTTGGGACATGTTGCTTGGTTTTCTTACTCTGGCTGCCATTCTGTGTTTGCCTCTATGTATTAGGTAGATCACCTGTGTCTCAGTCTTTGCTGGGTGGCCTCATGTAGTATGTGTCCTGTGTAATCAAATTATGCAGTCTCCCTAATCTCCTGCGCATGTGTTCCAGGGGTGTCCCTTGTGTGTTGTGTTTATTCTCCTGTTGTAGTTGAGCCTTGATTGCTTTTGGTGTATCAGTGGGATTGACTCCCCAGAGTGGCTACAGCACAGTTTTGGGTCACTGTCCACTATTAAAATTTCCCTGGGCTGTCATGGATTATCCACTGCTGTAAAAGGCCTCCATGGCTAGTGGGGTGGGGTCCACCACCCAGGTACCCAGAGTGCCTCTGTCAATGCAGTTCTAAGTGGGTGGGGTAGGGTTCCAGGGAGCAAAGGGGTGTGGCGGTGGTTTCTACTGTCAATGCAGCCTTGGCTTAGACACCAGTGCTGGGCCCACAACCTCACAAAAATGCCCCGAGAACACCATGGCCAAGCCACCACCCATCTCAGGCCCATAGGTTCCCAAGAACTGCCCAATAGATGCCGCATTGTGGGTCTTGGGTTACCACACACCAGCAAACATTTCCTGAGCTGCCACAGGTCCTCTGCCTGCTTTAAACAGGCTTCCACACAGTTAGGAGGATCCGGAGTGATGTAGCACCAGCTGTGCAGGGGACGGGGACCCAGAGTGTCACCAAGGTTGTGTGCCCGCATGGGCTTCACCAGACCAATGTGGTCCCAGACGTGGCCCTGTGGGGGAGGGCTTAACACTGAAAAGATGGTGCCCTCCTGTGGGCCACATGTGTGTCAGGCTCCACACAGGCACAACAGTGGCTCCTGTCCATCCAGCTCCCATGCTGAAGCCACACAACTCAGTCCTTCCCCACATGTCCTTGGGCCTCCCAAGATGCCACCCTCCACCAGAGACCAGGGGAGTGTCCACAAGTGATCGAGTCTGTTCTCTCTGTACACGAGAGCATCTGGGTTTCCACCGCCCTCCATCCCACCAGGAGGGGCAGACAGAGTCCTCACTGATTTTCACTGCCAGATGCTATGGGAACTCCTCTTCTTGGCACAAGACCCAGGGCTGGGGAGCCTGGCATAGGGCTGGGACCTGTCCCTTTTCAGGGGAGACCTCTGCCATCATGGTGTCCCTTCTGGTGCCCAACCACTATCTGTGGGCTTGGGGTCTGCCTGTTTCACATCTCTGTCTCTCCTACCAGTCTCAATATGGCCTCTTCTTTACATATGTAGTTATAGGGGCTCTGTTCAGCTAATCTTCAGATGATTATTCTAAAATTTATTTGTAATTTTGGTGTGACCCTGCGGTGCAGTAGGCATAGAGTATCTAATCTGCCATCTTGGACCTTGCTCCTATTTCCAATTCTTGATATAAAACAATTTGACAGTGTTATGAAAAAGGGACAATAAGTGTACCATAGAGAGCTGAAGTTGTTCCTCAGATAGATATCTTGACTTGTTCATTTTCAGCTTCATAAACACCAAGTCCCTCCCACTCATGAACTGTATTTGTGTTGCACACAGAGCGTTTGCATCTAAATTCTATCGTTTGAGCCTTTTTTTGTTGTTGTTTTCCTCAACTGCTTGGCCGTGATTATGGAAATCTTGAGCAAACACGCTGGTTTTCATCTTGGCATCTGCTGTACATAGCATGGAATTGAATACAAAATACTACCGAAAGCTGATTATTTAAATGATCTAATGTATGAATCAGACCAGTCTACTCCTGTATCAAAAAGTATGTCACACAAAGTTTCAAACTTTTAACTCAGAAAAATTTCAATGAAATAGTAATTATGTTCCTGTCACCAGTCCTGTCACACGATTGCAGGGATAATAAGGGATCAGAGACATTTTTTCCAAACAAAATAAACTAAGATTTATTATTCATACAATAATATATAGATTTTTCTAAGCACTTTTCATATGTTACCTTATTTAATCCTCACAACAAATTAGTGTGGTAGGCGCTACACTGAATTTTATCTTATAGATGAAGAAACAGAACACTTGAAATATTTACCCAAGGTCACATTGTTGTAAGCAGTATATATATTAGGTGTATTAAGATATATGATGAACATTATATGATAGTGTGCAGAGTTGTATATGCTTATATTAATATATGTATTAATGTATTGATTAATTGCTGTATGCATGTATATATGTCCCCAATAAAAAAAATTTAGGGTTCAAAACAACATTATTAGATTTTATTTTTTCAAAATCCAGTAAATACAACTGTTTTCCCCACTTTCTTAATGTCAACAGATCCTCAGTTGGTTTTCATAATGCAATTATATGTTTCACAGTGTTTAGTCCATACCACACCCCACGTCAAGCAGCTGATACATCAGTCTACCCGTCCCTTCATCTGTCCAGCCCCTGGCATCCCAGCCATTTTCCTACCAGGGAAGTTGAGCTCCAGAGAGAACCCCTTGCTGAAGCCAAAGGCCTGGACAGAGTCTTGCTTTCCTTTTAAAGATGTGTTTTAATTTAGACTCATTCTTTGTCCCTGGAGAAGCATTAGTTCCTTTCTTCCCCATTTCTTTAAAGCACATACACCGGCCTTCACTGTGCCCATCTTTAAAATGATTGGTGCCTCCCCAAATGCAGTTTTTGCATAATGATGGCTTCTACTGTCAATATCTCTGCAATGTTGTTATACAGAGAGGAAGAACAAAAAATGGGTAGCTTTTTTCTGGAGTCTTACTTTCCCTTGTTCTGACCCTTTCTCTTTGCCTTGTGTTGACTTGACCACATACGTGGTATGAAAATCATGTGGCAGCTTTATTTGAAGCTATTGCATTTGAGTTGAATGCGTCACAATTCATTGAGAATAAGGCTGTGTCTGAACACAGTGGCAGAATTAATCCTGAATTAGCAATGTTGAACCACATGGCTCATTTATGTAGTGTCTCAATTGGCCAAAAAAAAAGAGTTGTTTAATCAAAAGACTCAGATGCCAGATTGGCCATGTTTTCTGACTTGTGCATTCTTTATCCGAATAAGTCGGTATATTGGTTTGCAGTTTCTCAGGACCTGACTCTGGTTTTCCTAAACAGGAAATAAATGTCTTAACATATAAGGGGTAGCTCAGAGCATTAAGAAAATAGTTAAAAAACACTGGCTGGGCTGGACAAAAATCAACACAGTTTCAGGGGTCTGGCGAGCAGAAATTCCTGAACATATTATTCAGAGCATTATCCCTGGGATAAGTCAGCTGAAATGATCTTCAGTTCTGGGCTACTCTGTATAAGGTAGACATCCTGTAATGAGCCGGATAAGATGAAGGTGGAGTATGACCCCACTACCTGAGATACACCATGGTGGACAAGTTCCCTGAGTGACCCGACCATCAGAGTAAAATTGGGAGCTTTTACCAAAATACAGGCACATTGGTGTGGATTAGCAACAGTGACACATTCTTATTGTAACTGTTAATAATTTAAACAGTTTATTACAAAGTCTGAGTTACAACACAGCTGCAGTCGAAGTCAGACCAACACGTTCAGTGCTGTCTGCCTCTTCAAAGATCAGAATGTGATATAGATTCAACTTCAGGAACTCAGTCAGATTAAGCCAATGAATGCCTTGATTATGGAAGAATAAAGGTTAATCTGAGATGTAAGTGTCTTTGACCAAAAAGGAGAAGTTTGAATGATGCTTATAGAATGCATTTGAAAGATAAATGGAAACATCAGCTCAATACAAAATATTCAGTTCCTGCCTGAATGAAGTGTTCCCAGGTACTCAGACCTCAGTCCTCTCTGTTCCTCACCCCAGACTCTGGGGGCCTGTTTCCTGAGGCTGGTAACAGCAGCAGGGCCTCCTGGTTTTGCTCCGGAGGGGCCATTGTGGGGAGCGAGGCATGAGGTCATAAATATGCAAACGTACCCCTCTTTCTGCACCTCCGTGCTCTCTTTTCGGCAGCGGAAAACAGCAGAGCTACAAATCTTACAGAGCAATCTGGGGGGATGGCAGAGCAGCTGGGGTCCTAAATCTGATGGGCTGTCAGCACCAGGTCTACTGTGTGTCTGCCGCTGCCCCTAAACACGGCTGTGTCCTGCGGTGCTTTCCTACTCATGTCTGCTCAATGCAGCCACCAGCTACATTTATGCTACTCTTTGAAGGAAAGTTTTCACTCTGGGACTTAATCTGAGCTTAAGTTTTTTTGGAAAAACCATATATTTGAAGGATAGAAGGCCTTTTCGTTCTGTTTTTGCTAAGGAGGGATTACCAGGCCCCAATCCCCAGTATCATTTTAGGTGAGATCTGCAAAACATTCAGGGTCTTGGGTGGAAACCATGAATGGAAAAAGCCCTCTTCCTTATGACATGACCCTTTCAGCTCCCCAGGCCAGAAAAAGCTGCCTCTGCGTGGGCTCGGTTTACGCCCTGAAAATGTCTCCATGAAAAACTACAAGCTTCCTACTCTGATGAAGAGCTTACTATAATCATTGCTTCCCGTCCTCTCTGAGAACTGACGGAAAGAATTGAAAGGAAAGCATAGCTTACAGAACGTAGTATGTCGGTTGAACTGTTTCAAATTGCCATTTGTGTGAGTCAAAAATGTTTAAGCATTGACTATTTCCTATGTTTTGAACTAATATAAAATAATTCTATACTAACAAGGAAGCTAACTGGGGCTGAAACGAGGCCTAAAACGCCCAAATAGATGGGAGTGGGTTAAAGCATGGACCATGTGAAGCGAGCCGCACATCCCGCGTGTGGAGTGCTGCGGGATTTGCAGCCGGTCTGTTCTATGGGCCCTCAGAGGTCCCAGACAGCCCAGGGCAACGGCAGGTGGGTCCTGAAGAACAGCTCAACCAGGCTGCCATCCTCTGCTCCATCTCAGCACTCAGGCATCTGATACTTACCCTCCTACAAAACCCCGGTGGGGCTCTTCTTCCAAACAAAAAACAGCTTGAGGAAAGTGCGGACTCCAAATGTGGCTGTTAGTATTAATAGTGAGTTCATGGTCCTCTTGGCATTTTGAGAGGAAGTTTGAGAGCCAGCCAGTGAACATGTTGGGTGCCATCTACCCCAGGTAGAGATTCTGGGTGAAGTCCCAGTTCAGTGGGGAAAATCAAAACAGGAGAAGCGAGACTGTACGACTGATCAGGCAACAATGAAGGAGCATATCATCTTCACCCCTATTTCTTACATTTAAACCAGTCTCATGAGGAGATACCAGAGTCACAGCTAACCAAGGAACTCAAGCACAGAATCTATTTTAACAGGAAACAGAGACACCTCAGGGAACAGAAGACAGCTTAAAGTAATCAATCTATAGTTAAAGATTTGAGAAAGTTTTACCTTTCTAAAATAGAGTCTGCTGTATAACAGGAACAGTTAGAGAACAAGAAAATATCGAGTTTGAAATAATAATGACAAACATATTTTTAAGAAGAGAATAAAGAGATAAAAATACAAATAGAAACCTGAAATAAAAAGAACCAATAAAAGAGGTCCTTCTGAAATAAGAGTCTTATGAGAAAAGAAATAAAAATAACAAAGAAAATTATCATATAAATAATGCAAGAAAATTTCTCAGAACTGGAATTTAGATGGAAAGGTTTTATAAAAGGCCCCAAAATATGAAAACAAGACAAAGCAAAGATACTTAATTGTGTCCTTAAAAAGTCTTAGAACTGCATGTTCAGTGTAGATTTCTATACTAGTCAAACTACAAATCAAATGTAAAGCTTAAAGAAAAATGGAAAGACAATGTCTTTCTTTTGACAAATGATTCTTTCAAACTTACTTCATAATAAGCTTTCATGAAACCAAAGAATCCAAGAAAAATGAACACATGTAGCCATAAAATAGTGGATCTACCCAGAAAAGTTACAATGGGAAACGCCAGAGCGGCAGCTGACAGATGACCTTGGTTATGACCGTGTGAGATGGTAGCAGGAGGAAGGCTGTCTTCATCAGGGAGACACCCAGAAAAGGTGAAGAATGGAAGTAGAATTAAACATTTGAAAAAGCATGACTACATAAAAGCACAAGATGAATAAGGCAAAAAGATGGGGAAAACAGTTATCAACTCAAGGAAAACAAAACGTTTCAAAAGAAAGTCATGGTCTAATTATGAATCCAACTAACCTGTTGTAATGGTTTAGGACAATTTGTGGAAATGATTTATTTGAACTTGATGCTAAGGAAATTCTCCTGTACATGACACAGAGTGTAGATATAGGATCAGAGGACAACAAAATGCAACCTTCCCATAGTAATTTGTTGGGCAACCAAAAAATATTTATAGAAGCATAAAATGTGAAACTACTTTTTAGCATCAAACTAAGGACAACACGGAATAAACTTGGCTGTCGCTGCAATATAAAATGTTGATAATAAAAATGTCAACAATGTAAAAGTTAAAGCATAAGTTCCAGAAGGTGGTACATTAACATGGAAGAAAGGGTGGAAAGGGAAAAGTGGAAGAGAGAGTAAGGGAACTAAAATTCTAATCTTAAAAAGTCAAGAGATAACTTAAATGAATGTTAATGGAATAAGAAATTTGAAGTCTAAGCATATTATTTAATGTCGACAATATAATCAATAGAATTATAAGGTAGTTGGAAGAGAAAATAAAGAGTGTAGAATGAGCAAACTAAATCTTTATTTTTCTCAATGGGAAGTCAGTAGACATTATCAATGGTTGATAGATCAAGAAATAGTTGTAAAATTACATTATCTAAAACTTGAGAGCTTCCCTTAAAAAGTGGAATTAGGCTTGATGAGTGAGACTGTCACTTTTTCCATACAATTTGATTAGTTATCTGGGGTGTGTACAGCTCCAGTAAATATTCAAATAGAGAAAACTCTGACAAAATACATAAGAATCATATTGGTCATTATTGCTTTGTTGTGGGATTACAGGTGATTTTATTTTATTGATTTTGCTTTTTGTATTTAAAACATTTGTTATACTGTATATGTACTTTGGGTAATAAGAAACTCAGAAGTATTCATAACTAATTGAAATATGTGCCATTTATTGAATGTCTACAATGTGCCTGTGTACTTTCTAGAAATGCTGTGTGCATTTAATCTATTCTGAAAAATGGTTGATCTATTATCATTTTCTTTCACGTGTGAATAACCCTAGGCTTCCTGTAATTTACTATCACAAATTCACATGAAAGTGTGTATGTGCTTCAAAGATAGGTTTAGTTTGCCCCAAACTAAGCTACTGAGATCACCACTCACTCTCTCCAAAATCTTATGGTATAATATATATGGGATATGGCTTATGCTCTTGAAATATAGGTACCTGGAAGATTTAATGTAATTCCTTTAAATGAAAACTGATTTAATATTCAGTACATACATTAAGACAATGACAAAAAATAGTTTGGGCTATAATTATCACAGATTTACAAGTCAGCTATGAAAAACTGGTCCCATTGGTCCAACTTGTTTCTGTACATGTACTGATTAAAAGAGCTGGACATTTCTCCATAGTCCTGGCTGTCCCTGTGACTCTGTGTTGTCCTGACCCTCCACTAAAGAGTTTCGATTCCCTATCACACTGCTTAGCTTCAAATCCCTTTCTTCCCCTTGTACTACTGTGTGATATTATTATTCTCTTTGGGGTGCCTTCATTCCTCAACCATAAAGTAGAATTTTAAAGTCTTGCAGTTGACCATGTGAACTGTCTTCCAAGCATCTATCCCTCCCGTTTTCATTGCCAACTAAACCCCAGTGTGAGATCTGAAAACATGCCCAGCTAGATCCCCTGTTTCCTGGCTCCCTTGAAGCTAAGGGTTGCCACGAAACAATTCCGCCAACGAGATGTCAGTGGAAGTCAGCTGTGGGCAGTGAAGAAAGCCTGTTCTTTCTTGAAAAAAAGTGTGATCCGGCTTCTGGGCTGTCCCGTTTGCCTCAAACAAGGATACAATACAAGGAGCTGGGGCTATAATCTTGTGAACATGTGGGGAAAAGTCCTAATTTTGACTTTAACAAGACATCAGCTGTCCACCCTTAGACTTCTTGTGAAGTGAGGGAAATGAATGGGTCTAAGCCAGTGGACATGGTTTTCTGTCCCTTGTAGCCAAATGAATTTCTAACTAATATTAATGTCTTTCTCATAGGGTTGCCACAAAGATTAAATAAAATAATGCACATAAAACTTAAGATTAGCACCCAGAACATAGTAGGCAATGATTATTGGCTACATTGGGGGAGGGGAGGGATTTTTCAGCTTGTGATCCAGCCTTTTCATTTCATTGCTGAGGGAAAAAAGCCAGAGCTTAAATAACTTGCTCAAAATAATTCATATGATATTTACTTCTCTTCACAATTTACTGTTGTGAAATGTGACATTTATTAAGTATTTGCTACATAACAGATTTCTGCAAGTCTCTGGGTAATGTCCTCAGAAAGCTCACTTCCAGTGACACATATTTCAGGACTTAACTAGAATTCAACACATTCAAGGTTTAACTGAATCAAACTATAAAGAGCTTTGATACTGGAATGGAGCTTGTACCTTAGTAGAGGAGGTGAGCTAATTAACCACCTTCTCCCTTTGCTATTTATATCAGTTAGCTTCATTTTAAGTTCACAAAATCACAGAAAATATGGAGGTACCAGAGATGGGACAGAAATGATGGCCATTCCAATCATCCAGTTAACAGGATTCTTAGTTGAGCACTGAAACTAGTATCACTAGTTGACATAGGTATCACTCCAATACTTTTCTGCTCTTTAATTCCTCCACTTGACTCAGAGACCAGCAGGAATAGGGAGAGTGTTGGTTGACCTAGTATGAATATTCACTCCTGAGCTATCACCTTGACTGACGTTCTACCATATTGCTTATGATGGGAGAGAAGTAATTTCCCAGTAGGAAATTGCAGGGCTGTCTCACAAAGGAAGCAGAATGAATATGGGATTGCAAAACAAATCACCTGTCCATTTACTTAAACCAGATCTCTAGCAAAAAGTACAGAATAAATACAAAAGACTTTGAAACTCAGACAACAGCCTCATTGTGGGTGGGGTGTGGAGTTCAAAGGGAAGAAGCTACCAGAATTTTAGCCAAGTCCCAGCGATGCTTTAGCCAATCCCCATGTGTGAGCATGTGGTGTTTTGTGACAGAAAAGAGAAACTAGTAAACTTGCCTTTGTAGTCTTCTCGGTATATCTTACCAATTCTCTTTTATACTCTAAGATGTCTTTACCTAGAATGTATCATAGAATGTTGTCTTTCTCCTTGCTTATGTAGACTTTTATTAAAACCAGAACAAAAATAGTTTATGAATTAAAGCACTTGTTAAATCTTAGAAAACTGGGCCAGGCACCCAATTAGCATCTCTCTCTTGTGAGCAGCACTATCAGGATGATGAAGGAGTGTTTCCTCCAGTCGGGGAAAGGTCTGCCCAGCTGGGAATCAGCTGGACCGACTAGCCTTCATTGACCCCCATTAGTTCTGTTTTCTGCTTCCCTTGATGTGTAAGGAACTTTGCTTTTTACTGTTCTTCAGATCCCCTTTTTCTGTTGTTGCCATTGACAATGTTTTGAGTCCTCCTCCGTGTTTCAGTTCTTTATCTGGAACTCCATTCGCATAATGCTAAGGCCAATATTATTTGGACAATTCACTGATGTGTAACACTTTTCCTTTTAGCAGTTAGCTAGTGATCAGAAGGGAGTAGAAGATAAAGAAGTAAACCACAAGGAGGAATAGATGCTTACTGGGGATGAAACTACTTCTATGATGGACATCGTAAGACCCTATGGTGTGCGGTCCCATTGGTCATTTCTGAGCAGGCCTTCTCCAGCTTCTGTGTGCTTTGGACGTCAATCACCAGCATTGACGCGTCTTATTGGGTGGGCTCCCCTCGGGCTTTTGAAGACACTTTGGCCATAGTCCTGGAGAACCAGAGTGAGTGGGCGTTTGTGTCCCACTGGCTCCCCAAGGCTTTAGCCTGTGGCTGAGAGCTGTGACAGTGTCAAGTCCCAGCAGCTCCTGAGATCAGGATTAAGCTACCGTCAACAGGACTTGGCCTAGAGCAGCACTGGCTCCTTGTCTTTAGCCTCATGTGCCAAGTCCCGAGGCAGGGAATGGCTGCGTTGTCTAAGAACCTGAGAAGTCACAGGCACAGAGAGTGTGAACAAGAGGGAAAGTGGTGGGAGATGAAGTGGGAGGGAGAGCTAAGGGCCAGGCCATGCAGTCTTATGGGAGTCTGGGTTTATTCAAAGGGCAGCAGTTCGCACCTACGTCCTCTCCCTTCCAAGACTGTAATCAAAGATGGTAGCCATGGTGGGGGTGGCTGCCATGATGAAGAGAACAATTAGTCATTATTTACTGCCTTTCACTTACTGAGGAAGAAAGCATGGGCCATACAACTAATTTTCTACTGGGGATGTCACAGTTGTTGGCCAGGTTTTACCCAAGGAATGTCCCTACTCTTTACCACAGGAGGGTCATCCTTAAATGAAAGGGGTGGGAGGTCAAGAATCCAGAGGCATAGTGCTAACATCCAAGAGTCCTTGTAGGTTTGAAGATTAGTCAGGTATTGCAAAGTCATGGTTTCATTGATAGAAGCCCTGTCTAAGCTAGAATACATCAATAGTGGGGTTTCTACAAAATGACCCAACCTTCAGAAACCAAGAGTATACACCACCCCATACACAGAGAAGCCAGATTGATCAGTTGGACCTAAAATAATCTTCATTTGGTTCTGTTATAGTTCCCCTGCCTAGCAAAGAGACAAAAGCTTTGTCACCCGTCCTTAGCTAGGTTTAGGACAATGATTATGGCCTGCTTCTCTTAATCAGCTTTCCACCACTTTTAAAATATGCCAACTTTTCTAAAAATTATTCGTAGATAGTTTTTATTTTTAATTGTGCGATTTTCACTGTACTAGGACACATTTTTAAAATAATATAAAATTATTGTGGCATAATCATAATTTCCCTAAGATTTATATTTTAATACAGCAACTTCTCTTTCAGTGCAGGCTAGATCATCCTACCTGCTTTAGCAGCCAGGTAGTTTGATAAGCTATTCTCTATACAGAACATGTCTGTTAGACAAGAATAAGTTTTAAAAGCTGCTTTAATAATCAATGATACAAGAGAAAACAAATTAACAAGCATGTGGGGAGCAACTCTTTTATTGGTCTACTCAGCTTTTAAATATCATATCTTGACACATGGAATCACTCTTCACAGGATTAGGATTTATTTCAACTTATGACTTATTTATAATAATAATATATAAGGTTTTATATTGTTCTGTGAAAATATCAACGCTGTTTTCAGTGTGAGTGCCATATCCTGCAATTTCTCAAATCCTTAAAGTGGTAGATGAAAATCATATATATTTTTTTCTGTTTACTTAAAGACATTTAACACCAGAAAAATATTAAGAAAAAAGAAACACTCTCCGTATGTATGCATGCATTTTTATGAGGAAAAAAACACACAAAAAAACCAGAAGCCCTGTGAAAGTGCTATTTGTAGCTATTTTCAAATTTAATTTTATATTTTAAAAAGTTTTTGACGTCCCACCTAAGACAACAGCTGTGAGGCCTTAAATAAATAAAATCCAAAGGATTTAAAGTAAAATGGAGGATATAAAGGAGGATTTAAAGACCCTGAAGTGAATACATTGTTATCTTCCCAATTTTCCTGGTGTTCATACTGAGAACTGATCCTTATTGTCCATAATCCATATGACGTCATACAGGGTTGTTTCTGGCTCCATGTGCAGGACCCCTGGCTTTAAGGAGTTTCAGGAGGGGGTTTGGAGAGCCCTGCCATGCACTCAGCTGCTGTCGATTGAATGATGTAATGCCATTACTTTATTTATTCCTAAAACTATTACATGTATTAGGTGTCATCTCCATCCTACAGAGGAAGCTCAGGTGCTTCCAACGTAACAAACTCTGAGGCAGCCAAGACAGATTTAAAATCTGAGTTATTCTCCAAACCACAAAGCTGTAGTTTCTCCCCAGCACTAGCCTAGTAATTGTGATTTGTGTGCTTAGTAAGAAATCAAGTCTCTCTGAGAAACGCTGTGTTAAATAATCACACAATGGAAGCAGAAGCTAACGGTCT
Organism: Aselliscus stoliczkanus; assembly: GCA_033961575.1. Classification (NCBI taxonomy): domain Eukaryota; kingdom Metazoa; phylum Chordata; class Mammalia; order Chiroptera; family Hipposideridae; genus Aselliscus; species Aselliscus stoliczkanus. The sequence goes on from CM066735.1 coordinate 67,711,881, forward strand.
GAACGTCTGGTCTGAACTCGCCTGGTCCCGCTCTCAGAGGCCACACTGCAGAGCCGCTGGGGAGCGAAGCTTTCCAGACCCATCGCTGTGCTCAAGAAGGAAACCACACTGTTAGCAACTAAACGCTTCGTAGTGCCTGTCGGTGATGACTTCTAAGGAAAACAATTCCCCGCCATGCCGCATATGTCCCAGAATATTGTACTCGTAGCGCAGCCGACCTTGAGCGTGACTTTCCTGTCCAATAGAGTTCAGAGCACACGCGTGGTGACTCTCGGTCGACATTGATGGCACAGATCAATCCCTGTGAAGTTTATCTAGATAAATCCACCCTACTACTTTGGAAAAAATGGATTTTAAATCAAGTGATCACATCTGTGATGAGTTGTACCAGACCCTGTTTCAGGTTGTGTGTTACTCATTTACAAAGACAAGCCAGGCGGGCAAGGACAGCTTTTAGATTTCAGGAGAACCGATCAGAAATTTCCTTCTGACTTCACACTGCTTCCCCAGGTATTGACAGAAAATTACATTTATAACAGCCGAGAAGCAACTGGGCAGTTGCGAGGAGATTCTTTGGCCCAGATCAGGAGGGTGAGCTTTTGTGCTGAGGCTGGTAAAACGTGCTGTAGCTTGGGACCACACAAATCCTCACTATGGGCGTCTCTGTGTCCTCACCTCCTCTTTCTCTTTCTCTTCCCCCATCAATCTTACAGGGTTTGTTTCTCTCTTGTTCCATGCAAGGATCTTTGCTCTAATAAAAAGAAAAATTTAAGAAGTTTTCTCATTCTGGATATAGTTTTTACCGCCCAAAGTACAGCACAGAGAATTAAGTTTTCAAAAAACAAGTGATAAAAAAGAAAGGAAAGGGGATTAAAGAACATGAAATTGCTACAGGGATAGACTCAATAAAAAATGTGCCGTGTTTTTTTTTTTAACTCTAAATTTTCTTCTTTTGAGGACATCCATGTTCTTTTAAAACTACATTTATCTTGATCATTTTTTTCTATTTGTATCAATTCTCCATGAAGATATTGATATATATTTTGAACAACACACATTTCCTGTTTTATTTCTACAGCACATAGATAAAACACTCCTTTCAAAGATATATATTATTCTCCCAGTACACCGGATATGAAATCTTCACAGAAAAGTACAAAAGGGAAGGGAAAGCTAGTAGACTACTAATGGGACTAAGGAGAAACATTTGGACGAAGGGATAAGCATACAACTCATCGTTCTTTACTTCAGATGAAAAGAATAACATTGGCAAGAAGAAATGTAACAGTGGAGAGTCCTCTTAGTATCCACGAAGAGTCTAAGGAAGTGTGAATAATGGAATTTTCCACTGGTCCTAACCCCCCTCAGTAAAATCCAACTGAATCCTCTTATAGCCTTATAACAAAAGAGCTTATTAAGATAACTTATTCACTTAAGGGAACATCTACCATAATATGCCATTCTTGATACTCAAAAGTTAAACGAGCTAAAGTAGGGCTGTCCCGGCCTCCTCTTCCTTAGTCTCTCTTTAACCAAATCCACCAAATATAGTTATAAGGGATTATCAATATCTCAAAAATGGCAATGTCCTTTGATATCACAAAATTTGTCTCTGACAGTCTAAATTCAAATATCAGATTAGTCTAATGGCAATACAAATCTATTTAAAGTACGCCCATCTTTTTTTTTCACTTGAGGCTTTTTAATATTTCATATAGCGATTATGGTGCATTCAGGATAAAGCCTGCTCATCTTTCACTATCTTAATGGAAATGTCAACTATTGGGAAGTAATGAAGTAAATTATGATTCAACTATAAAAGACATAGTATGCAGCTAAAAGGAATATCTCATGAGACAGGAAAGTCATCATTTTGTTTTGCTCAGTAGAAAAAGTTAGTTACATCATTTTATATTCAGTATGCCTCACTTTTGTAGAAATGTACAGATACATAAAAAGACCAGAGGTTCATATGCCCCACTGTGAACAGTTATTATTTCTACATGATGGATTTCCAGGTGTCTCATACTGTTGATCTCAAAGTGCTTGAATTATTTTCTTCTGAAAACATACTGTACTTTCCCTCCTGCCCCATGCCTTTTGTCTCCATGTAATCTGAGCTCTTCTAAACAATTCACGTTTTGCTGCCTTCATGCCTTACCTTTCTGAGTTTGCTAATGCGAATGGACTCTCTTCAGAACTCATGAAACCGAATGGAAGGTCCTTGAGGGCAGGATGGGTATCTCAGAATACTGTGCACATCCCATAGCAGTGGAAAAGTGTTTGGGTGACACCCACAGTATTAAAAAGGAAGGCTCCAGAAGCTACTCAGATGTGCATGCACGCACATACATGCACACAGGCACACACACATGTATGTACACACACACATGTGTGCACACTTTATCCAAAGTGGAAGCGCTTCAGTCCCACTTATTTCACCCAGTGTCATCAAGTCAACTCACAAAATCTCAACTGGAAGGAGTCTTCGAGAGTCCTGCATACTGAGTTGAACCTCCCCAATAGCCCTTCTACCTCTTTACCTGGGCTTGAACGTCTGCGCCCGCAAAGAATTCACTTCATATATGGGGCTCACTCCATTACTACATATGTTCCAAACATAGAATCAAAGCACTTATCTGCTTAAATTTAAAAAAAAAAAATTCTGTACCACCCATTAGGTAATGCTATTTGAGATACTTTAAATTATAACACAATTTTAAGGTAAAGAAATTAAACATATAGAATTTCCTGCTTTCTTCATGTTGATTGCTTTCCTTACACTCAAGAAACTGAAAGGCTATTAAATGCCAATTATACACCAACAAAAAAGGAGACGAAAACAAAAAATCTATCTTAATTTAATTGTTTAAATGGTGTTATTGAAAAATTACATGATTTCTATTTACTTGATAAAATATATGATGATTATTTTAGAAAATAGCATATAACAACAATGCATCTATTATTTAATATTTATCAACATTTATGTAATTTACTCCATCACTTGAATCTTGGTACTTATGTCTTAATCTTTTAAGGATTAAGCTTATGTGGACAAAGACCAAAGTTACATTTTCATTATTGTAGAAAATATGAAAAATAACTATACTGAGGCATAGGACAACAACTTGAGTCTGTTAAGGGCCTGGCAATGAATATTTTCAACTTTGTGACCATCTGGTCTCTGTTGCAACTATTCAACAGAGCTTTCAAGTACATGAGCAAAAACAGAACTAAAGTGAGAAACCTGTAAGTGCACAGTCATTCTTGGAGACTACAGCCCCCTCCTCTCAGTAACTGATAGAATGAACAGACTGAAAAATCAGCAGAGGTACAGAAGACTTAAGCCTGTCCATCATCTTGACCTAACTGACATTTACAGAACACTCCACTGAGCCATACGTACGCTTTCCCATCATATGTGGAATGCGCACCAGATGGGCACATTCGGGGCAAGCAAGGCTGGTTCAACTTTCAAAACTCAAATCAGTGTAATCCATCATGTTAGCAGACTAAATTAGGGAAAAACAACAAGTAATTATATGAATAAGTGAAGAAAATTCATTTGACAAAATCAATATCCATTCATGATAAAAAATAGTCTCAGCAAAGTAGGAATATAAGGTGACATTCTCAATCTGAAATAATCGATATTAAACCAAACCCTCCAGCCAACACCATGCTTAGTGGGACAATGCTGAATGCTTCCCCAGCAGTGAGAACAAGTCTAGATGGACACGCCCACTATGCCTTTCAATACCATACGCTTCTAGCCCTACCTAGTAAGTGCAGTAAGGCAAGAAAAATCTATAATTGGCATGCAGTTGGAAAAGGAAGAAATTAAAATATCCCTAGTGATAAACAAGATGACTGGCTATATAGAAAATCTCAAGAAAACCACAAAAAATTCTTAGAGATAATAAGTGACTTTAGCAAGTTTTTAGGATATAAGATTGACATAGAAAACCAAGCACTTTAAAACAATATACTAACAGAAATGGACAGCCACAATGTTAAGATATACCACTTACCGTAGTTCCTCAAAAATTAAATATTTAAGTGCAAATATAACAAGTCATGTGTAGGATTTGTATGATAAAAATCACCGGGCCGGCCAAGTGGTGCAGTGGTTAAGCGCTGGTTTGGGAAGCCAGCGGCCCTGGTTCGGGTCCCACATGTGACACTGCCCTCAAAAAAAACCCCCAAAAAAAAAAAAACACCAAATGCTGATGAAGGAAACCAAAGAAAACGAAAAAAAAAAAAAAAAAAAACAATGACTACTAAGGCAAGTGTTAATACAGTTTAACATTATAAGCCAGAAGGCTTAACAAGTCCATTCTCTTCAACATGAATATGTTCCTCAAAAGAGCATTCAATAGTAAAATCTACCTTTTAAAAGTGAAAAGTGGTTCCAGCTTTCCCTACTTCATCTGGGAGAAATGACCATGTCCAACTCTGAGCAAAGGTCCTCAAGGTGTGAGAAAATCACTATCATTACAATTTCCTGCTTTAAGTAAATGTCTCTGTCTTTTTATTAGGCACTCAAGGAAAAGTATGTCAAATATTGTTTAAGATTTAGAATGATTTTAATAGATGCCATCATTCAGTTTACCTACAATTCATCTCTTGAAAATATCTAACATATGATTTTGTATTCAACAAAATAAAGCACATATCAGAAACTTTACAAACTTTCGCCAAACTCCCTTCTCAAATAATGGACAGTGTTAGCCATTCAAATCATCTTCATATAAAGAGACATTTTGCTGAGTGGTTTCTATGCATAGCTTCAGTTATTCAATTTGGCTCAAATCATGATTGACTACCTGTGAGCTGTCATCGTTGATATTCATACCTTCCTTTTGTTTACCTGTTGGCCACATTCCTGGGTGATTTTGCTTTCTCCAGAGGCCTTAGAGACTTAATTACCTGAGCATCTTTCCCATGTATAATGTAAGGTTAGTAAATCACCTATTGTCTCTGGCAAATAAGGAGTAAGTATTTTTTTTTAAAAAAAGATTTCTTGTTCTTTTTGGAGTCTCTGTTTTTAAAAAATAATCATCTGGATGAGTGAGAGGTGAATTCTGCCATGAAGGAGAACCAAGGTGCTAACTCTGTTTCCTGTAGATTAATCACAGATTTTATGCTGGTCTTCAATCCTAAAAGTAGTCAGGGTAACCGTACTTCCAAAGCTCTGGTCTATTTTCTTTGTTGCTAAAATAAAAATATATCAGAAATCCCTTTCTGTTGTCTCTGGATTTAGGACTCGATCATTCCCTCTCGGGGAGCAGTGGGTGAGTATTAGTGGTATAATCTGAGACATCACACTTCTGTGAAAGTCTGATGTCTGAGGCCTGGTGGCACTTCCTTCTTTCTCCGCAAACCTCCCCGATATCCACACAGCATGGAGGGGGCTGGTGAGAATCCCTGCTTCTGTGTTCCGACAATACAAATGAATCAGAATCCAGAAGATTAGATACAGACTTTATCCTATGAAGTAAATTACGGAAAGATAAATAAGATACAGGCACACATTATTAAATACTCTGTTTTAATTTCTAGTTGTACCTTTATTTTTCAGTATAAAACCTGCAAAAGGTGATGCCTGATTAACTCGAGACAGGTTCTCTGTGGCACAGCTCCTTGCTAATAGGTGCTAACTTCAGAATTTGTATTAGATACTTTCATCTCATTCACTCACCAAATACCTTCAAAATATTCACTCTGGGCCAGACATTACTCTACCACATGGGAACCTTAAAATGACTAGGAAAATTCCTATCCTGGAGGACTTTGTCATTTCAAAGCTGAGATGTGTCTCTGATGAGAATTAATATGATGTGAAGCAGGCGATGTTTTACATTTGCTAAGTGAGATTAAAGCAGTGAGGACATTAAAGGGGGAAATGTTGATGCTAATTGTGGAGATTAACAGAGGTTTCAAGGAGGAGGTAAACTGAAAATGGACCATTGAGGATGAATTAGAATTCATGGCATATGAACGCAAAGAGCAAGAGATAGGAAGATGGAGTCCTTTTGTTTCACTAAAGCAGGGACTCAATTGTGGGAAAATAATGTGATGAGATTAATTGTGTAGGCTAGACCTTAAATAACAAGTAGTTTTGTGCTATCTTAAGATGACAAAATTGTCAACAGTAGATTTTTAGAAAGGATTGGGGTGACGTTTTCAGAGAAAAAAACACATGTGCATACAGACACACACATACATGTACATATAAAATACACATACATGAGCATATGTTTACATCATATAAAGTGCTATTCATTTAAATGAGAGAAAGCTAGTTGAAGTGTAGATAAGGTTAGAGAAATCTTTTCTTCAAATTATCAGTCATAATATAATATAAAATGATATTTATGGCAAATGTAGCCATCAAAATAAAACTTGGAACATGACCTAATTACATATGTCAGAGCTCAATGCTGTTAGAGTATAATGTAACTGTATTTATTAGTATACAGTGTACTGATAGACTGAAAACATGGCTCATACTGACGCCTACATTTTTAAGAACCTGGTTAAAGTACTGGAAAGAGAATGTATGCAAATGTGACTAATGTGAAAAGTATTGCTACCTGTTGTTTTTATATCAAATGTAATGACTTTTTAAAAAAGAACAAACTTTATTTTCAGTTATTTAATTCTCTCACGCTTTGCACAGATTGATGGTGGAAATGGTTGACTAAAAGAGTGAGTCACTGGGACCTTCCATCTTCCCTGGTAAATTGCTAAATGTATACTTTCAAGGCCTATTGACAGTGAATTTGGTCTATGGATTTCACACTCAGAGAATGACCATAATAGCTTCCTAATAATGTTTGGTGGTTGATGCACTTCTAATCTTTTATGTTTAGCAATAATCATATTGTTTTTCATGTATTATAGATATTTATGAAATATTTTGCATTTTTCCAGATTATAGTTTATGGCAAATGGAATCTTATATTTATTGTGTATCTTCAGACAAATCTGTTAAAGAAATGAGGGAGGGGAAAGATCAATATGTTTTTATTTGTTAGGAATAACTTGGTAATATTTATCTACTTGAATAATTTTATAAAAATGAAGATTGAGTCATTTAGCTGGATAGTAAATGCTTGTGAAATATCTAGTCTATTCTTATCTCTTTTCTAGAAATGGTTCCAATGTGTAAGTATTACCAAGAACTGTCATGAGTGTATGTATAATGTATGATTTCATATGCATAAAGATTTCTAGCCTAGTAGATTATTGTAAATATTATGATATGTAAATACCACTTATTCATTTAAAAACCATTTATTGACAACATACTATACTAGACTAGGTGCTTCAATCAAGGTGGCCAGAAAGGTGGCCAGAGAAGCTAGGAGAGAGGCAGGGAACAGTTTATCACTCACAGTCCCCCCAAAAGAACCAACCCTGCTGACACCTGCATTTCAGACTTGTAGCCTCCAAACTTTGAGAGAATAAATTTCTGTTGTTTTAAATCACTCAGTTTCTGGGAATTTGCTACAGTAGCCTGAATACACAAATACACCGTGCTCAGAAAATGATGTTTGGAGTTCTTAAAGGATAGAATATGTCTGTTTATGAAAATACATGGAGAGAACTGATAAGGAAGAAAGACAAACTCAGGTTAAAATAGCCATTGTGTGAGGACGCTAAGGAGTAAAGCTCTCAGCATACAGTCATAGGGATGGCTTTTGTTTTCTGGTTTTTGTTTTAATGGAAGGCAGTCACCTTCTTCTATTTGTGTATCAGAGAAAGCACAAGTGAAGGATGAAAAGCTATAGGTATGTAGGCTAGAGAGAACTCCTTCAGTTTTGTACTTGAGGGATAGCGGCAGCTTATACTGTATAATGTTGAACTTGCAATGTTCTCTACAGATGAACGGGCTTTTGTGGACCCAGCCTAGAGCGTCTCTGCCGTCTTTCTTTCCATAATGCTGAAGGGTTTCACTGATAGCCAGGGGATCCTTTCCCACTTCTCTGGCAGTTAAGGCCTCATTAAAATGATGGCCAGAGCAGGAGTTATCTGGACAATGACAGGGATGAGGTCCTTGACGAATGGGCTGGAAGCGCAAGGGAGTTTACTTATCCATTTATTTTTGACGTTCAGTATTATTTATACTAATTTAAGGTATATGCATAGTGGTCAGACATTTATATAATTTACGAAGTGACCCCCCTGACTAGTGCCACCTGGTACCATACATAATTATTACCATATTATTGATTATATTCTCTATGTTTTGTTTTACATCTCCATGCCTGCAGTGTAACTACCAATTGGTACTTCTGAATCCCTCCCCCATTTTCACCCCATCCCCAACCCCCCCACAAGTATGGAATCCTAAGGCAAACACCCAAACCGCACAGGTTGAAAACTGGGACTTGGATCTTACTAGTACCAGCTGGGAAATCCAGCCTTGAATGCTAATTCATTCTTGATCTGGAACGGTTATATAATATACACACATTTCATAACCCAAAAGACTATTCTTTGTTTGGGCAAGCTGAATCTCTCAAATAACAGGTAAATCTGAATAATTATTAGTTAATTTTAAAGAGTTAGCCAAAGTAACATCTGATTAGAGGAAACTGGGGAACACATTACAGGTTAGTAAATACTTGGCACCTGGTTTTCTGCAGCAGTATATTTTAATTATTTTTTTTATGATGTAATAATATTAGGAACAATGACTGACATTTTCTTCATTATAAAATGCTTAAATTGAACTCAAAATTGCATTCCTAAAGAGTTGTATGTTTTGGTGTCAATATGATAATTTAATAAGCATTATATTATATTTTTACATCTCTGAACCACTACAAAAGTATTAAATCGCTGATGTTCAGTTTACCACCTCCCTCCTTTTTCCATCCTCTCTTGTATTTTGATATTAGGATCTGTCTTATTATCAACTAAGTCATCTTCCGTCTACCCACAATGCATCAAGCACAGCTTTCTCCTTACCAAAAACTTCCAAAGCGCCTTTTGGCCTTGTTACTCAATTTTTGAGATTCTTAATTAAATCCCCAGGCACAAGTAGATATAATTTAGAAGGCAATTCAGCTCTGTGGACTTACACAGATGTCACAAAAACCACCTCTGAGGGATAATTTCAGAAACAATGAGGCTCCATTAGCTGAGGTATCTTAGAGAAGAAGCACAAGAAAAAGCCACTGTTATTGTGACAGCATTTGAGTTAAATAGAGGTCGCAGGTGAAGCCCGTATATCACTATTAACTTGTTTATTAGTCGCAGTAAGACTTTCTGGGAGAGCCGCATAGTTTGTGTTGGTTTTATTGAAACAATGAACATGAACACGTCAGCGGCCCTCTTCAGTGAAGAAAATGCTGTTATTTTATATAAGAAGCACCGTGGCCAAAGGGAGCCCACATCTCTGCCTCAGGGTTTCCAACAAGGATATGGGGGGAACTAGTATGATTCCTCCTAATGTTTTCCTTTGATTAGGAAAATTAATAATTGTGATAAATAGAATATTCAAAGAATGGAAGTTCAGTGCAAGATGTAAAAACAGGGGCCTATAATAACCTATGATTTTGCATATAATAGATCGACACAGAGAATAGATGGATTCTGTAACATGTCTTCATTTAATTTAACAAAAAAAAAATCATTAATCAAGGATGGAGGGAATTTTATTCAGAAGCCAAACATGGTTAGAATTGACTGTAATAAAAATGTTTTGCCATAGGGCTGTCTGTAGTATATTAAAATAAAGGAAAGACATTTCCCAGTTTACTAATAGGTCAAGTTGTTTGCTCTCAGGGATCATATCCATATTCAGGCAAAGGGAAAGAAGAAATCAAGAAAAAGGAAAATAGACCATTCATACATGTGTGTTCGCAATTAGTTTTGTGGGGGTGGTGGTGGTGGTTTTCTCTTACAGAAATCCAATATAATGGAATTAGTACTATCTTTAGGCAGAATTGAGACCCGTAGGTGAAAAATGTAACATGGAGTCTTGAAATCTTGCCAAGACAAGAATTTTTAAACATGTTTACTTGTAAAAACACTTTTACAATTCACATTCAACAAAATGCACAAATCCTAAATATCCATTTTGATGAGTTAGGACAGTTGGATGCACCCATATAACCAAGACCCTAATCAAGACATAGGACATTTCATCACCCTAGAGAGTGCCTTCACCTGCCTTTCTATTCAATCTCCACCCCGAAAGTGTAACCATTTTCTGATTCCCTCTAAACCAGTTTGTTTGCTGGTTCTTGGAGTCTTGTAAATGGATTGACACCAGGTAGTCTTTTGTGCCTGGCTTCTTTCACTCAACATGTTGTTTTTTAAGATTCGTGCATGTTGCCACATGTGCCATTAGTTTATTTTCATTGCTGAGTAGTATCCCTTTGTAGGAAATATCAACATCTATTAACCCATTTTCTGGTTGGTAAATATCTTGAGTTGTTTTCAGGTTTTTCTACCATAGTTAAAGCTGCTGAAGACATTCTCACACAAGCCTGTTTGTGGACATGTGTTTTATTTTTATTTGGGTAAATAACCTGGACTACAGTTCCTAGGCCATAGGGTTTACCCGTGTATGTTGAATTATGTTTAAATGTATAAGAAATTGCCAACCTGTTTTTCAGTGACTATGTACCATTTTATGTCACCACCAAAAATTTGGGAAAGTTCAGGTTGCTCTGTGTGGTAAGCAAGATAACAGCTTCCCAAAGATGTCCTAGTTCCCAAAGCCTGAAAGCATGTCACCTTACCTGGCCAAAGGGACCTGGCAGGTGTGATTAAGTGATTAATTTGAGGACCTTGATTTGAGAAGTTTATCCTGGATCATCCTGTGGATTGGGGTGATCACTGGGCTCTTGAAGGGGGCAAGCAGGGGGTTCAGGGTCAGAAAAGCAAATGTGATGATGGAGGCAGAGAGAGGGATGGAGGTAGGGAGGAAGAGAGGAAGGGAGGAAGTGGGGGAAAGAGAAAGAGAGGGGGAGAGAGAGAGAGAGAGAGAGAGAGAGAGAGAGAGAGAGAGAGAGAGAGAGAGAATTCAGCAGTGCTGGCCTTGAAAATAGCACAGGAGGCCATAAGCCAAGGAACGCTGCAGCCTCCAGATGTGGGGAAGACCGAAAGCATCGTCCCTGCAGCCTCCAGAAGAAACCCAACCCTCCCAACACCTTGAATTGAGGAGTTTTGACCTCCAGACTCTAAAATAAAAGTTGTGCTGTGGTAAGCCACTGAATGCCTGGTGACTTGAGACAACAATGGGAAACTCATGCCTCCTGCGTCCTTGCCAGTTTTGGGGGTTACCAGTGTTTTTTCATGTTTGCTGTTCCAGGGAGTGTGAAGTCGTTTAGCATTGTCATTTTAATTTGCAGTTGGCTGATGACTGAATGAGGAAACCTCTGTTTGTTTGTTTTTTGGCCATGCCATTTGTGTATCTTTGTGAAGTATTATTTTGTCTAGTATTCCATCCATGGTTCTACTGCATTGGTTTTTCTTTTGTTGTTGATTAGCACATATATATACATATTTGGTGCGAGTTTGCTGTCAGATTTATGTATTGTAGATATTTTCTAATGTGTGGCTTACTGATTCATTTTCTTTTCTGTATTTTATTAATTATTTTGTGTTTTTGACATTCAGTAATATTTTATATTAATTTCAGGTGTACAGCATAGTGGTCAGACATTTATGTAATTTAAGAAGTTATTCCCCCTGACTAATCTAGTACCACCTGGCACTATACATAGTTATTACCATATATTCCCTGAGTTTACTTTACATCCCATGACTATTTTGTAACTACCAATTTGTACTTCTTAATCTCTTCACCTTTTCACCCTGCCTCTGAACCCCCTCCCATATATCACCCCAATAAATCTAGTATCCACCTGACACCATACATAGTTATTACAAGATTATATAGACTATATTTTTTATGTTATACCTTACATCCCCCTGACTACTGTGTAACACCCAATTTATGTTTCTTAAAATCTTTCCACTTTTCATTCACCCTCTCAAACCCCTCCCATCTGGCAACCATCAAAATATTCTTTGTATCTATGAGTTTGTTTCTGTCATTTATTTTGTACTTTAGATTCCACATATCAGTGAACTCATATTGCATCTGTCTTTCTCTGTCTGACATACTCCGCTCAGCACAGTAGCCTCCAGGTCCATCCATGCTCCCGAGATGGCAAGAACCCATTCCTTTCCATGGCCAAGCAATAGTTCATTGTATACAAGTATATGTACCACCTCCTTTTTATCTATTAATTCATTGACGGACACCCAGGCTGTCTCCACATCTTGGCCATTGTAAACAATGCTACAATGAACATATGGATGCACATGTGCCCTTGAAGTAGTGTTTTGAGTTTCTTTGGATAAATACTCAGACATGAGATTACTGGGTCCTTCTTTGTCTCTTCTTATAGTGTCTGTTTTAAAGTCTATTTTGTCTGGTATAAGTATTGCTACCCCAACTTTTTTGTTTGTTTCCATTTTTATGAAATATTTTTCCTATCCCTGTATTTTCCATCTTTGTGTGTCTTTCAGTCTGAAATGTGAGTCTCTTATAGGCAGCACATGTAAGGGTTTTGTTTTCTTATCCATTCAGCTCTCCTATGTCTTTTTTTTTTTAAAGACTTTATTGGGGAATTGGGGGACGGGTACAGTGTTCGGGAATCGGGGAAGGGGAACAGATAAGTTGCTGTCCTTTTGTTCTTCAGTCTAGTTGCGGAGGACGTTGCTTCACTGGCCCATGTTGGTATCATTGTGCTCTTCCCGGATGAGGCAGATCGGTCGCCGGCCTCTGGATGGTCGCTCACCGCGGCTATTGGCAGCTCACGCTTGCACAGCCCAGCTCCAGGTGGAGCTGTTAGCTGTAGAGGGCAGTGTCACTGGCCCTCACATGCGGGATTCGAACTGGGGCCGCTGGCATCCCAAGCCAACTCTTAACCAATGTGCCACTCGGCCAGCCTCTCCTATATCTTTTGATTGCAGCATTTAATCCATTTACATTGAAAGTAATTGTTGATAGACATGTAGCTACTGCCATTTTATTATTCATAATTTGATCTTTTATTCTCCCCATCTTAAAGAAGTCCCTCTAATTTTCCTTGTAATACTGGTTTGGTGGTGATGAACTCCTTTAGCTTTTTCTTATCTGGGAAGCTCTTTATCTGTCCTTTGATTCTAAATGATAGCCTTTCTGGGTAGATTATCCTTGGGTGTAGGTCCTTGCTTTTCATCACATTAAATATTTGTGTCAATCCCTTCTGGCCTGCAAAATTTCTGTTGAGAAATCAGCTGACAATCTTATGGGAGCTCCCTTATAAGTTACTAGTTGTCCTTCTCTTGCTGCTTTTAGGATTCTCTGTCTTTAACCTTTGCCATTCTAATTATAATGTGTCTTGGTGTGGGCCTGTTGGGTTCATTCTGCTTGGGATTGTCTGTGCTCCCTGAGCTTGTATGTACATTTCCTTCACGGGGTTAGGGAAGGTTTCACTAAGTATGTCTTCATATATGTTCTCAGTACCTTCTCAGTACTTTCTCTCTTTTCCTTCTGGTACCCTTATGATGCAAATGTTGTCCCAGAGGTCTCTCAAACTATCTTCATTTTTTGGATTCTTTGTTCTTTTCGCTGTTCCGATTGAGTGTTTTCTGCTACGTTGTCTTCCAAATCACTGATTCAGTCTTCTGCTTATCTAGTCTGCTGGTGATTCCTTCTAATGCATTTTAGTTATTGTATTCTTCACTATTGAGTGGTTCTTTTTTAATGGTTTCTATGTCCTTTTCTATGCTTTCTATCTCTTTGTTGAAGTTTTCACTAAGTTCCTTGAGCATCCTTATGACAATTGTTTTGGACTCTATATCTGGTAGTTTGCTTGCCTCCATTTCATTTAGGTCTTTTTTCTGGCATTTTCTCCTTTAATTTTGGACATATTTCTTTGTTTCCTCATTTTGGCTGCCTCTCTGTTTGTTTCTGTGTGTTGGGTGGATCTGCTGTGTCTCCCAGTCTTGGCCAGGGGGCCTTATGTAGTACGTGCCCTGTGGGGCCCTGGCACAGTCTCCCTGGTCACCTGCTCCAGGTGCTCAAGGAGTGTTCCTTGTGTGAGTTGTGTGTTCCCTCCTGTTATAGTTGAACCACCCAAAGTGTTGGAATACCCCTGATTTTCACAGCCAGATGTTGTGGGACTCCTCTCCCTGGCACTCAGTGGGGCTGGATTCCCTCTCTCTTCCAGGGGGAACCTCTGTGGCTGAGATATCCCTCCCAATTCTCAACTGCCACATGGAGGTTTGGGGCCAGGATGTTTCGTGTATCCGCTTCTCCTACCAGTCTCACCGTAGCTTCTTTATATCCTGAGTTATAAACCTTCTGTTCAGCTAGGCTTCAGGTGGTTCTCCAGGTTGATTGTTCTATAATTTAGTTGTGATTTTAATGTGTTCATGGAAGGAAGCAGGCAGTGTTTATCTATTTCACCATCTTGGTTACCCCTGCCTATACATTTTCTTAATATTGTCTTTTGATGATCTATAATTTTTAATTTTAGTAAACTTAAATATATATTATTTTCTTTTATAATTCGTGTTTCTGTGTCTTATGAAATTGTTGCTTACCTCATTGTCACTAAGCTATTCTCTCATGTTTCTTCAAGAGGGTTTACGGTTAAAATTTTTGTATTTAGGTCTATGATTTGTGTCAAGTTTATGTTTGTCTATGGAATGAGGTTAACAGTTGAGGTTCATTTTTTCCAATACAGTCAGTTGTTTCAAAACCATTTATTAAATAGTTTCTTTTACTCATTGAATTTGCTTGGCACCAAAAAATATTTACTTGTGTTGAAAATACTTGATATAAAAGTAGGTTGATACCCAAATAATTCTTTTATTTTATAGCATTATATATAATGCAAAGTTCACACAAGGCCTAACTAACACTGGTCATCTCTGAGTACATACAGTAGATCTATTTAATTATTTATAAAACAGGAAGTTTTAGAATTCAACATGTAGGTTAGGACAGAGAAAGCATATGGAAGAATATACTTAATGTTTTAGCCAGATGGTACTTTTTCTAGGTGATGTTTTTAAAGACAAGATGCAAACAGGAAAAAAATATAATAAAAAATTCTTCATGATGGTGGTAGACATCTTAGTTCTTGAGCTACTTTAAAATTATTGCATGAGAATGCAAACTGTACTCCTTATCAGGAATCACAGATTTTCAGCATGACCTGGAACCATCCTCATTTCAATGTCTGGAGTCTGCCGGCAATTGTGTTGTGCTTGGGTGGCTGGGATTCAATGCTCTGAGCTGCCACGCTCAGCACTCCTGTAGCCAAACCTTAATAGGCACTTCCTTACCTGTGCAATTCCTGCCTTCACCTCACTTCTGGGTTCATATTTCACAAACTACTTTAATTATAGTATTTATTACTGACCTCAGGCAGAAGAAGTTTGCAAGGGTGGAACAAACACGTGCATTTGTCTCCATGGACTGCACGTCACTAAGCTATTAGTCTGGGAGAATTCCAGTTCAGGGAAAGCACATAGACAAGCTTTTGCCCTCACACTAATCAGCTGCCTGAGGTGTACATATTTTAGTTCCTTGGCTGTCTCTATTTCCCTTGGCAGAAAACTACAATTTTTCTAGAGTTTTCTAATGATCCTATGTAACTTTCTTGCTAGCTAGTGAATAATTTGCCATCACCTTCAGTAGCTTATTATTCTGCTTTTCTGTGTCAATGTTTAGCTAGTTTCATCTATCAGGTAGGGAACTAATATATATATATATATATATATATATTAAAATGATGACTATATAACTCAGCTATTTACATGATCTGCTGACCAATGGTGATCATCACTTTAAATATATCCTGCTTACTCAGACAGAGTCTTAACTGTTACAAATAAAATTTTTCACCTGAGTCACCTGGATAGTTGTCTCAATAATCCCCTTTTTGGACAATATGGATAGATCTTGAGAATATCATGCTGAGTAAAATAAGTCAGACAGAAAAGTCGAGAACCATATGACTTCAGTCATATGTGGGATATAAAACTGAAAGCAACAAATGCACAAGACAAACAAACAAAAACTCATAGATACAGACAACAGTTTAGTGGTTACCAGAGGGTAAGGGAGGTGGGGGAAGGTAGAAAAAAGGAAATGGAGTCAAATATATGATGACAGAAGGAGATTTGACTTTGAGTGTTGAACATACAATGCAATATATAGATGATGTATTATAGAATTGTACATTTGAAACCTATATAATTTTACTAACCATTGTCACCCCAATAAATTTACTGAAATTAAAAAAAAACTTTTCATTTTATGTGTGGAGATACTGGAAAAAGAAATGACATTACCTGGATCATCCTGCACATATTTGAAACTATCACAAACTTGTCAAATCATGTGTGATCTTTTATTTTTTGACTGAAAGGAACTTAGTTGGCCTCCCACAGAAACACTAGGGAGCAAAAAAAAAGGCAAGCAGGTCAACTTACCTGGGGTCAAAGGTCTGAAGGCAAAACTTACTTCCTATTATATAAAAGGCAGATAGTGTCAGCGCTCATACATCTTCCTGGGTCTGAAGTCAGAGGTGGTTGCCTCCCACCTTCGAATACATCATTCATCATGCTGGCTGAAGCACCAGAGACCTCACCAAAATATCCATGACTCATGTGCTCCAGTCAAGCACGAAGAAAGACAAATGTCAGTGGAATAAATACATCTGTCCCAAACTCTAAAATTAGACTTGATTAAATAGTTATTACTATCTTTATTACATGAAATATAGCAACACATGATTGTATTCAGTCTTTCTGGCATAGACATGTTTTACACTCACTATACCACTTCAGGTACATTCATATATATATATATATATATATATATATATATATATATATATATTCCTGAGCTAAATTGTCATGAGAGTAGATATTGCAATAATTATTGGAGTGGCATTATGAAAAAACAAACAAACAAAAACCCATCATGGTTAAAGTGATTAAATCACTGAGAAATGTTCTGTGTTTCAGACAAACTAGACCTTGAGTTTTGATTCTACAGTTTACTGGGTGACCTTTAAATAATTACCTAACTTGTTAATGCTTTGATTCCAATGAGTCAATGAGTTATTGAATGACAGTTTTTAAAACAGCACAAAGAACATTATCCTTAGTCAATAAAATTTGCATGTATTTTTATATTGATAACAAGGATAACTTGTACAACTCCTCACTATGCTTGAATATGGGGTATATGGCATTGAATCCACTATGAAGCTTCATTAGATACTTATAATATTCAGATATGTTAGCTGAAAGCTGTGAAAACATATACTTTTAAGAACCAGTTTACACAGAGCCGAGCAGTGTTTTGACGCACCCTACTTCCGTGCATAACCAGCCGTATACTTGGTGTCACTCAGCCTTACCCTTCTGTAGAATCATGGGTCTGAAGGAAGGAAAGGCCCAGGCCTCCCAGACTCGCCCTCCCAGATGGTATCTGGCCTGTTTCTTCAGTGCCTCTCACTTTACAAAACAAACAAACAAACAAACACAGAGGAACCCAAAACACACACATGTTCTAGGGAAGCCCATGGCATCCTCGCCCACATTTTCCTGTAGAACTGAACACGCTTCAGGCCCTTCTCTCCGCAGGCTCCGTGTTACATCCCACAGTGGCAAGTGCTCTAGTCGTCCCTGCACTGACCCACAGTGGCAAGTGTTCTAGTCGTCCCTGCACTGACCCACAGTGGCAAGTGCTCTAGTCGTCCCTGCACTGAGTTAAAAACAGTTCCTTCAGCAGCCACTAGGGCACCAAAGTTCCGTGCCCTCTCTCATCATATTGCTTATCACCATGAAATGTTTCCATTTTGTCTTTTTCACTTTAAAATCATCATGCTTAAAATTGATGTGAGTAATCTAGGTAATTGTGATTCTATTATTTCTACATATAGTATCCCATTTTCCCAGAAACTTGAATCCAAACATTTATTGGGTTGTTGGAAAAGTCATGACGCACTTGTGCAACAAAAAACATTGAAAAACTATGTCTTGACTTTTCCGACAACACAATAGTGTCCTTAGCTTGCAATGATACAAAGACACCTGGGTGGCCTGACTCCTAAGTGATCACTCCAGCTAAACTTAGTCCAGGTGGACACCATCCCCTCGTTAACAAACTCAGTCTTAATCTCCAGCCTGAAACATGGATCAGTGTCTACTGCTTTAGGCATGTCATATGCATTTTTAAGTGCAATCCATTTTTAGTTTTCTCTGGAGAGAGAAAATCTTCAGGATTTTCTTAGCTTCAAAATCAGTCAGTCATGGAACTATAGAGGTATGACCAAGTTCAAAATAAATTTGAGAATGAATCCAGATGTCATGACAAAACATTAACATATGTATAAATTCATATCATAATTTAATGTACTTCTTTTACCACGTAGCATTTTTTTTCCAAAGGGGAACATTATAAAAATAATGATAGATGTATAATGAAGTATGTATCTATGTCCTAATCTCTGCTTCTTTTCTGAGAGTACATAATTATTATTTTAGTCATTATCTGTGTTAGCATAGATCATCTGTTAATTGAAAAATGATCTTCAGTACATACAGAAAAATCAGGAGCTTTTCTGTTAGTATTAACTAATTTTGAAACAACAGCAAAGGAATGTTCCCTCCTCTGCTTTATTAAAACAACGCTGATTTTGTTGTTAAACGTCTGGGATAACAAACAAACAGGGAACTTTGTAATTTGAATTGATGGGCATCTTGAGAACAGAATATTTGCAGCTGCCCCTAGAGGTTAATATGGCGTTGTTGTTGAAAGAAACACTTTTGGCTAGCACACTAAGAAAGGGCTCTTTGTTTTTGTTTTCCTTATTTGCTGTAGGTGCTATGCCTTTATTCCCGGAAGACAGGCTAACGGTATATGAAAGGACTTTAAATTTTTCATTGAAAACAATCATGCTGAGATTAAAAAGACAAAGAAGCAAACCTGACTGGCCCCTCTTGGAAACCGGCTGCACATTACCTCACGGGTTGAAGGCAAACACGCCTTCAGCTTTCTTCTCCACAGATGAGCCTCAGTGGCCTGGGTGCTTTTCATGCATGTCGGTGAGGAAAGGAGAGACTCACAGTTAGGAAGGAACATGTTTCCAAGCGTTCAGACCTAAAGACAGGGAGGGGCAAGGCCGGACTGAGTGAGGTAGAATCGGTGCCACCCCTCCAGCTGCTGGGGTCCCGTGAACTCCAGGCCCTGTCCCCTCGGAACCAGGAGGCCTGCTTCCGCCCGCCCCAGTCCACCCTGGCGCTCTCTTTAGAGAAGCGAAAAGATCCGTTATCCTAGGAGATCAGACTCGCAAAGCCTGGCCTAAATGAAGGCTCCTCCAGGGCTGTTTTGGTTTCTTAAAAGAGCCCAAGAGCTCCGCTGAGGTCTTTGACTTCAAATTCAGCGGAAAAGAACCTGGCCCAGCGATCCCTGCCGGCTCCTTACGAATCGTCATCGGTGTTTGTAAGTTGTGTCACCTACATTTTTCTCAGACATTTGTTTCTTCAAGACAACATGGCTTATGATCGAATTATAGAAATTCAGATTTATAAGGAACATAAGACCTACAAAATGTTTGAAGCAGCTTTATTATTTTTTTAAAAAAATTTTGAGGGTAACAATGATTAGTAAATTTATGTAGGTTTTAAATGTACCATTTTGTGACACATCATCTGTATATTACATGTGTGCTCACCACCCAGGGTCAGTTCTCCTTCCATTACCGTATATTTGACCGACCCCCTTTACCATCTTCTACCATCTCCCCTGCCCCCTTACCCCCTGGTAACCGCTAAACTGTTGTCTGTTTCTATGAAGTTTTGTTTCTTTATTTGTTTGTCACAAACAATTTCATTGCTTTCAGCTTTATATCCCACATATCAGTGAAGTCATATGGTTCTCCATCTGACTTTTTCTGTCTGACTTACTTCACTTAGTATAATAATCTCAAGATCCATCCATGTTGTTGCAAATGGCACTATTTCACCTTTTCTTAGGGCAGAGTAATATTCCATTGTATATATAGAAGATATTTGCAAACAACATCTCTGATAAGGGGCTAATATCCAAAATGTATAAAGAACTCATATAACTCAACAAAAAGACAAACAATCCAATTAAAAAATGGGCAGAGGACATGAACAGACACTTCTCCCAAGAAGGCATACAAACGGCTAACAGATATATGGAAGAATGCTCAGCTTCACTAACTACTAGGGAAATGCAAATCAAAACCACAATGAGATACCACCTCACACCAGTTAGAATGGCTATCATCAATAAGACAAATAACAAGTGTTGGAGAGGCTGCGGAGAAAAAGGAACCCTCATACACTGCTGGTGGGAATGGAGATTGGTACAGCTGCTATGGAAAACAATATGGAGGGTTCTCAAAAAATTAAGAATAGAATTACCATATGACCCAGCATTTGGGGGTATCTACCCCCCAAATCTGAAAACACTTATCCGTAAAGATGTACGTGCCATGATGTTCATTGCAGCTTTATTTATGGTGGAGCACCTTTAGAAAGATGCTGTCAGATCCCCTACGGCCAGAAAATCAACACAAGCTAAAGAATTCTTTTCCATTTTGAAAGACACCTGTGGACCACCTCCTTTGTGTTTCCATCCTTGGGTCTTATTCTGTTATGTGAGATCATACCAAAGTCTTCTCTGCCCTTTATAAAATAAGCCTTTAATATTTAACAGCAGATCTCTTTCCCCTCCCCCTCCATTACACGTTATCTTTATTCCATTGTAAGCTTCCACAGATCCTTAACTTTATTTGCTACTGTAAACAGTAGTGCTTGTTATTATTATTAATCACTTCATTCAAAATTGATTGACAGGCCAGCTGAGTGGCGCGGTGGTTAAGTGCTGGCTTGGGATGCCAGCAGCCTGGGTTTGGATCCCACGTATGAGGGCCAGTGACATTGCCCTCAAAAAAAACACAAAAAAAACAAAATTGATTGAGAATCATTGACTCTTAACCTGAACTCAGCTACTGTGTTTTAGAAATTCTGGTCTTATTCAAACTAGCTAGTCCTCCATTGTGATAAACTTCAGGCCTCTTAAATTTATGTACAATCAGTTTAGATATCATATAAAGTTGTTCATTGTTTATAAATATTACAATTTGTTAGTTCCTCCTAAATTGTGCATTTTACTTAAAATATCACGAATTTTAACACTGAGTATCATTTTACAAGACTGAGATTCCTAATGTGAAAGCATATAATAGCAATTTTCCATGAAGTTCATTTTTATTAGAGAATTTCCTTAAATAATTTTAACTAGAATTTGTTTTGTGTCACAACCTCTAATAATGCCTCTAATAATCACTTCATTTTTTCTGCTGTATGTTGTTTAAAACTTAATGCATTACTACCAAGACCTTTATTAGACAATCATCAAGGGAATGAAATCCTTTTCATTGCATTAGTACAGTTCAGCAGGGACATGGAGTTTAAAACTCACCCAGCACAGAAGTTGATTTAGAGAAGTGGGTAGTTGTGTCCCCAAACCAAAGAGTGCTCAGCGTGGTGAGCAAGGCTCTGTCCTCTTCCTGAAACCATCTCACACTCTCAGGACTCAGTGCCCTTCGGGAACTGGTGCCGCCATCATCTTTCTTTAGCAATGAGACATGTGGTACCTAAATTCGAAATTTACTTGAAAATGAAAAGGAGCAAAAATCGATTCATGGGCCTCCATGCACTGAGTCTTCAAATAAAACTAAATGAGGGAAAGAGTAAAGCATAAGCCGCAAAACAAAGAGAAAGAGAGAAAGAAATAGCTGAGTCTATGTGGACTGAGGTAAGAGACCCAGGCGAGCTTTTCCACTGGGGGACAGATGGGGGAACGGATTTATCCAGCCTGGGTTTGGACCTTCCAACGCTTCTTCGCAAGTAATCCGTATTCTGACGTGATCTGTTCACTGTTTGCCCTGGGTTGCGATTTCTGAAGCATGTTTCTCTCTTTTGTGGGTTCTTATTTTTATCCTGGTTTCTTAGAAAATGTACCTCTGACATTATAAGGAAACTGAATGAGAGCCGCTCCTTGTAGAAATGGCCTCTTGACTCTGTTCTCTGTTTTACTTTAATCTCCCTGCTTAATTGATTCTGGTTTCTAAAATCAAGAAACTTGACCTTCTGGCTATTAGCAAGCTGAAAATTTTTCTCTAGTGTCATGCCATCATATCACCTCAGACAGCCCACGGCTATGCATTTTCACTCCACTCGATTCTAATAGCATTTGGATTCAGAAATGAAATTCTCTCCATCTTTCATTGATAATTTTCCCTTAATTATAAAATGAAGTTTGATATAGGTGTAGAATTGCTGTTTCGTTATGTCCTCATATCTTTATAATTGTTCAAGTTTTGCAATGGACCTTCTGCTGGTTAGTTACACTTTCCTTCTCTTGAATATTCTACTTGGTTATCAGTGTTAATGATCTTTATCAACATAAGATGAAGCAATAGTCAGAATTTGTACTCACTTTATAATAACCTTGTTGTCTTTATAACTTGTTGAAAAATACTTAAGGTTACAGGTGAATTTTAAATTTAACCTTCTGTTTTATACATTTAAATTCCATTTCTTTTATGTCAAGTAGATGACATATTAATGTTTGACATTAAAAAAAAAAAAAGCTAAAGCGAGTGTTGAAGGTGTTCAGGAAAGCCCCACGTGACTGCAGACGGAGTTCCTCATCCGCACCCTCCTTCACGTGCTATATTGTGCCTCTCAGAATCTTGGGAAATGATACTATGCATCTAATTCTTGAGTTCATTGATGGTAATAGCACGCTTAACATTGCTTAGACCTCCCATCCCTGGAACTAAAATTTAGAAAGTACCAGGTAAATTTTAGATGGATGGATAGATAGATGGATACTTTTGAATCTTAAAACTCATTAAGTTTCATAAGTCTAAACCTTCAACTCTTCTCTGCTTTCCCCCAAAATATATTGTGCTCATTTGTTATCTGTTTACATGAAGAATGAGTAACAAACAAAGATTAGGAAGCTGGTATGGATTTGTTCTGCACATACTGGCCTCTACTCCTTCTGTGCGGGGAACAGGCAGCCACCTGCCTCCCCATGTAAGAGTCACTTTGGCTCTACTCCATGTCTTAACGCCCAGCCTTGGCCAGTCAGATCCATCCGTTTCTTCAGAATATATTGCTACCATGGCCTCTGCGTGGGAGAAAACGCCCAGTGTGAAGTGACGCTAAGAAGCCAGTTGAGCTTACCACATGCTTTTTCTGTCTCTGATCTCCACCACCAGCAGCTCCCAACTGCCATGGCTTCAGAGAAGAAAAAGTGCCCCCATGCTGTGGTTCTCTGCCAGCTGCCTGGGCCCTGGGCTCGCTCATACACCCGCCACACCAACCTTCGCATGAGGAATGTGTTGGTGTCCCTGTGCCTGGGGTCTTCTTTCCTCCTGTTCCTACTGTCAATATTTGCCCGTGAGAAACCCCTATGCCTTTTGGACCCGGTCACATCACTCACTTTGCACTTATGAGTTTTGTCTCCTGTATTTGTGTGTCCACACTCCATTCCTAGAGGGGGTACCATTCCCTGTAGCTCACAGCTGTCTGTAACCACCTCTTCAATTGCCCCAAATAAATGATGCTGCACTGAAGTGCGACCAATGATGGAAATGTCTGCTTGTCAAAGAGCATTTCTAGTATCAAGTAGATACACTTCCTCTATCAAGTAGTCCCAGTCCAGTGGCAATTGGCTTTGAATCTCACCCTCAGGCCCTCATGTCACCGTCTTAAATTCGTCTTCACAGGTAGCTACACCCTCGCCTGTGACTCACAGCAGCCCAGCTCCAGGTGGAGCTGTTGTTCACCGTCTTAGCTGTAGAGGGCAGTGTCGCTGGCCCTCATCTGTGGGATCCGGACCAGGGCCGATGGTGTCCCAAGCCAGCTCTTAACCAACGCTCCACTCGACCAGCTCAAGCGGCTTGCTTTATAATGAAGAACGACAGTGAGCTTTCTGTGTTTATGTATGCATAGGGAAGTACCTTCCTGAAGTCCTTTAAACCCCGTTAGTTCCTTTCATTAAACAGAACCTTTTCCCCGCACTAAATATTAGTTACTTGTTAATATGAATATAGGGTCACAGTTTAATGTTCAATATCTGCCAACATCACCCTTTAGAGAAGAAAATTTTTTAAAAAGGTAAGTGAGCTTGTTTCACATAATTCCCTAAAAAAGGTGAAAATATTGATGTTTCCCCTGAGGAAGCATTAACAAAATATTTTCATTGAAATTATTGAGATATTTGTAGAGTCACATGCATTGGAAGGAGATAATACAAAGAGGGGGGGCCCTGTCAACCTCCACCCAGATCCCCCCATGGTAATATTTTGTGAAACTCTAGTATGATGTCACAAGCAGGTTATTGATATTCCTACAATCCATTCATCTTCCTCAGATGGCCCCCGTTGGACTTGAACTGGTGTGTGTGTGTGTGTGTGTGTGTGTGTGTGTGTGTGTGTGTGTGTGAAGTTCCACACGTTTTTGTCGCCTATGTAGGCTTGTGTGTTCACCGCTGCGGTCAGGATGCTGAAAAGCTCCATGAACACAGGATCCCTGATGCTGCTGGTCTAACCATGTGACAGCATTTCTAGTGTAGCTATTTTTACACTTTATTTTTGCGGAAGGGTCCTAAGTCCTTCTTTTAGCCCAGTTTCTGTGCAGATAATTTAAATTAATCGTCTCCCCGTTCTCCTGCGACAGCGTCGCCACCTGAGTTATGGGCCCCCGGGACGCGCCGCCTCCTGCTCTCCCGTGGTTCTGATGCATTGCGCGCTGTCACATCATCAAAGCAAATTGCCTGTTCCGTGAGTGCTGTGTGAGGATAACGCGTCACTGAACCGCGCGGGGCTGCTGCATCTCCCAGGACGGACAAGGTCAGGGAGCTCCAGCACCATGGCCAGCGGCGCGCCGGCCTGGCCCAGGGGTTTGCTTGGGGATCAACCACCTGAGATGGGGCCGGGCGGACGGCCTGCGTGGGCTCCGGGTGGATTCCTCTGGTAAACTAACAACGAGGCGATTGCACGCCTACGACAATGACATCTGCATGACATGTGAAGAGCTGTCTGTCCATCTGCATGACATGTGAGGAGCTGTCTGTCCATCTGCGTGACATGTGAGGAGGCGTCTGTCCATCTGCGTGACATGTGAGGAGGTCTGTCCACGGGCTGCTGTGAAGCGTGTGGATTTCTTACTGGTTCACGGCAAACCGTCTCCCAGAGGAAGCCCGTAACAGGACAGCAGACGGGCCAGGGCGGCCCCTGCCTTCCTCTGCCTTTGCGCCCTCCGCCGTGTCGGAGACATTGCTGAGCCCCAGGGAGGCACTCCATGGATGCTTGGCTAGCGGATTTGTAAGCACCAGGCATCCACGCGTCTTCTCAGCGCGCCTGCCCAGGATCCTCGCGAGCTGGGCGGGAAGGCCCAGGGCCAGGCGCCGGCTGGCTCTCCGTTCCGGTTGTTGTCTGCATCCGCCCCCACCCCCGCCCTGCCCTGCTTTCTTTCTTTAAGTAGAGCTTTTTGGCCAGGAGCTGTTTTCGTAAAGGATTTCATTCCCAGCTCATGTGGGATTAAATTTTTAAGTTTGGCTTCAGGACAGAAGAGCATAATTCAGGAAGGCTGTGCCGTACTGCAGAAAGCACAGCGCTAGAGCAAGGGCTGTTTCTGACATTTCCCCCAGTTACCACCCAATTAGCTTCTTTAAAACCTACTGTATTTATTTCCCAAGTCCTTGGCTCACAGCCGTCTTATTTCAATGTCACCAGTGAAGGAGAGCATGGCAACATTTTGTCCAACAGTGCGATCTCAAAATGAATCCTCTGAGGATATATTAGAAGCAATGGAAGTTCTATGTGCTAGAAAAATAGGTCATTTCCTGATATTCCCATAGGACACATATCTGTTTCCAATTATGCACCATGCAGTGCATAAATGTGCATTTTTGGCCACTTCTAAACACAACCAAACCAAATTTCTTACAGTTCATAAGTGGGCATATGTTCCCCACCTCCAGTGTGGGGACATAGAAATGGGGCCAACAGGATTTTCATGTGCCAGGTCTGCTTGCTCAGCAGCAGTTATATCAGTGCTGTGTTGATAACAGCTAAGGGTCAGGGATCAATTAGTAATGTCTGCCAGGGGCCCAGTGAGCAGCCTGCGAGATGTGTGCGTAGTGGAGGGCAAAAATGTAGTCTGAGGGCTGTGTCCAATAAAGACATTGCACCTCATGAAATGTGGGGCCATGGGTAAGTCGTTTAATAAAAATACATAGTCAGAGTATTTTGAAATCACATTATCAATGACATCATGTACAAAGCTAATTGCATATGTATTACAAAAAAAAATCAGTAAATATTTGGAAACAAAAGGAACAAGCAAACAAACTACAAGCAAGTAAAAACTGTAATCTCATCCACCCAGAGGCAACAATTTATGGATATTCTTCTATGTTCCTGTATGTGTGTATATCAGTTTATAGTTCACCATAAGTAATACTTTAATATCCTTTTTGTCTCTACTTGCATGCTGTGAACAAATTTTTCACATCAAGGATAGTTTTCAAAGTTATTTTAATATTGGCATTGCAGACAATTATATAAATATACTATAACTTATTAAACCAAATACCTATATTTATACATTGAATTAAGGTCTAAGTTTTGTGTATTTAAATTACATTCACAGTAAATATTTATTAAATAAAATGTTTCTAATTTCCTTAGTTAAGTCCCAAAAGTTGGTATGTGGATCGAATGGCATATAGATTTAATGGGTTTTCTCGATATTAAAAGGAGTTGTAGTCAATTACACTACAGAAAGTCGATGCAGACCTAAGCACCTTCAAACAGATGTATCCGATTATAAGAAGGTTGAGTCAGTTCTGCTAAAATGCTTGTTCTGAAGATGTAAATTTCTTCTAATACTATTGATATATTAATGGACAATTTGGGCAAAACACAAATTTCTCATTTGCTTTAGTGCTGCTTTGTCTTTGAGAAACACCAGGTGGATACACAAAATGGTGCCAGTTGAACCAATCCCTGCAGGAAGACACATAATGTAAGCACACACACAGCTCCCACATCTACCAGCTGCTTCCATTAGCACATGTATTATGGGCCTCTCATCCATGTCTGGTGTGATGACCTACCATCTGATTTCAGATCACCCTTTTCCCATCATTTCATGGTTCCTCACAAGCTGAGACCCTTCCAACATCCATTTGCACAGGCAAACTTCAGGTCTATTTGAAGGTGAAGTATATATTTACTTTTTGTAATTATATTTCCTAACCATTTAACATGCATAAAAACATGCTAACATTTTTATTAGTGTTTCTTTTTCTGTGTGTATATCACTGACAGAGTTTTTCAGTATTGTATCCCAACTCCATTTCTCCCATAAGCTCTTTATTTTTTATGACTTGTCATGTGGTGATTTTTAATAATACACATGGCATATTATAATAGAGCTTGTGTGTGTGTGTGTGTGTGTGTGTGTGTGTGTGTGAGAGAGAGAGAGAGAGAGAGAGAGAGAGAGAGAGAGAGAAAACTTTCTGAAAGTTTTCCTAATTCCAAACTTGCATCATTCAAGACTAACCCTGATAAAGAATGGTAGTTATTACTTTTTACTCATTAAAAAGCCAAACCTATATGGCAATTACATTAAGCCGTTTTATAATTCATTCAGCCCGGAAGCTCTGAAGTTCTATGATCCTTAACACGTTTTAATGGGTGAGTTTTGCATTATCTTCCACAATATGTTCATGAAGTATGATTTTATTCAAAATGATTTTATTTTCAAATTTACAAAATTCAAATTATCATAAAATGTGTACCATGCATTAAACTAGGCAGTAATGTTTCCTTTCTTCCCTCTTTATTTTTAATTTTTTTCCCTTTTTAAAAAATTTTATAGAAAAAAAATTGTGCTAGCTAGGATAAACAATTTAATATTTGGTTATTTTGTTACTTGTGTTTCTTTTATTGTGAATTGCCTAAGCCATAAATAACCTTTTTTCCCCACATTGAATAGACATTTATATAGATATTTGTTTTTTATTGATTTTCATGAGCTTTTATATCCATACTGTATACCAACTCTCAGTTGGTTAGATAACTAGTTATTTTTAAAAGAGCAAGTAAATATTCCCCCAGCTTTTTCTAATAATACCATTTATAATGTTTTATATACACAATAATAAACACTTACTGAACTCCTAGCAGAATAAACCCTAAAAGCCCATGCCAAGAGACATACTTAAGCTACTGAAAACTAAAGGTTAGAAAAAAGAATCTTGAAAGCACCCAGACAAAACCTTTAGGGGGGAAAAAACCACAATAGAAATGACAACAACCTTCTTATTAGAAACCACAGGAGCCAGAAAGAAGTGACACAATAATTGAGAGTATTGAAACTAAAGGACTTTCACCCAGGAATCATATACCCAGTGAAAATATCCTTCATAACTGATGGGGAAATTAAGATATTCTTAAGTGAAAGAAAATGCTTTATCACCAGTAAAACTACCATAAAATAATGGCTAAAAGAAGTTCTTATCCAAACAAAATGGGAATGATAAAATGCTAAAAGAGAAAAAGAATACAATATGCAAAATTATTGTATGTATAATAAGATTATTTTCTCCTCTGAGTTTTCTAATTGTTTAGTGGTTGAAGAGTCATAACTTTGTCTGATGTAGTTTTAAGTGTATATAGAGAAAATATTTGCAACAAATATTTATAAACGTAAGAAAATAGAGGGGCATAAAATAGGTGAGGTTTCTGTACTTCACTCAAACTGGTAAAATTATAACAATAGAAGACTGTGTTAGGTTATGTATGAATAATTTAATAACCAGGGATCCATTAAAATTTCTGTAGGGAAAAAACAACAACGCTGTAGATAAATCAAAATGGAAATCAATTTTTTTTCAATTAACCAGTAGGACTGCATGAATTAAAGTTGAGAAAGAAAACACACACACAAAGAATAGGCAACAACAACACAACCAAAATGGCAGACATAGCTCTAACATATCAATAATTACGATAAATGTAAATGGTCTAAATATACCAATTAAAAGACAGAGGATAGCAGAGTAGATTTAAAATATGACCTAACTAACTGTGCATTCCTTGTATAAATGCACTTCAAATATAACATGAGTAGATTGAAAAATGAAAGGATGGAATAGGATATACCATGCAAAGATTAATGAAAGGAAAGCGGAAGTGGTTAAATTAATATCAGACAAATAGATTTCAGAGCAAAGAAAATTATCAGACAGAAAGGAACATTATATAATGATATGTGTCATTCTACAAAAAAGACAGCAACCCAACATTTGTAGACACAAAACAACAGAGCTGCAAAAAGATAACACTACAACCAATAGAGCTTGAAGAGTAGATAAATCCATGATTATAATTGGAGATTTCAACTTTTCTTTCTCAATTGAAAAAAAACAAAGAACTAGACAGAAAATCTAGACAACTAGACAGAAAAGGGTATAATGAACTCAGCAAAAACCATCAACCAACAGGATCTAAATAACTTTTATGAAAAACTCACCTCAACAGCACACTACACATGCATTCAAGTGTCCACAGAACATATATTATAAACCATATCGTGGTCCATATAATAAACCTCAATAAGTGTGAAAGAATTGAACGCATAGAGTTCCCTGACAAAAATGAAATCAAAGTAGAAATCCATAACAGAAAAGTAAAAGGAAAGCCTCCAGACATGTGGGAACTAAACACCACATTTCTGAGTAACCCATAGGTCAAAGAGAAAGTTGCAAAAACATTTTTCAAATGCACTGAATTGAACAGAAATTAAAACTATGCCTAGCAAAATTTGTGGGAACTGCTCTAAATGCATATGTTAGTAACAGAAGAAATGTCTCACATTAATAGTCTAAGCGCCTACCTCAGTGTGCATTTTTATTTTAGATTAACAAACTGAATAATCAGTTTTGTATCAGGTGTTCTGTTTACCACTGAAAAGTTAGCATGTGGCTATGAGCAAATTGCTAGAATAGCATTCAGACAGATCTATGCAAAAGGTAATTAAAAGCAGAAACTCTGGTATATATTGTGCTAGGACAGCAAATGACATCCAGCCCAGGTACTGGTGTTTACTCCTTTACTGAGACCAGCTCTAGAGCTTGGACACAAATTCAAATCCCTTAAAAGCAAGTCAGTGACTTGGATGGGGGAGTGAAGTGTGGGACTTTGAAAAGTGGGGTACGAGAGAAAAACCCATTAACTGAAGTGCAAGCCTCTTCTCATGCCATTAAAATTCTTTCTTGACCTCTCAAATTTTTCTGCTAGCCACTCAGTGCAGCTTTGAGGTCCCAATTTGATTCTATCAGCAAGCAGTCTGAGCTCTCATCATCAGAAGTCTACACCAAGCTGCTGCAATATGTAATTATGGAAACAAAACCACAGGACAATAATCACACACAGGAACAGTTAGCTGACCCAATAGCAGGACATGAAGCTCCATGGTGAAGTAGCACCATTTCCAGCAGCAGGTTAGGGAGCTTCATTTACAAAGTGAATGTGCAGTATTGGGTCACATCTCGATTTCAGACCAGTGTTTCAGGTTAAAAGGCCCATTGCACAGTGATTCATCTGTCTGCTTACCTTCACAGCACAAAACCAGCAGGTTTATGCAATCATGTTTGTATGTGGGATCTTCTTATTAATTGAATAACTTGTCAAAAGAAAGAACCATTTATAACAATGGAAAAATGACCAACATTGCTATGATTGGTTGTTTTCTTTCATTACTCATGAGTCGTAGGTAAATTGAAGTAGATTTCACAAACTAGTGAGGTTTTTCTCATTGAGTCTTTGTACCCTCTAAGGGAGATTATATCTAATCATACAGAATATAGAAATGTATGTTCTCTATATCATTTCAAATCTTTCACACCATAAAGTCATGACAAATAGGACTAGGCCACTAAGAATAGCATATTATCCTTCACTCAGCCTTGCTTATTCTCATGTCCAAGAGCAAATTAATATGGCAAAATAATTCAAGCAGTTCTGTCTTAGAATAATTTTATGGAAATTACTCATTACATTTGTTAGAGTAAAATTAATATATCTCTTCTCACAACACACACTTCATATACCTGAACATTCACAATCCCCATTGACTTATTTTTTAATGTGAAAAACAAGCAAAAACTAACCTTGCCACCTATGTATATATCATATGTGCTTTCTGGAGTGTGTGTGTGTGTGTGTGTGTGTGTGTGTGTGTGTGTGTGTGTGTGTGTGTGTGTTGAAGTTCTCCCTAAGATCACTGAGCATCCTTATAACCAGTGTTTGGAACTCTGCATCTGGTAGATTGCTTATCTCCATTTTATTTAGCTCTTTCTCTGGAGTTTTGTTCTGTTCTTTCATTTGGGACATGTTTCTTTGTTTCCTCATTTTGGCTGCTTCCCTATGTTTATTTCTATGTATTAGGTAGGGCTGCTATGCCTCCAGATCTTAGTAGAGTGGCCTTATGTATTAGGTGTCCTGTGGGGCTCAGGGGCACAATCTCCCTGGTCACCAGAGCAGGTGCTCCAGGTGTGTCCCTTGTGTGGGTTGTATGTGCCCTCCTATTGTAGTTGAGACTTGATTGCTGTTTGCCTGTCAATAGGAGGGATCGACCCTCAGGCTGATTGGCTGTGAGGACTGGCCATGACTACAGTGGAGGGGCTGTGGTGCAGGAGCTGACCCTATGGAGCAGGGTTTGCTTTAGTGGGGGCTCTGCCCAGCCTGCCCTTTGGATGTGTCATCTGTGAAAGTGGTCGGGCGGCACTGTGGTGTGGTCTGAAGCTGGCCTCTGCGTGTGCTGGTTCTGGGGCCTCTTGGGAGGGACTCTGACACAGGCCAGTTTCAGCCATTGCCTGTGCCCAGCCTGGGGGCACTTGGTGTGAGCTACAAAGTGATCTGCAGATGGTTGGCACTAGTGCTGGGCTTGGAGGACCCTGAGAGAGGCCAAGCTGCAAACTGAGGCCAACTGCCCCTAGTGCCAGGCCTGGGGCTGCTCAGCAGAGTACAGGGCACACCAAGGCCAGATGCTGCTTTTCTGGGGTTTGTGAACCTACAGAGCTTGTAAGTGTCAGTGCCAGACCTGGAAACACATTCTTCTGGGACTGTATTTTATACATGTTCCATTTTATCATCCATCACTCATTTACTTCTGCAGTAAACTCATCAGTGTTTCACAAATGTTTCTGAAAACCTACTACACTAGGTTAAGCACTGTGATGTAGAAATACGGTCACATGGTTATTTTGAAGAAGCATCTTCATTGTTTAGATGGTGAATTGGGATTCAGAGTCACTGAGAGTTTTAAATGTGATCATAGAGATTATTAGTGGTAGTTGGGATTCATTAAGCTCTATCTGGCCTCTTTTAGTCTGAATAAAACCTACGCCTGAACTTCAAGGAAATTATATGATGGTTTGAAGAGATAAACAATTGTTAGTGATGTCTACAAGATATTTCAGTAAGTGATATATGTTATATGAATGACGTGACTTAGGGTGAAGATGAGGGCACATGCCTTCAGCTAGAAGGGTCAAAGGCACAATCAGAGAGGAAGCAGAATTTGGGTGGGAAATATAGAATGTTTGGGATTTCCACAAGTGGACATTTCAGCTAAAGACACAGCAAAAGAAAGGGCGCAAGCAAGAAGCTATACAGAATCCCTGTGATGACTGGGGAGTTTGGTTACCCCATGTGGCAGTGGAGAAGGAAAAAGACTGCTTCTGGTCTGAGTAAAAGCCTAATAGAAAAGTGAGATGAAGGCCAGTGGTGACCATGAGACCATGGGCAAGAGTGGCCTCAGCATCAAGGATGAAGGAGCTACAGATGTCTTCAGGTGTTTCCAGGAACTCGAGTATCTATGTAGTAAGCGCTTTGTTTGTCTAGGTAGACCTACTTTTCTCCATCTTCCCAGGGTCTCTTCAGATGTCCACCCTACATCCTGAGATTTCACTATGTTTTCCCAGCTGTGAGCACAGTGGAAAAAACGCAAGGAAAGGACGTCTCGTGAATCCCCTTCCCGTCTAGAGAACGAAGGGAGGCTTCTGACAGACTCCATCTCTCAGAGAAATTATGTAGTCGCAGGTATATTCCTTCCCTTTGGGAAGGGAAACCTGAATACGTTCCTCAAGTCCAATCAAAAATCGAGATCTTTTTCTGATTAATGCTTTGCTTCAAAAATGCAAATGGGGCATTCTTAAGTTTTGGACGTGGGCTTCTTATGGCCTCCGTTTCCTCCTTTTGTTGTTGTCCTCTTACAAAACCATCATTACCAGGATACAAGCTCCATGCAGGTACTTACCTGCCTCATTTATTGCGGTAGCTCCAGGGCCAACAATGTGCCTTGCACACAAGGCCAGATAACAATCAAGATGGCTGTTTTCAGACCAGTCTGTATTGTATTTTGTGCTCTTTTGTGAAGGTCTAAATCTGATCGTGTAATCCATTGTTTAGAAAAATGATGCACAAGGCCGGCCGAGTGGCGC
Organism: Aselliscus stoliczkanus; assembly: GCA_033961575.1. Taxonomy (NCBI): domain Eukaryota; kingdom Metazoa; phylum Chordata; class Mammalia; order Chiroptera; family Hipposideridae; genus Aselliscus; species Aselliscus stoliczkanus. Next base: position 67,745,551 of record CM066735.1, read on the forward strand.
GGTGGTTAAACGCTGGCTTGGGACGCCAGCGGCCCCGGTTCGGGTCCCACATATGAGGGCCAGTGACACTGCCCTCAAAAAAAAAAAAAAGAAAAATGGTGCATAAATTGAATTGGGTAATCCCAATGGTTTTCCCAAGATTAAGTAACAAAAAAAAACCCAACCCTATAATTGTGTTCAATTAGAGGTGCTGTAATATAATAACAGCATATTAACATGATTGTTTAGATTATGATATCAGTGGTGCTGAAAGTTAGTTAAGTGAGAAGCAAAACATGGTATTTGATGGCTGTACGGGTCCTTTGTTGTTTCAAACACACTCGGACACCCGAAAGCCATTTAGATTTTATGACAAGATGCAATAAGTAGCCACCTGTGAAACTTAAAATATCTTTTTTTTTCCCAAATTAAATTTCTTTTTAGCAAGCTTCATTATGAATATTTCCTTCATTGTCGTAGCACACTAACCATGGGTATCATATGTCAGGTGTGATGAAGAGAATATGGTTAGGATGGAGTTTTACAAGGGAGCCTGAATCCCAAAGACAGGATTTATGACAATTAATTCAGAAACAGACGGACAAGCCCGAGTCATTTACATCTGAACTGGGGTTAGAGATGAGTAGGAGAGAGTAGTACAATTAAAACATCAATCAGAATTAGCCTAATTGCATCTATAATCATCAGCAATAAGTCATTACTATTGGGTTGAAAAATTCCAGGTAAAACTGATGTTTTGTCAAATTAATAAATCATTACTTTAGTTTCCTTAATTCAGAGTATTCTTAGGATTAACACTGGTTACAGATCTAATGGTCTCAGAGGGTTTATAGTAAAATGCCAGCAGTGGAAACCACAATTCCTCTTTCCTTCCCGGAAGCCTCGTCTGTTTCTGATTTAGTTTTCATGAGGGCCACTTCTATAAAAAGATGGGCAAACAGGAGATTCTTTTCTTTCTACTTACTTTCTGAAAAGGTCTCTTTCCCCCTCTTTCCTCTCCCCCCATTCCTTTGGGGACCTTCTCAGTCTTCCCCACTGACTTACCTGTCCATTGCTTTTAGCACCAAGAATGTCTGAGGAGCGATCTGATGCTGTTCTCATCAACAGTGAACTTGCTTTTCTCATCTCAAGATACTTTGGGGAGTTTATTTTTGGTGACCTGAAATTTCAAAGTAATATGTCTGTGTTCTTTTTAATTCATTTTGCTGGATACTCTGGTTTCAAACCAGAAAATATATGTTTTCATCTCCGCAAAATTATCTTCTATTATTCTTTTAGCATTTTCTTTTATTTTATCTTTTCTTCTCTCTCTGAGATTCTGAACCTTCTGAGTTTCTTTTTTTTTTATTTTTTGCTTTCTTTCTGGTTTATGATAACTATTCAATTTTATTTAGAAGTCCCATTGTTAATTTTGACAATTATGTCTTTATTCTCTAAAAGACCTTTCTTGGTTTTAAATGATCATAGACTACTATTCTTCTATTTAACATTATGATGGTTTTTTTAATCTTTCTATGTAGATTATAACTTCTAACATTATTTCTTTTCTATAAATTAGGTCTGTTTCTTTTGGAACAAGCTTGTCTGTTTATTTTTCTTGTTGTCACTCTTTGAAGTTGCAGCTTTTGGTGTTCTCTGGTTGTCACTTCATACTTCGAAAGGACAGTGACACTGATAATATATACCCCAAATGCTAAGTAAGGTGGATAAGAGCCGGCATCCTCATGAAAAGCTTAGCTTTGCCTCTAGAGTTATTGGTTTGTCTGGAAAGTCATGATGTATTTTTTCCATGTTTTTCATTACAAAAATGTGTCATGACTTTTCTGACAACCCAATAATCTAGTTCTTTCAGAGAACTCATTTGCATTTGGGGTATTGCTTCTTTCACAGTCATATCTTTGCTTTATACACTCTGTGCTGCTTTGGGAGAGAATTTCTATGAGCTGTGGAATTAGTCCATGTAGGGCCCTTCAATTAATTTGTGCCCCGCTGTCTTCTCAAAACTTTCAGACCCTGCTTATTCTGAAGTCAGAGGCTGGCCAAGGCTCTGCTGGGCAGACTGTCCTTCTAATAACAGGAATTTTCTACCTGTTCCATCTGTTTTCAGCACCTAGAAATTAGTTGAAAGCATTTTGTACACTTTCTTTTCTTTTGCATGCCTACATATATGTCTATTATTAGTTTTCTTTTATTGGGCTCTTAGTAGTGAGATAAATACGTATGTCTATTTTACTGTATTGAATTAAAAGTTGGGAGTACAATTTTTTAAATAAATGCAATACAACTGTCTACAAATCTAAGAATTTTCATCTAATGTCTCTACATATTTACTTGAAAATTTTGATATTCTTATATTTTCTAAATAGAGTATTCTTTTGACAATTTTACATGTGTAGGGTCAAGAACAATTTATATAAATGACTACATGCCTAGAGTGGATCTGTCTGAACTGACTGCACATTTTGTGCAAAATTGCTTTTACTCCTTCTAACGGTTGGCTCGTTAGTGCTAGGCCAACTCTCTCATCCCTGGAAAGGAGCATATACTGGCTCTCTCACAGTTTCCAGGTTTCAGCATGAGACATGGGGTCCTGTGTGTAGGGGCTCATCATGTGAAAATCAGACTCTCAGAGTGGCCGGGACCTCGGCTGAGGCTTGGCCTCCTCCTTCTGCAGGTGCAGGGCACTGTTCCTGTGGCCACCCTTTCCTTTCTAGCTAGTGGCTGGGATGCTCCTGGCATCTACAGGCTACCCAGCATTCCTTGTCCTGTGCCCCTAGTCCCTCTCACAACATGGGAAGTCACTTTGTCTTCAAAGGCCAACACAGCAGCATCTCTCTGGCTTTAAATCTCTCTGACTCTTGTCCTTGAGCTCTAAAGAGTTCATAAGATTAAGTCAGACCACCCTGACCTAATTATGTGATTAATAAGAATGAGTAAGGTAAGATCCCTTTTCACTGATTTAAAGTCAATGGATTAGGGACCTTAATTAGATCTGTAAATCCCTTGGCCAAATGAAATAATGTAATCAAGGGAGTAATATCACATCATATTCACAGTTCCTTCTCTTTTTCGAGAGGATTACACAGGACACGTACCATATGCCAGGGCCCAGAAACCGTGGGAGCCATCTTAGAATTCTGCATACCACACCAATACACAAGTCTACGCAACCCAAACCGAGAGAAAAGTAAAATAAAACAGAGTCCCAGGAGATGCAGGTGTTGGGGTTATTATAGACAGATTTTTAAATAGCAGTCTTTTATATATTCAAAAAATTAGACAGCACTGATGATTTTCATTTGAGAACTGGAAATAGAATTTCCAAACTTAGCAAATGAAAATACAGAATTCCAAGTTAAATTTCAGTTTCAGATAAATAGCAAATGCTGGGTTTTTTGTTTTTTTTTTAGAGGGCAGTGTCACTGGTCCTCATATATGGGATCCGAACCAGGGCCGCTGGTGTCCCAAGTCAGCTTGTAACCACCACACCACTCGGCTGGCCCGCAAATGCCTTTTTAGTATGAGTATGTCACATGAAATATTTCGGACATACTCATACTAAGAATTATTTGTTGTTTATCAGAAATCTGGGTTTCATTGAGCCCTCTTTGTTTTGTTTGGCAACACCGACTGTAAACTGTAAAATCAACACATTTTGTGAAAGGTGAAACAAAATATATAATTAAGAACTCAAGAGATACAAAGGACAACAGATTAGATATAATTGACAACAGGATTAGTGAATAGGTAAGTGGGTAAAAAGACACATACTAAAGCATTAAGAGGAAAAAAGAGATGGAAAATTAAGAAAAAAGCATAAGAAACATGGAGCCTGTGAATTAACATTTATAACATTCATTATTGTGCAGAACAGAGAGAGGGTAATTACCTAGGTAATGCTTCCTAGATGCCAGGTCCTGTGCTACGTGCTTTATGCTATATGAGCTGTTTATCCTTATGACAGCCCTATGACATCATTATGGCTGTTTTATAAGTGAGATACGGAGAGATTAAACTGATTCCACAAAGCCACTCAGGTAGTAATTGGCAGAGCCAGAATTTACTTCAGGCTCTTTACCACGACACCAGATGTTCTACCTAAATCATGAGAAAACCAGAGTTAGAAAATTGATATTTGGTCACTGTTTTGCTTTTACACATATGAATTGTACAAAATGAATCTCGATCATTACTGTAAAAATAAAAGCAAATAATTTTAATAAAAATGATTAGTGTTGAGGTACTCAGGTGAGTAAGGCACAAGGAAGAGGGGAATCTGGTGAGTAAGAGAGATCTGTGAATGTTGTCCTATAGGAGGTGACGCATGAGCTGGGCTTCAAAGCGAGTTAGGCCAGAGGTTCTGGAAGCTGCCCAGGCCTTAGAATCACCTGGAACTGACCCCCGGGCCCCACGCTCAGAGGCTCTGATGCTGAGGTCTGGGCCAGAGACACAGCGTTTGCATTTTAATGAGTGCCAATGTGATGGTGACAACATGGGACCTCAGTACAACCTGGGAGTTAGGTGCAGAAGAGGACCGCTTGCCTAAACACTGTTAGTACTGAGCACGGCAGAGAGCAGAGAAAGCAGAGGTCGGGGTGCAGAGGGCCTTACGGCCACGATAGTGGCGTGGATCTAGAGCAGAAAGTAAAATGAGCCGGAGTGTAAGAGGATTCCAGGGAGACCACCACACTCGACGGGCGTGTAATGATCACAGCGATGGTAAGGCTTCATGAGAAGAAAATAAACATTTTGGAGGGAGGGTCAGAAGAAACTGAAAAGCTTATATCCCCCAAGACTCTTGGGTGTACACATACTCGTGCTTCACAATGGTTTGGCCTTGCCTCTTTCCTCCCTGAAATACACACCCAGTTACGGTGGATGGCGCTCTATCCACTGATGGTGTTTATTTGGATCAAATCAAACGAGGACCATCCTTCCAAAAGCCTGGAAAGGGCTCGTGCTGCCCTTCTAAGCCTGGAAACACACTTTTGTCAGGAAGGCAGTCACCCTGCATGAGGTTTGAACACTGGATGGTGACACGGGGCACAAACGGAAGCCTCCCGTGTCTCAGGTAGGAACGTAAGTGTCACTCCTCCCCACCATCCTGTGCGCATACTATGCAAACTGAGTTTTACGCTCTTGCCTCTGACACTGTGGGTCGTGTAACAAGGTTAGTACAGGTGCCTGCTCCTTCCTGTTCCCTTGAATCCTTACACATTTCTTATTGGGAGAACTTCGAGCAGACATTTTCTCTGTGCCTTATACCCTTGATGTTTCAGAACTGCGTTACGTTTAGCTACCTCTTCAGACACACAAATGACTTGTATAAGGGCTGCATGTGTGCATGTGTTTGTATGTGTATTCAATTGTGGAATTAACTACTGGGTTAGTTCAGTAAAACAATTTCATTGAACACAGAGATAATCCCAAACCAGTGTAATCCGGCTTCTGACATTCTATCCCCTGTATTTACATCTGCAAAAGGCCACATTACAGTCTTTGGACTCTTCCAACATTCGCTTGCTAGAAGGGCAGGTTCTGTAGAACATTCGATCATACACTATTCATCATTCATAAACCAGGCACGACTCGAGCCCTGTGAAGAACTGAGATTTAAGGCAAACCTTTGTTTAACATTTTGTGTGTCAGCATTTCTCCAACTTGACTTGCCAAATGGATTTCACAGCAGATGACTCTGGAACGTGAACAAGTGTTTGCCCTTCTATCTCAGCCATGGAGTGTTGAGCTAAAGACTGCAAGGCTTGGACTACATGGAGGCTTCGGTGCCTTATGCTGCAGCTGCCAAGACCAGGAGCTTCACAATATTCCCATGTTTATTCCTGTGGAATACTAAGCACCCTGCAGCCAGCTGACAAGTCTGCACCGCACCTACACCACTAACCCTTTGGAAAGTCCAGCCACATGCAAGTAGCTGTTCATGGATGCGAGAATATGCTGATGCTAAAAAGATGTCACATGTGCTATTTAAAAAGAACTATCCTGGAAACAACTTTTTATGAAAAAAACTTCTTTCAGTTAACATTTGGGGCAGAAACATAAGATTTGTCTGTGGGGTGATGAGAACCCTGGGAGAACATATTCCACTTCTTGTGGATGCCCCACAGGTGTAAATTACACCAGCTGCTTTACATGTGTTATTGCATTTAAGTCTCGTAATGATGCACTGAAGTGACGGCTGGTACCATCTCCATCTCTGCCTTCACTCTGATCCATCCACTCATGCGTATGCACATGGCTCTTCAATATATGGGGGTGGGGTGGCATTGCTTGCCCATAGTTTATTCTACCCTAAAAGTAAAGTTTCACAATGCGTATCATTTCTCACATCTACCAACAGGTGTTTTTATCTTTAAACCAGTTTATCATTAATTCTTCCTTTGGCTCCCACAATAGGCATCTCATTGTCCTCTCTGCTTCCAAATTGCCTCCCAACATATTCTCCATATTTACGCTCCCGATGATAAAACTCCAATGGTTTTTATCAAACATAGAAACAGAGTGACATTCAAACTCCTTATAACCTATAAGGCCCTGTAAGATATCTCAGGTTGCTAGATAAAGCAAAAAAATGCACATATGTATGTATAGTATATATACTATATAGAGTAATACCTTAGTTTGTGAACATAATTCGGTCTGGAAACAAACTACTTGTATTGGCTCGTTTACCAAGTTAAAATGTATTAGAAATGTTTGCTTGTCTTGCAGAACACTCACAAACCATGTTACTGACATTCCAAGGTTTTACTGTATTATATATATATATATATATATACATATATATTTGATTTGCACTATTTGCAGTACTTGTGGTCTATAAAATTGACAACAACACTGAATTAGAGAATTTGGGACTATTGCTCCTGGGGAAAATAGAGGGTTAGGTTCCTGAAAGCCTCTGGTTGGAACATTTTTATCATCCAATTAGTGCATAATCTTGTGTTATGTGTTTTTCTCTCTAAAGACATTATGTGTATGTATATATATATATAATGTTATATATTATATATATAATTGATTCATTAATATTTGAAGTCACAACCAATAGCACTATAACCCATGCCTGAGCAAAGCTTATCTGGCACACGTGTTTCTCCTTAAGGCACATCACACAGCCTTCTCACACTCTCTTGGGAATATTTTCTTGCCATTCTGTCTAATTTTCCCATTTCTGAAATAATTTAAATAACATAAAATTGCAATATAAACTTGATAAACTTGGTTAATGAGAAAACTCATGAAAGGAGTAAAATTAAAAAGTCATGAAGGCATTTTTTTCTATTTTTCCACTTCTAATAGTAAACACTTATATTTGTATTATAGGTTTTTTTTCTATCTGAAATCGAAAGATCTTTTGGAGAAGAGAAAGAAAACATCTGCCTTCTCGAATTGCATGAGTCTCTATCTCAACCAGGTGTTTAGTTTAGTCAGGGTAAAACCTTATCAAAATCTACTAAAACTGAGAGCAAGGAGGCAGTTTCGGGAGAATGCGCCTGCCATCCCTGCTTGGCCCCAGCCTCTCGTTGGAAGTTAGTTGACTTCGAGGCACAGGACATGCTCATGAAGCCCGTGCCACCCTGATGCTCAGGCTCTTGGACCTAAGGGTCTGCCTTCAGCTCCTTATGTCACGTACTCAGAAACCAGAGTCCGGCCTCTGGTGGGATGTGCTTCCTGAAGGAGGCCTGGCGTCCATCTGTTTATTCTGGCGTGAGTTCCACTTATGAAGTTTGAAGAATGGGTAGCAACTAGTTTTTAGTTTGTTTTCCAACTGTTCAAGATAAAAAGAGGCTTGACTTTCTGCTTGTCTCTCAGCCATAACCATTATTACCATTTGTGAAAAAGCTCTCGGTGGTAAGTGTGTCTCAGAAATTGTTGGTGTAGGTTGAGTCTTAGTCATGTTGGACTGTTCTGACAAAAATACCATAAAATGAGTTTCTTTCTGACTGCTCCGGGGACCAAGAAGTCCTCAATATGGGCTGTAGTAGAGCTGGTGCCTGGTAAGGGCACCCTCCCTGTTTTGTAGACAGCTACTGTCTCTTTGTGCCCTCACAAGGCAAGGAGTCAAGAGTAGAAGCAATATCTTTTGTGTCTCTCCTATAAGGATGCTAACCCCACTCATGAGAGCGTCACCCTCTTGACTGAATTGGTTCCCGAAGGCCTTCCTTCTTAACACCATTATATTGGCAGTAGCATTTTAACATGAATTTTAGGGGGATGAGATCATTTAGTCCACAACAGGTTATCAGCATAAGATGAGAGTTTCCAAACCCAGCTAGAAATGACAGCAAAGATCACTGTTGGGGAAAAATGACCAGGCTGTCCAAACCCCACTTGAGGAACCCAATGGAATCAGGGTCAGGAAGAGGTCAGCATCAGCCACCAATAGGAAGTGACAGTGAACTCCACATGGCAGGGATCTGGAATCCACCTGAGGCCAAAAGTCGGGGCATTCCATGAGAATACAGCTCATGAGAGGAGGCGTCTGATTCTGCCTCATTCCACACACATTTTCAAGTTCAGACATTTTTTAAGGTTCGAGATGCCATTTATATTGAAGCAGTCTAATTAACCATGAAGAGTCAGTGCTCTGAGATCCAGTTCTTAGGCTGGGGTTAGAGTCTCCTTTTGTACCAATCACCCACAACATTAAGGCATCTGGAAGGAATTCCTGTAACAGTCTCTTGGTATCATTAGAGCTTCAAGTCACTAACAGTCTAAAGCCTCAGATTCTTAAAACAAACAAAATGTTCTGATTACTAAGATTTTTCTGTTTTTCTGTTATAAATACTCACAGCAAGGACAATTTCAAGTTACTAAAAGTTAAACTTCCTGAATATTTCACATTGGCAAATCGAGGAGTGAATGATTCTTTGTCCCTAGTCAGGATCTCGGATCTCGGAATCACAAGTTATATCCCACTTGAGAAGAATAGCTTTGACTTATTTAATTTTTAATGAGAATCCATTGCTACTACCCACACTGTGGCTTCAGAGTGTCTTTTCTCTAAATCACTTACAAACCTTTGAACATGAAAGGAAATTTAGCAACATGCTTGTCCTACCACTTCATTTTACAACTGAAACATCCAAAGTTCTAGGAAGAGTAAAACCATAGGGCTAGACAGTGAGACAACCAGGGGACTCTAGCACCGTCTCCCTCTGTACCAGGAACCCTCTCCAAATTCATGCCGGGGGTGGTGGGGTATGTGTGTGTGGTGGGGGGAGGGAGTGACCCTCCATCAGCAGGAAAGCAAAAGTGAGAACCTAAATATGTACCTTTAGAGTCACTGCAGAAATGTGGCAAACTGCTCAAGTCACTGTGGAAAATATAAGGCACCTGTATCTCTCAGATGTTCCAGAACATTTTTGCTTTATGCATGCATACATCCACGTACACTTCCAACCCTTTTTTCATTTATTCATCAGGATTGCTTTTACTCCAACTGTGTGTAAAGCACTGGACAAGGGAGGGAGAAAAGAATGAATAATTAAATGTGATTTTATTCATATTGACTCTGTCCACTCTTTTGTTCTATTTTGTAACTTGTCTAACGTGCTTTTAAAGGTAGACGGGTTATAATTCCTAAGTGAAATAAATATAAAACACACACACACACACACACACACAAACATCTTATAGCATCAGTGTGGCGATTTGTGGGAGCACCTACCTATTATTACCTTACAGCGTTCCTTCCTACTTCTATCAGTATAACTGGCTGGCATTAGCGAGTGCCTAATACCTGCCACGTACTCCATCAGATATTTCATGTGTACTGCCTAATTTAATCCCCTCAACAGCGCCACAAACAAATGTTTTATTAGCCATATTTACAGCTTTAGATCACATTCCTAGTAATTGGTGAAGTGAGGATTCAAACCGAAGCAATTTTCTCTAGAGAGTATATGCTTAATTACACCATCAAACTGTCTAAATTGATAGCTCACATAGAATATATCCCAGAACTTTGGCAGAGAACATTTAGAAGTCTGTGAGTTATTCCATGGCACAGCTATGAGAACACATTTTTTCTAACAAATATTCCTCACTTCTCCTTTGTAGGGTTTCCCAGAGAACTCTGCCCGTTAGTAACATAGGCAGGGTTTTGTTTAATCCACTAATAAACACTGGTGACAGATTCGGAAATCTTGGAGGGAACTTATGCCTTGTTACACACCTTTTTCTCTTAGATGCCGTCCTCTTTTAGAAAATGGCATTGAGGGTTGTGCTCATTCAGGTTCTGCAACATTTGTTAGAGTCCTACTTTGGAAAGGCATTAACAGCTCAAAATATAGTATGATTCAAAATGGCCATTCTCCTGAGCTTGGCAGAAGGCTGCGGCAGGCATAAATGTGGCCTGCTTCCCTGATTTATTCCAAGCTCTGACCCAGCGAAGGCCCATGTGTGTTATGAAGTGGCTGGCCCCAGGAGTGTGACTAAACTCCTGGTAGGCATCTAGCATGGCTCACTGGATACCTCTGGGTTTGAGTTTCAGTAAAATGGTGGAAAGATGTTTATCTCTCATTTTGACTTCACAAGTAAGATTTGGAAAACGCAATTTCATTATGCCTAGTAGACATCGTCTCTGAGGTAAAGTGGATCTATTCTGTTCATCAAAGTATGGAGGATTGACATATATTCTTTAAGCCAAAAATAGACGCATCATTGTGTATCAGGAGACGTGTTCCATCAGTTACCTGTGTTAAGTAGGTGAGTTGTGAAAGATGAATCATCCTCTATAAACACAAGATAAATGTGACTGCATTCGGACTTTCTAAAAGGATCGAATCGTAGGCAACGCGCCCAGGAATCACTTGGCTCCTTGGAAATGGAGCTCACTTTGGAACTGATGGGAGAAATTGTGGATTTTATCTCAGGCAACATAAACCTCAGAAGGACTTGGCTGAGGAGAAGCACACCTTCCCACACCACCAAATGCTCTCTAAATACTTAATTTAATACACTTACTCACAGTATTCACACAATGTGTGAGAAACAGCTTGCTGCCCTTTTACTTACACTGTGTATTTAACATGAACTCCTAAGTGAAACATATCGAAACTCCATCATCTCCCCAGTTACTGGTTAAAGAGTCAGCGTTGAGGAGACTCATGTGGAATTCTTGACCTCATTTTCATTCTTGTGTTTCGTAACTCCTGGCCCTCAGTTCCTCATTTGCATAGAAGTTAGTGTCTGGTAATCAATCAAAGTGTTGTACCTTCTGTAATGAGCACATAATTAGCATCTCCCCTGCATTATTTCTGACCCCCTACAGAGAGCCTAGAGACATTGATCACTTTGACCAGGAAACATATGACTTTGGGAGCACTGTAGGGCAATTGAAAAATGATTATGCATACCGGCACCTAGATTTCCTAGATTTATGGTTTCCGTGTTAGAAAAGGGAAACTTAATTCCCTATTAGTTATTGGAGTGTTCACTGATTTTTCGAAGCTCTTTGAAATTAGAAAGATGTTTAGCTGTTCACTAAATCTTACTTGATTATTTTTTTCCTGGAGGGAAAGTAGTATGGATTTGGAATCCATTAAATAATACTAATTTATTCCTTTATCTGTATGTAGAATTAAATGTCACTTGTAGTTTTCACCCATATTCATCATATTTTAGAGCAATAGTTTCTCAAATCCCTAAGGTCCCTTCCGATAAGCTACCCTCCAAGAGGTACTCATTAACTCCTCCAAAATCAGGGGTATCATTGGGTAGCTGCCTGAAGGGCACCTCTGAAACACCTAATGTTTTTGAGAGATTGATTTAGATGAAGCCTGAAGACTCATACGAAGTATTAATATGGACTAATTATTCCTTTCTTTAAGATGCGGACATTTACCATGAACTTCCCTTGCTCCCTTCATGACTAGAAGTATTTCCATAGGTAGTTAGGCAAGTGAAATCAGAATTTGTTTGTTTACAAGTTTCGTCATCTACCATCCAAAGTGCACTTGGTTGTTTTTTTTTGTCATAGTTTGCTATGAAATTATTAATGTTGTTTTGACTGAATAAAATATGTCGTTTGTACCTGAAATGGAAAAATAAAATACTAGAGGAATGATGAGTTACTGGAAAGATAATTGAAATGAGTAGAGTATCTTAATTTATCACATTAAGACATGTCTTTCTGGACTTTCAATCTCTACTCATATAACTGTAATGACATATCCATCCCTGGCTTTAGAAATTATGATTTCTGTCAAGAGAATGTGGTTTTTATGGGACTCTTGTCTTATGACTGAAGGAAAAGTAAAAACTACATATGTATTTAGAATGAGTGAATGTAGCCCCCAAATCAGCTCAAGACCATCCGCCACTGCTACACAATTTGTTCTAAGAGATATGTGCGTAGAGACCATATGTGGTAGGCAGAATTCTGACAACGTCTCCCAAGACACTCACCCTCTCCTTATTCAAACACTAACGGAGGTACTGCCTTGGAGAGGTTTTGCCAGTGGAGTTAAGATTACTGACCAACTCTCTTAATTGAAGGAGATTATTGTAGCTTATTTATTAAATAGATGGGCCCAACATAATCACTGCAGCCCTTAAGAGCAGAAGGCCCAGGCAGAGCACTCAGACAGAAGAGCAGTGTCAGAGGTCAGAGGACCCACCACGGCTGGCTTTGAAGGGCTTCCATAGCCTGGACATCCGGCCTCTCAAAGGTGAGGGTGAGCCACATCAGCCGGCAGTGAAGTGGACACCGGATGGCATGAATGGAACCAGCCAAGCCGTACTTGCCCTGGATTTGGAACTTCTGTTGTTTAAGGTCCCAACTTTGAGGTAATTTGTTTGGAAAGCAAAGGGGAGATAACCCACACCTTCACCTGCACTTGAGATGCTAAAGCAAACCTCTCGTTTCTAATCTCTTTGTGGAAGTTGTCCCTCTTTGCCTTATTAACACGGCTCCCCCTTTTTAGTGATGTGGCTTGTAAGATGACTTGTGGAACGGATAAGAATTTCAAGAAGATTTCAAATTACAATTTTGATTTCACTGTCCTAATCAAGACTTTCCAATATTTTTAACAAATACACTGTGGCCAGAGTGGCCTTGCAGAATCCATGTCTCACCCATTGCTCCCTCATCCCTTTGTCCCCTTTGCCTAAACGCTTTCAATGGCTTCCTTTTGCTCTTAGAGAAATAGACGTTTAGTTGAAGTCCCTGCCGGGTTTACTTTGACCTGTCTCTGGGCTTACACGCATTCCTGTGTGCGTCCTCTGCATGGCACGCTTTCTTCATATCAGAGCCCCTTTACCTGCTTGATGCCTGGAAGCACCAAAAAGAGTTGATAGGAAGGGCTCTGGAGTTACACTGCCCTGCTCGCAAGTCCTGGCCTCGCCGCGCCCTCGCTCCAAGACCTCAGACAAAGTGCTTCTCTGCGACTCAATTTCCTCATCACTATAATGGGGAGAATACCAGCACGGCTGTGTTGATCAGCTGGGGCAGACATAAAGTGCCATGGACTGGGTGGCTTACACAGCAGACACATCACATTGCATGTTTGGGCTTCAACATACAAATTTGGTGGTGGTGAGGGATGTACAAAATTTGGTCCACAGCATCTGCTTCAGAGGGTTGTCATTTCCAGGATTCAGTTATTTGTGTCACTTTCATCTTATGTGCATTGTCTTTTCCTTCACTGACACATGTAATGAATATTTGTGTCCATAACTAAGGGTTTATACAGAGTTCTGATCTAGGCATAATCAGTAGGCGCAAGTGTAATTTAGATTTTTTTTTTCCTCGCAGGGCCAAGTAACCATACACCTGTAGCTGCAAGCTTAATTTTTTCCACCTATAACTATGTTTCCCTTTTATTCAACAACATTTATTATGTCCCTACTGAATTTCAGAAACCAGGGATGCATACATAAATAAAATATATTTGCTTCTCTGTTCTATTACTAATGGTATCTTTAATCAGATTCAGCAGTAAATATAGTAAATTTGGCCAAATAACCAATTATTGATAAACTAGTCATTGGAACTATTTCGACCAGTAGTGTTATGTGGAATATACTGGAATTTAAGCAAGGCTTTCCTCTGGATGAGTGTTTTGTCTCATTTTAAAACAATGAATTTTATTGATGTTTTTAAAATTATAAACTAAGCATATTAGAGAATTACAAGAAAAATTCATATAAAGCACCTTATAGTTCCTGGCGCATAATGAGTGTTTTTGTTGTTGTTTGTTTTGTTTTTCAAGAATGGTGATTTGATCCTTCCAAAGTGCTAGCCATTTTTCTAGTAAACAGGACATAGAAAGAAACATGACAAGATTCAGTTCTAATGTAAGAAAGGGATGATGTTGAACCAGTGAAAAGTGCACAGTCTACCAACCAGAGAGGCTGCTATGAAGAATGAAAGGGAAGAGAGTAGGAAGTGGATGAAACAGCAGGGCACTGAGCTCTTTGAAGGGTCCGGGACCGGCTGGGAAAGCCCACAATTAGCCTATTTCCTGGGGCGCAGCGGTGAAAAGAGCCTGCCTGCCACCAGCCTTCCAACACAGTGACTCGCCCCTTTGTCTTCAGACAACCCCTCTTCTGCAATCCACTGTAGTTCATCTCAGATGAAGATATATGTCAAAGCAATAGACTTAACAATTGGGCTCAGTGTCAAGTATACTGATTCGTATCATAAATCTTTATGGTTTTTGTTCTCGTGTGCATCAAAAAGGACAATTAACCCTCCCCACCCCACATGTGGTGATACGATGCATAAAACAGAATCTCAATATGTACTTCGTTATCCCTCTTTTGCATGACTTGCTTATTTACTGCAAAACTCTAGCTCATTTTCACAGTCCACCATTTGCAAATGTTGCTCTATGTGTTCAATTACATCGATTAATTATTTGCATGATTACTAACAGCCCATAGGCTACCAAAGAAATGATCATTTTAAAAGCTTGAAGTTGCTATTTCTGAAGCAAAACTAGAAAAGATTTATCCTGGAGAATGATTGATTTCTTACTGATGTCCTCCTGTCAAGATATTTGAGAAAGATGTGCTATGGTTTTTCCACTGCCAAATACCAACATTTTGAAAACCTGAAGATACTACAAGTAGAATTATATGCCAACAGTAAAACTTCAGAAATGCCCTGTGATTTCTATTTTAAATCAACTAACTTTTAAAGGGCCCAGCGGACAAAGGGGCTTTGGAGAAATTTGACTCAGTGGTTCAGACAAATGGAGAACGCCTTGTTTAAAATTTTAAATTGCAGGGATGCTATGTTGATGAGGAAAGGTTCTTTGAGGAATTAGAACTGTAGTGAGCATGTGAATGAAGACTGCACAAATATGAAACGGCCTCTCCAATTAGGTTTCTGTTTTCTTTTCAGTATTGAATGTTTACATTCGTAAAGCATCCCAGATCAATAGCTTTATTGACTTTGTTTTCTCCTTTCTCAGCTGTTTCTTGTTCTGTTCTATGTGTTCCTTCACATGGCGTTTTATTTATTTATTTCCCCATTAATGTGGGGGAAAGGTTGTCCTCTTTTTATTAACAGCTTGAATTAGCAGCAGGCACTGAGGCTCAGTGGCAAGCAAGGAAAACACAGACAAGCTTATTTGTCTCAGGACCACATTCAACCTTGAACACAACCTCTGGGTGACGCCACAGTCGATTCTGAGAATTTGCTGAGGCTCCTTTTATGTGTGCCTCAGCATTGGTTTAAAACGAGATGAGGACTAGGAGAGTCAGGCTGCACTGGTAGCGGCCTTTCTTCACTTGCCCTTTCTCTCCAAACTTTCCAGAAGCCCTGGCTTTCTGTGACTTGAGTGTCTAGACTGTATGTGTGTAAGGATTCAGAGATTTAAAAAGGTTGAACGTGACACGGAACTCGGCATGACTCACCCACAACCTCTACGCGCAAATCCTCAAACCTGATCTCCTGTGTCATCTTACTGGCAAAAGACAAAAACACTGCCACCCACTCCTCCTGCAGGATTGTTCCCGACAGCCCGCCCCCATGTGCCCTCTCACTGTGCAGCTGTGTCCGTGTCCACCCCTAACTATCCCACACCTATGCCCCACCCCTCTTCATCTGCACAGCCATCACCACCTGAAGGCTAAGTGTTCACTGTCTTGTCTGCAAAGGGAGACTTTGTAAGTGCTTCGTCTGCAGCCACTTTGGGGTCTCTTTCAACGGTTCCCATACTGCACTTACCTAAACAAATGTGTAGTGATGTCACGAGATCCGGCCCATAAATGAAACACTTCCGTGAGCCATGATCACGGCTATTACGACCCATGAGATCCTACATGTTTTAGCTCCTTTTACTTCCTTAATATCCATATGCCTCTGACCCATGTCCCCCAAAACCTGTTAGGTTTCTCATTAAGACCAAGTCCTCCGATTACAAGGCCTTAACACATGTTGTTCCTACAACACTTTTCCATTCACCACACCCTCAGGAATACACACACACACACCCATCATTTTTTTGCTGAGTTAACTACTTTTTATTCATTCATGTTTCAGATTCCTGTTCAATGGTTTTTTATCCTGGGAAATGCCTCTTAGCCTCTCTGACTAGACCAGTTTCCTACAAAACACTTACCATAATTTTTAATTTCACATTTATTCTGGGATTTATTAGGCTCTGGGCTGAAATTTCTATGAAGGCTGGTGCCATATTTGTTTCTGCTCAATATCTGATCCATGCATCTAGTTTATTCTATGGCACATAAATCTACTAAATAAATATTTATGAAATCAATGAATGGATTTCCTTTAGTGCACAAAAAAGAAGAGTAACTCATTTTCTGCCTAACATTTCTTCAGATATTTGAAGAGAAGCACCATGCTTCTCACCCCAACTTGGGCCTCCTTACTTCAGGAATAATGACCATAATTTGTTCAATCAACCTTCACCTGAAATGTTTCTGTGACCCCCTTATAATCCTGACCTCTTCTCCCAAGCATGTTTTCATTGTCTAGGTAATGTTCAGATAACTCTGAAAATAATGTGCCCCCAAGTGAACCCAATACTCTAGGTAACAGATCTTTCTTTTTTTACACATGTCACTCAAGTTCCCTGTTCATTCAGTTTTATAGACACTAGAAGCTGAACCAATAAAATAGTCATTTTATTAAAACCATTTCTAGTAATTAAAAGACTAGCTTCCCTAATCTGTTTTACCAGAAAACTTGTTTAGTTTTTCTGACATA
The DNA here is from genome assembly GCA_033961575.1 of Aselliscus stoliczkanus. Classification (NCBI taxonomy): domain Eukaryota; kingdom Metazoa; phylum Chordata; class Mammalia; order Chiroptera; family Hipposideridae; genus Aselliscus; species Aselliscus stoliczkanus. The sequence continues at coordinate 67,762,757 of CM066735.1, forward strand.
ATCCCCAATTTATTTTAGTGTACAGCATAATACTTTTTATTCATTTTGCTCAATTTTAACTGTAGTGAACTTAGAATCATAAACCCCATCACAGAATCTTTGAATATTGAAACCTATTTTGATCTCTTTGTTTCTGAGATGAGGAAATGGAGTCCCAAGGAACCAAAGTTATTTACCTAAATATTGTTGACAATATTTCCTAGGCTGTATTTACATCCCCAAGACTTATTTGTCTTATATCTATAACTTTGAACTTCTCTTTCTATCTTCCCTCCCCTCTTTTTTCAATTAGAGTTGACATTGAATACTAATTTCTATTAGTTTCAGATGTGCAGCACAGTGGTTGAACATTTATATAATTTAAGAAGTGACCCCCCCCCCGACTACTACCCACCTGGCACTATATTTAGTTTTGACCGTATTCTTGATTATATTTCCTATACTTTACATCCCCATGACTACTTTGTAACTACCAGTTTGTATTTCTTAATCCCTTTACCTTTTTACCCTGCTCCCAATGCCTTCACATCTATCACCCCCATAGATCTAGAAGTCATCTGACACCATAAATATTTATTACAGTATTATTAACTATATTCCTTATGCTATACCCTACATCTCCATGACTACTGTGTGACAACCAATTTGTACTTCTTAACACATTGAGGATGGGGCATTGTGATGTATAGACACAAATCTACGTCACCAGTCCACAGTGTTAATCCCTTTCCCTTTCCACCCACCCCCAGCCTCCCTCCCATCTGGTAACCATCAGAATATTCTCTGTATCTATGAGTTAGTTTCTGTTTCATTTCTTTATTTTGTTCTTTAGATTCCACTTATAAGTAAAGTCATATAACAGTTGTCTTTCACTGCCTTACTATACTCAGCACAATACTCTTTAGTTCCATCCATGTTGTCACAGAAGGCAAGATTTCATTATTTTATGCAGCTGAGTAATATTCCATTGTGTGTGTGTGTGTGCGCGCGCGCGCACGTGTGTGTATATATATACACACCTCTTCTTTATCCATTCATCCATCCATGGATACCCAGGCTGCCTTCATATCTTGGCCATTGTAAACAATGCTGAGCATGTCCCCTCGAAGTAGCACTTGGAGTTTGTTTGGATAAATACCCATAAGTGACATTGCTAGATCCTTCTTGTTTTTTTGTTATAGTCTTTGTTGTAAAGTGTATTTTGTCTGATATAAGTATTGTTACTCCAGCTTTCTGTTGTTTTTTGTTTGTTTCCATTTTCATTAAATATTATTTTTCCATCCTTTTACTTTCAGAATGTGTGTGTCTTTTGATCTGAAGTGAGTCTCTTGTAAGAAGCATATGTAAGGGTCTTGGTTTCTTACTCATTCAACTCTGTTGTCTTTTGATTGGAGCATTTAATCCATTCACATTGAAAGAAATTATTGATAGGTATGTAATTATTGCCATTTTATTATTCGTATTTTTTCTTTTTTTTTTCTTTTTTTGTCTTAATGAAGTCCTCTATGATTCCTTGTAATATTGGTTTGGTGGCAATGAACTCCTTCATCTTTTTCTTGTCTGGGAAACTCTTTATCTGTCTTTCAATTCTAAATGACAGTTTTTCTGGGTAGAGTAATCTTGGTTGCCTTTCATCACTTGGAATATTTCCTGTCATTCCCTTATGGCCTGCAAAGTTTCTGTTGAGAAATCGCCTTTGTATGTAACTAACTGCTTTTCTCTTGCTCCTTTTAAGGTTCTCTCTTTGTCTTTAAACTTTGGCATTTTAATAATGATGTGTCTTGGTATATGCCTCTTAGGGTTCATCTTGTTTGGCACTCTGTGCATCCTGGGCTTGTATGTCCATTTCCTTCACCAGGTTAGGGAAGATTTCCATCATTATTTCTTCAAATAGGTTTTCAATTCCTTACTCTCTCTCTTCTTCATTATAGGTGCCCCTATAATGCGAATGTTGGTATGCTTGAGATTGTCCCAGAGGCACTTAAAACTCTCCTCAAGTTTTTGGACTTTTTTTTTCTTTTTCCTGCTCTGATTGGGTGTTTTCTGCTGCCTTATCTTTTAAATCCCTGATTTGAACCTCTGCTTCATCTAGTCTACTGTTGATTCCCTCTAATATATCCTTCATTTCAGTTATGTTCCTTACTTCTGACTGGTTCTTTTTTAGGCTTTCTATATCCATTTTTTTTTTGAGGGCAGTGTCACTGGCCCCTGTATGTGGGACCCGAACTGGGGCCGCTGGCTTCCTGAGCCAGTGCTTAACCACCGCACCACTCAGTGGGCTATATCCATTTTTATGTCTCCTATCTCCTTGTTAAAGTTCTCCCTGAGATCATTCAGCATACTTGTAGCCAGTGTTTGGAACTTTGTGTTGGGGAGATTATTTGTCTTCATATTATTTAATTCTTTTTCTGGAACTTTGTTCTGTCCTTTTATTGGGACATGTTTCTTTGTCTCCCCATGTTGGCAGCCTCTCTGTGTTTGTTTCTATGTATAGGTAGGGCTGCTATGTCTCTGGTTGTAGTAGAGTGGCCCTATACCGTAGATATTCTGTGGGGTTCAGTGGGGCAGTCTTCCTGGTCACTTGAGCCATGCATTCCAGGTGTGTCTCTGAGTGGGTTGTGTGTGCCCTCCTCTTGCAGTTGAGGCTTGGTTGCTGTTTGCCTGTCAGTGAGAGGGACTGACCCTCAGTCTGATTGGTTGTGAGGACTGGCCGTGACTACAGTGGAGGAGCGGTGGTGCAGGGCTTACCCTGCAGAGCAGGGTCCACCTCAGCAGGACTCCGGTGCCTGCTCAGTCTGTCCCTTGGATGTGTTGACCTTAGAGGCAGATGGGTGATGCTGCAGTTCATTCTGAAGCCAGCTGCTGGGCCACCTGGGAGGGGACCCGCGGTAGATCAAGTTGAGCCACAACTTGACGGAGCCAGGAGGAAATCTGGAGATGGCTGCCACCCACGCCACCATGCTTGGAAGTGCCTCAAGAGGCCCACCTGTGAATCAAGGCTTGCTGCTGCTAGTGCCATGCTTTGGACTACTCAGCCAGAGGTTCAGGATACACTCAAGTGAGATGCTGGTTTTCTGGGTTCCATGAACCTTTGAGAGGCCCTAGGAAAATCTGCAGCATGAGCCAAGAAAGGCAGTTTGTACAAAAAAGCCACTGGAAGTGGCTTAGGTGTGCCCAAATGTTGGTTGAGGTAGGGTCTCAGAATCACGAAGGTGAACGAATGGTGTTAGCCAGCTTGATGGAAATTCAGTAATGGCAGCCAGCCGCCTGTGTCTGCACACAGGAAAGGGGGAGGGCTCAACAAAGAAATAGTGGCTTCCGGTAGCTCCTCCCCCCAGGAGAAAGCCGTCTCTCCGGCTCCCATCCCAAGCCAGACAACTCAGGTCCCCACCATTTGTCCCTGCCGTCTCTCCGGCCTCTGTTCCGGCGCTGGGGCTCAGAGTCAGTGATTCCCTCAGTGAGAAGTCTGTGTCCTTTAAGAGGAGCCTCTGGGACTCCAGTCCCCCTCTGTCTCATGCTGTCACAATCTCCACTGGTTTTCACAACCAGAAATTATGGGGACTTTTCTCCCCAGTACTGGAAGCCTGGGATGGGGAGGGGTGGGACCCCTCACTTTCCTAGGCGGATTTCTGCAGCTGAGCTATCCCTCCTGATTTTTAATGGTTACACGTGGGTGTGGGACCAGTCTGTTCTGAGTCTCTGGCCCTCCTACCAGTCTTGATGTGGCTTCTCCATATGTCCTTAGTTGTAGGGCTTTGGTTCAGCTAGACTTCAGGTGATTCTCAGTGATGGTTGTTTTGTAATTTTGATGTGGTTGTGGGAGGAGGGAGCACAATGTTTACCTATTGCACCATCTTGTCTGGAATTTTGGTTTATGCCTATTTTATACTCAGTATCCAAGATCCTGTTTGTTTATCTGAGTGGGAATTTGGCTATCAGCAGGAAGAAAAAAATCCCAAAGTGATTCTTTTAATCTTATGATGTATGGACCCACTGTATTAAGCAGGTAATATTTCAATAGCTGCTAATATAGTAACTATTGAAATGATGATGATGATGATGATGATAAAGATGCAAAAGAGGAAAGTCATTCAATAGTTATATAAAAGTAGACATATTTCTAAATTTTGAAAGTTTACATATGCAACCATATATGAGCATTTAGGAAAACAGTGCTTCTCCTTTAAATGTGGATCCCTTTGCATTGGTACCTGCTTCCAGGTCCAGTTCGTTATTGCTGTTATTTCATTAAGAGGAGACAAAGCTCTCCTTCTGTTTCTGATCCTCTGACCGCCGATTGGGAGACTGTGTGCCATGCCACCCATATGGCTGTCTCCAGATGGCCAGCCTGCTTCTCTCAGCTCCCCACCTGCCTGGCCAAAGGCATGCTGTGCTCAGAACCCTGAGCCTAACAGGGACACGCTGGTACTGGCTGCCCTCCGTACTCACTTGTCCACAGCTTCACCGGAGGACAAGGGAGGGGAGAAGAATGAAAGGCAGGGGTCAAGAGAAGAAAAGGGAGTTAAAGGAGGGGAGAGGATGGGAGGGAAAAAGCAAAGAAAAAAGGCAGTGAGGAAGGGAGGAAAAGATTATGATTCAATAAGGAAAGTCTATACACTTTGTAATAGGCAATCATTATTTTGGTAAGTTTAAGGAAATTAATATTGCACACTCCAACGTAAAGAGCATCCTTTAAATATAGTCACATAAAGCCAACACGCAGTCTTTCTCGGCCTGACATTAGATGACGCTCCACTGAATGGGGCCTGGAAGTAGGGGATGGAGGGTGAAAGGCTGCATGAGGCTGTCTGTGGCTTCCTGGGGAAGATGGTGAGCAATTTCGTGAGGCGTCCCCTTACCTCGCTGAGCGGTGGCCTCCGAGACTGGTACTGATGGGCTGGCATACCATGTCTGAGCCTCAACTTGAGCAGAAACCCCAGGATGTAGGATAGTCGGCAAAGTCACAACGGGAGGTCCCCCCTTGCTAACTTCCCTCCCCTGCCCTTAGCCCAGTATTTCTGCAAGCACCATCCTCACTTAGCCTGCCTCAAAATCACTTTGGCAGTCAGAGACCCTTCACATAAATAATCATGCCTCAAGGATCTACTAGAAATTTCAGATACCAGGAGTCCATCCCTTCAATGACCGAATATTTACTGAGAGTCAGTTATGGATCAGATACTGAGTTCAGCACTGGGGAGAGATTATTGTGGAATAAAACATAGTTTGGGCCCTTGTTCTTTTTTATTTGTTTTGTTTTTTTGAGGGCAGTGTCACTGGCCCTCATATGTGGGACCTGAACCGGGGCCACTGGCTTCCAAAGCCAGTGCTTAACCACCAGGCCACTCAGCGGGCCACTGGGCCCTTGTTTTTATTGAACTAGTATTTACTGAAAACCGACTGTGTACTAAACACTATAGGAAGCTCTAGGAGTAGCGCATTTTAAAAGAAAATGGCAGAGATTCCTGTCCTTTTGGAGCTTGTATTCCTGTCATTGAGAATCATAATAAACAAATAAATAATCTGTATATTATATAAATACAAAAATGTGCAACAGAGAAAATAAAGCAAAGAAGGGAGTGTCCGGAGCAGGAGGTGTTCAGTTTTTAAAAGGTGACTGGTCAAGGCTTTCCTGAGATGCTTATGTTGGGGGGCACCTTGAAGGTGATGACCCAGTGAGTCCTGTAGCCATGATGGATGTTGACGGATGTGATGGTGCAGAGGCCCTGGTTTGGGGGCGCCTGGGGGCTCAAGGGTAAATTGAGCTAGACAGAGATCAGTAACAGATGAGACCAGAGAGTGACAGGCAAAACTGGGTTTTGTGGGTTCTTGTAGGCCATCATAAAGGCTTGCTCTTAATATCCCAAAGCTTCCTTTCCTCATCAGAGTGAAGGTGAAAGGCAGTTATGTATGGAAGGGCCTGCGGAGGTGTCAAGAGGAAGAAGGTAAACCAGATAGAAGGCAACTGTAAAGATCCAGGTGAGAGATAATGGAGGACTGGACCAGGGTGGTGGTGATGGAAGTGGGAGGAGTGGGGGCATTCTGGATACAGTTTGAAGGTCAAGCTTTTGGCGTTTCCTTATCAATAGGCGCTGGAATGAGAGAGCAAGAGATAAGTCAAGGCTACCTCAGGTAGATTTGGCCCGGATAACTGGGCACGTGGACTTTAATTAACACGGAAGAGTGCGGATGCAGAAGGCTTGGGGTGAGGGGAAGAGACAGATCAGGAGTTCTGTTTGAAGGTGCTGGTTTGAGTTCCTGGGGGGCGTTTCCCTAGGCTGTGGGTGGGAAGAGGAGTCTGGGCTTTTGGCTTCATAGACATTATTTAATTGATTAGATTAGACTGGGTGAGATCCCAGAGAGCATGCATGCCATATCAAGAGATGAAGAGATGTAAGGGCGGTGCAGTGGGACACTCTGATATTAAGAGGTCAGGGAGCAGAGGCAAAGCCATCGAAGGAGGTTGAGAAGGAGCAATTCGTCAGTGAAGAGTAAAAACTAGATGGTGTTCTGGAAGACAAGTCAAAAAGTTACTTCAGGTTGACAGACTGCTAAGTAAGTTCAGAGGATTAGCACCATGAGAATGCAATTAGTCATATAGTTAATCAAATAAATAAAATATGGTTAATAAATAGAATCATTGTCAGATATTAACTATTGATAATTATGCAAATTAATGTAAAATATAAAACCAAGATAAATGGGTATAAAAGAAAGGATTTGTGTTATAAAATAAATAATAGACAATAGAGATAGTAAAAGACATGTGGGGTCAGGATTGCTTCTCTAAGGAAGTGATCTTAAGATGAAAGATTTGTACATTTTAAGTACTGACAGTGGGCTGCGGAGGGTTTTGGAGTATGACAGCCAAAATGGATGGCATTTGCAATGGCCCAATATGGAAGACAACATGGTGGGTTTAAGTAAAGGAATAGTGTGGCACAAACGCACACGGACAGACAAGAAAGAAATCAATGTGGCAACTTAGATAAAGGATTTTGCATGTATGTTTAGGAGATTTCTTGAGAAGCACCCAACATGAGAAGTAAATGCTATTAGGACAGTTAGGATGCTTTTGACTGCAGGTAAGAAAATATCTAAGTAAAAATTGACTTATAGAATAGAAATTTAGTAATTAATCACAGAAAAAGAAGCTCAGAGAGTGGTCACTCCAGGGATAGTTGTAGTGACTTTATGATATCAGAGCTCCAGGTACAACTTCTCTGTGACTCTTTCCTCATGGTCAAAAAATGGCTGCTGCAGCTCATAGCATCAATGTCTACCAAAATGTCTGTGGCAGGAAAGAAAAGGCAGGGACTTCTTCTCACATATCGATTTCTTCCTACCAATTCATAAACCGTTTCTCAGAGGCTGTAACCACGCCCACTTGAGTGTGATTGGGCAGAATGAGGATAAATGGCCACCCCCAGCTACAGTGGGAATCAGGAACACGTGATTCTCATGTTTTTTACATTCAATTTTGAGGGAAAACCAGGGGCGTGCTGGGAAATGCTTAACAGATGACAGTCTTATACATATAAGTATGTTATAAACTTCATATAAAGGATGTGTAGCACTTTATTTACAAGTAATAATATGTACGGTATTCTTTATTGGAAATTCCATATGCCTAACTGATTCGCACAGAGTATGTCTATTGATTCTTTCCAAACTTTGAATCCATAGCCAAACTATGATGGCAGCTCATGAGTGTAGTTCAGCATGGATGTTTGTTGATGATTTCATTTGAGATAATGAGAGAGATGAGAGTGAAAGGGCAGTGAAGATGGATGTCACAAGTTCACCTGTTCACCAATAACACTCGTGAGATCTTTGCTGAATCTTTGAATACCAGAAGGATTTACACACTGTTCTGCACTTTTCATAATGTAACACCTATGATATACGCACATTTAAATTTAACCTACATTATTAACATTTTCCTATCATTCTCTTAAGTCTAGACAATCTACAGAACTATAAATCACTCTGGATTTATAGCATTCGCTTGTCCGCATGGTCTAAATATGCCCAACACTGGCAATGCTATGCTGCCACATGATGTCACTGAGTGAGAAGCTGAGAAGAGGTGCGTGGCAGGTGGCATGGCGTGACATGGAATTTCCACTGGACACATGCGATAAGAGTAAATGAACTCAGGAGCAGACATACGAGTACATGGTAGTAAGATACTTGGAACTGATGAGTGTTGAGTCATTAGTGCTTTGATTTTAATGTAATTAATTGTGACTTTATATATAACTTGATTTTTCATAATGCTTGCATTTAATAACTGGTTTGCAAAATTCCTAGAAATTGAACAGTTGGCTCTCTCGGGCCTCTTTGGATCAGGTCCACCAGCGAGGCACAGTATCAGCAAGGAAGGAGGAAGGGGATGGGTGTTGGGTTCGCAGACCTTAAACGCTGTGATTCAGGGAAGTACAACAGTAGAAGTATTCTCACACCCAGTTGTGTATAATACTTAGAGATCTGCTACCTAGATAGTCTCGTGGTAATTCTAGGTTCATTAAGGAAAAGGGCAAATTTGGATGCTTTTTTCTTTTTCTTACCAACTTTGGCCACCCCTTCTTTTCTTCCCTTCCTAGCTGCTAACATTCCTAGATTGAGAACAAGAATAACATAGATTTTCACCACAGACAAAATGTCCAGTGAAAGGTGAAACAAAACTGGAGACAATTGGATAGTCTCCATTTAATGCCTGATTGATTTTAAGCCTCCCAGATAATGAACAGAATAAAAGAATTTAAATCTGTCCTGAAGGGAGATAGTTCAGACCTGGCCCCTCGTTTCACAGATATGACGACGGGGCTCCCTCGTGTCTGGACACTTTACCTAGAGTTCCCGATCCGGATAGCGGCAGAGAAGAGGTGGGAACCCCAGGTCCTGATTGTGAGGTTAGGTCTTTTACACGACTTCACCCCAAACCTTAGATCCCGGGCCACTTTGTCAGGAGAGTCCCTGGTACCTTCCTTGTGGAGAAAGGAAAGGACAGTCCCATCAGCCAGGTGCCCGTGCCTGACCTGTCCATGGCACCACTGGCACCGTTACCATGACGCTGCTCCAGCTTTTTGTGCTAGAAATAAACTGGGGTCCCCTAGTAGCCATGATAGTTAATTAGGGTTGACGGCCAACCTGACAGGTTTTGCCTATTGGTTTGTTTATTCTTTTAGTGCCTATGGCTAAAAACAAGGAGTCACACTGTCAGAAGCATCTTACCCTTTAGAAGTTCCCTCGTGGCTTCATTGAAAAGCTTTCAAAAGCACGTATTTCTAACATACCTAATGAACATAATAAGGGGAATGATTTCATTGAGAAGTCTTTGTAAGAATGCCTGGATCGTGTGACACCAGTGACAGTCAGCTGCCGCTGGACCCGCGCACACCAGGCAAGCACAGAGTCGTGAGCATCATGCAGGAAATCACATAGGAAGCCTTTTGTGAAAAATGTGAGGTATGGTATTATTTTTAATCCTCTGAGGATGAGGCAACAAATATGTTTAGAAATCTTGGGCAAAATAAGACATAAATTTGTGTAAAGTTGATCATGGCTCCATCACTAGTGGGTGATTAACAGATTACATTTGACCCTACCTTAATTTATTTCTCCCCAGATCATTCACCTTTGAGAAATATCAACAGCATGTACTCAAATTTGGTACAATAAAGAGAAATTGATTCGAATACAGTCCCTAACTAAAGATCTCTATTTTTCCTGTCTTATTGTACTTTTCCCAATGATTTGGCTAAAGCCATTGATGTATGCTGAATGGCTCAAAACAAAGCAATACAAGTAGTGTTGAGGTCAGTTCCATATCAACATCTTGATATGATAATTTTACATTCTAATAAAGTACACCAAGAATCAACATATGAACATACTTGAATTCGCTCATTTGCTTCAACGTTCAAATATATCTGTATGAACATTTTCATCCACTGATTGCGAGTTCACCATAGTTCGAGTTCACTCCACGAGCTCAAAAATACTTTTCCCTGTACTGCGGAGTTCCAGTATATAGGTCAAAATACCAACTTTTTGTTTTTTTGTGGATTTTTGAAAACAAAAGCAAAAAAAAAAAAGCCAGGAAGGGGAGGGAGACAGGATTAATAGCAACAGAAATCTGTGTGAGAAAAAATTTTCGTTGACTGCAAACTGTGAGTCAGTGTGGTAGTGACACTGCAGAGACTGCGGGAGCGTCTTTATCCTGCCTTCCCGAGATGGACAGATGAGGGCGCCCATGAGCCCCACTCCTGTCCAGACAAGAGCTTGCAGCAGGAGGGGGTTCAGCTTGAGCAGATGTGTTTTCGTTTCCCATGGGTTGCATAAGGTAAGCCTCACCTCAGTGCCACCAAAGTCGATGTTGAGAGTCTGGGCACTGTTGCATTTGCTCAGCTGTCACACATGTATAGCCCTAAGTTATGCCTCTCACCCCTTGTTCTAATGCGACTATTGATAATTAGCTATATTGTTGTTGTTGCCAATGTGAAAAGTAGAGAAATACATTTTATATATGTTCCGTTTTATACACTTGTACAGGCATTCCTCCTTTTATTGCACTTCATAAGTGTTATGTGTTTTACAAACTGAAGGCAAGACCTTCCACCAGCAAATAGGTTACAACTCACTATATTGTGATACTCACTTTATTGCAGTGCTCTGTAACTGAACCCACAATTCTCTGAGGTCTGCCTGGATATACGTGGTGATTCCAGAACGAAAGCTTTCTCGCTTAATGAGAGTTTATTGTACCATGGTTAGTTGTAAGCAGAACATAAGTGAAAATCCTAAAAATTGAGTACAGTTGGGTAGAATATATATCTATATCCCTATCTCTATCTCTATATCTAATCTATATCTATATATACAATTCCCAGAAGGTGGAGACTTGGTAAATCAGTATCTATGAGGTATAGTTGGGAAAAAAAATGAAGAAGTCATATTTATGTCTGAGGAAAGAGAAAAAATAGCAGGTGCTTCTGAACAAGAATAATTACTTAAAAAATGATTGTCATACTTTAGAGGAATTCAGTTTTTTGTGTGTGTGACTACCAGTGGATAGAAGCTGTGAGGTCACATATTCTGGTTGGTTTTAGAAAAATGTTCAGAGGGGATAAAGGGTGGAAGATGAGGGTAAAAGAAAAGAAAAAAGAATCTTTCTAACAGATTGAGATATTCAAAGATGGCATATGCTGCTTTATAATCAATTTCCTGTTCTTCGATGTGTTCAAAGGGACTGAAAGATAAATATATCCACAGGTTTATAAAAGGGAGGGAGGTATCAGATATAAGGTTCCAATAAGTGAGTTACAAGATGTCTTAACTTGGAGAATTTATGATTCATTGTTGCTTTCCTCACCACTTACATCCAAGAGCCCCTGACTGTATGTAATTTTACTCAAGACGGTGAGGAGAGAATGCCATGACCTTCACTTAGGTTTCCATTAGCTTGTAACCTCTCATCTAAAACACAGCACGATGGAAAGGTTTTGTCCAAGTGCTGTGCTGCCCACTTGTTAACATGAATCGCTCAACCCAGAAGAACGAGTAGTGACTATTTACAAAGTTACACCTACTCCTTGATCTTAGTTTTCCTGTGTAGGTTTGCATACCTTTCATTAGCTTACAGAAAAGTCACTTATGAAGTCACAAAATGTAAGTATGGATTTAATACAGCTTGGTCTTTACATAAGACTGTTTAATAATGGAGAATGTTGTTTAATCAACATGGTGAAGGTGAAGCCGGTCATAACTTGAAAGGTCAACAGCAAAAGGCCATCATTCATCGTGATTTAATCAGTCACGTTTTATTAAGAGCTACTCAGAAACAGGAGAGAACATTCATAAAAGAATTAGTTTATAATATGGAAGCTAGCATTCTAAATCCATCACTAGCCATAGTGTTCATGATATTAATTACACGGAAGTGTGTTATTTTCTGAAGGAGCAACAAACTCCTTAAACATTAACAATACTAGGATAAGATTAGCCTCAGGAAATGTAAATCAAGCGTACAGGTCTCGGGGGTCCGAACTCCTTTATGAGGACCTCAGCATGACCGGAGTGTGGGGTACAGAACAGGCCTCCTCCCCGAGATGTGCTACTTGGCCATGTGGGTTATTTTGAGTCAAAGGCAATCAGGACCCTGCCAGCTCATGAGAAACTTGTGCCTCTCCCTTTACAGAGTTGAAATTAGAGGCCTTGCCCATAATAAGAGTTATCGCCGGAGATAACATTTTATGACCTATCCACTGAGCAGCACAACTCCTAATTACTGAACATCTGCTCTGATCATTCTGTGATGACCTTCCTCCCGCTGAGGCCCCAAGGTGAGCCCCAGCTCAGAATGTCTGTCTCCCTCCTTCGCCCTTTCCGTCTCTGACCCTCTCACGGACTTGGGGTCTCTGACTCTCTCGGGTGTGTGGGGTTCCTATATATATGTATATAATTAGTTTTGGTTATTTTCTCCTGTTAATCTGTCTCATGTAGATTTATTATATGAGCTGAAAGAAACTTGAACATTTCTTTCTCCCCACAGGGGAAAGCGCCTCCGCCCCCCCAAACACACACGTGGGGTAGATATTGTGCATTTCAACTCCAGATGGAATTTCTTAGATTGTAAGTCCATTAGCACACTCCCTGATCCTGAGGTGAAGCAATTAAATGTCCCCTTTTTATTACTTAAAGAAAACCTGTGAAGATGCCATTTAAGCCAAAATATGCTTGCCATCATTCTTTCAACCACCACTATATCTGTTCTGTGACTACACATTCCTGTAGGTCAAATTAGCTCCTTTATGATTGGTGAGTTGAAATAATATCATTATTATACAAGATTTCATTGGTTCACCCGTGATTCTCCTCAAGCAATGGAGCCAGACGACTGTTCATAGATTGCAACCTTCAGCAGGGAAGGGAAAAGCCACCCTGTGAGCCGCCGCCCTGGCAGTGGGAGCCTTTCGAGAACATTCCACCGAGCGCCCGCAGACAGGGCTTCCGCCCAGCAGGCTGTCCATCGCTTGTTCAGCTAGTGTTAGTGGCGCTCCTTCCAAGTCCATGTTACCTTCAGCCTCACTGTCTGAGGTCTCCGTTTCCAACTATGTGTTTGGACCTCTATTAGACCTCCTTAATTAAAGCTTTTTGAGTGTTCCTAAAATATTTTGTGGCGACGTTCAGCCACATTAAGCTGCCTGCCCAGGCAGTCCAAGGTAACTCCACAGATAATTGTTATTGTTTCTGCTTGTGTTTCAGCTGAAAAATTCACTTAGGATTTTCTTTGTCATCCCCTGTTACTTTGCAAAATCTGAGGCCATTTGGTAACATGTATCATCATAGAGAAATGTCTCCTACTGTGATAGACCCAGAACTGACAAGTATAAGGTCTGTGCCTTCATACTGCAAACGACAAGTTTTAACTCAATGTGATGAGCTATCGCTCTACTAAATAATATGAGATTTCAGAGGTTAAAAGGCCCCACTATGATGAGATTGATTACTTTCCAGATGGCTTATTCCACAGGAAGGACATTATGATGGTCAGAAGCTTGTTATGTTGAATTAGAATTCTCATCCATTCATTCAAGCAGTAATCATTTAATAGGCAGCTTTTGTGAGACAGAAACCTGTGTGGACAATTGAAGCTGAGGTGATGAGCAAAACTGGGCCTGGCCCTAGTGTGACCGAGTTTGTATTTTAGGGGCAAAAGCTGGCAATCAATGAACACATAAGGAAATAAATGTATGTATAAATAAGTAATTTCAGGTACTAATGAGTTCCTGGAAGTATAATAGGACAGGGAGTGATGGTGACATTGGAGAGGAGGTTAATACTCTGGAGGGCAGTGATGATGCTTCCTGTGGTAGGGTATGGGATTCAACCAATGGAAGGTATGGGGAGAGCTTCGCAGGCCAAAGAAATAAGCACGTAAAGCCCTGAGGCAGGAAACCGGATATTTCGGGGACAGAAACGGGGATGCGGAGGCTGGTTGGGGAGATAAGCAGAGATCAGCCTATATCCTGCTCCTCGGGAATCTGGATTTGATTCTGGGTGAGATAGGAAGACACCAGATTCCTCTAAGCAGGCATGGAATACGAGATGTTTTCTGTTCTGAAAATGTCAGATTGCCGTGTGAAGAACCAATTGCTGGGCTGCTAGTATGAAAGCAAGGAGACAAGTTAGGAGACAAGTGCAGGGCAGCAGCCGAGGTGATATGATAGTAGCTTGACGAGGGTAGAGGGGCCGTGAGCGATGGATATGAAGTCGGTAGGCCAGGGTATGGTTTGGTGGGAGGGTGTGTGAAACTTGCTAATCGATCGGATGTGTTGGTGATGAATCAACACCAGTCATACAAGTCCATCAAATAAGCATCCGAAGTTCTCTACATCTCTACTCCATTTTACCCTTTCACGCTTCACTACTGGAGGTTTGCACTCGGAGGTCCGACGGTAATGTGTCTGGCTCTCCGTGAAGTTTTTCTGCCTCGGTTTGTTGGTATGTTGGAGCTATATCAGTTCTAAAGGAGCATCCGTCAGATGATTTGTAGGTGGGACGTTTTAAGGCATGTTGTTCTTTGAGCAGTCTGGACCCTTGGGAGGAAAATGTGTACCAAGTGGCACTCTTTCTGTGACCCAGAAGACCAAGTCAAAAGCTGCCCCTAATGCCTGGAGATGCCCTCTCTATGCACATCACCCCATCCTTACCCACGTACACTCTTCAACCTCCCGCCTCTCTCCAGAAAAATAAAATCATCCGTAAGCACTCTAATCCAAAAGTAAAAGGCAATGAAAATATATTGATTTGTACTAGCTCACCAGATGCAAATGTGCTGTGAGAGGATAAGAATGTTTGGCGAGAGTTCCAGGATTATAAAATACATGATATGCTAGTCATCGAAGGTTCTTGTCTGTGTGAGTGGAGGGGGGGAGTATTTGCTTATTATCTCTAGCCCAGGTCATAAATTATGACTGAAATGGCAAAGACTGAAGTGGACATAAATTTGGGGTTTGCTGCATGGAGGAGAGTGGAGCTCGGTATATATTTCAAAGCCTTTGGAGGCTACTGATCATCGTGATATGCAGCCCGGCGCTGCAGATAAAGTACAAAGGTGATTTCTAGTTTGAAACTCAACCACGGTGCTCCTGGCTCACAGTCAGAAGGTTATTTTTCTCCGGTCGAGAGTTTACAGATTACCTTTTATTTCTCTCCAGCTTGAGATCTACTGCTACAATACCCAGTTATTCATATTTCACTTTCTTCTGGGAAAGGATTGTAAAAATTAAGCTATCCATATTTTATTTTGATTTTGATTTCTGATGGATTTATTCCATAATTACCTGTGAACTCTTACCCTGCTTCAGACAGTGTTCTGGAAACCCGGGAGTGATGAGTAAGAGAGAGGCCGACTCTGCCTCCAGGGAGTTTATTATCTAGCGAGCACTAGGGAGACAATAAAACAAGCAAATGCATATGTAATAAGTAGATAAAATAAAACAGGAATGGTAACAGAGGAGGAAAATTTGACCTATTTGCATGAAAGTAAGTTTGCCTAAGTTAAGGTACATCTGAATTTGCTTAGTCTGTTCAGGGATTTTAAAGAGAACAGTTATTAATTTAATCTTCAGATAGTCCCGTTAGCTTTTCCCCCACGGTGGCTATTTGCTTTCGGACAATTGCGTTTAGCACAAGGAAGAACGGACGCAGGGTTTGCGTGGTGAGCCCAGACCGCACATGACTTCTGCTAAGCAGACATCAATACAGGACCTACTGTGAGTTGCTTGGTCCTGTCATCTGAGCAAGTAAACAGGTCTGCTTTCCCCATTGTTCCCCTCTTGTAGATTCAGCACTCTCCTTTTGCAGTCTTCTGTGGAGGCTGCCCTGTTTGTGTTCCAGGCAAAGGCATTTGTTTTCTTTTAATGGCGGTGGCGAGCAGCAGCTGCTCTTGTGGCGATGCCGTGGGCGCCATTGTCTCGGCCTCCTGCTCACGGCTGCCTCTTGCCCAGCCGAGTTCCTGGCAAAGCAGACTTACGTGATTACTCAGGAAGCCAGCTCCAGGAATGTCACAGAGGCCGGGTACTCTATTAAGCTAAGACAATCTAAGGCATGGGGGAGGGGACTGTGTTGGAAACTGGACCCCTGTTTGCTCTTACAAACCTCCCTCCGTGCTCAGCATGTTCCTGGTGATATTACAGAGCTGTCGGGGTGAGTCACGTTTCTCTCCTGCAGCGCCCATCCCAAAGAGAGCGGGGCAGGAAAGGCGGGTTGGTTTGCAAACATCAAGATGGAAATTCATTTTGCTGAATATATAGTCTATGCTGACAGTAAATTACCTTTTATAATCCTTTGAACATTTCAGCCCATTTTGTGACGTTCACGTGTGAGCCTGTGCCTTCTCTTTAATGTTCCAATTCCTATTCTCTGGAACAATTGCAGCTCCTTTGTGTTTTAATCATCAATTATCCTACTCAATTGTCTTCAGTAGTCTGCCAAGGAAACCTGGTGTGTGTCTTGCCAGTTTAATTATTGAAGAGTTTTTGAAAGCACCAGGATTTCATTAGTGATCGATATAGGCCAGCCTTCATCCACTTCACGTCCGTTATTAAAGCCCCAAGTTCGGATGCTACTTGCAGACAGAGAGCTGATGAAGCCGGTTGAACCAATATGCCTAATGAGGCCAGTAGACGCTGCTTCTGATCTCCGCCAGCCTCTGGGCTCTGAAATATTTAAACAGCTCCAGTGACAGAGCTTCATGCTAGGCACTGCCACTGTCCATCTAATGACCGTGTCAGGCTGAGCTGAGGCATACAATAACACAGGGGTGAATTATATGGGACATGAAATTTACAGGGTTACAGGTAATGTGGTTGTCCTCCATTAATATTCTGAGTGTCAGTCCTACAGCTTTGATCTAGCTCATAAAACAAAGGTCAGAAGCAGCAGCAAAATTCAGTCAAGAAACCATTCAAGAGTGTGAAATTTGTGAGATTCAACAATGATTGACCTGAAATTCCTGCAAAATCCCTGCAGAACCATTGTAACAATTACAAGGGCTCTCGGGGGATAAACTGTCTTACCAAAGCTCCCCACTACCCTTCCCATCATTAAGGATCGAGGGTTTAGGAAGTGTGGCCCACTGGAGTCGAGTCAAGGATCGGCAGTTTGGCTTTTGCTGGTGGTAGAACTCAGGTTGTTGATGACCGCCTTGAGGGAAGAGATGCTTTGCTTAGGTTAATTTAATTTACCTCTAGGGAAGTCCTATTTTCATACATAAACTGAGTGTTTGCTTTTTATACATCAAACACTTGAATCTGGCTAATAAATTCAGCTTTTGCCCCAGGCTCCTCGATGTGGGATGTGCTATGATAGGCACAAACTGTGGAGCCCGGGGGAGTGGCGCATGGCCCAGTTGTCAAGGACAGTGTCTGGGAACATGTAGGAGTTAACCAGGTCATGGGGGTGATGGAGGACGGATTGCCAAAATGGAGCAGGGCAGAGGAAAAGCCCAAGATCAGGTCTGGGAACAGAGTACGGGGTGGGGGCATTATGTTAAGGGCCTGCTGCTATTTCAGGGTTGCTAGAGAAAGAACCAAAGGCAGGGCATTGTGGGAGACTGAGAAAGAGGCCAGGGCCAGTGTAATGGGTTGTGTTATGTCCTGCCAAATTCATATATTGAGCCCTCACACCCAGGATGGCAGGGGATGACCTTATTTGGAGATAGGGTCTTTGACGACAGAGGTGATCAAGTTAAAACGATGTCCTTAGGGTGGGCCCAAGTTCAATGTGACTGATGTCCTTACAGAAAGGGAAAGTTTGGACACAGAGACAGATATTCAGAGAGAAGCTGATGTGAAGACACATAGGAAGACTGGCCTTCCAGGCAAGGGGAGGCGATGCTTCCCTTAGCGCTCAGAAGGAACCAGCTCTTCCTAAACCTTGGTTCTGAACGTCAGTCTCCAGATGCTGAGCCAATAAGGATATGCTGTCTGAGCCATCTAGTCTGTGGCACTTGGCATGGAAGCCCTAGCAAATGAATGCACAGATTTTAGACATCATCTGCTACGTGTCTGCTACAGAGCTTATTCTTTGTCCTTTGCACGATAGAAAGGCCTGATAAGATCGAACTTGGAGTGTGTGTGTGTTAACAGACCATAGGCCTGTGGAGGAAGATTCAAGGACACTGAACGCTCAGGGGAGGGGCATCAGTAAGAAGCTGTGACGTTAGTGCAGATGAGTCATTACCGCAGCACGGAGCTGAGACGCTGGGGAGGTAGCTGTCCACAGGGGCAGTGGAGGGAAGTGCAAACTGGGCGACACGGGAGCCGCACCCCCAGCGTGGGTCCTGCCTCTGCCACTTGCTTCAGTGGACCTTGGGCAAGGCAGCTGACCCCTCTGACCTGCCTCACTGCTTTGAAGTTAGACTGTCCACTGCAGTCAACAAAGTTTCTAAAACACAAACTCGACTTTCCAATTTTATCCTTCCTGCTAAAAACATCTTTCATTTTTCATGTGCCCTTAAGGAGCTCACAGTTAGACAGGCTTTTCTTTCTTTCCATTTTATTTTAAACATATCCAAGGCTCAGAACCTCAGCCCATTTTACTTTTATGCCTGACAGTGAGTTTCCAATCCTGATAGATTCTACTCTAAAAGTGTCTTCCTCCCCCCAACCACCATACTTTACTGAGGTATAATTGACAAGTAAAAAATGCATATACATTTAGGTGTCTGATGTGATGTTTGATACACTTATACATTGTGAGATGATTGTCACAGTTAAGTCAGTTAACATGTGTCTTTCTTGAGCTCCTCCCCTTTTTAGTACCGTCGGTATGATTGATCAGTCCTTGGCACTCCTGGTCTCCGCTGATTGGCTCCCTCTCTACAACAGCGCCCTGCCTTTCCGGTGTGCATTGCATTAAGTACAGAACCTCCTTTGTGGCATTCTAGGTCATTCGTGGTTGCAAAACACCGTCTACTTGTCTCTCACTCTTCCCCTTTGCATCCCATCTGCACCACTCAGATGGTTCTCTCACCGCTGCCCGACCTGCCTTGGCCTCTGCTAATTCACTCTCTCCTCGCCCATTCCTTGCTGTTCAAACTCCACCCCTACAATTAGGCTTCTCCAAACTAAAACATTCTCTTTGTTGAGGTGCTTTTCCAGTTGCATATACCAAAAAATTTACTCAAAATGAATGAAGAAAATGGATGTATTGCATTAAATAAATGGGAAGTCTAGGTGTTGTTTTCAGTTTTCACTGTGTGGTAGCAAAACTATTTGTTTCCCCACTTCTCCAGGCAGCAGATCCAAGCTGCGCTTTAAAATTCTCTAAAAGCAGTGAATCTCTGACATCTTTATCAGTCCTGAGAAAGGAAGGAAGGAAGGAAGGAGGGAAGGGAGGGAGAGAATGAAAGGAGGGGGCAAAGAACGCAGACCGCAATTGGCCCTAATGTGTCAGGTGATCACCTGGAACAAGTGCTTGGTCCAGGGATTTGGGGAATCTGATTGGATGTCCTGGATAACCTTGGGGGGTGGCATGTTTTTGATTGACAGCCCAGCTGGAAACACATGAATTGAAAAAGAGGCAGTGAAAAACAATAGGTACAGGAATCACAAAAAGCAACAGGATACCCACAATAATACCCTGCCAAGTGCACTAAATTGAAACTTTGTATTTGCATTGTACTATATAACTTGGCCCATGGTTCCTCAGTCACCTTACCTTTTGTTATAGCCTTAGAGTGCTTGTCTCCCCTTTTTGTCAACCCCTTGAGTTTTCTACCCATCTTTTATCTTTAGCAACTATCACAGTCCTAGAACTGTGGGTGCACAATATACATTCGCTGGGCTGAATTATAAATGGGTCACTGGAGAATTGTGTGAGAAGATGAAAAAGATGATGCCAGGCCTGGACGGTGTCCCCCGTGACCTTGCCCCTGATCAACGTCTTATGGCCACTCCCGGCCCGGGAGAGGCTAGACATCCAGGGCTGCTCAGTCAGAGGCAGCGGCGGACACCGCAGTCTGAGCCTGGCCAGAGAAGCTTGTGTGAGGCTGTCTGCTTGCAAATCCGCCTTTCAGCCAGTGTGCATCCCCTCTGCAGCATGGCTTCACTGAGTCAGAGGAATTGCCACCCTTTTGTGACTTGCTTTGCACAGCACAAGGCACCGGATGGGACTGTGTGCGAGTCCTGGAGCCTCCAAAGGTGGTGCGGATTCTGTGAGGTCTCGGGGCTGTGTCCATGCAGGGGAGTGAAGGGCCGTGGAGAGAGACCCAGCTCGCCCCGGAGCCTCCAGTGAGCCCAGGCCCAGGCCGCCCAGCTGCTGAATGCACCTCATCGGTGAGCACAGGCGGAGAGTCACTGGGCCAACACACAGAATCGGGAGAAAGGGAAACTAGTCAGTGTTCATTGGTGGTTTTTAACGGGATAGAGAAGTGCTGCAGAGCAGGGCCAAGCTGATGCTTCCAGTAGGCACCAGGGAGCTTCTCTAACACGTTCTAGTTACAAGTGTCCCTGGTATGCTGTGGGCATACAGCCAAATGAGAACGAGCAAAGGCTATGGACTCAGAGCTCCGTAAAGCAAGGGAGCGGCCATCACTGGTGTTTGGCAGAGACTCAGAGGCCGGCAGAGCAGAGGGGAGACATCCTAGAGGGACAGAGGCGGCCTGTCCCCGGGGGAGCTGCAGGCGGGCTCCCCAGAGGCGGCGCCGCTGTGATGAGTTAGCGGTGCATACTGCGCTTTCTCTGCTTGGTCCTAAGTTGGAAGTGGGGTGAAACATCAGGGAAACTGCCCGTTGTTAAAAATCCGTGGCCCTTTTGAGCCAATTGTTAGAGGGGCGATTGTTTGGCTCCCTGGATGGGTCGATAGAGATCGTAGGTCGGGCTGTGAAAGGTCAGGCAGTCGGAGCTGGGTGTAGCAAGTTCCGGGTCAGAGTTCAATTAGCATTGATGGTCTAATCATTGTGCATGTGAATATTCAGCTTCTCAACATTTTGCTTTTTTTAGAAAGAAAATCTCCGCATTGTTCTAGCGTGAGGTCCAAGCTGGGTTTCACCAAGATCCAGTGAACTGTGGGGAGAAGCAGGCTCAGCAGGAGGAAACGCTGTGGGCCAGCCCCTTGGGCTTTGGATCCGGGAGGGCAAGGGGTCCTGGCATTTTGTGGGCAAAGCAGTGAAGGCATGTCCTCCCCCTGGGAGTCCTGAGGGTCAGCAGAGCAAGGGAACACGCAGTGCTGCGCATGTGATAAAAGTGTGACAGCTCCCAGGCAGTGTCACCAAGTCACCCCTTTTTGAAAGCCGGTGCCTGGAGTGAGATTAAAACATTCACTCATTAACCTCCATTATCATCAAGCATTTTATTAATTTCTTAAGGAAGAAGGGAGTTTAATAAGGGACTGGAAGTTATTGGGTTGTCAGAAAAGTCATGACATATTTTTTCTGTTTTCCATTGCAAAAATGCATCATGACTTTTCCGACAACTCAATATAACAAGTAAGTTTTGAAGAGTTCGACAGAATAGAAAAATGAAACACTTCTCTTAATTCACTTAGCACCTGCAGATGTGAACTCCTGTCTGTCAGTGAGGGCAGAATGGATGAGGTGTGGGTCTCCCTGTGAAGGACATGGGCGTCTGGCAGGCTTGAGGCACCAGAGCTCAGGGCACAGACATCCCAAGGATGTGATGTAAAATGTGCCAAATATGGTGACAGGCAATTGTCTACGGGTATGGAAGACCAGAAGGTTCTCTACGAAAGGATGGAGACCGTCTTCATGGAGTATGTGCTGGTCAAGATGAAGCTTGAAGGAGAGATGACACTCATGCTTTAAACTGAGTTGTGGGCAGTTCAAGAGCAAGAAAGGGCTTTTGGGATCCCTAAAACAAATAAGCAAAGCTACAGGATAAAAAGAGTTTGTCTGGAGTGTAGGATTTGATTACGGAATCCCCGCCCTCCCCAAAAAAGTGAGGAAGAAAACGAACTGAAGAAAAAGGAAATCATCTGCCCAGAGGGTGGAAGACCTACGTGGGAGGATAAGGAGTTAGACACTGGCTGCACAGGGAGGGGCTCGTGGGCACTGAGCAGCACGGTGACCCCTTCAGGGCACTGCTCCAAAACCAGTGGTCCAGCACTGGCTTCTCAGTGGGGAGACTGAGTTGGATCCAAAGACACAGATGAGCAACCACTGGTGGGGTCTTATTGGGGCATCAGGAAGAAAGTGAGGGGACATAAGAAACGGCCTCAGATTCAGAAGTCATTTACAAAAGAGGGGCTGGGAACTGAAAACAGGGAAAAATAAAGTTAAAATGCTGAAAGGTTGCCTGTTGCTAACTCTATAAAAAAAAGCCCCAAAGTTATCCCTCTGTGCAATTTCAATTCCTGCTCTCCCCTGTGAAATCATAAAGGCCGTGTGGAAATAAATTTTGAAAGAACATATGGCTTTGTGATCGACTTATCATCATACCTGGAAACTAAGACTCAGAATTCTTCCTTCTTTTCTCATGGTTGCTATTTCTTTAAAGAGCTTCCCCTAGCCCCAACACTCTCTCAGTTTCTCAATGTATTTATGAGATGCTGATAATGATTTGGGCCACCCTCATGTGGATTTAGGGAAGAAAAAAACTGAGTTCATTTCTGCAAAGCACGTTGAGACTTTTCAGAAGTTTTCTTTTCTTTCAAGAAAAATATAAGCTTCTAAAATACTCATAACAGCCAAGGTTGAGCAACTGAAATTGCCTTCTGCTCTGTGGAGACTGCATAAATATGAGCTGGAGGGAAAAAAAAAAAATGATCCTGAAACATGAGGTTTCATATCAACAATGGAAAAACAAATCTAGAACATAAATTGTAGTTTTCTTGCAGAATATATAACAGCTCACTTTCAGTCCTCTGTCTCTTGCTGAACAGGCCAAAAGAAAACGCTTCTCGAGTCAGCATTTTGTTTGATCCCTTCCTACGCAGTGATTGATCATAGCAATTTCTTTCACATAAACAGAATCCTCCCGATAAGCTTATTGGAGACACTCAGGGCTGTGAACACATCGCAGACCCAAAACTAATATTTTGCTTGCGGTCTTTAAACGCAGTGCCAATAGGGCTCCAACTACTTGTATCATAAAAGCAAACCTCTGTTAAGCATCCTGATTTCATCAGGTTCTGGGGCCAGGGCATTGCCTAAACATGCTTCTTCTGTAGTCAGGTATCTGTCATTTCATTAGAGCCCAACACACAAGCAACGAAATGTATGTTGTAACGCAGGCAGCGTCTTTAATCAGCAGGAAACCATCCAGCAAGTACTCAGCTATCTCATTTTGGGGGCAGAAGGCTGTATCCAGGAGTAAGAGGGATGGAGGAGAGCGTTTCCTGGGATCCCGAGCATTTCCTCATATTGATGACGGCCATTTCTGCCAAGCTAGCAGCCGGAATCGTAATTTGAAAGGAGTGTCATTTTCTGCAGATACAAGCCCTGCGTAATCCTCCCATTTAAATGACATCCTCCTGCAGACTGATGATTCCACAGCTCGCGATTTGTCACTTCTCCACGGCCTGAGAGTGAACAGTAGCTAAACGACAATCAATAGACTGATTTTATTAGGCCTGCCTGTTCACCATGTTTGAACTAATTTTTACTTCATTAACTATGGTTTAATATGCCATCAAAGGGAGAGGTGATCGTGGTTTTTCCAACAAAAGGAAAGAGATCATCAAATGAGGAGAGGGTGGTTTAATTAGGATGGCTTACAGGAAATCGATACATTCACCCCCACACACCATGGCGTGGTCTCAGAGAAGTAGTGGATATACAGCATAGGAGAATCAGCCTGCTTACATTGTAAAAACCTTTTGACATATTTGACCCCCTTTACCCTCTTCTGCGTCCCCCTAACCCCTCTTACCCTCTGGTAACCACTAAACTGTTGTCTCTATGAGTTTTTGTTTGTCTTGTTCGTTTGTTGCTTTCAGTTTTATATCCCACAGATGAGTGAAATCATATGGTTCTTGACTTGTTCTGTCTGACTTACTTCACTTAGAATGATAATCTCAAGATCCATCCATGTTGTTGCAAATGGCAGTATTTCACCTTTACTTATGGCTCAGTAATATTCCATTGTATTTATGTAGCACATCTTTATCCAATCATCTATCGAAG
This sequence comes from Aselliscus stoliczkanus, assembly GCA_033961575.1. Lineage (NCBI taxonomy): Eukaryota > Metazoa > Chordata > Mammalia > Chiroptera > Hipposideridae > Aselliscus > Aselliscus stoliczkanus. The sequence continues at coordinate 67,786,911 of CM066735.1, forward strand.
GACACTGTGGGTGTTTCCATGTCTTGGCCATTGTAACTAACGTTGCAATGACCATTGGCGTACATACTATATCTTTATGGATAAATGTTTTCAGAGTCTTTGGGTAGATACCCAGAAGAGGGATTGCCCTATCGTATGGTAATTCTATTTTTAATTATTTGAGGACTCTCCATACTGTTTTCCACAGCGGCTGTACCAATCTGCATTCCCACCAGCAATGTATGAGGGTTCCTTTTTCTCCACAACCTCTCCAACACTTGTTATTACTTGTCTCATTGATGATGTCCATTCTAACAGGTGTGAGGTGGTATCTCATTGTGGTTTTCATTGGCATTTCCCTATTAGCTAGTGACATTCAGCATCTTTTCATTTATCTGTTGGCTGTATGTTTTCTTGGGAGAAGTGTCTGTTCAAGTCTTCTGCCCATTTCTTAGATTGTTGTGTGTTTTTTTTTGTTGAGGTGTATACGTTCTTTATAAATTTTGGATATATGAGGGTAAAGGGGGTCAAATATATGGTGATGGAAGGACAGCTGACTCTGGGTGGTGAAAACACAATGCAATATACAGATGATGTATTGCAGAATTGAACATTTGAAACATAATTTTTACTAACCAGTATCACCCCAGTTACTTTTAATAAAGATTAAAAAAATAAAACAAAAGAAAAACAAAAAGACTTACTATGCTAAGGAGTCTTAAACACACACACACACACACACACACACACACACACGAAAATGGTAGCTTTGTGAGGTGATAGATACGTTAATTAAGTTGATTGTGGTGATTTCACAATATATATCAAAACATCAATGTGTATACCTTAAATATATAACATATAAAGGAATAATATTCAGAAACAATGTATATATTCTATTTATCATCCAGAATATATGTAAACAAAAACGTAGATATTTTGAATAGACATTTCACCGGAGGGGTGTGTGTTTACAGATGGCAAATAAACACATCAAGAGATGCCCAATATCACTAATCACTAGGGAAATGAAAATTAAAACACCATATATCAATTAAGTAGCTAAAAAAAAGAAGAAGAAAACAACACTAAAAAGTAAAACTGAGAATATTCAATTTATGCATTGATGCAGCATAAATGTATCTCTAATTCTGATCATTTTTTTTTTGGAAGGATGTGGGAATTGAAAATCATACTATGGAAAATATTTTTATAATTTCTAATAAAGTCAAAGATATAATTACTTTTAGACCCAGCAATCTCATTAACAGTTATTTACCCCAAATAAATGCAAATTATAAAACAAAACAAAACACAACACAACAAGCCTTTGAGCTCGACTGATGGGTTTCTTTAACTTGTTACACTTCAGGTTTATACAACTATGATCATATAAATGCCTACATATGCATTCTAAGAATATATTTTTGTGCTTTTGATATGGATAAATCAATTTTGAGAGTCATGGGGAAAATAGACCTTTTCTGTTTAATAATCTGAAAGTAGGTTTGGAAAGAATGGTTTTAGAGTTTTAGACTATTAGTCGCTTTGAGCAAAGACAGGTTTTTATTATGAATAGATGTCAATAAAATCTTGGTGCCCATGAGTTGACTGACATTCTCAGGATGTAGAAATGATGTAAATCAGAATGTGAACGACTGGCGTCTCCTTGACTGAATGTTGCTTTCAGACCCAGATCCTCCAGTGTAGACAGTAGTAATAGGTAGGTAGTGGCCTTGGCAGATGCACTTACTACTATGTGACATCTGGTCCACCTCACAATGTCCTTGATATTTCAATCCTGCTTTTCTGCAAGATTCCAGCCCCTCTACCTCACCCCGTGTACGTGGCTCCCGAGGCAGGAAGGCTCACTATTGGTGAAACAGCGACAATGCAGTCACTAGACCAATAAGTCATAAGAGTGCTTTTCATGAATCCCTCTTGTGAACCCAAAGTATAAACAAATGAAACAAATGTTATGAGCTCTTTGAACCAAAGGACATTTGGAAAGGGCCTGATATCAAGGACCACTAGGTGTGAACCAAATGTATCCAGGCATGTTTTCAGACAGGACGTAACACCCAGCCAGGCTCTAAACCGTGTGTATGAAACACCTGTTTTTCCTCCCCTTTTTGTTTTCCGTTTTGGACCAGAACAGTTGTACTTGTTTCCCTCCTTCCTTCTGTTCTTCACTCCTTCACTCAGCAAATATCTGTATAGCGGTTACCATGCTCCGGCACTGGTCTGAGCCCCGGGAGTATACTCGGGGCTGGGTGAATGTACGTCTCTGGCCTTGAGGCGGTGTTCAGGGGGAAGAGACGGGCAATGAATAGGGCAAATACTGCAGGGTAGGAGCCGGGTATGGGGAGGGGAGGGACAGTTTTGGAAGTGCTAGGTCAAGACAGAGGAGTGCAGACGCCAGTTTTAAATGAGATAAGACTCCTGAGAAAGTGACGTGCGAGCTGTGCAGTATTGTATGAACAGAACGGTAAGCTGCTGTTTTTATAGTTTGATCGGCTGTATTATTTCATATTATTTTACATTGAGTAAACTGGAGGTTAAACTCTATAGTACTTTGGCATGCTGGAGATAATAAAATCATAAAACAAAAAATATAATACCGGGTGCTCTGATAACGACTATGTGTGACATTTCATTGAACCTTCATGACAGCTCTTGCCTTGGCATTGTTCTCCCTCCCTGAGGAAAGTAAGGCCAATGATAGTCACTTTGTCCTGGACGACACAGTGAGTAGGTGGCGATGCTGGCATGTATGACCCGGCTCCATGCCTGGCATCCCTAGCCATGCTCTCTCGAAATCTTTTACAGCAGGGAAAACAGTGCTGTTAGCCTTGCCGCAGCCTCAGCGGTCTCAGACACGATCTTGCACTGCGTAGGGCAATTGAGAGGGCGGAAGACACTCATTAACTTTCCAACAAAAATGTTGCTGGTCAAATCGGTGAAACGAAGGAGTTAGGCATGAGGAATAAAAAGGTATGAGATGCCCTCTTCCCACTAAGAATGGGTTAAGTGGGATTAGATGCTCCTTGCACTCCAAAGAAAGAAGGCATGTCAGGTCAGTATGAATGGCAGCTTAAGAGTATATATCAAAGGCAGAAAACGTCCCCTTGAATTTTAAAGATTGCATAAAGATATAGTTTAACCCATTATACATAATTTTTATTAGCAATAACTATTTCAAAATTAATGTCAGCTAATGTTAAGGTTAGCGGATGATGTCTCTTAAGCTTTGCTGCAGGCTATTCTCAGAGACTCATGATGCCTTGGTGGCTCATTTCCTGAGGTTTATTTTTTAGTCTTTCCTGATGAAATAGTAAGCTCTTTTTAGAAAGAGATTTATCTGGAAAAAAGGAAAGCTAACCCTTGTTCACTGTTACATAGGTTTTTCTTTAAGATCAGTCGAGACATTGCATAAAAATGTGACGGACCACTGAGGCTTGGGTAGCATCGCAGGATCTGTGGAGGTTTTTTTCTCCTTGAACTTGACCTGTTCCTGCTCAGCACATTCTAAGTAAAGGCTGGTAAGCATCTCCAAATATATTTTAATACTTCAAATATTGAAAAGACTTTTAATTTTCTACTTACAAAATTTCTGAAGGCGGGAAATAATTGGAGAATTTAACACTCAACAATAGCAAGCTCTAATTTGACTACGCATCCTTTTCTGGTATTGGCATAATTTCAAAATTAAAGATTAGAAGTTCTAAAAAAAAGAGGCGACTTGTGCTGTGGTTCTTCTCTCTGAAGGATGCCTCTGTCCCTGAAAGAGAAATACAGAAGCAGCTTCTTCCATTTAATTTGCTTTGTTTTTGGTAATGTTATTTTTCTTTTAAATCAAAATTTGAGTATTTTCCCTGAAATGGTATTCTAATCATTCAGTCTCTTATCTTTCCTTCTCTTCCCCTCAAAAGTCCTGGGGTTTTCCTTCATCCTCTCCTATTATCCTGTCTGAGGAGAAGTTACCCATTGTCACCATCAAGGTCAACACGTTGGTGTCGGCCCTACCAGCATGTGCCGGGGGTTTACTCTGGGACATTGCTCCCTCTGGTAGCCATTTTTTTTCACTTGTATCTTTCATCTGTCATTCTCTAATGACTCAAAGCAGCTTCCAGATGGGCTCAACCTCCCTGTCCCCAAAATAGCATCCTTCTAACCCTTTTAAACCTTCCTACACTCTTTCCTCTCCTGCTCTCTATGTGCTTCTACTCTCCGTTTTCTCTTTTCTCCCTCACTTTGTCCCATCTCCTCCTCTCTTCCCTTCTCTTCATTTCATTGCCAAGCTCATCGACTTGCTTCCCTCCCTGGCCTGTGAGAAGACCAAAGCCCAGAGGGCAGAGAGACCGGGCTTCCTCCTCTTGTGTGAAGCGTTGGATGAGTACCCTGAACTCTTTGGCCTTCACATACTTTACCATATCTCTCTACTTTCTGGTGAGGTTTTAGCAAAATAGAATATGGTAGAAGCACATAGCGTAGCATTTGGCAGATAGCAAACCCTTAATAAATAATGACTGACTTATGTTTTCTCCAGAGTCCATCCTACTCCTTACCTCTAAGATAGGTTTTGAAAGAGGTCTGGTGTGGACAGGAGAGGGTAGAGTAAGTACACATCAGCAAATAACAATTTAGTGGGTCTAAGAAAGCATTAGGTTCAGAGGGCCAGGCTATGGAAAAGACTCAGAAACTCAATTTCTCTTCTTGAAGAGGTATAATTCTGTAGAAGCACAAGTAGGAGAGACACAGTGATGAGACAGAACCAAAACCAAACTAGGATGAGAAATGTGGTCCTTCCCGGCTGTACTGTTGTGCTACACAGCCTGGAAAGATGGCCACTGTCAATTTCCTCCTCACATGCCCGTGCGTACTTCAAAGGACGCCATCTTCTTCCCCGCCTCTTGGATCTAGACTGGGCTGTGATTCTCTTGAACCAGCACAAAGCAGCAGCAGTCACAGCTGCAGGCCTCACCTGTAAAAGGGTCTGAGCTTCAGCACCTTCTCTGAGGGCAGCTGGACACCATGTTGTGAGGAGGCCATGTGCAAAGGCTAAGTGGGAAAGAAAAGATGGCTGGCCGACCCTGAGTGGTGCCCGCATCTCGAATATTCCAGTCTCAGAAGACATAAAGTGGAGCCAAAGGACTGTGCCTCGGAGCCAGCACTGAGTGCCCAATTCTAAGATATATTACACTGTTGTGGATTTAATCCATGATGTGTTGAAGTGGATTTTTGCACAGCATTAAATAATAGAGTGAGATGCTAATGTGTTTGGGCAGGTCACCTAGCTCGCTGTTCCAAGTCTGATCTGTGAAAGGAGGCCATTGAACTAGCCTGTGGGAAAGGCCCCTCCCTCGCTGCCCAAATCTGACCATTCCTGGGCATGCGTTTGCAAGTATGCAAATATTCTTACTGATAAAGCTGAGAACCTGAGTTTAAAAAGTCTTGGCACCGTCAGTCTTGCTGCCTCTGTGACTCTCTCCCTCTCTCACTGGTATTTCTACTTTAATTGAAGATGAAATAGCACATAAACTAGATTAAATGGGACACTCAGTAAAGCATGATCCTGGAGCACGATAAGAACACCAGCCACGTTCTTTTTTCCTGTTAATGGAAGAACCCGGAGAGTCCACAGCCTGACCCCAGAGTTATTCACTCTGATCCTCCCGCGCCAATTGTGGAAGTACAGTTTATAAATTTGAAAGATAATTTTGTAGATCTTTTTTGAATATGGTGAAACCTCTGTGTTTCCCACCTTGAAAACCTGATAATTAATAACTTTCACACTTCCTCGAAAAACTTAACAAAAAGTAATGTACTGAGGCATCACATCCTGATTCCTTTTTAAAATTATCTTTACTGGAAAATTAGAGCGGGGTATCATGAGTAATTAATATTAAACTCTGCCTGAAAACATGTTAATAAAAATTGTGATTTTGGATTATAAGTATTGTTAAGCAACATTTTTAGGACTATACAGAAAAAGGACAGAAGAAAATTAAATTTTTAAAAAATGTCTGGAAATAAACTGAACAAAAAGTCAAAGGACGTAGGGCTCTGCAGCCTGTCACAGGTTTGCAAAACTCATTTCTTTTTGTAGATACAACTTGTTATATGGTGAGTCTGGACCAATTACTCTTTATAGCTAGAGTAATTTAATTTAAGATCATGTGAATTCCATCGGAAGATGGTGATGTCCCTTACTGCAAGGTGACCTCAGCCCAACGTTTCTCTGCCACCTCAAACTAGTCAGGTTCATAACTTGGATGTAAAAAGCTAACCACAAAAGCAGAGAAACTCTTTATCGGCCCGAAGGTTAAGCATCAAAGGCAAAACTCTGATTAAGATGGTGTTGGGACTTTTAGATATTATGCAACCTGGAGCACTTCTTAGAGTAAGAAAAGGATCCACACATGAGAGCTAAAGATTGTGACTTGCATCCACAAATCAGCAAATAAAATCAACTCATGTTTATTCATTTATTCAGCAGAGATTTATATTTCTGCAGATCTTACAGAGGCAGTCTGTTAAGAACTATGGAGATAAAGGAGAAAAAATGGCCTTAGTCTTTAAACTCAAGAAGCTAAGAATTTAAAAAGGGAGCTAAAACATATTCAGATATCTATAGTAGTAGTAAAAATGTAAAAGAAAAAAAAATTCTGCAAGAGTGATGCACAGAACACAAGGCAGCTGTTTGAGGGAGGGGAAACCCTCAGATGTGGGGGTGGGCGGGGTGTAAGTGGATAATGACACCTGACATTTGCAGCAGGACTTTGACGGCCCCTGGGACGCAGTGTCTCTCCCTCAGCAGGTACCTATGCACACCCACCCACCTACCAGCCTCCAGAATTTGACAAGACCCTCACTGTCCTCAAGTGCCATACTATCCTATTGACAAGAAAAGGTGCACATGCTTTATTTAAATTAAAATAAGTGTAAGGCGTTTTTACATAATATGAGAAGCAGAACATCTCAGGAGCAGGGCGCAGAGGGGCTGATAAGTGAGGAGGCAAATAGCGATTGGCAGCAGTTAGGAGCAGGGACCCGGCCGTCAGGACACTGGCTGCGAATCCTTTCTGGTGAGGGGCGGCGTGTGCCACCCCTCGTATGCTTCTTGGGCAGAAGGATTGTTTGAGGCTGGTTGGTTTTAGAAACAGCAGACCTGGCCGGAGCTCTCCCGGTGGAGGGGCTGTCCCCTCTGGAAGGGACAGGTGCGTGTCTAAGGGAAGCTCGTTGGCCTCCGTTTGTGAGGGTGTCCACTTCTCTGGACAGGGAAGGGCTGGCCTGTCTCTAGAAAGGCTTCTCCGGGGCCGGCGGGGCTTAGACGGGGGGCCCTGGCACCTGCCTGCTGGCCTTTGCCTGCCCACCTCCCGGGACCGCCCCCAGAACCCCCAGCACCGTCTTTTGTCTGTAGCTGAAGACGGTGCTTACATGGACGGCTTGGGCCATTCATGAAAAACTCAGTTTTCCTGAGTAGCTTCTGTGTATATAGGAATTATATGTTATTAAACTTGTTTGCTTTTTTCCTGTTAATCTTTTATTACAGGGAGTGGGGGAGTCTTAGCCAAGAACCTTGAAGGGTAGAAGGATAATTATTTTGCCTCTGTACCCTGGAAAATCCCAATTTTCTCATCTATAAAATAGGGATGATGAAATTAACAGTTCCTGCCCTAGGATGGCTGTGAGAATGAGATAGTGTGATGCCAGGACCAGCGCAAACACTCAGTGCTTGTTAACATTCAGATTCGCTCATTTTCGGAATACCTTTGAGATTTACCTGCATTGCATTGTATCCATCTTCCTCTTATCCATGTAAGAAATGGCCAAACCCGTTGAGAATTTTTATCAGAGCATTTGAATCAAACTGACGACATATGCAGGGGAGGCAGATCTCAAATGCTCCTGAGAATAACAGTTTTGCAGCTTCTTTTACACATTTGAGATTAAGGAGGGAAAGCAAGGAAGATGAGATGGAGGTGGGAGAAGGCAAAGCAGGGATGGGATTACAGGGGAGTTGAGATTATTTGCTCTCTTGAAGGTGGTTGGTTACATTTTTGAAGGAGGGGTCAGAAATGAGGCTTTTCAAAGGTGTGTTAACCTAGTACAGAAGCAGTGGGCAGGGCTTGCCTGAGGCAAAGATAAACCTCTTACTAAAACGTTATATGCCTGGGGCGTGACTGCCCACCGGGACCTGCCCAGTTAGGAATTTACGATCAGATCGCCCTGCGAGGTCACTTTCCCTAGGACCCCTTTTTTTGTCCACTCGTTTCACGGACAGGAGGCTCACTGAACCTCAGAAAGTCACAAAAATCAGAAAGAAAACACACTTTCTGATCTCAGCGTTTGGTGCCTCATCCATCTGAGGAAGGAGACACCGTAGGTGCTGGGTTAGGAGGCAGACCCCCCCGTTTCTGTGTGTACCACATACTTAACTAGTTGTGTCACTAAGTGACAGAAATAAGAAAAATAAATGCATAAAATAAAATAAATGGTGGCCTCTGCACTTTAATTTTCCCACAAATGAAACATAGCTAAACATTATCTATCCCTCCATATTTCTAAGAAATGTTTCATGTAAGTATAAGCCTTGAAATTCTAAATAAAAATCTGAGAGGATAGATGCTCTAATGAGTTCATTCAAGGAAAGGTGTTCTATAAATATGATGTATTTCCATTATTAATAGCAATAAACTGTGAGATCCTGAGAGGGTAAGCAAGTCTGCTCTCCTATAATCCTGTAAACATGGGACTGGTTATCATTTTTGCTGTAACACAAACATTTAAAACACCAGCAGTTTTAGAAGGTAAATGAGTAATAATTGTAAAAGGTGATATCAGAGACTGATTGTAAATCGCTTCTAACATACCATTCTTAGATTGAGCTCAGTCCCTTATGTTGCATGATCTGCTTCCGAGTACTTTATGCAGAGTATTCATTATTCCACCTCCTTCCAAAATAGCCTGTACCCTCAGGTATTACTCACATAAGTCTAGATTTTAGGTTGAATAGATTTGTTAGCTTTCTACGCATTTGAAATTTTCTAACTTATATTTTCAGTGTGTATAATTCTCAGGTAACCAATATATTTAATTATCTGAAACATCCCAAATTATTATGTGCATTTATCACTTTATATAAAGAGCATGTGTGAGAGAGAAAGTAGGGGAGGGTTCCAAGCGTTCGGTCGAGTATTTGATTAGGCCCAGGAAGAGGCCCGACTGAGCCTCGAGGGCACGGTGGGCAAGTCATTGTTTCTGGAAAGGCCGGCAGTGAATATCTTCGTACCTGTGAGCTCTCTGGTCTTGTGGGCACCGCTCAGCTCTCCCACTGTAGCACGCAGCCAGCCAGACAATGCACACGGAATGAGCATGACAGGCTCCAGTAAAATTTCATTTCCACAAACAGGCCGCCTACCCAGTAAGGCCCCAGAGCTATAGTTTGCCAACCTCTGACCTAGCCGACGGACCTATTTCATATGTGAGGAAATTAAGGCACAGAAAATGTAAATGCCATTAGTAGCCGTTATGGGGTTTTCATGGGAAGACGCAGCTCTTTCTGCCTACAGGTTTTCATTTTGCTTGGTTTATGAATCCACCCTTCGCGGGGCTTGTAAGAATGGTCTTTCTGAAGCGCCGGACAGGATATGGCCCCTTGGTTTGTAAATCCCTCCAGCAGACCCCTGTGGACGTCCACGAGCAATTGAATTTTCTGCTGTAGCACGGAGGGTGTGCATCGGTGAGGCTTCTGCACGCCTGCCCCTCGTCCACACCCTCCTCATCTTCCAGGCACCCCCCACCCCCCGCGCCCTACATGGCGAGTTGCAGGGTGACAGGGACTGGCTCTGTTTTGTGCACGTCCCACGTCCCATGCCTCGCGCAGTACACGGTGCTTGGCACGCCGCAGGCCCTGAGTGAGTAACTGGCACACATGGATAACGGGCAGCCGACATCTGAAAGAGCCTTGGGGCACATGGACAGGGTGCCTGTTGTCTTGGAGGCCCATGGACATGACCCAGCTCTCACCACGTGTCCGAGACAAACGAAGGAACCAGGCTTGGGAGCGCCCCCCGGCGACTCACCTGCAGGCCATCTCCTCGGTAACCGTGTCTGTGTTACCATCTGGGTCCGCGGAGGCCGGGTCATGGCCATACCTCGCACGGTGCAAACTCCTCCACACTCTGCCGTCTACCAGGCAGGCGCTGGTGTCACTCGGCGTGGTTCTCATCGGCAGTCACAGCCCCTGCTTCCTCTTTGACTTCTCATGGGATCTGGAGTCTGCAAATGTGTGACTCGGCATGAATTAGCACAGGCTGGGGTTGTACCTTGTGTTCTGGACGGTGTTATGCTGAGTCGCATGGGGCCGCTGTGACAGCTGTAGCACTGAATCACCAGGAAGGCTAATACATCCGCGCATTTCAGTGTGAGGTGTGGAGCTGCTATCACCGGAAGGGAGAGCTCCCCAAGGCAGCTTGGCCTCCGCACTGAAAACGCCATTTCTCATCCCTGCGACCACACCAGCAGTGTCTCTTCAGGGAACATCTCAAAGTGTGGCCAGAGATATGCTGTGATCTCGTGACATTCACGGGTTTACCAGGACAGGCAGTATTTATGTCTCTATAATTGTCCCTCAAACAACCAATATGAGGCCTGTGCTTTTTATAGTGTCAAATGCATGAGTTTTCAACCATCTCCACTCTAGCTATTAAGTTAACTAATTATATATGTTTGCTAGTCAACTACTTTCTAAATCAGGAGTTCAGTATAGAGCATGTTGAGGAAAAAAGGATTTCCTCTTCCCTCTTATGTAAATGATGGGGGCCTGCAAATTAAACTGACAAAAGACAGATTAGCAAGAGAAAAGAAAAACTGATTCTCTTCTGCACGTCTCCAAGGGAGAACAGGGGCAGTAAAACTCAAAGAAGTGGTTAAAATCTGGGGCTTATGTACCAGCTTAAGTATGGGTTAAGGTTAGGATTTCAAGGGAATGTAAGTGATAGGAAATGACTCAGAAATATACCGTGTAAGCTAATGGGATGTAAGGTTTGTTTGAATTAATGTTTGTCTTCGCAGTTTCTCATCCCTGGTGACAGGAGTCACTTCCCCCCACCCCTGCCCCCCTAACCGAAATCCTTCCTTAAAGGGTGTTTACTTAGGACAGTTGAATTCTTCTAGAAGGTTCTGCTCCTAGGCAGATGAAGGAGTGTGGAGAAAGCCCCTGCCTCCAGCTGTGGACTTGCTAGTGCCTTCAGCTCAAAATAATTCTTGAACAACTTCAAGAACAACTGCACCCCCAAAAAGTAGAAAGTCAAGCAAAGGACCAGATAGTTCCGGAAGGTGACATTTCTGACTAAAGTATACAAATAAGAGATATGTCTGAAGGCTCTAAGCTCATGTGACCAGTTACCCACTTGATTGTCACGTAAGCTGAGCTCTCACCTGGGAAGTCAGAGCCAGGCGTGCTCTGATTGAATGTCTGCTCCCAGAAGACTGAGAATTTCATATTAACATTTCATCTCTAAATGAATCAATTAACTGCTCAGTACAACCTGTGCTTTTTTTTGTATAGAATTTGGTAAAGTTATTACCCAATTTAGCAGAACTGAATTCTTCCGAAAGGAAAGGTTCTCTGTCAGTGTGGCCACATCCCTATGAGGAGAGAGGTGAAAGGTCTCTTAGGAGGCTCACCCTTGCTTTACATGGAGAAAACCAGAGCCTGGAACAGCGAGCTGTTCACTCAAGGTCACCGGCCGGTTAGGCCTTAACTAGGTCTTCAGTCCTGGGCTGAGTCCCACTGAGATTCTTGAAATGGCAGGAGTGCAGTGGCCTGCACTGCAGCATGTTCATTAGTTTAATGCAGTAAAGCCTGGACACCAAGAAGACACACAATGATTTAGAGCTAATTAAATGCAGGGAGAAATTAGAAGAGGTGCCTTAAGACGGAATTTTAGTAATTTCAGGCGGACATCTCATCGTTATGTCCTCAAAGAGCCCTGTGCGTCCCTCTGTCAGCATACTGTCACTCTCTATTCGTTTGTTGTAGGGTGACTTGTGCCCACCCCTCCCTCAATGTATATATTGAAGTGCTGGTCCTGGTATCTCAGAATGTGACCTTGTTTAGAAATAAAGTCCTTCCAGAGGTAAACAAGTCCCAAGGAGGTCACCAGAGTAAATCGAACCCAGTATGATTGGTGTCCCTATCAAGTGGGGAAATTTGGACGCAGGCACCCACAGAGGGAAGACAGCATGAAGAGGCAGAGAGAAAACGGCTGCCTACAGGCGGCGGAGAAGGGCCTACAGCCTGGAGCAGCCCGTCCCCGTCTCAGAGGAACCCGCTCAGCCCAGGCCTTCACCTCTAGCCTCCGGAACGGTGAGGAAATATACTCCGGTTGTTTAAGCCGCAGTTTCTGTACTCTGTCAAGGCAGCTCTAGAAAACCAAGGCGCAGCATCTACTTAATTTCCCCCGCCCGCCCCGTCAACCCCGTGGCCACCCCGCTGCCCGCAACGGGGTTGCGCAGACTCACTCTGCACCTGGAACCTTCCGTTGTGCCTGGCCTGTCACGGCCACTCAGAGCATGCTGGCAAGGGGCGAGTTCCCAGGGGAGAGCGTACTTGGACCTCAGTTGACTCACTGATGTCCACAACAGCTCAGTGATTTGAGTGGCCTTCATATTATTACTCTGATTGAACAGATGGCGCCCGAAGAAGGTAATGGGTCTGTCACATCAGTTTACAAAGCCTTGTCGGGGGCAGACGGGATCGAGGCCAGTGCTTCGCACCTACGACAAGCTGGCGTTAAAAACCCCAGTTTCTTCCCGTTGAAGCCTAAACTGCCTTTGATCCACCACATGCAACTTGAGGGGACTTTTCAAGTAAAACTATTCCCACCAGAAACAATAAAAGAACTAAAACCTGATCCCTCAGCGTAACAAAGCAAAACAGAAAATGCCTCAATTAAACAGAATTTAAAACAATGAATTCAGTTTTGAAAAAACATTGGCAAGTTTGCCCTTGACTATTATGTTTTCTGACCAACGCCTGCAAATGGCCGTCTGTGTGAGGTTTCTCAGAGCTTTGTGTGCATGCGCTGGGAGAGGCCCACCTTTACTAATTTAGGGTTGTTTTCCAGGGTCATATGTGCTGGTGCTGACTGATAATAAAAAGTGAATAATCATTTAGACGTTTCATATATTATTTTGTTACCTATAAAAACCCTGTATTGCTTGAGTGCTGGCTACATGATAGGCGCTGTGCTTTACACATCAGTCAGCACTCTGGCAGAAAAAAGATGGCTTAATTAAAAGGGTTTCACCGAAGAGAACTGAATGGACATTTTTATAGAGTGTGGGCAGAGTGAGGGGAACCATCGGAGGCTCGGAGATGCCCAAAGTTGAGCAAAAATGAGAAGCTGTTATGACCCCAGGCCTGAGGGGTGCAGGGGGAAGTAGCACTGTGGTCCAGGTGAAGACTGGAAGAGGGGGTACCTCGTGGTCGGGGGGGGGGCTCTCCTGCCCATGCCCTTCCATGTCCGGCCACCCCCTCCTGGGAGCCTAAGGCCAGGGAGCCAGGCTGACGCCCAGATGGGAGTGAGACGGGGGTTGGGGCAGTGGCCGAGGAGAACAGTCAGAATACGTCACGCGCACTACCCGATGCAAACAGCCCCAAACCTCTCGGTATGTTACCAATCTGGAAGGGTTCCAAACATGCTCACATTTCATAAGTAGGAGTGGGGAGCAAGAAACATCCCAGCCTTCTTCGGGGTCTAACAAAGGAGGAAGAGGGGGAAAGGGTTTTGTTCTCAAACAAAAGTTTTCTTTTAAATAAAGGAAGAGGGGGCAGGCCATTCAGCGAAGCTGCCCAGAGAAGGTTTATCTCAGAGGCCCTGGGTTTGATTGGGGTCAGAGCCTGGCCAGGTCTGGGGCGGGAGGGGGCAGGGCCAGTGAGCAAGAGGATGGAGATGGCAGTGAAGAGACGGGACGTGAAGACACAGCCCCTGTTTATGGCGAGCCCGGCAGGAAGAATGAGGGAGGCCGGAAGGCGGCCGCGCTAAGGGGCTCCTGCCGAGCGCTGTGGGGCTTTGTAACACTGGATTTCGCTGGGCTCCACACCCAAATTATCCTTGAGAAAGGTGTGATAATTCTTAGTGTTGTTGCTGTGATTTCCCCCTCATTTTACAGATTAAGAGACAAGCTTGGAGAAGTGAAGTGGTTTGTCCAAGGCTTCAGTGAGTGAGTGGTGGAGATGGAATTGGAAGGCTGGCCCTGGAGGACCTGTCTCGGGAACTGAGAATATTCCTTGTTTGAGAGTTCTGGGAGCCTCTGTGACGTGGAGGGCCCCACACGAGAGCTCCAGAACCAAAGCTGCGGCTTAGTTTTTCAGTCGTTTCTCTAATCAGGTCGCCATTACTAATCCTGGCATGTTAGCTATCCATGCATTCTAGGTGCTTTATGGTTTGTTCCCTTTGGAATAAACTCTCTGTGCCCCAAGTAAGAAAGCCCATAAGCCTGGGTGACCCCCAGTGCCCCTTCGGTGTGTGTCAGCTCCTTGACTTATCTGGGCGTTATCTGCCAAACAAGACGGACTAACAGCTTCCCTGTGTAATCATTTTCCAGCACATGCAACTGTTGCCTCTAGAGATTAATTGCCACGCTTTTGTATCCAACTAACAGTAGGCTGACATTTAACATCTTGGATTTATAGATTTCCTGGTATGTTACCGGGCTGTTTTGTTTGGATGGATTCCCCAAGCATTTGAAATTGGATTCCTCTAAGGACAAGTCTATATAACCAGAGGCGCTTATCACATCACTTTGCTTCAGTCTCTTCTGAGGGAACTTAGTTTATTACTGTCTGGAAATCTCCTGGGATGTATCTCTGACTCTGAATGTGTTTGAACATTCCGGGTCCAATCATGGCCACCGTGATCCACACGTTCACTAGGTGTTATGGTCTCCTTCAGTATAGGTGACGTAGGTTGTGCATAATAGTGTTAGAGAAAGGTAGCGACAAGGACCCTCACCCATCCATCTAGGCCACAGACATGTTATCCGTCTTCCTATTCCCACCACACCCTCAGGACCTTATATACATTAGGTGCTTAAATGAAATTTGGTACCATGGTTATTGACCTTGAGAACATTCAATTAGTTATTTGTTTAAATTTCAACTCACATGTGCTATGGGTAATGTGCAGTAGCAGCAACCGAGAAGACATTTTTCGTGGCCTAAATTATTTGAGAAGTATCTTAGTTAAAATCCTTTAGTTTCAAATGATAGAAGCCTTTCAAACTTGATTAAGCTAATAAAGGAAATTAAATGGAATCAAAAGGAAAGACTACACAGACGTCTTTCCTTTTCTCAATGTGAGCATTGTTATTATTTTCTCTCTGCAGGACTCTGATTTTTTCCATGTCAATGCCTGTCACACAACGCCTGATTTTACTTGTATTTCATTCAAGTCACCTGCATAGACTTTAGGTTAACTTGCTTCTCTTCCAGCAAAAAGAATCTGATTGGCCCACCTTGGTCACAAATCCATACCTGGTCCCTTCAACTGCCACCAAGGGGCCTGGATCCCATAGTGAGTTCATGGCTGCTAGGGCAGCTGGAGAGAAGTAGTACTTTCCTGAAAACGATGGAGATAGCTGGTCAATCCCCAAATGGTTCTGTAGTACACAGGATGTCCACTTGGATAGCATTCAGGAAAGTTCCCTCATTTCTCCTCCTCTTCCATGTCTGACTACAAAAAACCTAATGTTTAACTCTGACCCTCGGCTGTTAAGTTCTCAAGGAAGCCAGAGTGGTGACATTCTTTTAATAACAGCATGACTTCTTATGGAAAGATCGATCTCAGCCCCATGGCAGGGGGAGCGCAAATCCCAAGTGTTCTAAATCCAGGGGGCCTGAGCTGTGTTATGATACAGATAGCAGCGTTTCTGAGCTGGCCCTCAGAGGGACAGGCAACTCTTGCAGTCAGCGTAACCCAGGGACCATTCTCAGAGGTGAAAGTTGGAAGAGATTGTTCCTTTTTCTACAGGAAAATGGAGCAGAGTATGGTGGGACATTTCTATATTTGCACAGCAAGATATATTGGGTTGTCGGAAAAGTCATGATGTATTTTTTCCATGTTTTTCATTGCAGAAATGCGTTATGACTTTTCCGACAACCTAATATGTAGTGACTCTTCTCTTCAGTAGAGACGTTGTTGCTTTTTCTCTGTGGCAGAATCATCACAGTTAAAATATCATGCTAAATCCTCAACCTTCTTCTAGCAAATATAGGAGGCAACAAAATGGAGGTCAGAGGGGCAAAAATTCCACGTAGGAAACAGTTAGAAAAACCGACCCCTTTATGGGCACACTGTGTAGTTCTTCTTTTTTCTCCTACTTTTTCTTCCTCAAAATCAAACCTGAATAGTAAAGCCATCATATCTAGTTAATGTTGTGCCTTTAGGGGAACAACAACATAAAGCCCCTGAGGGGAAAATGCCACATGACAAGCTTTCCTTGGTTTACAAGGACTCGAGGTTAAGTAATTTCTTCTTCCATTATGGTTTTAAAATATTTACTGCACAAGTTGTCAAGTCAGCCTGGCATGGTCCTTGTTACAAGTAAATAGGTTCCTCCTGTGGAGCGCTGGCAATCAGCTGTCCCAGGGATGAGGTGCTGCTAACCCAAGGCCTGTCTTTGTCCCAGTTGAATTTATCTATTTGTGTATCTGTGCACTTAGGCAGACAATGTAATACATCTATTTATCGTCAGCACCAGTGTATCCATCTAAAGCGATATCCAAAGATGTGTGTTCTCATAAAGTGAAAGGCACATTAGTCTGGTTTGCTGCAGCAGTCACAGGCTTTATCTTGTGAGTTATCTGCGATAAGGGGCATGATTGTTGTCAGACACCTCAGAGAATCGTTACTGTGAGGCTGCAAAGAGGCTAACAACACAACTGGGGAAAACTCCCAGCAGGTTCCGCATCAGTACTCAGAGCAACAAATGGGACAAGGAGGGGTCCCGGGCCTCTCTTAATTGTAAAATAAACTGTTTGCCATCAGACCATGAGTTCTTTGAGGTCAGCGATTGGAAATTTATTCATCATTACACTCATGATTAATTAAAAAAACACAGTACGTGATGAATGTTTGTGAACAAATAGATACATGGATGGATGGATGGATGGATGGATGGATGGATGGATGGATGATGGATGAATGGATGGACGGATGGATGGATGGATGGTTGATGGATGGATGGATGGATGGTGGATGGATTGATGGATGGATGTGTGCATGGATGGATGGATGGATGATGAATGAATGGATAGATGGATGGATGGATGGATGATGGATGAATGGATGATGGATGGATGGATGCATGGATACATGGATGCATAAATGGATGACTGGGTGGATGAGCTAGACCACTTCCTTGCAAAGATTTCTGAACAATACAGTGTACCAGCTTTCACCAATGCATGACTTTTAAGTAACCTCCCTTCTGGCCCCTGGCTAACTCTCTGACTGCTTTTTGTAACATCCCCTACTTGCCCACCAAGGCTAGTAACACTGGGCTTTTTTCTGTCAGGGCCACTGCACAGGCTATTCCTTCAAAATAAGTAGATCGAATTGATTTTCCTTCCTCAGAATTTCTCTGAGAGTCGTTGCCATTTGGGGAAATCACTAATTGTCACAACAGTCGTGCTATATAAACAATCAGTACAACTAGTATCAGCCTGCCTTTGTGGTTACAAAATTCTGGTAATTCTTGGAGGATGGGGTAAACAAGTGACTGTTGCATTTTATCTTCCTGGGTAGTCATATTAAAGCAATTATGCAGTGAAAAATACATTATTTCATCAACTGATTTCCTTTGTTTCTCCATTATATCAATTTAGAGAATTATGTAACATTTCCATTTTCCCAGATTATGTATAGAGATAGACAATAATGTCTGTGAATTTCATTTTAGGATAATAAAGGAGGCATTATGAAATATTTGTTCTCTAAAGGATCAAAGGTCCTTTAAAATTGTGCATTACTATTTTACGAACAGATTATTATTTATGGATAATGACTCTGAAACTATTAGAAACTAAGAAATTTACCCAAAGCTACAGAGACTATTGATACAATTACACACACATACTCTCAAATTGTGAAACATTTTGGCATGACAAACATGGAGTGAGGAACACAGATGCATAAAACAGCCTCCATTCTGTCTAATAGGAGAAAAAAATGCTCACACATAAATAATAAAGACTGAATAAAAAGGGGTTTATTTAACAAACAGAAATTTCCAGAAAGTATCATTTCTGATAAGTACACTAATCAAAATTTTGCTTAGCAGGGAGACTCACTATTTTTTGGATACATGGGGAAGTGAAAAGAAATTCTCTGAGGATCTATTTCTTGATCAGTAAAATGGTGGAAAAAAATATGCACCTAATAGATTGTGAGACTCAAATGAGGTAAGTGATGTGATCCATTGTTTCCAAATATTCACAATCTTATGAATTACCTGAGGATCTTATTAAAATGTTGAGTCTGAGTCAGTAGGTTTCAGCGGGGCTTGAGATTCTGCATTTTTAACAAAATCTCTAGTAATTGCTCCTGATAACAGTTGGAGACCACTTTGAGTGGCAAGGATGTAGCCATCAGATGGTACCTGCCCCCCTCCCCTCTTCCCTTTCCTGCTTCCCTCTTATTCTAGCTCTTACTGAAGCTCTAGGAAGGATTGGTTTTTGTTTAATTGAGGATTCAATTGCTTTCTGTATTTTAAAATCACCATTTCACGTATGTCTGAGTTTTTGGAAGAAAGGAAATGATACGGGGTAGACTGTTTGGAATACTAAGAATTAGTACTCAATTGAAAGAAATTTTTGAATATGCTTCTTTCTTCTGCCTACACAGCAAACTTCATGTTCTTAATGTCCCTTTGCCCAGGTTCAAAGAGCCCCACCATGTTGGTATAGCGAGTAGTATTTCGAGGGGAGGGTACCATCATCATTTTATTCCACAGTGGCATCCTATTTACTAGATTAATATATATCCATTTACTGAAAAGAGTGACACATTTCTAACTCATTGTGCAAAACAGCTTTGTCATTCTTCAACCATGAGCTAAAAGCACTCTGCTTTTTTTGCTTTTTGTTTTTATAATGAGAAGAAATGATAAAAGGTACATGAAGGAGTTCTATTAGTTTCAAAATCCCACAGATGCTTCTTCAGTGGATCTTATAAGAATGAGAAACAATCTTTTAAAGAAATCCAATTCTAAGATATCTTGTATTTTTCAGCTTCACCAACAGATGACACTAGTGATTTCTATTTTTTTTTTGTTTTTCTTTAATAGCATATAAAGGAAAATCTTCCAGGCTGCAGTTTGGGAATAAAAGCCCAACCTAAAGACACTATTAACTCTGAAATGTTAACAAACTACAATTCTTGTTTCATACAGTTGTATTGTGTTTTTGTTGTTATTGTTCTACAATTTGCAAAAGCATAGTCAAAGGTTGTTCTTGTGACAAGCGACTGAATGTCTCAATTCTTTTCACCCAACCCACAATGTTGGCTGTAGTTTCCAAAGAGAAAATGTCTCAGGTACTTTCATGAAAGGGACATTTAGGTACATACTTCATATTGTGAAATTTGGATGTCTGTCTCTTCATCTATTAAATAAGATAGTCTGAACATGTTCTCAGGCATCTTCTGTGTATAAGTCTTGATACGGACATGTGTTGCATTTCTCCTGAATAAATACGTGGTGTGAAATTGATGAATCACACAGGCAATGCATGTTCAAGAGACTACTCAACTATTGTTCAAAATCATCACACCCTTCACAGATCCACCAGCCCCGCAGGAGAGCCCACGGGAACTTTCTGGGAAGACGGAAACGCTCCATGTCTGAATGTTGGGTACACAGGTGTACGTGTCCGCCTAGGTGCTCTACTCTACATTGTCACCAATAATTGCCTGTTTTTTAAAAATTTTTATTAAAATATAGCTAACATACAATATTATATTGGTTTCGGTTATCCATCATAGTTATTCAACATGTATATACCTAAAGAAGGGATCACCATGATAAGTTCAACAACCATCTGGACACTGTACCACACTATCACAATATTATTGACTATATTCCCTATGCTGTATATTACATCCGCATGACACATTTGTTTTATACCTGGAAATTTTAACCTTTATTCCCCTTTACCTTTCCCTTCTTTTTAAATTTTTAATTACAGTTGACATTCAATATTATTTTATATTAATTTCAATTAATATATATATAGCATATTAATATATGCTAACCACAGCATAGTGGTTAGACATTTATATGATTTAAGAAATAATCTCCCTGACTAATCTAGTACTCACCTGGCTATGCATAGTTACTACCATATTATTGACTATATCCCCTATGCTTTACTCTACATACCATTGACTATTTTGTAAACACCAATTTGTATTTCTTAATCTCTTCATCTTTTTCACCCTATCTCCAACCCCTTCCCATCTATCACCCCAACAGATCTGGTACCCATCTGATACCATACATAGTTAGTACAATATTATTGACTATATTCCTTATGCTATGCCCTATATCCCCATGATTCCTGTGTAGCAACCAATCTTTTCCCCTATTATCCCCCAACCCCCTTCCTATCTGACAACCATCAAAATGTCTTGTATTTATGAGCTTGTGCCTGTTTTATTTGCTTATTTTATTCTTTAGATTCCAGTCATAAGTGAAATCTCATTGCAGGCATCTAGAGAGGCCACACTGAACAGAGGACATATGGCATCAGTACCAGGCCTGGGGTAGCTCTGAAAAACGCCAGAACACCCTGAGGCCTGCTGACACCTGCTGGCTGCCTTAAAGTTCAGCCACTGATAAAGCTTCCTGACTTGGTGAGGCAGGGTCTCAGGGAGTCACTAGAGTGGGAAGAGTTGCAGTGACCAGGTTACTGTAAATCTGGTTTGGTGCCAGTGCTGAGCCTGGAGTCACTCAGCAAAAGCCTCAGAGTGCACTGAGGCCAGCTGCCACCTGCCATCTGCCTGGGGCCCAGACTCTGATAGTTTTCCAAGAAAGAGTGCAATGTGGGCAGGGCTGGCTGCTCATCGAGAAAGTGACTCAGGTGTTGGGCCAGTTGGGTGGGGCGGCGTCTTGGAGTCAGCAGGGCAGAGTGACTGGAGCTCACAGACCAATCAGATTCAGATTTGGCCTGTGGGGTGGGCTCAATACAGGAAAGGTGGTGCCTGCCTGCCGCCTGCACAAAAGGAACCTACACAGGGCAAATGGCGGCCGTCCTCCGGCCCTCTCTGTGAGGCCACACACTTCATTCTGCCCCGCATGTGACTCTGACGCCCCGAGTCACCGACTCTCTGCCCGAGCCCAAGGTGAGTGCCTGCGAGCGAGTGAATCTGGGCGCCAGCATTTATGGGACATTTGTGTTTCTGCAGCCTTCTGTCCGACTCAGATGGTTGGAATCCCCACCGGTTTTCACAGTCAGATGTTGAGGGGGCTCCCCATCCCAACACCAGGACTCAGGGCTGGGGGGGCTGGTGTGGGCTGCGGTCCCTGGGTCCTCTGGAGGGGACCTCTGCAGCCTAGATATCCCTCCTGAGGCTCACCCACCACACACAGGTGTGGGCCCCTTCCATGTCTCCACCCCTCCTGCCAATCTCAACCTGGCTTCTTTATATTTGCAGTTATAAGACTTCTGTTCGGCTAGACTTCAGCTGGTTTTCCAGGTTGATTGCTCTAAGTTAAGGTGTGATTTTAATGTGTTCATGACAGGAGGCAGGCGCAGTGTTTTTCTACTCTGCCATTTTGATCTCTGCGCAGTTGCCTGTTGAGTCCTCCCTGACCCCATTCTACAGGTGGGAAGTGTTGTTGTCATTTGAATTTGAATTTCCTTGATGGCTGCTGGTACGATCCTCTTTCCATGTGTTTGTTTTCATGTGCATAGTTGTTAAGAGGTCATTAAATGTTTTAGATATAAGTCCTTCGTCAGACATGTGTCACAAATATTTTCTATGCGTGGCTTGGCTTTAAATTTCTTGTTGGTGTCCTTTGAGATCAGAAGGTTTTTAATTTCTTGAAGATCAGTTTATCATTATTAATATTATTAATTTCTTTGCTTCAAGCTTTTTTTGCGTACTATCTATGAAAGCTCTGCTTACCCGTGATCATAACAATATTCTCCTATGATTTCCCCTGGAGTTTTTAACAATTTTAGCTTGTACTTTTAGAGCTACACTTTATTTCAAATTACGTTTGGTACATTATGTGAGATGTGGGTTGTGGTGGGTGGAATTTTCGCCCCCGAAAGTACCAGTGAATGTGATCTGATTTGGAAATAAGGTCTTTGCAGATAATTAAGGATCTTGACATGAGATCATTCTGGAATCAGGGTGGGACCAGAATCCAATGCCTAGGAGAAAGGAGAGGAAGGTTTCAGACACAGACACACAGAGGGGAAGGACTTGTGAAAGCACAGAGCTTGTAATTACCTTGCCACAAATCATGGTGTGAGGAGAATTGCCAGCAGATGTAGCTAAGGGAAGGAACTGAGTAGGTTGTGCCTGAGCCTCCAGCTGAACTAACCCTGCCCACACCTGGACTTCAGACTCAGGCCTCCAGAACCATGAGAAGAAATTTCTGCCATTTTAAGTCACCAATTTATGGTAGACCAATTGTGTAGAGAGTGAAAATTTTAAAAAGAGGAAATCTTTTGAACCATGAATATGATCTAACTGCCTGTTAATTTAGTTTTGTTTTTCTTCACAAGTTCTCAACTATATTTTCCAATTTTTGCTACAGATTTATTATTCCTATCTTTTGTTAAATTGATTTCCAATGATTTTAAATTTTATACTATGATAAGTAATATTTTTAAAAATCCACTTTTCAATTTTTTGTTGTTGTTAGAATATAGAAATAGTCCATTTTTATATGTTGACCATGTATTTATGACAAGCAAAATTTACTTCTTAGTTCCAGCAAGGCATTTTTTTGTACATATCTCATGATTTCATAATGTGAGCTATCATGCAATCTCTGAATAAAGATAGTTTTAACACTTCTTTTTCATCTTTATGCCTTTTATTATTCTTGCGTTGCTGCACTGAATATGACCTCCAGGACAATATGGAAAAAGATTTGGTGAGAACAGATATTTTTTACTGGTTTCCTGATTTTAAGGAGAAAGCATTCCAACTTTTATTGTTATGTGTGATGTCAGCTGTAAGTTCTTCAAAGATCAGGTTAAAGAATTCACTTTTACTCATAATTCACTAAGAGTTTTCATTATATGTAGATGTTAGATTTTTAAGTGCTTCTTCTGAATCTATTAATATGATTGTAAATTTTTTTTATCTTTTATGCTTGAGATTTAATGAATTCTATTGATTTTTGAAAGTGAACCAATTTTGTATTCCTGAAATAAAAAGCCCACTTTGGTCAAGATGTATTTTTTAGTTGATGTTTTGATGGATTTAGTTTCTTAATATTCTATTGCATACTTTTTGTGTCTATGATCATGTGGAATACTCAACAGTTGTAATTTTTTTCTGAAATGGCTTCATTACCTTTTGATATTGGTTATCTGCTGGCTGCAGTGCATTGGTTGGAAATGTTTCCTCTTCTGTTTTCTAAAGGAGTTTATATAATATTGGTTTAAATTCTTTATTTAATATTTATATAATTCACCAATAAAAGCGTCTAAGTCTGCTCTACTCTTCATAAGAAGCTTTTCTTTTTTGAAAAAATAAATCTGAATTCAGTTGCTTTAACAGATGTATGGCCATTAGGATTTTCTAATCCTTCATCAGTCAATTTTGGTGCATCGTGTTTTTATTAAGTGTTCAGTTTTGTCTAACTTTTTGATTTCTTGGCATAAATTTTTTCACAAAACTCTCTAACATTCTTATCAATATTTGTAGGTCCTGTAGAGGTAGACCCATGTTCATTTCTGATATTGGCAATTTGTGTTTCCTCTTTTGTTTACTCTTGATAGAATGGTGTCAATATTATGAATCTTTTTAAAACACCAACTTTGCTTCTTAATTCCTCTACTGCTTTTTTTCTATTCCATTGATTTTTTTTTTGCTATTCTCATTTTTCTTTATTTCCTTCTATATATTTTTGTTTATCTGCTCAAATTTATAGCTTTGTTCCAAAAAAATTTAGGTCATAAGTTTTTTCTTTTCTTTTCTAGTATTATTAAAAGTTCTAAATTTCATTCTAATCATCTTTAGTTGTAAAATTTCACTGTAAGCATCATTAGCAGTATTTTTGATATTTTGGTATTTATGTATGTTATACATAATTTTCAAAGTATTTGAAAGTAGTTTCTTATTTCCCTTGTAGTCTCTTTATTGACCTATGGATTGTTTAGAATATGCAGTGAAATTTCTAGATATATGGAAGATTTCCTCATTATGTTAATTTAATTGTATTGTATTGAAATAATGTATTCTATGAGATTTCAAACTTTCAACATTTATTGAGACATTTTATGGTCAAGTATGATCTATCTTGGTGTTTCCTATGCACTCGAACTGAGGTAACCATTGTTGGGAGTTGAGTTCTGTAAATGTGAAGTAAATTAAGTGAGCTGTATGGAGATTTTCTGTATAAATATTATCCTGTCTGCTTGTCCAATTACTGAGAGAGGGACGTTAACAATCTCTGACTATAATTGTGCATTTGTCTATTCTTCCGAGAGTTTTTGAATCATATGTTTTAATGCTCTATTATTAGGTATATACATATTTATAATTGTTACCCCTTTCTGGTAAATTGCTCCTTTTGCAATGTATTGGTCCTCATTATCTCTGGGAATATTTATGGTCATGAAATACATATTGTCTGATATTAACATAGTCATGTCACCTTTTTTATGCTTACTCTTTGCATGCTGTATATTTTTTCCTTTTATTTCCTATCTGTCCGTGTTTGTGTTTAAAATTTATGTCTTGTAGAAGACATAATCTGCTTTATTTGTATCCAGCCCACCAAAGTTCTGCCTACGAATTGAGACTGTTCACTATATTTACCCTTATTAAGATTACTGATCTCTTTGATTTGAGTGTATTATCTCACTCTTCCTTTGCCATTTGCTCCTTCGGTGTTTTGTTTCTCTTTCACACTTCTGTTTCTTTCTTTTAAATTGTTATTTACTTAAGGATTCCATTTTATTTCCTTTATTGACTTGCAGCTATTACTCCTTTTATTTTTAATTGATTCTCTGTAGTGAACAACATACCTCCTTAACTCGTCCAAGTCTATCAGTGTCCATATTATGTGATAGGCCTTAGGAGGCCTTGCCTGCCCCCGGGTAGCCCAGTCCGGAGCCAGAGACCCGTGCCGTTATCGTAGGAGACCCCCATTCTGCTCAGCTCTCCCCACCGCCCCGTCTTTCCGTCCTGCAGAGTCTAACCACATTAGCTGCCTGAACCCTGGTTTGTCCGTTCAGCTAAATTGGACCCCCGGGCTATGCTTAGATTACAGCTCTCTGAAATGTGGTCATGACATTATACTCAGGCAGAGAACTGGGTTATCATAACGCTCACCTTGTGCGTTTCTCCTCCTGTCGTCACAGCCTTGTGCTGCCTGCTGTGCACTTCCTGAAGCAGTCGCTTCATGTCTTTTGTCAAAACATAAAGTTTTATTTGGTGGAAGGGCTAGTTTAGTACCAATTATGAAATGACCAGAAGTGGATGTCTACTCTGAATGTGCTTTCTTGAGATGAAAGAAGGAAGCTAACAAGTACAAAAGAGTAAAGTTGGAGGATGGAGAGAAACTATCATATATTTACAAAGGTCAACAATTGAAGGGATTTGGGGGCATGTGAGGGGATGCCAAACAGTAACATGATATATCAGCAGGCATGTCCTTGTGTCTTGTTTTTAATAGGTATCTATAACTTAAGATGGAATTGGAATCATTATCTCTTGAGTTATTTGAATCACAGCTCTGCCTCATATGAGAGGTATGAATATTTCTTTTAATATCAATTACTCCATCTATGTATTTGAGATATTAAATAATAATATACATCTCGTGTACATACATGACTTATTGTCTTGAGTGTTACATGAGGTATTTGACTCAGTTGAAAGATGGGCTATACTAAGTTACCATCACCATCGGCAGCACTATTATCACTATTACTCCCTCATCATTAAGGTACCCTTATGTGCTTTATTATTATTACATGATTAGCAATCTACAAATACGTTTATATAAGTTTTGAAGTAAATCCATGTAGAAGGACTAGGCCATATTGTGCATGGAGCCAATACATACATATAGATCCAGCATAAATCAGTTCCTATGCTCTGAAATCCAACTCTGTAATCCCATAACTGGACATTTATAGTTACGTAAATAACTATAGCTTTGACCCACACACCAACATTATTCAGATGTATTTTAAGGCAACAATGCAAATGCGAGTCATCATTTTGTTATGATTTTTTTTTTTAACCTAATACTTACGGTCGCTTTCAGAAACACACTGAAGTCTAACTTTGACCTGCAGATGAGTTAAATGAAGATAGGGTGATTGAAGGACTTTGGTTCCCACCCCTGCAACTCATCTGACTTTGAAATAGTTCTCTCTGAACTGTAGGAAAATTCTTAGCTGGACATGCCGATTAAAAAAAAGAAATCATACATTTTCAACAGATAATGAAATTCTATTTTCAGATTTCTAGGTGAATAATTCATTGTTGGACGCAGCAAACCAAATAGTGACAACTTAAAACTTTACTCAAAAAAGGACAGCAAAGGAGACAGGACATATTCTTAACTATCGCTTTGGTCTGGGGGAGATGGAAAGAGTTGACATCAGAGGGTTATAGGGCTGCAGAGAAGTATTATAAAGAAGTCTCGTTGCTTATATATGAGATTGAGATGGAAATGGTTGAAAAACAGCTGTTTGATCTTGTCAGATCTGTTAGCAGACCTACAGTTCACAGTAGCATAACCTGAGCAATATTTGCAAGGAATTGCTAAGCAGTAAAGTTCACCATACAGTGCACAGTGCCAGCCACAAATGAAAGTATCGTGTCAGTGCCATTCCCTTCAGATGGTCTTCAGATAAAGATTCTGGGCTTTTAACTTCATTTAATGAAAAAACCTGGGTAATCAGTCTTGTAGTATAATGGAACTTTTATCTCACTGTGTAAGTAAATTATGGATAGAGTTATACACTCAGGAGGTGACCTACATAGTATATTCAAAAGACAAAATTTAAAATAGTATTCAACCTTGAACCAAATTGTGCACCTTTTCTGAAAAAAATTAGGTGGGTAGACTTGGTAACATACTGAATACAAACATGTTAAAAGAAGTCATATTTATTCTAAGACACCCCTTTGGGTTCTTATCTTTTTTAGAGGGCAAGTCTGAAATGGCTTAAAATATCTTAATCTCCACCTTTGGTTGAGACCATGACCTTGGGAGTAGCAAGACAATGGTTCAAATATCAGCATAGCCAATTTACTTTCTTTATGACCTTGGGTGATTGACTTAAGTTTTTTGGTTCTCTATTATCTTGTATGTAAAATATAACTAGTATTTGGCAGAGTTAATTTGATGAATCATTAAATAATTAAAATGAAATGCTCAAAAGGAGCTATTTTTGTTGTAGATGATATTCATTTTAGATGTGTGCACTTCAGCAAATTACTAATTCTCTGTGTCCCACAGTTCCCAACTTTAAAAGGATGATATGTGACTTGTCAAAAAAAAATAGAGAAAAAAATACACATCTTCATATAACAAGCATCCATATCCTACCAAAAGTAACAAGTGCTAACGTGTTGTATCTTTCTAATAAAAAATATATTTCAATACCCTTTTCATACTGAGTGAAATATTGAAAGGGTTTGTTTTCCTTCTTTTCTGCAATCCTGCTGCACTGAATTTTAAATGCAACAATAGCAGATATTGGTAAAGAACACGTGCCCTTGGAATCAGAGTTTCTGTGTTTTCTGGTTCTACTACTGAGCACTGTTCAGTCGTGGCTAAATTTCTGGTCCTTTCCACAGCACTTCCTATGGTTTCCTCCATAGGTAAAATGCTGATAATAACAATGCTTTCCTTACAGGTCTGTCATAAAAGAAAAAAAATGTAGAAGTGGGAGCACACAGCTTACTTACCACATAGGAAATGCTGGTTTCATTCAAAGACAAATGTCTGGGCTATTTTCTTAAATCATGTGATAGTCTAGGGTTTGAAAAGGCAGTTAATCTCCTCCTCCCCTATGCAAGTTCAGTGCCTTGAATTTCAGTTCTAGGATGGTGAGATTTTTGCCCACATTGTTGGTTTTGTGTATATTTGTATATCTCCAGTGCCAAATAGTAAGAATGCAATACATTTATTGAGTAGTAAATGAACAGGAAAAGGGTGGTTTCAGACAAGCAACTGGTTATTCTTTAACAACATAGATTTCAGCTATTTCCCTGTTTGACTGATTTTCCTGTTGACCACAGCCCCACCCACACCGATGTATGTGTAGGTTATACAGCTTTTTTTTTTTTTTTTGCATTTAGCATGTAAGTACTATTCTAAGGAGCTTGTCTGTATTAGCTCATTTATTCATCATCCAGATTTCCTGAGGAGGGTGTTGTTAGCCCATTTTAAAGATGGTAGCTAAGGCACAAATTGTTGAGTCATTTTCCCAGGAACGCATAGCCAAGAATCATGCTCACACTTGATCTCAAACCCAGGCTCTGAACTCTTGCTCTGACTACCATCTGTGTCGGCCTCTCTTTGTTTTTATTAAAATAATAAGATGCATTAGCAACTGATTATCCTTGTGGGGAAAAACAATTGGTGGCAGATTGATTTCTCCTAAAATTTGATCTCAGGGAAACCTTCCGACCTTGACCTGAGGACACAGGAGGGGGTGCAGCCGTCTCCCGCAGGGTGACAGCAGGGGAGCGTCACGTTATTTGGAACACGGGGGTTACAAAAGCATTATGCGGGTGGCCTCTAACTAACACATCAGGCGCCTCGGAGAGCCGGCAACAGGCCGGGCCAGCCAGGGCCCGATTTCTCTCCCCGAAGGCGTCCCCTAAGAGGGAACTACGCCTGGACCTGCGCTGTCTCACCCTCGGCCTGACTGCCGCCTTATGGGGCCATCTGTCTCGTTATTACGTAGATGCTTGTCTCTCTCCTCCACTGGCTCAAGACATTCTCAAGGGGGGTGTTTTTTCTCCCTAATCGCGTTTCTGTCCCAGTGCCTCAGGTAGCTCAGCGCTGCAGGACGTTCCCCAACCCCGCCTGACCGGCGAGGAGATGCCCGGCCCCACGCAGCTGCTGTGCCTGCGTCCCCAGGGCCCTCAGCCTGGGAGCCCGCTGCTCCGTGAGCGGGGAGGGCAGGCCTCCACCCGCCCAAGGGGGCTGTTCTTTATCATCAGGCAGACGCGTTAGCACGTCGTGGCCCCGGTGCAGGTCCCCTCACGGAGAGGCCACCGGCCTGAGAACTGCTGACCGTGAGGGAAACACACGAGGAAGGCTTGCATTTGCTCTGATCTGCTCCGGGCGCTGGTTGAACTTTGGCTATCTTTAAAAATTCCCTTAGATTGAACCTTCACTTTGAAAAGAGCGGTAAGAGAGGCCGGTGTTTTAGAGAGGTTCATGTTATTTCACAGAAATTAGCTGATGATAGGGCCACACATACTAAGTTCATTCAATT
Source organism: Aselliscus stoliczkanus (assembly GCA_033961575.1). Lineage (NCBI taxonomy): Eukaryota > Metazoa > Chordata > Mammalia > Chiroptera > Hipposideridae > Aselliscus > Aselliscus stoliczkanus. The sequence goes on from CM066735.1 coordinate 67,816,618, forward strand.
TTGAATTTAAATTGCTTGGAAATACCAGTCTGTCTTCATTGCATCACACATACCATCACCACCACCAGCACCGCCACCGCCGCCACCATCGCAACACCACATACACACAAATACACACATCCTCTCTCCCTCTTTGCCCATCCCACTTCTCATGTTATGTCCCTTTTAGTACACTGCAGTTACATTTTTATTGATGTGTTGTTACTTCATCATAAGTGGGTCATGACCAAGGAGTGAACTCGCCCAAGGGTAAGAAACATCTTGCACATCCGTCATACCTAGTCTCCATGCTTGCACTTACTTGGGTTTTCTGACATAAGTCTTTCTGTAGATGAAGCAATGAAGCTCAGCCAAATTAAGTGAATTGCCTCGAAGATGCACAGACCGTAAGTTTCATTGCTGGATACCATACGGCGGACTGTCAGAGTTGCTATCCATGTATGAAGGACTAGTTCATTTCAAACCTGGTGATATGCATAGAATCAGGCGGTGTTTACCTGTGTGCCCACCAAAGCCATTCAAGTGGGGCTTTCAGCTGACCACTGAGAAATCTATACAGTACAAAATTGAAAGGAGAAGATGTACATGGTATTTTATTAGCCTTGGGGAAACCTAACTAAAAGTTGCTGTCATTATTCTGTTGCTTTGTGCATCTACAGACTAAATAGCGTCTTTGTAGTACTTCAGGAACTTAACAAGTTTTGAAAGCAAGGGGATTTCTAAGCAGTGAATTTGTATGTTCCCTCTTCCCATAACTTCTCTGACAGAAAGTCCATCCTAAACAACTGGCCATAGGAATGAAAAGTCCCCAATACCTAAGTCATTCAGGAGGTAGGGGATACATTGTTTAATTTTTTTTATTAGTTTCAGGTGTACAAAGCAACATACTAGTAAGACATTTACACCCCTCACAAAGTGACAACCCCCTCCCATTGTAACATTGTATAGAGCTGCTACAATACCATTGACTCTATTAGCTATGCTGTACTCCACATCCCATGGAGAGAGTATATATATATATATATATATATATATATATATATATATATATTTGACATTCAATATTATTTTAAGCACCTCAGCTTCAGATGTATAGCATATTGGTCAGGCATCTACACAGCCTGTGAAGTGATCCCCTTGGTAAGTCCAATGCCCATCTGGCACCCTACATAATCTTTACAACATTATTGCACATTGCTTAATTTTTGAAGTTACATTAAGGGAGGTAACTAGGGAGCCCTTGTGTGGTAGGAGCCCTGTAATCTGTCTCCAAAAGCCAGTCTACTCCCACTTAGCTTTATTGACCTGCCTGAGAAATCCTACAGCAGGTGATGATGGAGTCCCATTCGTTTTGGAAACACAATTTAGGTATCATTTAGTCAGAGTCATTGTTGAATTAGAAAGGAATGAACACATTTTGGTTTATCTTGAAATGTTCCCTTCTGGAAAATCTAAGTCACCCTAGGAGAAGGACAGTAGATATCCAAAGTCTCTGAAAAATGCAATCCTGGTCCAGATCGTAACTTTCTCCAAAGCTCAAATGTATCTTTGTTTGTGTTGCTGCTATAAATCTCTGTTTATGAAAGGAATTTATCCTGTACTTTAAATTCATCTTCATGAATAGTCAAAGTAATTTTCCCTTCATCTTCAAACTTTATGCTGATGATTGAGCAACAATTCCAAAACCCAAAATATATAAAGACTATTTTTTAAAAATTAGCATAAAACATTATGTTGACTGAATAGTCTGTCAGTTATCACGTATCACTGCAAAATCCTGGCGGATATCAAAGCTCAAAATCTGAGTGCCCAGTGGATTTCCAAACTAATCAGCTAAGATGGTGTTTATCAATTAGCACCATTCATGTAAATATTTCAAGAAAATTGTGACTAAATAAATACTACATACAGATCCATTATATATTATAAAAATTAAGTCAGATTTTCCACTGTCAGTTTGTACACATTGAGATTCTCAGAATATTAAAACGGAAAGGAACTGGTCTTCCAAAGTTCATTCCATCTTGTGAACCCATTGGGGACATGGACTCTGGTGTAAAGCAGGGGAGCTTCTCTCGGTGAATCAGAAGGGAACTGGGTGCCTCAAAATGCCTCCCAATCTCGCCTCTTCCATGTTCTCTCAAGAACTTTGTCAGATACAGTTTGAAAACTAATGATCTATCCAAACACCAGTTTATAAAAGGACAAAAAAAAAAATGGGAGCTGATAAATGAAGTGATTTATCCAAGGTAACACAGAGAAGTGTTAGAAAAATGAGAGCAGATATCAGCTCAGTACCCATCCTTCCCACGGAAACACCTGAGAAACATGTGTACTTGTTGGTCACTCCATCTTCCCATTTTCTCAGCAGCCACATCACTTATTGCCTGTGTCCTTTGTGACACAATGCAATTTGTGAAACACTTCAAGCCAGTGACGTTATCTACCTGCTAGGAGAATTGAAAGCAATTTGAAGGTAGAAACTACATAGCATATCTCTTGGAATCCCATAAAGTACTTTTGGTCTACAAAAACAAACAATGGACAAAAGATGGGGCCAGCAATAGAAAAGAACACAGGATTTGCTCTTTGGCTAATACATTTTACAGCCACTTTTACAAAGAACTGGAATATGTATCTCATGAAAAAAAGTTCCATCAAAAATAAACGTGATGCAGGCTGGATCAAACCAAGTTAAACAGCAGCAGTGGATAGCTCGGAGAACTTAATATATTAACATCCATTGCGAATCTGTACTCATTGGTGTTTTCCAAATGTATTTGCTTAGAGCCTTTGAAAATATGTTTATAGTTGCATCCCTCAGATGGTGCCTGCAGAGTGTGTTTAGTAAAGTGTAAGGAAAGAGCAAGATGAAGAGTCATACGTCTGGCGGTTCTAACTCAAGCGCCCCTATACCACACACTTCTAATGTTTGGGAAGGCACTTCTCTGAGCATCAGTTTCTTCATCCATAAAATGGCACATATAACGTCAGCACCGCCTACTTGAGAATTATGTAAGTATCAAAAGGCTTGTAAATACAAAATACTTTGCAAAAAGTTAAGCACTCTTTAAATATAAAGTATCTTTATTGTGCCATCAGTTTATAGTTTTAACTTCACTGGCTAACCTCTTTAGAATAAAGACAGTAATATTTCTAGCCTTTTATGCCTGAGATGATAAACCACAGATTTATTCAAAGGACTTGCAGTTATGATAGGCATTTTCTAATTATTCCTAGTCGCAGGAAATTCAGATGTTTATTGTAAACTCATTTCTCCTATGGAGAAGCTAATTAAAAAATTACCAAATCTGTATATTTGTAAACAGAACAAAAAATAGATTGAGCAGATATATTAAATGCACCTGAGCCATTTACATTTTTTTCTCAATGAGAGGTTCCTATAATAGAATAGATTCACATTTTAAAGAGTGAATAATATGATCTCTATAAATATATGCATTCTATACTTTAATATTCAATCTAAAGGGGTAAATTCAAACTATTGATTGTTTTTAAAATAATTGGCTACTTAACATATTTTCCTCAGGAAATAGTTATTTTTGAAACAACTAATAATTTGATTGCTTCCAATTTTTCCTGCCCATGTCCACAAAACACTTTTGTTATAAGAGGACTACAGTAGTGACCCATAATTTATAGCTCCATTAGATATAATTTTAATGGATAAAAGTGGTCACTGAGAAGGAAATGAAGATTTTTATGCCAAAAGAGGGTGGAATTGATAGAAATAGAAAAAACAGAACAAGCCTTCCTCATATCCAGAGTCTGATAAACTCAAAGCAGAACATAACTCTGTGAAGGAAGAATTAGTCTGCCTACTGAGTTCCAGAGCCCGGGAAATGCTTGGCATATAATACATACTTTACAGATTTCCTTTTCACTGTGATCCAGGATTGATGGTGTCTGGGTGCCCAACAGAAGCAAATAAAATTCCTGTCTGGAAAAAGATAGCATCATCCAAGTTCTCAAATTATTTCTACAAATATTATTTCATTAACATGTCTAACACAGAATAAAAGATATCCAGGCAGATGAAGAAACTGGTAATATAAAAAACTGAATGAGGAAACAGTAGTATAGGTACAAAAGATATTGGAAATTACAAAAAAAATCAATATAAGACACTATCAAGAGAATGAAAAGACAAACAATGGACTGAGAGAAAATGTTTGCAAAAGACATACATGATGAAAGATAATTTTCCAAAATACACAAAGAACTCTGAAAATTTAACAATAAGGCAACAAACAATCTGATTAAAAATGGGCCGGCCAAGTGGCGCTTTGGTTACGAGCTGGCTTCGGATGCCAGCAGCCCTGGTTTGGATCCCACATATGAGGGCCAGTGACACTGCCCTCTACAGCTAACAACAGCTCCACCTGGAGCTGGGCTGTGAGCCCCGGCGACGGTGTAGGCTGCAGCCCCTGCTGCAGTGGGCTTCCATAGGCTACAGTGAGTGGCCGGCAGCCAGCGTGAGCTGCCAAGAGCCACGGTGAGCGACCATCCAGAGGCCGGCGACCGATCTGCCTCATCTGGGAAGAGCTCAATGACGATACCAACATGGGCCCGTGAAGCAATGTCCTCTGCAACTAGACTGAAGAACAAAGACAGCAACTTGTCTGTTCCCCTCCCGTAACTCCCCAATAAAATCTTTAAAAAAAAAAGGGCCAAAGAGATGCTTCACATTATATATATTTAGGGAAATGCAAATTAAAGCAACCATGAGATACCACTGCACACCTATTAGATGGACCAAAATCCAGACCACTGCACCACCCAGGACCGGGGAGCCACAGGACCTCTCATTTAGTGAGGGTGGGAATGCCGAGTGGCACATGAGGTGGTTTGATATCTTACAAAACTAACATACTCGTAGCTTATGATACAGCAATGAACGAGTGTAGCTGAGGGTTGGGGGTCAGGGGGAGAAAGGGATGAATAGACACAGAGGGTTTTTAGACAATGAAACTACTGTGCATGATAAAAGAACAGTGGATACACATCTTACTTCTAGGAAGTAATAATGAAAAACAGAAGATACTGGAACAGTATTGTCATGTGTTGAAAGAAATTGGCTCCCAACCTAGAATTATATAATACTGAATGAAAATACTGTTCACAGGGCCTGCCGAGTGGCTCAGTTGGTTAAGAGCTCACTCAAGAGAGTGAGCTGAGCTCTGAGCAACAGCAGTTCGATGCCAGCCTGAGCTGAGCTGCCAACACGTGGCAGGATGGCTCAGCTAAAGAAAAAATAAAATAAAATACTGTTCACAGATAAAGGTGAAATAATGATGTGCTTCAAAAAAGAAAAGCCCAACAACAAGGAAACATACTCGCAGAACCCCATGACGTCAGAGTGCCTTTTTCAAACAGGCTGTTGGTACAGTGTGACTGGTGTCACTCCCATGGGAGGGAGGGTCTGTGTTTTCTCCCTGTAACTCTGGCTGGGCTTTGTGATGACTCTGGTACGTAAGGATGGCAGAGGGGATGCTCTGAGGCCCCATGGTACGAACAGGAAGGGGATTCTCTTCCGACTCCCTCTTCTCTCTGGAGTTTTGCCTCTGGAGCCCAGCCATGCTAGGGCAAAGCCCGAAGCCGACTCGTGGAGATCATAGCAGGAACAGAAGCTGAGGTCCCAGGTCAAGCATCCGGTTGAGTCCAACAAGCCTGCGGAAGTTTCCAGTTCCCCATCTTCCATTCTTTCACTGGAGGCTGACCTTGTGGAGTGAGAAATTGTCCCCATAATGGTCCGTGCAAATTCCTCCCCCGCAGAACTGGGACAGATCAGATAGGATAATCTTGTTTTAAACCACTAAGTTTTGAGAAGTTTGTAACGTAACTACGAGCGTATATCTGAAACAGATTTTGGTCTGACAAGCGGGGTCCGATGTAACACAATCAAGAAAAACTCGCCATGGCTGTGGATGGGAGACAGACAGAAGTTGAAAGGCCTTTGAGGAGACTGTCAGTGGCAGCCTGATGGCCCGTGAGGAGGCTGTCATTGAGAGCTTCTAGAAAAAGGAAGACAATTTGAAATTGAAAGGAATCATCGTTATATACTGGCGGAAAGTTTGGCAGCCCTACTCATGATAAAGCGGCGAGTAGAAAATGTGCCTAACAAGATGGATGATTTATCTAAGGAGATTTCGAGGCAGGCCTGCAAGATGCTTCCTGGCTTCATGCTGCTCATAGGGACATGCTAGAGAAGAGGCTAAGATGAAGAAGACCTATTAACTACAGCAGATCCACAGGTCACAAATAAACCATCTCTCCTCCCAGCGTCTCGGGTTCTCAAATGAACAAAGTGTTTCAGAGCAAAGTCCTATCCTTAGATACACAAAGCAGCACCTGAAGAGAATTGTTCAGCGAGACAAAATGCTCTTTATGGATTTTAAAGGCACTTTATATTTTTAAAAATTAAAATAATTTTCAAATTTAAAGTTAATAAAACCTAAGGAATGACTGTTACTGTCATAAGCAATATTTTGAAAATGTCCAGGAGTGGACTAATAATTTTCTCTCTGTAGAATATACCATTTGGTTTATCACAATGTACTTGAATCTTCAGTGTCCATTTTATGACCAAGTTGAAGCTAAACTCACATTCTAGAATGTAAGTACTAATATGATTTTTCAAATGAATAGTACACGATTTATTAAATTTGAGACACAGTTGATTGACACATGATGTTTCACAAAACTATAAAGATGAACTATGACACAAATGCTCCCGTAGGGTTTTCTTATGTGTTCATTTCACTGAAATCTGTTCTTTGACTTTTTAACGTAAGATCAGTTAGAGGTCTTTTTAGACAATTAAAAATTAACTCCTGTGTGTGTATAAAAAGGGAAATAACTTTGAAAACAGTTAAAGTACTCCTAAAAGGCCTTAAAATTAAAACTTAATACTTTTCGATCACGTTCAACTCACACTCGTTGACGCCAGTGGTTTTCCATCTTGTCCTCTCTACCATCAGAGGCACTGTGGGGAGGGGGCAGCATGTCTTAAAAGGTTATGTCACTGTTGTCTCCAGGATTCTCTTCTAAGCTCATCACTGGTTCTTCAATTTTAACTTAGCGGTTTCCTGACTACCAGATGATAACAATGGATGATTTTCAGACAATGTCTAGAATTCATAGTTCTCCAGTGGTTTAATAATTTACATGTCAAGGGTTGCTGGTACCCAGTGATGCCACCCAAAACATTACAGAGTATGCAGGTGTGCAAGCAACTACCTCACGAATGCTATCTGGCTAACAGTCATTTCAAGACATTTCTTGTTGTGACACATATGTATTTTAGAGATGTTAAATTGTGAAAAATATGCATACTAGAATCAATAAAATATGTATTACTGGTAAAACTGCATCTCAGTTTTACTGAGTGAAACATTACTCAGTGTCTATTTTTCTAGACCCCGTAATTTCATAAGCACGTGCTGGGTTCTGGATGAGTCCAACAGTGACGTCCAGTAGGGTAAGTGAATGAGGGTTTTTTTCCCTTGCTGGAAGACAATCACCAAGTCACATTAAAGTCTTTCTAAGTTATGGTGTTAGACCCTGCCAACCTAGAGTGGATGAATTCAGTGAGAATCACACACAAAACTCGCTGGTTACTTACTTCTGCTGCCACGCCCTAAGTTATATGAGTAACAATTCATACTGTGCCAGCCAGTGCTCGCTCAGATCAGCACAGCTTCAAAAAACTACTCAGTGTGAGAAATGAATACAACTTACATAAGTGTCTGGGCTCTCCAAGTTAAATTTGATTTTTCAAGCAAGCCTAGCCACTGTTAAGGCATGGGGGTATCATTCACAGGTTTCTAAGATTTTCGTATGCTCCTTTGTGTGTCTATAGTTCCAAATTTGCTGAAGACTAAAGACACGAGCTGTCATTGAGTGGTAGGCCCCTATGCCTTCTGAACCACCACAAGCATGGACGCAGTCCACGGAAACTTGGCCAACTCTCGCTAATTACCCTGGATTCAGAGCAAGTGCAGTGTTCTGAAAAGCAAGTGTTCCAGAATTAACAAGAGCCACATTTTGTTTGGAAAATTCTGTTTACCTCATATTAGGGTGTGAAAGCACTTTTCTTGCTAAGACTTACAATCTAGTCTCCATTAATAGCTTACTATTTCTCATATATATCATTTGTATCTGTGGTCTACTATTTAGATAAATTTATATGCGTGTTATTATTTGCAATCTATAAGTAGTTAAGTGAAGCCAAGAAAAGCTTGATGATATTTGTGATACCTGCAAATTTCTTTCAAAATTGAGTATAATCTGTACTGATTAACTAGTTTCCAGGAGGTGATATTTTTTCTGTTTGCTTTATATCAGTACTTTTAATATCAACATATGCATATTTCAAACATCCTCAGAAGAGTATTTTTTCGTTTCAGTTAAACTCCACTGTGGTTTTAAGTTCATGCATAAAGCCAATGAGTGAAATTACCCAGGTATATAAACACATGTTTGACGAGACAGGGGACAGTGTTGAGTATATCATTTGACCAGGACTGCGAGTAACATAGCTTGTTATTTATATCCCTGACCCAAATTCAGTTCATTCACATTTTATCCTATTTAACATATTGGCAAAGGCTGGGAAGAAAGATGATTTGGGGTGTGAATGTGGTAGAAAGTGATAGAGGTCTCCAAGGACTTTGGACCGAGTCTGGCTTTTACATCTGGGCCGGTGGCATCAGGTGGAAAACAGAAGTGCCTCTTTTGTGGTTTTGTGACCAAGTAGGGGACAGTACCCAGAGTGTTCTCTCTGAAGCCTGGTATAGGGACCAACACTGGGCTTAACGATAGAAATCTCAGACCAGTTCAGAGGGTCGCCCAAGGCCCACCCAGATGGGGACCAGACGTGCGGTCAGCCCAGGGGAGGCTTGGTCCCAAGTTCTCTCATTTTCCCTATTTATTCTAGGTACTTGGTTGAGTATTAAAAATATCTTTTTAAAAAATGGATAACAAGAACCACACACAGCTTATTTTAATGTGGTCTTTAAAATACTGGAGGATTCATGCTATGTGTGAAGTGTGTAGAGATTAGACTCCTCTGTGCAACCTTTTCACTGTGGCCGAGGGGGATCATGGCCTCCACCAAGGACAGCCTAGGGCCTGTGTTGCCTGTAGGAAGCCACCCCAGAGTTGAAATGTCTCAACCACAGGTGTCATGGCTCTTTCATCTATGGGCTCACTGGATGGCTCTGCTGAGCTGGGCCAGGCTGGCCCATCAGGGCTCACTCACTTGGGGAGTTGGGGGGGATGCTCGTGTCCAAAGAGGGACCGCTCACGTCTGACACGGGGCTGGCAGTCGTCAGACACAGGGACAAGGCCTTGTGTCTTCCATTATCCAGCAGATTATTCAGGGTTTGTTTGCATGGTGCCTCTAGGGCCTTGGAATGCAGTTTCACACACTACACTCTCTTTGACAAACAATTCCCACACCAGCCTCGATTCATGGGGTAGAGAAACATCCTCTACTCATGGTGGGAAGAGTCATAATGTCACATTGCGAAGGGCTTGGGTGTAGAAAAGAGGGGATGGATTGGGGACATATAACTAACCAACCTAATTAGAATGTTTTGGAAGTATCAGAGAAAAATCTCTCAAAAGAGGTCACAGTTGAGCTAAGTCTGAGTTAGATGAGTGTTATGTATGCAACATAAAAAAAATGAATGTTTTATATGTGAAGACAAAGAGGATACTAATAATGTAAATAATTGAAGATTTATGAGAAAAAAATGTTATTTTAATGTCTATTAAATATTAATGGTTGAAAACATGAAGTAAAGAAGAAATTACAATAATGAAATGAACTGATTAAATTTGAAATGTAATTTTAATATAGTTTATCTTCTATTTGTAAGATTTTCATATTTAGCTACAACTGAGCCCAAAGGATTCAAATGTGGTTTCAACCTGGAAGGTTTCACATGCACCAGACAGACACAATCAGTAATGTCATAGGCACATATCATCATACCTAATTAATTACACTCAAAACAACAGTAGCTCTTCCCAGAATGGCCTGAGGTGAGCTATAAAAATGGTTCATTATTCACTTGACCCAGAAAACCCAACACGATCATGCAAATCAAGAGTTTCAAATCTTTGTGTTCATGTTAAGAACACTCATGAAACTGCCCACGCCATCAAGAGGATGCATATCCGAAAAGCCACCAGGTACCCGAGGGATGTCACATTACAGAAACCTGTGCTATTCCATTGTCACAGTGGTGGGGGTGGGAGATGCCCCGGCCACACGAAGGGGCTGGACGCAGGCCGGAGGCCCCAAAAGAGTGCTGAGTTTTTACTGCATGTGCTTAAAAATGCAGCGAGTGATGCAGAGCGTAAGGGTTTAGATGCAGATTGTCTGGTCACTGAGCACAGCCAGGTGAACAAAGTCCCCAAGGTGCAGCGCGGCACTTACAGAGCCCGTGGGCGGGGTCACCCATCCAGGGGCTCCCCCTGCCACCCTGGGGGGATCCTCACTGAGAAAAGCAGGTGGCGCCTAAACCTGTACAAGAGGAGGCGGCAGAGGAAAAGATCTCCCAGAAACAAAACAAAAGAAACAAAAACTTATGGCCCAGAAGCAAATTCAGCATCAAATGAACGCTAATACAAGGGAAAGCAGAAAAAAAATAACAATTTTTACTGTTTCAATGTTTTAAGTGGTTTTAATGAGAAAACCACTTGTTCAGGTTTTCTCACTAGGTTTTTAGAAATAGAAGTTTTTCACATTCAATATGTAATAACAAAAATGACTGATTACATCAACACAAAAGCAAAAACAAATCGTCATGAACTTTTATTTAGAATTATTCAGTACCTTAGGGAACTATAAAGATCGTTTGGCCATCTTGAAAGAATAGGAAAGGTTATCTGGTTCATTGTCCTGACTTTAGACGGAATGGTGCTCTCATCAGCATCCTATATTCAGCAATATTTTTAGACTGTGTACACAAAACAGCCAGATGCTAGTCATTGGAAGCCACAACCGTTCAAAGAAGAGGCCTTGATCGAGTGAGTACCCTGGAGTCTCCCCTCCAGGTGACCTCTGTGTCTGTGCACAAGCACCTCCCGCCTTTTGAATCCCGTGTAGCCTCTGAGTTTGTAGCCACTTAGCTTCACGGACTCATTTTCTACATCCCTGAGCAGGGTACTCACCTCTGTTAAAGTTGGATGCTATGATGATTATATATAGGAGCCAGCATATTGTAAATGTCAAGTGTGGATTTCGCAATCAGACACACTGCTTTCCAATACTTGTTCTGGACTTTCTAGTTATGACAAACACTTTCTAGCCTCTGGCCAACCACTGAGCTTCTCAGCCTCAATTTCTTCCTCTGTAGAAAGCAAATAATAATAATAGTACTTACCTTAGTTCCTATAAAGGTTAAATGGGAAAATGCATTGAGTCCATTGCCCATTTCAGCATGTGATAAGGGCTTCCACAATAGCCATGAAAGGAATGAATGGTTAAATGCTCCAGTTTTCCCTAAATTATTTGAAATAATTGATAAGTTAAATATCATGATTAAAGGAAGATGGGAGAGTACGGTACTGTGTTCTGACCTGAAGTGAGCACATTATTTAATTGTAAATCTATGAGTTTAGCTTAGGGTCAAAATGGGTATACACTGAACTTGATGTTATTCAGTCATTACAAAGTATAATAATACACATAAGATCTCTTTAGAAGTATTTTTGATAATGTTGCTGTTTTGTTTATTGTAATAATTTAAATAATTAGTACTAATGATCTTTCAACTGACTTTTTTCCTTTCCTATTAAGAGCATTCTGTAATTTCTTTTTTACTTTTATCTCTCAGTTTTACTCCAAGCAATAAAATAGACCAATCTGTCCTGATTTTGAATCTCTCCCTACAACTCTCTTTAGCTATTTTAACTCTAGACACATTGATTGAACTGTGGTATAATTTATATTTGTTTGAAAATAACTACAAATATAGAAAACTGATGCATAACTATGTCCCTGTGCCCATAATGTCATGTTTCATCCTTACCGAGAGAGGTGACTTACATTCATTTTTCTCATCCATTAAAAAAAAAGTTTGGGAGAGTAAAATAAGTTTTTAAAGCAGAATGTCCAGTGCTCTGTCTGTCAGAGCAGAAGTAAACCTTCTATAAGTAGAAAGCACCAAGTCAGTTTTAGGCAGCAGCCAGCTTGGTTGGGCCAAGCATGTACGCACACCTGAGGACGTGACGAATTCGCCCACTGGAGTCATCGCCAGCACATGGAGCTGGTAACAAGAGCCCACAGACCTGTAAAGGTCCCGGGAGCTCCTGTAGTCCAAGGCCTTTTTTGTATAATTAAGGAAACTGAAGCACAGAGTACATAAGTCATGGCCCAAGGTCACGAAGCTATGGCAACACCTGGATAAGAATGAAGCCTTGCTGACTCCTGAATCCAGAACTTTTGCTCTACAGCATGATGGAAGGAGGAAGGAAGGAAGGAAGGAAGGAAGGAAGGAAGGAAGGAAGGAAGGAAGGAAGGGAGGGAGGGAGGGAGGGTGGGAGGGAAGGAGGGAGAGAGGAAGGGAGGTCAGGCAAAGCTGTGGCTCCTCTGTGGTGACCTGGCGCCATTGTGGGCGACAGGCCATCAGTCGGGAGGAATGGTGGATGCAGAGTGGATGGAGACAGGAGGCCTAAGGGCTGCGTGTGGCCAACCGACTGGAAGCCATCCGCATCTCATGCAAGTTCCTTTTGGGACTAAATTTAACCCATATATGTTCAAGCTTAGCCATGCTGTCTCAGTCAAACCACCCAAATGATATCCTTTGACCCGCTCTAATGTGAAATTCTTCTGGCATCACTCTGCTAAATTAATTATTTTTAGAACAGTAAAGTTCTAAGATGAATAGAGTGAAATACAAGTTTCCCCAATATTTTTTTTTAATTTCCATGTTATACTATCATGAGCCTCAAAGAACCACAGTTCCTTTCTTCAATATCTCTCATCAACCAAACTTTTGAAAAATGTGCAATGCTCATTATGAGGCTGTCATAAAGCAATAGTTTGGATCTCTCTCTCTCTCTCTCTCTCTATATATATATATATATATATATATATACATATATATATACATACACACACACACACAGACACACACACACACACACACCTATATGGCTAACTAGCTAGCTAGCTAGCTGAGATGCTTAGGTAGGTAAATAAGATGATGATAGATAGATAGATAGATAGATAGATAGATAGATAGATAGATAGATAGATAGAAGATAGATAGATGATAGGAGAAAGATAGATCATTTTCAAATGTATCATTATACAATAAGATATTAAAGTTTTGACACTAGATTTTCTGTATAAATTATTAAAGTGCTCAGACTTTTGATCTACTTGAGTCAGATTTTGAGTTCTATCTTGGCAGTTAAACCAGCCATGGTGCCAGGAGGGTGTTTTGCTGAGATCATACCTTCTTCTTCACCAGTCCTTTCTAATGAGTGTGGAACCTTCTGGTAGATGAGATGAACTCTCAAAGGCAGTGTTTACACTGCCACCAAGCGGAAAGGTTCTTTCCACTAAACTCTAATGTTTCTCTGACCAGCTCAGCACTCAGGAAAAAAAAACACAAAAAGGAAAAGAGAAAAGGTGGACGGGGACTTGGAGGCAATGATCCCAGTGATCTGAGGAAATGCCGCTGATGCCTCAGGCTAAACTGCCCCAATAATTGTCTCCTTGCCCCAGAGTGGACATGGTCTGAATGTCCACTTAGGTTAAACCTGCTTCACTTTTCCCTCCATTTGTCCGAACACAATCCCGAGATCATCCCCAGGGGACTTCTTATTGCACTGTGTTGGGGTTCTGGCAGGCAGTCCACTCCTGGGGGGAACCAAGGGGCACCTGTCAGGGCAGAGAAACCTCTGCCTCCAATTATTCCTGCCCTGCAGGCACTGCTCATAAAGAAGCTTTCCTGACCAAGTTCTACTTATTATTTCCCGAGGCTTTTTTTTCCCTTTCCAAGATACCTCTTGAGACCAAAACTTCTGAAAGAACTGCAACTTTGTGACACCTGATATTACAAGAATCTCTCATTATTTCGGCTTTTTCACTTCCTGACTTTTTACACACTTATAATTGCATGCTTTGCAGTCTTTCCATTTAGACCACAGCAGTATTATTTAAGAGATTTTTCCCCCCTTTCCTTTATTTCTGTGGTTATTGGAAAAAAAGGTTTCCTTATTGAAAGGAAGTACCGATGTGTCTCATTCATTTTTAATGTCTTAAATTCAATCTTTTTTCTGTTTTTAATTTGCTAGGTTCTGAATGTCATACTGTTTTCTAAGGAGAATAAGATGGCAAAGCTTCACCCTCTTTGCCCACAGTTGCCTTTAAAGGGAAACTGCAGGGACGGTAGCGTGGGTGTGGAGTCGTGCTTTATCTCTCCTTAGTTGTGTGTCTAAACAAAGTAAGAAATATTGCTGAGAAAGAGAAGGTGCAAAGGAATAGAAGTTCCAGATATGCCAACATTTTGCATGATTCTGAAAATACTTTCCAGTTCTATCTTTCAGCCAAATCAATCAGAAGATTAATCATATTGCAACACATTTAGTGAGTGCAATATTTCTCTTGGATGATACAGAAGGGATATATGAGTGTATATATCAGGTTGGTATATATCAGTAAGAATCTGATTAGTTCTGAGACTTCTTTTACAATTGAGTCTGCTTAATCTTAAGGCTATTTTGTACACCTGGCCTGCTAAAGTTCACACGATGGCACGCAATTACAACTAAAAATTACCTCTTTGAAACTACAGATCTGTAATTTGCATTCCATAGTAATGTGTATGTATGTGTGTCTGCATGCATACATTTGTGCAATCACAGATCATCTGATTCCAAAGAAAACTAAAACTTGACCATTTTAATTATACATAAATATATTTTTGCTAATTGAGCAACTTCAAGCCCATTGAGGAGACCACTGAGATATTAATAATAAAGCATGGCCTTGGAAGCTTTAAACACTACTCATACTACTTATATATTATTTTATCTTAGCTCCAAATAAAATAAAATTGACGCTGAGTAAAGAATGAAAATGGATCGCTTAATGTTAACGAATGCACCTATTACTGTGAGCCAGGTTTTTCTCACGTAATCTCTTTGGGGAACAATGTGAGATGGAAAACTTGAGGAAGCCTGCCAAGGCAAAACAATTTGGCAATTAGAAATCAGAAAAAATGTGTTTGAAACAAGAATTATCCCACAGAAACCCTCACATCCCCTAAACACCCATAGTGAACCCAGAAAACCTCTAAGGTTACAGAGCATGTATAGACATCATCTTCTGTTTGAATCTGAACCTTGCAAATAAATGTTATGTGCATTTGAATTCCAAATTTCATTAGGAAATTAGACTGAATCACCAAGTTGGTTCGCTTACTTTGCCATAGATGCCCAGACACCAATTCCCAATATACATTCAAAAACTTGCTAAAATACAAGCGTCCTTGATAAGCATGACGTCAGTGGGACTTACTGAAAATAGTGTGGTCAGTGAACCACCAGCAGCAGCATTCAGTCTGGCTCTGTCACAGTTTATATAAGCAACCAATTCACCTGAGCCTCAGTCAATAACACGAAGATAATTCTATCTAAGGTTTCAGAACAGTGAAGTGAGGTCACCTAGGATAAAGACTGTTTAATGAATTTTACATATTGATGTTAATATTATGACATATACCATCATTTATTTAAACGCTTGGATACTAGAAATGACGCAATACACGGCTTATCCAGAATCAGGTTTGTTATGGAGTAACTGTGACTAAATGTGGGCATTCCTATTCTTTCTTACCAAGGAGATTGGAGGAAAAATCATTATAGAAAAACATTGCTTGTGGCAAACATGGTCTAAAATGTGTTTGTAGCACATGGAGGAATGCGCCATGGAGATACAGAACACATAAACTTTTCCATTTATGATTAATCAATCTGACTGATTAGGACCCTCCCAGCTATTAATAGCTGATTATAGTCCCTTTTTCTTGCAGCCACAGTGGCACACATGGTGCCCAGTAGCAGTTGGCAGAAAAATCTGCCATGTGATGTGCTTGGCTTCAAATCGCCACCGAAATACCTCCTCGTGACCAGAGGATTCACTGTGGGTCCAGAGAGCAAATTTTCAGTTCTGTGGCTCGAACTAGCTGAGTTCTGTTACTGTACAAAATAGCCCACACTGTCTTTGATGGATAGATTCAGCTGCTGTGCCCACACTGCCGTTTGGCCAGCATTAAATCTCATCGTGGCAGCCATAACTAACAGCCCATCTACCAACGTGTGACTTGGAGACACTAGATGGGGAAATTTTTCTCTTTAGTAAAATCAATATCAACTAAGCTCCTGCTGAAAGATACTGCTCAAAGCAGAATAAACACCATGACCAAGAAATTCAACTGCAACGTCTTCCATCAGGATTGCTAACCACCTTCCTCATGGCTTGAAGCTGAACTGAACAGAAGCGGAATGTGAAAAGCAGGAGTCTTCAGGCAGCGATGCCTAGGTCAGCAGTTCCACCTCCTTATATAAACACAGCTATCCTCCTTGGCTGCGGGGAAGGAAAGAAAGAAGCAAAATTATTTCCATCATGCCCAGCAGCCTTGAGTTTAAGACCTTGGCTCTGCCATTGGCTAGCCAACTCTGTCCACCCTCAGTGTGGGAATGTCTCAAATTTCCACTCACAACACAATGCTGAAGTCACTCAGGTTTCTTTTGTTTGTTAAGTTATTCAAGAAACTTGCATTCGACACTTATTATATGCCAGGCACAGTGCAAAATTTTGGGGATATGACAGTAGTCCACAGTATTAATAGTAGAAATGCAAATACTGGCAACAGCCCAAGCTCTGAATCTCTAAGATAGTCCTTATTTTAGGCAAGTCCTGGGCTCACTTTTCTAAGGGTACAATTATCTGGTTGACCACTCCATGGTAACTCAGTCTGCTTACTTTGGCCCTTTGTTCCTCATGAAATGAAATTCTTGATAGTAGTAATA
Source organism: Aselliscus stoliczkanus (assembly GCA_033961575.1). Lineage (NCBI taxonomy): Eukaryota > Metazoa > Chordata > Mammalia > Chiroptera > Hipposideridae > Aselliscus > Aselliscus stoliczkanus. The sequence goes on from CM066735.1 coordinate 67,833,697, forward strand.
GGGCAGGTGCAGCCTCTTTTTGTTATTTCCATATATATGTATTTTTAATAACAAAGACAATCTGTACCAAAAATATCAAGTTTCTGTGTCGTGGGGTGAAATTAATTCTTGGATGTTCCAATAGTTATTATACATTGATTAGAATTTCTGAATGATAGTTACACATGATTTTGTTGAAAAAATATAGGAAAGTATTAATAATTAGTTCATAAATTATAGTTTATAGTTTATATGGTAGACAGGATGTATCAAAACATGGGGTCCATAATGGAATCTAACTATGATTGACATGGTGATTTTTAAAGTTCCTTTGAATGTTAAAATGTTAAGATTCTTTATACCTCTGGGTTTTCTTTCTACTTACAGTAGCTTTTATTTTTTTTTTTATTATTATTATTTTTTGAGCGCAGTGTCACTGGCCCTCATATGTGGGATGCAAACCAGGGCCACTGGCTTTCCAAGCCAGCGCCCAACCACCGTGCCACTCGGCCGGCCCTCTGGGTTTTCTTTCTAGATTTCAGAGTTAAAAATTCCAACTTCCAGTTCTTGGCTCCATGTACAAAGTGTGATCAAAAATACAGTGAATGTTTAAATTAAACATTTATTACAGTAAAAGACATATTGCCATTGATTCCCCTCCAAATACACCCCCTTGCTTCAAACATACTTACCCCATCATTCGTGCCACTTTCTGAAGCAGTTCTGGAAGTCCTCTTTTGTGAGTGTCTTTAGTTGCGCTGTCATGGCTGCCTCGATGTCCTGAATCATTCTGACTTTGGGGAAGAGCCAGAAGTCACATGGTGCCAGATCCGGTGGACAGGTCGATGAGGACACACTGTAATGTTTTTATTTGACAGAAATTGCCATACCAGAAGCGATGTGTGACACAGAGTGTTGTCATGATGCAGGATGAAATAAAGACAGGAAAGAGGCCTTCTAGAACTGCTTCAGAAAGTCGCAAGAACGATGGGATAAGCGTGTTCAAAGTGAGGGGAAGTGTTTTGAGGGGGATTAATGGCAATGTGTCTTTTACTGTAATATTTTTTTTAATTTAAATATTCACTATATTTTTCAATCATACCTCATATGGTCTCAAATTTCATATATGCTGTTTCTTAGATCTATGTATTATGTATTATATATCTAAGAAACAGCATAGCAGAGAAAGCCTTCAAACTAAATAAAAAAGAAAAATTCAACAGTAGAGCCTATGTGCAACACTGAAGTAATCAAAGTCCTACATTATAAACCACCACAGTAAAATAATTAATCACTTCCTTAAAAAGCCCTATGAAGCTTAAGACTGCAATCTCAAATGGAACTCACTACCAGAAGCAGCCAAAATGCTGCCATAAAGCTCTTTAGTATTCAGATTAAACTTGAAGTATTTTGTACCAGACTGAGACAACTCTAATTAAAAAAAAAAATGTGGGGAGAGAATTACTAATGATTCGAATGCTGATTTATAGAGCACTAAATAACTCTGAAGTATCCAAGTAGTATTAATTATAGCTGCTCAGAATATTACATGAGTAACACATTGGTTCCTGAGTGCATAAGCAGGAATTTGTCTACGTTTTCTCTTTTTCTGTAGTGTTGTAGACTCCCTGGTAGTTTGCAATTGTACCTCACATATTTATCGGGTCAGATGAATGAGCCAGACCCAGCAAAAGCTGTTCAAAGTATTAATAAACTTGGAGGTAGTTGAACTGTTCGTATAAGTGCCTATTTATAACCCAATTATCTGAGACTACAACAGGAATTAGTTCACCCATAAAATCCTCCCTGGAACATGTTCTATTTTATAACATTAACTCTATATATTTAACACTAATATATTTATGACATATAACTCTTAATTCATAGGTTTCCACATCATATATTTTTTTCTAGCTACGTTCAAAAGTGGTCTTTAAATAAAGACTGGAAAATTGTTTGCTGCAAACTTGCAACAATGGAAACAACGTAGAATGCGTCGGGGGCCGTCTAAGTGTTGTGGTCTGGGGAAGCAGATCTACAAAAATGAGCAGAACTCAGGGTCTTTCCGAGAAACCTCTACAGAACAGTGAGATTTGTTAGCAGTGAGACACGGGGCTTTAGTGTATAAAATAAGTGTTATGAACATGGAAGCAGCAATTCACTGGCCTTCAGCGCTCCTTTACTATCGCCCGAATAAGGACTTCCATCAGAGACACTCAGACAGGCCGGGTGTTCCACATGCATGAAAACCTCGCGTCAATAAACGGTTTTTCTGGAATAAAAATGCCAGAAGAAAAACATATTATAAAATCAAGACGTACAGCGATCTCTCTTCTTGTTGTCCTTTTTAGTATTTCTTTGGAGTGTAGGAATCCCTAAAGAAGTACTAAAGTTCCTCCTGAAATATTAAAAAGAAAATAACAAGGTCTATTGCAGAAAGCATGAAACAAATATGAAAGATCTGGATGAGTGTATTAATTGCAAAAATGTTCCCTGGAGACCATCACTGCAGTGCACTGTCCTCATTTTCTACGAAAGGAAATTGAGACCCAGGCCTCAAGGGCAACACAAAAGGAGATGAGCATAGGATTCTGGCTTCGTGGGGACCCCGATGGGAACCATCTAAACGAGATCAGAAAGGGCGTCCAGAAATAGTGACGGCCCGCTGTCAGTCATGTCAGCGCTCCCGAGGGCAAAGCTGGCCACACCAGAAAGCAGCAGTTACTGTCATTTCATTACAGCACAGTGCTTTCTTCAAACCCTTTAATACGACGTGTCCTGAAAGTATACATAGGAACGTATATTTGTTTATTCAGCCATGACTGCCTTCAAGGCCTCTGTCTTGAGCACTTTCCATGTTCAGCGTTGAAGGACTGGAGACACAGAAGGAAACCAGATGACACAGTCGCTGTCCTGAGAGACAGACACTAAACATGTAACCCTAGTAAAGTGGGACACACGGTGACCAGCGATTGTATAAGCATACGGCGTAACCCTAGGTAGGTGGCCACAGAAGTTTTTCTGCAAGACGCAATGTTTAAGCTAAATTCCAAAGGACAAATTTTATTAAATAGAAACTAAAAGGTAATGATTGAATGTGATTGAGGACATTGAACTCAGGGAAATATAATATATTAATAATTTTTATATCAAAAAAACAATAAAAAAATACTAGAACTTTTCTGAGAGAAAGCCTGTTAGCTTGGGTATGAAGTAACTGCCATTGGTGATCACACTGGTCAGAAAGCTGACGGGGGTCAGGGCCATGGACTCAGTTCCTTCCTCTTAATGGGAGTGTTTCCCGGAGGACTCGTAAATCTTCATTCTTTTCCAGGGCTTCCCGGTGACACAAAGTGAAGGCTGTGATGAAAATGTTAGCCTCGGTGCTCATTGGGAGCCAGCGCTAGGTCTTTGCATTGATGATCATGCCTGTATATTTTTAAGCACACTACTGCTTTCGTTAGAATGTCCTTGGAAGCCGACTGCAAGACAGGAATTGGAAAGCCGTCATGTAATTCGGCCGGTGCAGAGAACACTGCGGGGTTCGAGGAAAGTGGCACAGGGGCGGGAGGGCCAAATAATGAGTGTGATATCAAGCTTTCTAGTGAGTCTCTGGAGCTCAGTTCTGTAACAAAAAGCCCTTCAGTGTGGTGCCAGACACACTCTTAGAGGTATCCCACCAGCAGGGAAAGAGGCTGGACCTACGCCCGTGGCCGCCCAGGCCTCGGCGGTTGGGAGCTGCTCTCAGGCAGCCATTCTCAGGGGCTCTGCCCCACAAACAAGCTTTCGGTGGTTCTGCAAAATGCCTCAGGCTCAGAGAAACATCACTGGCAGTTGGAAGTTGCTGGAAGCACCCCAAAATTACAAGGTGCGGAATTTGGGTGGGTACTGACAGCATGTGCTACAGCTGGCAATGATTTAGGCAATTCATGCATTTAATGACTGATCTATGACAAATTGTAAAGAACAAATAGTTTAGGTCTGAAATCAATTCCCAATTATTTATATTTATACATATTTTCCAATTAACAATCTTATATGCTGAGGAGAATGCGGTGGTGTTTATTGAAATCCTTTATATTAGAAACTATAATACTGTCTTTTCTCTATGATCTACACATTGTAATTCAGAAAAGGTACTTTTGGGTGCAAGGAACCAAAACCCTAACTATAAACACTTAAAGAGTAAAGAGACTCACTATTTCACGTAGCAAGCAGTCCTGGCATGTGCTGGATGTGGGGACGGTTGATCCAGCAACTGAAAACATCAACCGTTTATGAGGTTTATTGTTTCTCCAACAGGTGGGCTCTGCCCTCAGGCCAGACAACCCCACGATTCCAAACTAGGTCTTGTGGTTCGAACACTCATAACTGAAACGGTGCCCATAGAAGAAAGGCTATCACTTCATATGCACCACTTTCTAAGTACGAAGGTCTTATCCAAAGGCACCAGCACAGTGTCCACCTCTATTGTTTTTAATATATGTTTTTGAGGCTAAAACTGACATATAAAATTCACCATAATAAAGTATAAAAATTAAGTGTTTTTAGCATAGTCACAAGATTGTGCAATCATCTAACTCCAGGAAATTTTGTTACCCCACAAAGGAAGCCCAGGACACGTTAGTATTCTCTCCCAGTCTCTCCAAACCCCACCCCTGCTAAGGAGTCATCCACTTCCTGTCTCTGAGTTTGCCTGTTCTGGATATTTCATTAGATAGAATCATACAGTACATGACCCTTGTTTCTGGTTTCTTTCACTTAGCATGTTTTCAAGGTCATTTCAGTTTGTATTACAATTTTTGTAATACAAAAGAATTTCATTCCTTTTTTTTTTTGAGGCTGAATATCCCATCGTATCAAGAGAAAAAGGAGCAGCAGCAGCATCCAATTTTGTTTGTCCACTTGTCTATTGGTGGACATTTGGGTCATTTGCATGTTCTGGTCATTATGACTAATGCCACTATGAGCACTTGTGTAAACGTTTGTGTGTGAACCTATGTTTTCAATTCCCTTAGGGATATATCTAGAATTGGAATTTCTTGGTCATATGGTGACTGTTTAACTAACTAACTTCCAAGGTGTCTCCCACTGTGTCTGCACCCCTGTACAGTCCTACAGACAATGTATGACTTCCATTTTCTCCACTTTCTTGCCAATATTTGTTAACGTCTTTTGTTTTTTATTTGCCATTCTAGTGGGTATGCAGTGGGATGACACTGTTTTGATTTGCATTTCAGTAATAATATTGAGCATGTTTTCATGTATTTATTGGCCATTTGTATATGCTCTTTGATGAAAAATTTATAAATTATTTGCCCATATTTTAATTGTGTCATCTTTTATTATTGAGTGTCAAGCTCTCTTTATGTAGTCTGGATACTAGAGACTTATCAGATATATGATATACAAATATTTTCTTTCTTCCAGGGGTTCTATTTTCACTGTCTTGATAATGTCATTTGAACCATAGTTGTTTTTTTAATGAATATCTATCTATCTATCTCTCTCTCTCTATCTATTTATTATCTATCTATCAATCTGTCTCTGTATCTCTCTATCTCTCTATCTATCTATCTATCATCTATCTGTCTGTATATTATCTATCTATCTATCATCTGTCTGTCTGTCTATCTATCATCTATCTATCTATCTATCTATCTATCTATCTATCTATCCATTCTCTCTCTCTCTCTCTCTCTCTCTCTCTCTCTCTCTCTCTCTCTCTCTTCCCCCATTGCTCATGTTTTAGGTGTCATGTCTAAGAATTATTTACCAAATATGGTTTCATGAAGATTTAACCTGTTTTTCCTAAGATGTTATAATGCTTACATTTAGGTCCTTTTATATTCTCTCCTATTTACTATATATATAGTGTAAGGCCCTACTTTATTATTGCATCAGAATAACAAGTTGTTCCAGCACAATTTCTTGGAATCACTATTCTTTCTTCATTGAATGGTCTTGACACCCAGTTGAACATCAGTTGGTCATAGATTTATCAGTTTACTCCTAAAACTAGACATTTGAATATTATATAATTCAGTAAGTCTAGGTATACATTTTCTTCATTCCTCAGTTTTCTGTTCCATTTTTCCTTTTTTTTTTTTTTTGAAAATTGTTGGTGGCTATAGTAGCACATTTGTTGAGTGAATGTCTCAAACCTTTTTTACAAAGACTGTATTCCTTGTTGTGTATAGTACCTATAGACTCTGTTTCTTAGTTTGCGTTCAGATGGTGTTTAGACAGTGGTTTTCTTAAATTTCAGAAGATAAAAAGTATGCAAAATAAAAACATGCCGCCCTCAGTCTTTGCATGTTGGCTCTGTGCTAGGGCACTTCCTCCACGCTTAGGCTTACACTGAGCCTAGGGTTCAGCCTAACATCTTCTCTAATCTTTCCTATGCATCTTGCCCTAGGCAAGCTTTTATGCATAGCTTTGTAAATTCCCCATGCACATAAGTCATTTTGAATATCCTAACTTTTCAAATAAATTTTCCCTAGCCCTTTCTCCTGGGCTGTAGGCAGTCCATTGTGTTTTGACTGTAATCGTTTGCCCCATGTATCTGTGGTTCATTAGGTCACCTTGCAGTTGTTTTCAGCAATGCCCACCAATTTTCCAGCCTGAATTCTGAGCTAGGTGAAGCAAAGGTTAAGTGCCTTGCATCCATCGTTCTGATCATCCCCAGACAGGCTAGAGCAGACATGCATCATGGTTTGTGATTAGGGCTCGTCTCCTTCCACCAGAAAGAGGGATGCGTCTTCCATGCTGGGAACAGTGCTTCCTCTTCAGGAGTGGTGCCGTGCTGCGGGGGGCGTGGGGCGTGTGTTAGTAAAGAGGCCACAAAGCTTTCCTACCATTTTGATTTTCTCTTTCTTGATTCAATGTTTGCTTGGTCATTATAAAACTTTGACTCATTTCCAAGACTCTGTGAAAGCTGGTTCTGACAGTTTTCTTGCATTTCAACTGTAAGAGAGTCTTAGAGGTGCCATTTTGTTGATGCCATTGTTCCCTCTCTACTATTGGCCAAAAGTGCATCATACTGGTTAGAGAAATAAGAATGTATCTTAGAGCCAGGAGAAGGGTGCCCAGTCCGAAAGCACTTTGTTTTGAAGAGAAGTATAACTGACACTACCTGTGTTACCGTTTTGTGCTCAGGCAACTTCGTCCAGAAAAGAAAAGAATTTAGACCATCATTAAGTAACCATTGGGCTCCCTGTGTGCCTATCAATGTTAATACCTGTTTAATTGGGACTCACCAAATCTGAGTACTTCCTAAACTACAATGTGTTCATTATAATTTTCATATGCTAATTATATTGTTTATATAATCATTTCTAAAAATCGTGTCTTTTACTTTTTTCCATAATATCTTTGTTCTATGTAAAATTATCATAGTACTTTATCGTTTTCAATCTTTGAGAGAGACTTAACATAAGATTCTGTTAAGAAGTACCAGCCAATTGTGACCATTTAGCAAGTCGCATTGCTTGAGTCACCCAAATTTGTCAAGTAAAATTTCGAGAGGGTGACATGGATTGTCAAGCAACATTTTCGTATTTACAGATGTAATTGTCTGTCCAGTGATGGTAGTGGACTGAGCAGTGGCTCGCATCTCCTTGCATTCTGAATAATTGGATGGATAGACTCGGGGGAGATGGCTGATGTACTTAAGAATAATAGCTGACTTCTCAGATATATTTCAATTTGAGCACTATGTTTACTTAGCCATCAATTTCCTTTACTTAAAATTTCCCAGTGGAGTTTTCCAGACCACTGGTCAATTACCGCATCTCCTATAAAATTAGAAAGAAGAGAAGATTTGTGGAAAAGAAAAAAAAAAGGTAATCAAGCTAATTTTACTATCTTATTGTAGCTTCAGACTCAATTTTCAACAAGTGTTTGTGACACATTTGCAATGACCATCAAACCAGTATTTCCACTAATATTTGTGATAATTTATTAATCCATTTATTGGACTATAGAAGCCATCTTATAGTTATTAATAGAAGGCATTTAATTTTAAGATGGAGGGGAAATGTTTAGGCCCTTTCTCCTGCTATCCTGTAAGAAGTACATGAAACAGAAATGAAATGCAGATTCTGGCTTTCCTGCATCTAAGATAAAGCGGTATCTCTAAATCATAGTATGAAAAGATGGGGATTTGAAGACATGGTAATAGAATAAGGAGAGCAGAAAAAAGTAAAATAAAAAGTCAGATCTGCAGAGCAGATGAGGGAAATAGGCAGAAGGTGGAGGCTGACTTATTCCCCAGAACTCCTAAAAAGCTGAAACTTTGAAGGCACAGGTTATTGTAAAAGGTATTGCTGAGGCTCATGGTGACTGTGCTTCAAAGATATATTGTTTAAAAGTCTGCACATAGAGCAGAATTGCCAGTTGTGTTATTCGTAGTCTGGTGGATAAATCATCTACACTCCAAGACATGGGAGCTCCGATCTCTGCAGTAATTGAATTAGCTGCTCTCAGCTCCAGGGTCCCAGAAGGTAGGATGCTGCTTAACTGAACTGTAGGACTTAGGCCTTCTTGTCATTTGTGGTTTTTATAAAAATGGCAGAGGGACTTATGGTCTTCAATGAAGAATATGGGAGCATTGTTTTCTGGCTAAACTGAAACACTCCAGAGAAGAGACATCTAAATAATTATACTAGGGAGTACCAAATGGAATATAAACAAATAGCCAAAGTTGAGAGACACTTTTGAAGAACCCTGCCAAGGTGAAAGATGATCAAATGAATACTTAAAAAACAAACAAACAAACAAACATGGAATGAACATGGCTTTGCAAAAAGCATTATGTTTCAAAACTGTGTAATCAGTATCCTCGAGAAATCCCAAAGTAACAGCAGAAGAAGCTTTACAAAGATAACAAATTGCAGTTAGTGAATAAGATAAGGATCTCAGAAACTAAACAAATGATTAGATAAATTAAAAGCACCTGTAAAATTTTGGAAGCTATAAATCTATAGATCTCTTGGAAATTAGGGCAATAGATATCTGAATAATAGTAGGGGACATGTTAGAAAACTGAGTGAATGAGTCAGGTAGTCCAATAATCCTCTGAGGGAGAGTCCAGAAAGAGATAACAGAGAAAATAATGGGAAATTAACAAAGAATTGACATTGGAAAAACCAATTCCAGAACTGAAGTTAGGAAGTTTCCAGGCTGGGAAGTGGCTCACCGAGTATCTGAGATGAATTCAGAAAGGTCCCCTCTGTGGCATGAGGCCACACTGCGGTTTCAAAATCCTGGTTATAAGTAAGAAGAGCCTACAACCTTCCAGGTATTCAGGAGAAGAATGTTTCATACAAAGGATTGGAAATCAGCACTGCAGGAGTCCAGCATTCACACTGAAAACCAGCTAATAATTAGATCAACTGTCTTCAAAACCCAGAGGAAAAAAAAAAAAAAATCCAGAGTGAAATAGTTATTTAAAATAATATAGGTTATAGGGCCAGTTGAGTGGCTCAACTGGTTAAGAGTTTGCTTAAGAGCATGAGCTCTGAGCAACAGGGTCACTGGTTCAGTTCCCTCATGGGCCAGTGACACTGTGCCTGAGCTGAGCTGCCGCTGAGCTGCCAACAGGTGGCAGGATGGCTCAGCTGGTGAGAGCACAGGCTCCTAACAACAAGGTTGCCAGTTTGATGGTGGACTATGCCCACCTGTCGCTGGGACTGAACTCCACACCTTGAGCTGAGCTGCCACCTGGATGGCTCAGTGGATAGAGCGTGTGCTCTTAATAACAAGGTTGCTAGTTCGACTCCTGCATGAAAAAAATTAATTAATTACAAAAATAGGGCTAGCCGAGTTGGTTAAGAGTTGGCTTGGGAGCATGAGTTCTGAGCAGCAAGGCTGCCAGGTCGGATCCCACAGCGGCCAGTGACACTACCCTCTACAGTTAAGATGGTGAACAACAGCTCCACCTGGAGCTGGGCTGCCATGAGTCGCCAGCGACAGCATAGGCTGCAGTGGGGTTGGCCGGCAGCTGGTGTGCGCTTTTGTGAGCTACCGGGAGGGGCCTTCCAATGGCCAGTGACCGACTGCCTCAGCCAGAAAGAGTGCAATGATCACAATACCAACATGGGCCAGTGAAATGACGTCCTCCACAACTAGACTGAAGAACAAAAGAACAACTTGTCTGTTCCCCTTCCCTGAATCCCCAACACTGTTCCCCTCCCCCAATTCCCCAATAAAATATTTAAAAATAAATAAATAAATAAATAAAATAATATAGGTTATAAATTAATTAAGGAGGTAAAATAATGATGTTTTGAGATATTTAGTGTCTTAAAATTTTTTCTTGCATGCACCAGTTTATGGGAATTGAATGCTGGATGCACTCCAAAGGTGATAAGAAAGAAAATCAGAGAGTGGGTGCTGGATCCAGAGGACAGGGATATGTCCCAGAAGAGAGAGCAAGAGAATTCCCGGCGTGAGAAAAAAGAAAACCCGCGATAATATCTGGGCAACAGGCCTTGAGCAACTAGTATCATGTGGGGCAGTAAGAGAGTGAGTCCAGAAGAGGTATCTACAAGGGATTTTTTTAAAATCGCAGATTTTCTCACAGCTCTGACTGTATGAATATAGTATTGAGAGGGTTTTCAGATCTGTTGGAGGGCTGGGAGGGCTTGCCCAAAGATTCAAAAACTATTATGCAATAAAAAGAATCCATGTTTAACTCTAGGGAAAACAAAAGGAGGAGTAACAGGAAAGAAAGCGTACTCATAATACACTGACTCAAGAGTGAACAGTATCCACCTGGCCGTGATAATGAGAACACCACATCTGGCATTAACCAAAGATTCTGGGATCACTATAATATGTTTGGAGAAGAGGGGTAGAGACAAGTAGACAGTGGGAGACCTTAAATCCTCACCTGCCACGATAGAAAACTGAAGAACTATTAGTCTACAGATATCCATCCAGAGACACCAACACAGCCATGTATATGGGGATATATTCTAGAAGCGTGATTCAGAAGAAAAAAGGGTCTTCTTCCAAGGTTGGGATGAGGGTGGCACAAAATCACAGTACTTATTCTAAGCACTCAGCACTGTTTAATTCTTTAAATTCTATGCTTATTTGACTTTGATAAAATATTAATAAGTTAAAATTGCTTAGTACCCATTGCATGTGCTTGGCTGCTGTGATAGGTGTTAAGAATAAAGCCTTGACCTCAAGCAGCTTTCCCAAAGGGGTGAGAAGCTTTCAGATTTCGGTGACCTTCACTCTTCAGGTCAAACATACCATTCACATACTGTGGGAGAATTTTCACATAAGGCATTTGCACATTGAACTTCATGGAACTGAATTAAGAAATTGGATGGAAAGCACGACTCTCAAAGTGCTTGTATTCAAGTCTTGGGTTCTATACCAGCTCTTTCTATATGTTTGCACATTTATTTCTTTCCCTTTATTTCATGTGCAAATTGAAGGTGATTTTACTACCCACCTTATGGAATGTTGCCACCTCCTTGTCCTTCTCTGTCAGGTTAAGAAGGGAATGTACGTGAGGAGCTGAGCATAGGACTTGGCAGATAGTAACTACTGGATGATGGTGATGATGATGGTGATGATGATAGCTATGACAATGACAATGGGGGTGATGATGTTGATACAAGTGTGTGTCAAGAAAGACATTCATTATCTCTCAACCTGCTCAAAGATGAACAAAATTCTCAACATATATCATAACCTACTTGATCCGTCATGCTTTTGTAAAATTATACCTGATAAAACCATGTTTGTTGTCATTAAAATGAGTGATAAATTGAGAAAAAAATGTGGATCCAAAAAAATGTGGATCATCCTAAAAATTGAAATGGAAGTTATTCAGGTGTGTGTACTTCAATCATTTTTTCCTTAATTTTGATTCTATTTTTTGTGGAATTCTTTCCCTATCCACATCCATATTTATCATTTGCTTTGACTATTCCATTTTCTAAAATGTGCATCTGTATTTAAAACTGAAGGAGGCTCATGCACACAAAAAAATATGCAAGTGTGAAGGTCGGGGGAAGAAAGATGCCCCGAAAGGGTGATAGCTTGGTGAGGAGTGTCTGAGAGCAAGGTGGGCAGATTACCTGTGACTACCATATTTTCACAACACATTAGAGAAAGTGGGAAAGGCCGAAACTTACTGGTACTTTGACTAGTGACATCCTGTCCTTGTCATGTTGAATCATATTTTCTTAAAGGAACACCACTAATGTAAGGCTGTGAGTTCACAGAAAAAGCACAGCTGACATGTTGGTGATGGATCTTGTTTTTAATTACTAAATACCAAGGGAGGGATGAGAAACATAGGGTGGTTTTTCATTTTCTTTCCAGTGTATAGATTTTTTAAAAGAACAATTAAGTTTTAATCATTTACAGAGGGGGGAATGTCGCACTGGTGCAGTAAACCTTCATTCCCTCAGTCACGGTATGAAGTAACTCGGTGTTTTTGATGTGACTCTGTATTGTGAAGTCTGACTGGAAACATATCAGATATTTAACATGTAAGATTCTTCCAGGCCTACTTACTGTTTAAGTGGCACTTAAGGAAATTAGATATAATCCCACCCTAAGCCTGAATGTAATCAACCTATTCAATGCTTCTCTGTATGCCATGGCCTCTCTAAGGTCACTCCGTTGTTGACAAGTCTTGATACAAAGTCATGATTCAGTGTTACAGACAACTGGGCAAGCCCATTGCATGGGATAGAGGTGTCATGTCCATTTAGATGCTTCTTCAATACTGTGACCTTGAAAAGCTTCCAGTTTACCAACTGTGTCACTCCTTGAGTGTCTGACACTAACTGTGTCACTCCTTGAACTTCTAACAATGGTTGGAAATTCCTGTTTTCCTTGCTTCTCTGATAGAAGGAATTGGAACCCATTTAAAAAGTTATAAGTAACAGTGTGATCACAATTCAACATAAAGACTAATAGTATATAGTATCTGTTAAAACTCTACTATCTTAGCTGGTTTTTATTACACTTTATGACAACCCTTTATACCATACATCTCTCTTTTCAATCCAGGATAAAAAAAAAAATAATGAAGTAGCAACATATATTTGGAGTTTTTGAATTCACAGGCGACATTAGAAGTTTAATCATTTTACACTCAATCAGAGCGCCACCATGATATCTCAGTGCATGGTGATTGTCTGATTCCTAGTTTCTGTTGGTGTTGCTGTTTTCACATAAGTTGTTGGTGAGCAACCAGTCCACAAATGGGTCTCCATAGTAACTGAGTGTCCTCACAAGAAATTTTGCAGTGATTTAGAAAGGCTTGCCCCTTTTCACTGTGTTGAATGTCAAAGTCTCCTTCCTGAGAAGTTGCAAGGGAATTAATGATGAGTACATCTCAGGCACAGCAAATAGTCATGTCAGCTCCCGTGTCCACATGATAATCAGCGCATGCTCGGGAGGAAGGGACTAGTCAGAAGGCCGTAAAGAGCTTTCTCTGCAAGAAAATGCAACTTTTCTCATACGATGTTGCATTCAAGTGCCTTTCTAGTGGTGCTAAAGAAAGGTTTCTAGTGTTCTTAAATCCCCCAAAGATAGCTTTGAAGATTGAGATTTATTTTTAGATTCTGTCTCCATTCTGCCATTTGGAAATGGCAATGTGTTAGAGAGGTTTGCACTTGACCTCACAGTTCCTGGCTCAGGTTCCCCTGGATGCTGCCATGAGCTGGGGAATAGGCAACCACATCAAATGACTGAACTTAGTCGACTTGAGGATTAGTGACTCACAGTGACGTAGATTCAAGACTTTCAGGGAGACAGAGTTCACCCTCTCCATCTTTGGTAGTTAGGCCTCTGTCTTCCAGCTGCAAGAAACTTAAACCTAACTCTAAGTGGCTTAAAAAAAGAGACACTAATTGACTCATGTAGTGAAGGAGGGGAGTGGGAGGGGGGCAGTTCTCAGAATTGAATAAAGAAATGAAAAATAGGGATCCACTTAGAACTCAACATTGAATGGCTCCAGGATTCTCTCTGACCTCTCACTTCTGTTTCATTTTGTGCAGTGGCCCAATTTCCTTCTACTGAACACAAGTTGACAACAAGCACACATTAGCAACTCCAGTGGAAAAGCACGTGGTGTCTAAATATCTGTGGCATAATACCGAGGAAGGCCCTGATCTGTTCATCTTTGGGCCAGCCAGGGTTGTTTGGGAACTAGGTTACCCCAGTTGCAGAGCCTGATTGCTCAGCCCCGTGAGTGGGTTACAGGAATAAGCGCAGAGTAGACAGCTGGACAGACAGAAAATCGGCTCCCACAGTCCGAGGCTCTGTGTCTTGCTGCGACGTCTCTACACCATGGTGGCTGTTCCTCCACAGTCAAGTTCGGAAAACATTGTGTCTGGTGGAGAGATCACTGGTTGGGGAACAGGAGACCTGGACCCACCTCCTCTCTGCTTCTAACGGTCTTTGTGATGAAGAAAATGCCCCCTTGCAGCTCTGGACTTCACTTTCCTCATCATAGAGTCACTTCAAGCTTATGATTCTATCAAGTTCAATTTCTATGACTAGAAATTCCTGGCAAGCTCATTCTGTTGTTGGCAAACTCAGATAAAGTTACACTGAGCTGAATTATGCCTCTTGTACAATTTAGTATGAAAATTAAGATTGGACTCTGATAACACACAGCCCTGGCTTTAAATCCTGTTGTGTGATACTGAGCAATAAACGCAGTCTCAGTTTCCTCATTTGTGAAACCAGGGCAATAATTGTGCTACCTGATAAGGCTGTTCAAAGGACTCGCTTAAGAAACATGTACAGAGGGTTTGGCAAAGAGCCTGATGACTACGAGCTCTGAATAAATACTAGTCATGGCTGCCATCGTTATTATGGTTTTCTTTTTTCTTTTCACTTCCCAAACCTGATGTGAGTCCGGCTCTCGAGAGCCACACAGAATGAAAGAGTCTCTTCCATGAGACAGACCTTTTATTCTCACTGCCTATTTGATCCTAGTATTTTATTATTTAGTAAATAAGTCATTCAATACTTTATTGCAGGTCACAGAACACATCCTTCCTTCTAGCTGTCCGAGGTCAGAGAGTAACTTTAATTTTAATTGTGTTCTGAATAATTTATAATTCAGATATCACAACATGACCAAATTTTAAGAGGAGGTGGCAGAAGGCACCTGGAGGGTATGGATGGAGGGACTGTCGGGGCAGATGGCGGAGCCCAGGCCTTTCACTTAAACGTCTAGATTGTATCAAAGGACAGTGCTCATTTCGGAACTGAACCAAGTTAATTCCATCACTTTTTCCTCCATGATGAAGACTGCTTGTAATCATTGGTTTTCTGGCGTATGTTTTTGTCTGGGAGAAGGTAATGAAAGGTGAGAAAATAATTGATATTTTAAATGATGTCTCCAGGATGCCAAAACATCCCATCCTTGGGTCAAAAATTCAGTCAAACCAAATCAGAATAGTAGAGACAAAATGTGTGTGTGGGATGGGCATTTTTCACAGAATGTGCTAAACAGATTGGCTTCATCTCTGTTGCTTTTTTGCCTTCTGTCTTGAGTTTATATATTTGTATGAGTAGTGTCGCCTTAAATAAATTTGAACACAGAAATTTTACATGGAAATTCTTATATCTTTATCCTTACAGCCTCAGGAGATGGGGAAGGTAAGAATTATAATTTTCACTTTCATTTTACCAAAGGAATTTGCTCAACATCACCCAGTTAGTGGATGGTAGGCAGAAACTTGCACACAGGTGTTATAACTCCAAGTCAGCATTTTTTTTTTTTTTTTGAGGGCAATGTCCCTGGCCCTCACATGTGGGACCCGAACCGGGGCCGCGGGCTTCCCAAGCCAGCACTTAACCACCGCGCCACTCGGCCGGCCCAAAGTCAGCATTCGTATGAATAGAAAATAGTGTGCTGTGTTTGTTCTATTCTTCTAATGCTGCTTGAGAGTCTTTGGACAAATAATTAGAGGTAAGGTTGCTCAGAAGTGCATCTAAAGATCAAGTTGGAATTAAGTTGGGTCAATTCTAAAGATGAGAATTCGATGAGAGCCCCTAGAGTTCAGTCATCTGAGTTAATAGTGTCTCTAATAATAGACCTGGAGACACAGCAGGCACAGTGTCGGCTGTGCCCCTCCTCTCCCGTCCCCTTTCAGTCTCTGGTACGGCACCCCTAGAGATATTCCTAATAAATCAATTATTGCAAAAACATATACAGCCCCAGGCTTGTGTACCAGCAGCCATGGGCCACAATATGCTGGAAAAGGCGCACCATCTCTCCGCCGAGACGCCCATCAAGTAGAAGTAAGCGAACTGCGTCCAGAGGGTGTGCATGGGGAGAAGTGAGATGTACACACATCCATTTGGGGTATTTTACTCCATAAGACATGTTTACTAAGAAAGAATGATGGAGTCAGGCCAGAGCTGCAAGGTGCTGGTCAGGACCATGGCGTAAGGAGCAGGGAGCTGTTTAATAAGTGCCTGGCCCCAGTTTAGAAGCAGGCTCTCAAGCAACCACCTCTTCTTAATAGCGGCATTTTAGGCACTTGCTCCACAGAGGGAAGTAATTAAATTTAATAGACGCAGTCCTCATTTTGACAATACCCCCCGTTGAAAGTAGCAGGGAGCATAATTAAGCCTAATAGAAAGCATGGCTTGAGAATGAAAATACCTAGCCAGCAAACACAGGCCAGGTCTACACAGCACCAATTACCCGGTCAACCAGGTTACAAACTGTTTATTTCATATTATTCAATCAAAGCAAAGCTTGATGGTTGAGATTTGTTTGTTTAGTTAGTGTGAATTACATTTTTAATTAGAAGTGAGTGACTATAAACCACAATATTAAAATGAGCTTAAGGCCCATACATTACCCAACACAAAGTAAGGTGAGGAAATGCAATAATTAACTGGGTGTTTCTAATCCAAAGCGTGCATTCTGACCCATACAGATATTTGAATTAGAAAACGTATAGCCTAAGTCATCAGAATAACGGTCTGTTATTCCAGTGTTACACAATTTACTTTCCAGTGTTACACAATTTACTCATAAATTTATTGGAAATGAAAGGAGATCACTGTGATTTATAGTTAGATTATAACTTAATATCTGTGGCCCTGTCTGTTATGGATCAAGTCAGCTTGATGTAGTAAAAAGAACCCTGGTCTGGGAGTTAAGAATTCTTGCTTGCACTCTTGTTTCTACTCATTAATGCTTCTATTTCTCAAATATATGTCAAGTCTCCAATGTGCCAGTTAGCGTGCAGAAAAGTGGAGTAAATAATGAAATGAACGAGATCCATTTGTTAACATTGAAGAGCTTACAGAATATTGGAAGAGATTAACATATAAAAGTAATTATGGTCAAATGTGTTTAATATTAGAATGGATGTTTATAGAACACATTGTAAGAGCTAAGGGGGGAGATATAAATACATCTCAATCAACCAGAAAGTAGGTCACAAATGAATTAATGTTTTCTTCTGCGTCTGAAAGGGTAATACAAAGCCCAGGGAATGGCAGTGGATGTGGAGCAAGCAGTGTGTGGTCAGGGCATGAGTGACACTTTGCTGAGATTCCAGCGTACTAGGAGGCTGTGTGGTCAGTGGGGGTGCGGCCGGAAGGCTCTGGGTGTTGGGAGCAGGTGGGAAGTGAGGTAAAAAAGAAAAAGTGCAGCCAGACAGTAGGCAGCTTTCTAGGATATATTCAAGAGTTTGGATTTACCATTTGGAAATAATCTTTTAAGCCTAGGAGTTATTTATGTTCTATCTCAGGGGTCGGCAAACTTTTGAGATGGAAGAGCCACCCACGGTCGGCAAACGGCGGCTCGTGAGCCACAGGCTCTAAAGTAAAATTGGAAATGAAACTAAACTTCATAGTTTCATTTATAACATTGCTTTAAATTTTCCTTATTTGTAAAAATATATTTATGGCTCTCAAATAATTTTTAAATTGTTGTGAGGGACAGGATTGGCTCTTCCCGGGGTCGGCAAACTTGTGAGATGGAACATCCCCACAGAGCTGCATGTGGCTGGCGAGCCGCAGTGTGCCAACGCCTGGTCTATCTCTAGGCTTACCTGAACTGTGAGATCTCACACTTTTTCTTTTGTTTCTTTATCCAAACCATGTCTAGAACACTGTGAGTTGAATGAATATGAATGGGGAAACATTTGGTCAATATCTGTATTCAATTTTAGGTCGTAATTTTTCATGTACGACTGTAAGAGGATTTTGAGCGTTGTTTGTGCCTTAAAGGCATTTGTCATCCAGTGGCATTCCTGTAACACTTTTTTTTTTTCTTGAGGGCAGTGTCACCAGCCCTCACATGTGGGACCCGAACCGGGGCCACTGGCGTCCCAGGCCAGCTCTTCACCACCGCGCCACTCGGCCGGCCTTGTAACACTTTTATGCTCAGACGCAACCCGGGAGTCTCAGGATACAGTGTGAACTGACCATGGTAGAGAAAGGCCACACGTCGAAACCAGCGATGTCAGCAGCTGTGCTGTCAGGCAAGTGGGAGTGAGGGCCTGCGGAGCGGCTCAGTTGGTCAAGAGCTCACTCAAGAGTGAGTGACCCTGAGCAATAGGGTCATCGGTTCGATTCTCTGCCCAAGCTGAGCTGCCGCTGAGCTGCCAACAGGTGGCAGGATGGCTCAGCTAAAAAGCAAACAAACAACACACAAGCTGGAGAAGGCCTGGGCAGTTTAAGAGGAGGCTGTGGAGTGGGAGGGAGTCATGGAAGGACTGGTTAAGGAGAACTTAATCTCCAACTCAGACTCCGACGCCGTCCAGTGTGAGGCCTGACCTGTGGCTCCATTCCTCTGAATTTCCTTGTTAATTCTACACAGATTAGTGAGCCCTTACTGTGTTTGAGACACTAGGACATGAAGCATGACAGACACAGTTCTTTCCCCTGTTCAGCTTTCATAGAACGGGGAAAGCCGGGCTTCTTTGACCTCTCCCAGGGTAGCTGACGGGCTTGAAGGGAGCCTCAGGCCTTGGAAAGACCAGAGACCAGCGGGTTCCGGAAACCCAGGGAGCAGGAACCAGGAGACAGTGGCCTGGGCTTTGGGTGTTGGAGGAGCGGCGATTCTGCAAAGGAGAATTGAGTTATCACTAAGAGAAAAGAAAATGGATTCTGGACAGGCAAAAGAAAATGTTTGTCCCCGAAGCACGTCTTATTCCTGAGGTGATTTCTAAGGCCTTTGCAAGTTGTAAAAACTCTGGAAATAGATATAAGGTCATGATTTGGTGTTTCACATTTCTTTAGGTGTACTTTCTTTTCTTTAATATACAACCCTGCCTTATGTGAATAGAATCTCATAAATAAGGGAAGACGGCTTTCATCTCAAAGTGAACTGAAAAAAAATAAAGTAGTGAAAACCATTTTTTTTTTCAAAAGAAGAGGCCAACATTGTATTTAAAGTAGTTCTATAAATAAGTGTCCTGCAACCCACACACACTTTAGGGTGAGAGCAAAGTTCAATTCTATAGCTCATGTAAAAATATCCATCTGGGGTTGAGAGAGCCCCAGAGAGGTTGATTTTCGTGGCTTTGAAAGTGCTCCAAAACTGCAAGTTGTACACGGGCTGCTGAGAGATGTTTAATTACTGACGCTGGTCCTTGCAGCAAGCACGCTACTCCTCCGGTGAAAGAAAAAGACAGTGTGATCAAAACTCACCTGTAAAGCTTTATTAAAACTATCGCTGGTGATCATTTCTTTGGGGAAGCATTGTTTTTAATTAGACCCTGGGTCTGAAAGCAAGAAAGGTCACTGGGAAAAAAAATAATCATACCCCAGCTACTCTGTTCCATCTTTACACAATTCAATTATTTCTATCCACTGCAGCAGAAGAAACATTTGGCACCTGATTAAAACAATTCTTAAAGCAAATTATAGCACTGTCAGAAAACAAGAAATAAGAATGTCAAAACACAAGGACATTTCTATGCAAAATGTCTTGCAAGTGTCTTTGACAGACGATTTCTGTCTGCTTGTTATATTAGTTTCATTAATTTGGTCCACATCAATCAAAAGGGAAAAAAAGAAAGTACTTCCATCCATTTTCTATTTGAAATAAAAATCTTCAAATGAATAATATTCCCAAAGATAATCAAAGTAGCCATGTGGGGAAATTTTATGCATTAATTTTATCCACGCTTACTCAGCATTATAAAAATCTATATACAGGTCTATAGCTGCAGAGATCCCAAAATAACTGATTTTTTTTTCTTTCTTTTACTCTTTTTTTTTTGTAGTAAAGTTGCATCTGTGAAACTTAAGCTTCTACTAATATATAAATGCAATTGGACATAGATTTTATCTATCACTTGCCAGTCAGAGCCAAACAGAACCATATGCTATTTGTAATGCATTTGATGTGTTCACATTTAAAATAGTGAACTTATGATCTACATAGATCTCATCCATGTGTCCTAAAATATGTTATTTTGAGTTCAATTTAAGTGTTACTTATACTCTGTGTATAGAAGATTACAGATTGTCCTTTTCCTTTAAAGCTAAGAGAAATTCAAAGATACACGGTCTAAGAAGATGAAACTATAGGTGAATTGTGCAACAAGGTCACCCACAAGAAATCTGGCTTCTTATTAGATTTCTTGTCCCAAATCAAAATTCAGGTACTGGAGTTTTGTATCCAGCCGTGTAAGGTCAGGTAACTAACTGTGCTTTGCATATATATGTATATGAATGCTTGTTTCAGGGAAGAAAGCCTTGATTATCGAAGTTTCTCAATGCATTTGTGGAAATATAGTGAAATAAAAAGATGTGAGCTCAGTCAGTCAACAAGTGTTTTTTGATCTCCTTAGAATTGCTTGGTGAAATACTATACACTGGATGTTCACAAATTGGATGGAATTGGGTCCTACTGGACATATGGGAAAGGATTTGAATCATGGAGTTTTATCATTATGATGTCAAGTATAGTGGTGTAAAAATAAATATTTCTTTTAAGTTATAAAACCTCAATTAAGAAGGCTTAAGGGGTAGAGTGATGATGATAATAGGTGATTGATAGGTACATAGATACACACATAAATACACAGATACATAGATAGATAATAGATAATAGTTATTGGGTTGTCGGAAAAGTCATGATGTATTTTTTCTTTTTTTTGTTGCAAAAATGCATCATGACTCTTCCAACAACCCAATAGATTCCCTGATAGGTAATAGTTATAGATTTTTGACTCAGGAAATAATGTTTCAGGAGTTTGGCTTTGATTGAGGAATTCAAGTGCTGTAATCTGGATTTATTCTCTTTCTCTCTTACGCACACACACATGCACAGACACTCACACACTGCACACACATTTCTGCACTTCTGCCTTCTTTGGCAAGGACTTTATTCTCCAATAGCTCACTCTTTGTAGTTGACCCCCAAATCCCTGCCCTACACCTAGATATCTTAGCAATTGTCTGTGGTAGAAGAGAGATTGCTCTGTTTTGAATAGTCACAAAGCTGTCCCAGAATTGAGGTATTTCCTTTGGCTCACTTGCTCTCCCTCACTGTGGGATGTACTAGGCTGGCTGGCATCATAGGTCTGTCTCCGGTTCCAGGGACATAGGTGAGTCCCTCCTAAACCACAAGGGACAAAAATGGAGGGAGATGGCTGGTCACAGGACACATCAGAAGAAGGGTACACAACCGTTAAAGCAAACAATCATAGCCCATGTCTACCAAGGTGGGCAACATAGTAACGGGGAGTTGTGTAGCATGAAATCAGTCCTAGCTTACAGCCCTTACACCCCTTAACTTCAACTTTCCTGTCTACAAACATCACACAATTCTTCAGTGGTCGCCAATCTCCATTGGCCTCCACTCATCGGAATTCCCCTCTGATGATGGCAGGGGGTCAGGGCTCATGGCGGAGGCCCCTCAAGATGAGGAACACATGAGCGTGGAATGGGGGTGGCTCAGCGCTGTGGGTTTGGAGCACTGTGAAGCCAACAATCAAAATTCTAGACCCTTATTGCCAACTCTCTACTGATATATGCCCCAGCATGATGAATTCAATTATTTTAAAACTAAACGCATTCCATATGTCCCAGGAGGAACTGATGCTCTTTCCTGCCCAGTTGGTTATCCTCTCACTTTTCATTAAACTTGAAGAGACCCCCACCCCTCGGAAGCCTCCCCATCATGTCTTCTACAAGATGTTTCTTTTGTTGCTGTTAGTGTAAATTTTGACTAGACAATGAACTTACAAGTGTGAGAGGTCTCCCTCTCATCTCTATATCCTAGTCGCCTCCGTCCTCGTCTAGGCAAACAGTGCAATGAGTTCCTTATAGGTTAACCTCGTAAAGACACATATGCATACACAAGAATGCATGATTATGGTAGCCTAAGATGAGTTCTATTCTGAGCTCTACCTTGAATACCTTACAATATGTCTTCTAGAACATTTTTAAGTCAGTAAAAGAAAGGATTTCATATTTTAAATGGATGCATAACATGCTATAATATCCATGTGACGTATATATGTAACCAGTCCTCTGATGAGAACACATTCCCATCAGTTTTCCCTGTTGTAAGCAACACTGCAATGAATAACATTGGACATATACTGTATATTATTTTTCTTATTGAGTGTTAAGAACTCTTTATGTATAAGGGAAATTAGACTCTTGTCTATAAATTCTAATTAGTTTTATTCAAGTATATAATTTGCTTTTGACTTTTTCTTGGACTTGCAGAATTTATTTTTATGTAGCTGAATGTATCAATTTTTCTTTTATGGGTTTTGGATTTGGTATCATAATTAGAAAGATCTTTACTACTCTACGATTGTTAAGAAACAAAGCAAAATTAAACTCCTCCCATGTAGTCCAGTACTTTTATGAAAACCCCATAGTAATGCTTTGACTCTTCTGTTAGAATCATCCCATTCTCCTTTGTCTCACAGTCTTACTGCCTCATTCCTAACAGCTGCTCAGTACATTTTTGTTAAGTGGAAATACATGGCAAGCACTGGGCTTTTCAGATCTCTACAGGAATGTCTCTAATGTGTCTAGGATGTTCTCTTGGGCATATTAACTGACTTTCTTTATAGAATCCTTTTTAAGTGAAAATTAAGACTTGAGTATAAAGTATAGAAAAGACTTTTCTATAAAGGACTATGAAAGATGCTTTTTAAATTATCAGATAGGCACACTGACTTACTTCCAAATGAAAGAAATGGGTGGATAGTTTGAAAAAAAAGGTGGGATTCTGAGCTAAGAGTATGGTTTTGAATTCAGACAACATAGTTCTGAGTCTTGGATCTATTGTACAAGGCCCAGGGCCAGCTCTGTGTCATGCAGTATATGACACTGGCTTTAAGCCTCCGTTGTCTCATCCATATAATGGGTTTAGCAGGAGGTACCCCATTTAGTTGCTGTGAGGAATAAATGACTCTTCAAATTGAAATGAGACCCTAACTTGCATCATCTAATAGACTGAAACTCTTTATAACATTAGATAAGTACTTCGGTTCACAAGATGACCTTACACTGTCAGATAATTGCCATGTCTGAAGTTTCGGGGATCCCTATAACACTCAGATTGAGGGGAGAGCCATTTCAGTGTTTGAACTAAGTTGTGAAAAAATACCTACCTGAAAACCAACAGATCAGTAAAATTGCAATGAAATATTATGCATTTTCATTAGCCCTTAAGAGGAGAAATTGACACTATGCACCATCGATAGGCGAAGTATCGCAGATTTAAGAAGATAACTAGAATTCTGCTAATTCTTTGTTCAAATTTTAATTTATGCTCTGAAGCGTTTTGGCCTCATTCTCACTCTATCCAAGCAAACTCACCTGTGAAGGGACTGCAGAGAAGCAATGGATCTATAACCATGGGGTCCAGCTAAACTGGGAGAGCCGGACGTAAGCCCGTGCCCAGTGTGTATGGGTAATTAATCCATAAAACAGCTAATTATCTCTGCATCTTATTAATTCCTTAGGAAGTGCAGGCTCTTTGCCAGGGTCACGTGATGGTGCTCTGTGCAGGTGCCACTGCCTCACCTGAGGGAACTCAGTGGAGGAGTGTTTCCTGAGAGCCTACCTGGAATCCCACAGGTAAACATTGCTTCCCTGCTCCCTGTTTACATTCAAGCAAAACTAAACAACAAAAGAAGAACCCACAAGCTTTGAAGATCAGTCCTTTCAGAATGCTCCTTTCTGGTGGAAATCATTACATAGGTTCTAAAGTATACTCAGCTCCTCACCGAGGAGACAGGGACTGGAAAAGACCAACAGGTTTCTTGGCATTTGGGGGACAGCATAAATGGAAGAAGTGGATGTGCAGGATAAAGCCACTTCTTCCATTTAGAGGACACTCGGCTAAAACACAACTCAGTCTAATATGATCATAGAGAGAAAGTTCAAACCAGTTTGCACGTAGGTATGTAACGCTCATGAAGAGGGACGCACATTACATAGTTTTCATTCAAAATTTAAGGTGGGGGGGGAGAGAGAGAGAGATGAGAGAGAGACAGAGAGAGAGAGAGACAGAGAGAGAGAGAGAAAGAGAGAGAGAGAGAAACTTGTTCGCTGAACAAGTTTCCAGGTAACGCTTCCAGCATTTTCGCGGTGGCACTTGGGCATCTGTTGAGAAGTCAGGAAGGACGCTGTGGGGTCAGAGGCTGCTTGCAGCCTCGCCTTGGGCAGGGGAACTGAGGTTGCTGTTTGTGTCGTCACTAAGGGCTGGCATGTGACAGGGCGGATTTGAACCTCAGGCCATAGAGCTCAGCAGTACAGATAATCAGACGTGGTAGTTCTGTTTCCAGGACGTGTCTGTCCATGTCCTTCGCCATGTCTCCAAGAATAATGCGTCTCGGGGTTTCAAAGTCTGGCTCAGCACACACAGTTTAGAACACGAGCACGACCTTGATCGTGCGGAATGAGATGCTTGGCGCTCACCTTCCAGAAATATCAGAGAGCCTGGCAACAGACCCAGCTCTGCTTCTGCTGGGTTCTTCCGTTTGGCTGGGCCAGTAGATCACAGCCGGAGGGAATCTGCTGACCCTCGTCCTCCCGGGGACATCTGGCAACCTCTGGGGACATTTTTGATGGCACACCTGGCATTTGATGGGTGGAGACCAGGGACCCTTCCCTCCACCCAAATGCCAACAGCGGGGGCTGAGAAATCCCTGGCCAGCGTTTGGGTAGAGCACGAACTCAGAGAAAAGCCTAACCAAGCTCCTTCAGGTAAACGCTTGATAAAGGAAAAGTACCAGTGAATATACTAAAAGTGTATTTTGACACTGAAATTTTATTTTGAAAATTTATGGGCACTGAGATTTTGTCATATAAAAGTATGTGGGCACAGAGTCTCTACTGCATTTAATTTTAATTGCCTTCTGAGCAATGGATTCTTTTCAGTTGAAAGAAGAATCATCTGATGGGGGGCGGGGGGCGCAGGGGGACAGGGCAGGACATTGTTGGCATCGCAGCAGGACCACTGTCAATAAACTGTCATTTTCTGAGTGCTGAGGAATGTCTTTCAGCTGCTCGTCCTCTTCCTTACGAAAGTGTTGTGAGATGAGAATGCCTTGTACTTAGGCGGGTGTACTTGCCTTAAGCAGGTTTGTATGTGAAAACGCAGATCCCTAAAAAAGATGAATGTGGGCAGCGTGCGTGCTTTAGCATAAACACGTGCCGCTCGTGGAAGACAGCGCAGCACGGACCCCCTGGGAATCGGAGGTGGGGTACCTTCACATAATGGGACCCCGAGTCCACTTTCAGAGACACACATGCATTAACCTACAAACTTTACAGACATTGCCGTCACTTAATCAAGTGGCTATTTTAATGAAACCATCTGCAGATTTTCTTTAAAAATGACGCCTTTCTTCCTCTGAGTAAAGTACAGGTTTTACATAATCCCTGACTTTATTAAAAGGTCCCCAAGATGTGCTTCTTTCCTCTACACTGCCATGGCTCTTACAAGAAATGCCGCCAAAGGTCAGTCTTGTGCTTCGCTCATCAGTCTGTGTTCTTAGGGCTGTTGACCCAGGTTTACACGCAGTGCAGACATGGTTTCGGGAGTGTCGAACAAAATTGAAAACCAAAAGAAAACTTAGAAAGACACCATGACATATGAATCCAACACCAAGCCCCAGCAGTTATTTTCAAAATTTCTGCAAAACTCACATATGAGTAAATGATTCACCCACCAGAATATAGTGCTTGGGACCTGCATTACAGCATCCAAGCCCTGGGTTCCGGTGATAGAGTTTGTAAACCAGGCAGGTGAGGGCCTACCTCCCCTGAGCTTGGAGTGGGAGAGTGAGGATGAAGCATCAGGCCCTGCCATCTCAGTGGGGAGATGACGGAGGCAGGGCCGTGAAACCACACAGAAGCAATGACAACTAAGCCCAAGGACAAGAGGGTCAGGGAGAGCCCCCTAGAGAAAATGATGTGAACACAGCCTTCAAAGAGCCCTGAGAAAAAAGGAACCGCATGGGAGCAGATAACGTCCCTTAACTGTACATAGAAACACCCAACCCACTTCCTGTTACGATGCTTGTCGCTTATTATACCCTTATTTTAATAAGCTCATTTGGAGACTTGTGAGGGAAGCATTCATTCGTAGTAGAACCCAGAGGCCAGACTAGAATATATTAAAAAACACTTTTTTTTTAACTAACCACTACCTAAAACTGTATCCATGATATATTCTGCAGAATGAAATTGGGCCATTTTTTTTTTTTTTTGAGGGCTGTGTTACTGGCCCTCATATGTGGGACCCGAACCGGGACCGCTGGCTTCCCAAGCCAGCGCCCAACCACCGCGCCACTCAGCCGGCCCAAAATTTAGTCATTTTTACTGATGGAGTCTGTCTTTTGACTAAAGTCTACATTCAAATGATAAGTCCATAAATGTTTCCACTGCACAACCTTGAAAAATTCACCAGTCCATTTTGAGTCTCATTTTTGTCACTCTTAAATGGCATAATAATAATATTTACCTTTAGAATTTTGTTCTGATAATTTAAAATAATGTGTCTGTAATTGCTAGCACATAGCAAGTATACACAAAGTAGTTGTTTTATTTGTCAGTTAACCATGAGAAATTGTTGATCACACTTGAAAAAGAGTTCTCTGATAAAATTTACTTTTTATTAAAGATACATGATAAATACTGACAAAATTTACTTTTTATTAAAGATAAATGATGAATATACATATATGGAAAACAGGTGTTCTCTGAAAAGCATTATAAAGGGTGATGGGATTAAGAAGTGCAATGTGATAAGTTACAAAATGGTCACAGGGATGTAACTAGAGCACAGGGAATACAGTCAATAATATGGTAATAGCAATGTATGGTGCCAGGTGTGGACTAGACTAATCAGGGGGATCACTTCCTAAATGATAGAAATGTCTAACCGCTATGCTGCACACCTGAAACTAGTATAAAATAATGTGAATGTCAACTGTAATTGAAAAATAAAAAAATTAAAAAGTGAAAGGACATTAGATAAAAAATAAGGTAATCTGAAGAGAGTATTGACATTTGTTAGTGATGATGGTTCATGGTCACTATTGGTTCATTAGTGGTGACAAAAATACTATACCAAAGTAAAATGTTAACAGTAGGAGAAAGTGGGTGTAGGTGCATATAAATCTTCTGTGTTATATTTGCAATTTTCCTGTATCTCAAAGCTTTTTAAAATAAAAGTTATTTTATTTAAGTAAATCAACAAAATCATGAAGGAAAAGTAAAGAATAAAAACATTATGTTTTGTGAAAGGAAAATAATTTTAAATGACAACTTGTTAAGATGGATTGACAACCTGAATGAGATTTTTATTATTATAGTATAGAAATAACACTGTAATGTAGAATTGTTAAACATTCCAAAGTGAAAGATGAGTAATGAGCAGAGATTAATAAAATATTTCATGGCGTTATATGTTATGGATAAGAATCAGTTTATACTTAAATGAAAAGGTCTTGTAACAGGTGGAAAAATGCCCCCCCCCATATCCATGTCCTGATCCCCAGAACCCGTCAATATGTTTGTTTCCTTGTGTGACAAAAGGGACTTTGCAGATGTGACTAAGGAAAGAATTTTGAGAAGGGGAACTAGCCTGGACTTCCTGAATGGACCCAACACAAGCAGTCGCAGGGCCCTGAGAGCTGGAGCACGGTCAGGAGAGGTGGGGAGTCAAGGTGATGACCAGGAGCCCGGGAGAGCAGGCGGCGGACACAGGCAAGGAGACGGGGTCTCCCTCAAAGCTTCCAGAAGGACTGCTGTTTTGCCAACACCTTGATTTTGGACACCTGACCTCCAGAATTGTGAGGTAATGGAGCCACATTACTTTAATCTGTTGAGTTTGTGGCGATTTGTTACAGCACAGTAGGAAACCAATGTAGGTCTACATATACCCAGGTTTTGAGAAAATCGCATAGGAAACAGACTGAAAATGACCGACACAATAATTGAATTAAATGGCCAAAGAATGCTAAAAGCCAAAATGTATTATATATTTATATTTTTCATATAATTAGTTTTTTAGATCTAGAGAATTACTATGTAATTTTCAAACTGCATCCGTTTCGTTTTATAGCAGTAATGAAATGAGACTCGAATTGTGTGTATAAGTATTCTGAGACATTTGTCATGCAATATGGGGACCTCATAGCGACAGCTTTGTCGTCAGGTGGAAGCTGATGTGTCTTTCTTCCTGGCCAAATTCCAGCTCACCTGGAAGGCAGCTCTGCTCTGTCTGTCTGTCTGTCTGTCACCTGGGAGTGAAGGGCGGGTGTTTGGCGGTTAGCATGGAACGTAAGGCTGAGAGAGGCCTCCGCTTGTCTGCCGTTTCAGTGAAATCGACTGAAGACCGACTTCGCTTTGTGTGGTTCTGTTTCTCCGCATGTGTTTTGTTTTAAGCTGCTCATCAGGAATCAGGTGTCTCACTGTGTGTGATCAGACAGAGAAGATCTGTTACTGTTCTGCAGCCCGGGCGTCATTTCCCTCTGGGGCTGGCAATGCCCTCCTGGCTGACTCCAGCGTGGGGAAATGGGACGCGTGGCCGGAACGGGCCTCAGAAGCCAGCAGCGAATGGCACAGTGTTTGGGGGGAGAGAGAACGGAGTTATGGGAAGTCCCCGTCCTAGTCAGTGTCCAGGATGCTGATGGCTTTGGACAAAGAATAAATTCGCGTGGACTTAGGGGAAATAAGTGGGCGGACCATCCTGCTTTAGGGGAATTTTGTTGCATTTTTAATTCCCTGACCTGGGTCGTTCCAATCAAACAAAATTTTATTCTTTTCAGTTGTGCTCCAGATGGAAGAAAATGTAAACAGCTGTCCAAGTGGTGATGGGGCCTTTTCTTCCACATTCTTGCATGTCATTATGTTAGAGATTTACTTTTTCAGCAAATTAAAACTCCAAAACCTAGTAATCAACATTCCCCCCCTCCCTCGCTTTGTATTCCAACTCTCATCAATTGCTTATGTTCAGAGATAGTTGTACGAAGATGAAGCTATGATGAGTATGTGTGGTCATTATCATATTTGCTCTTGTCAAGCCACATAGCATTATGTTGTTTACGATAATTAGCCACTGGGAGCAATCTGTAAACAGCAGTGCGACAGTCTCCATATAGAAAAGCCAGTCACTGGGAAGGGCCGGAATGGGTACAGGCCAGTTTGACTGATGCTACGGCTGCTGCTGATGCCGAGAGATAAAGGTCCAGGAGAACTCGCGGCCTCCATCCTTTCCAAGGTGCCGACTCTCTGTGAAAGAACAGATGTGAGGGAATTTGGAAGTTTTAATAAAACCAATGGGAGATGGGTCTTTTTTTTCTTTTCAAGTTGATAAGCTAATTATATGCATTTAGGAAACAATACAATGAAATTGCACAGCTCATGCATTTAACTAACACGTTTAATTTTATGCACAGAATGCGCCCCTATGTCCTTGCACATGTCAAATAGGCTCTGGGTGCAGTCGCACCAGAAACGGGGCGTGCCGCCCCCCGCCGCCCACAGCAAGGGCAGATAAAGGTTGATTCAAGGTTTCTTGACCACTGGAGAGAATGAAATGCATTGTTTAAGTGATCGTTAACTAAGGGTGATCAGTCATCACTATCCCCAAGGAAGAAATTGAAGAACAGTTGAGAAGCATAAAGAATATTGGCCGATTCCGAATCAGGGCAGCACACAGATATTCAGATACACAAACCCGTGTATGCGTGTCACTGGGAGTTTTTCAAGCTTTTCAAGGATTATTTTCAGGCTATGGAATTGTTGCTCTCCTTGCTGTCTTTGGGACCTGACTGCCCCATCAAGTGTGACTTCACTGTCTAGTCCCCAGTGAACGCACATTCGTTGAGCGCCTCCTGTATTCAAGGCACCACCGCAAGGAGGACTCACCGGGGGTCAGAGCTGAAGGTCTCGGACACATCGCAGTGAAGAGCCATATGATTTCACACTGGAATTAACAGCGTGCCTGCCAAGCGTGAAAAAGTCGGCAAGTGAGAGGAAAAACTACGTAAGATTTCTCTGTTACAATAGATGGGGGTTCTGGAGTTCATTCGTGTTTGCCAAATTATTAGTAAAAGTCAGATGATGCAAATTAGAGAATAAATTGGAATAATTTACATATTTACTAGCAGATTTTTACATGTACTTTTGTGTTTTACATCCTTTTTCTGGTTAGAGAAAAAAAACTGGCTTCCAAAGTTATTTTGTGGCCAGATGAAGAATAAACAACTTAGATACTGCAACAGTCAGGCCAACTATAAGTGCCAAAATTTAATATTGGTATTGAGAGCTCCAAGAAGTTGTTTTTAGGAGGCTCTTTGAAAAATACTAATGGTGACTTTCATTTTCTTTTAAACATATACTTATTTGCTTGCTTCGATAAAGTATTCTTATTAATTATTTTTCCTCCTCTAACGATGTTGTAACACTGAGGTCTCTCTGTGCAATAAGGGTAGACGTCTTCAGCTGTCATCAGTGACCTGAGCATAGGCTTCTGCTTGGGTGTCATTGTCATCCCTGTCTGGATGGATGACTTTTCCAGGCCCCAGCAGGAACCCATCAGCTGCTGTGAGGATGGGCTGCTGGAGCCTCCTGGTGGCCTTTTTTCAGAGAGGCACCCTCGGTTACCCTGGAGTGGTTGTGTCTGGCGGAGACCACTGCCCTCCGCCCACCCTCTTGCAAAGCCCACAGCTTTCTGCACAGAGGCTGTTCTCCTTGCCACAAAGTGGAACCAACGCTGGGCAATCCATGCTCCAGAGCGTTCCATCAGGAGGGGCTGGAGTTAGTGTGGGCAATCCATGCTCCAGAGCGTTCCATCAGGAGGAGCTGGAGTTAGTGTGTAGCTACATGCACTTTTCTCTGTCCTGTCCTGCTTTCCTCCCTCTCTTTGTCCAAATAGCACTTAGCCTATAAATTTCATAAACAAGAATTCTGACCTCAAACTTTCTGCCAGGAACCAAGCTAAGTGTCTCTATACCTTCTACCTAGCCCAATATCTGATTCGTATCAATGTCAGTTAATGATGGTTGAGAAAATATTGAATGATGTTTGCATTCATGGCATCCACCATGAGTGATACCCAGGACTATTGGTTTATTGGTGGACAGACCTCCTTACACTACAATGTTCAGAAAGAAAATAGTTGTAATGGCCGTTTATCAAACTCATGAAGTTCAACATTGCAAATCCATTGTCATGTTTTTAAGGTTTTTCTCTATTTGAGAAAGTTAATTTAGGAAGTAACCAACTTATCAGCTACTAGCTACTAGATTCAGTCAAATTGCTATAACAAGAGCGACCATCAAAAGAAGAAATCTGAAGTTCAGAAACCAACCTGTTCTGGTCTGTAGATTAAGAAAAAGTTGTGAACTACATGCTGTGAATAAATTGGGAACTGACTAGCTACAAAGCTTCTATAAAGATACTGAAGACAACTTATGATGATATGGTTCCTTGATGGTTTATAATTAACACATTCATTTGAAGCTATCTAGAAAAAAGTAGAAAGCTTAAGTGACTTCCCCCATTTTTCCCCTAAACATGTCTAATTATCTCCCATCAGTCTTACAGTGAGTTGTCTTGTTAGAGAGCTTGCAATTGCATTATAGATAAGCTCCAAATATTGATTTGTACCCTTTATTTTGTTGGTTTGACATACAATGGTAGGACGAAAAATGTTCAAATCTATTGCTGCAGGGCAGAAAAAAAATGGCCCCAGAGAAAGGCTGGTCTCAGACACATACACAAAACAGTTTACTGGGTTTTTGTTTGTGTAGGCTTGGCCTACGTTGGTCCAAAGGACAAGGAAGTACAAAAGGGCGAGCCCGGAATGCAGCCTGGGACACAGGAAGTGTTCCTCAGATACACGTGGTGGAAAAGGGAGGTCTCTGTGGAGTGGCCGCAGAGAGCCATGCTGACACCATGGCAGTCAGCTGGAAGGAAATACTGAGCACGCGAGTTCACCAAGCCTACTTTGTAAGTGTGCAAATTAATGAGTTTGTTGTGTAAAAGATTTGAAGTGAGTTCCTGGGGAAAAACAAACACATAAACACTAACTCATTTGTCTCTTTCCCCTCAGAAATCTGTATCATGATAAACAGCTAGAAAAATGCTCACTGAATGAACAGTTGAGTGAATACTTACACTATATTTATTTGGCAAATTTCACGAAGCCATTACAGCCTAGCCTGCCCGCCTGCCCTCAGCACCCTTGCTCCTTTCAACATTGGCAACACTCTGCTTCCTTTCTAATTCAGAACCTTTGTCTCTGCTGTTCCCAGTGCCTGTCATACTCTTCTTTCCCTTTAGCGCAATTGGTTCTTACCCATTCTTTAGACCTGGGATCAAAATTTTATTTTATGGGAGTTTTCCCAGAACTGCAGTTTTCATAATTAGTTTGTTTATTTTCTAATCATTTTAACTTGATGTTAGGAATTTTTTATTTGATAAGAGATTGATTTGAAAATTTCAGGTTTTATCATTAATTAAATAGTGGTGTCACTGATGAAGTAAACATGGAATAATTGTTTAATGAATTCCAACAGTGTGAACTACTGATTTAGATAACCATCTTGAAGTAATTTGTATGGTTCCTTTAAATTCCTTTTACTTATGTTAAAGTTCTCCAAGTGACTTCACTTGCTTAACCTATCAGAGATAATGAGAACTGCCCTGGCTATACCGAACAATCAAACACCATAGCATTTCTTTGGTAATGATGTTCCTACCAAATAAGCATGGTATTGACTATAGGAGGTATTTGAAAGCTATATTCTTACTGTACAGTCACATAGACCTCTATAGTTACTGTTCTATTTCTTCCCACTTTTAGATTTAATTAACTAACACTTTAGATGAGCTAAATAAAAACAATCATTTAAAGAATTTTATAGCATATGTATTATACTAAAACTCATAATAATTGACTTGAAGGGAAGTAAAATCGCCCATCTTCTTGCCTGCTGGTGAACCAGATTTGTGGGTAGGTTCTTCAGAAAGTAGACATGATGACCCGAGACTATTGAACCCAACTCTCAGCATACCCTAGAAGCATCTAGCCTAAACTGTTATTGTTCACCCAACATCCAATTCCTGGGCCCTATGACTCTTGACAGAGTCATGTGACTCCTCCTTCCAGTGGAGAATGAGCAGAAGTGTCCCTTTTGGCCTTGACATAGTGTATACATGGATGTATTTTCCCCAAGCTTTCTGTCACCTCAGCACCGGTATAAACAAAGGACTGTAAGGTGGCAGAGTTGAGAGATAGAAGAGGCCTCATCTCTGAATTACCTGTCGGAAGAAAGCCACCTGACCTGCACTCAACTTGGGTCATGTTAAGCCAGTGAAGTTCCAGATTTCTGTATGACCCCAGCCTCACTTGACTATAGCATGTCTTGTGATGTGCCTAAACAGGCCATCCGTCATACTCCATCAGCAAAATCCATCCCTTGAAATTCCCTTTACTGAGCCGTGACCAGGGAGAATCCTACATGCTGGAAATACAGACAGAAATAGTGCCCCTTCTCTCTACAACCAGAAAAACTCAGCAGGGGAGATCTGGCTTCATGAATCAATCAACAAGTGTTATTTGCTTATTTGATAAATATTTGTGTTAGCCAGCT
This sequence comes from Aselliscus stoliczkanus, assembly GCA_033961575.1. Taxonomy (NCBI): domain Eukaryota; kingdom Metazoa; phylum Chordata; class Mammalia; order Chiroptera; family Hipposideridae; genus Aselliscus; species Aselliscus stoliczkanus. The sequence goes on from CM066735.1 coordinate 67,867,788, forward strand.
CAGGGTGCCATAACAAAATACCATAGACTGAGTGCCTTCAACAATGGAAATTTGTTTTCTCACCCTTCTGGAGGCTGGAAGGCCAAGACCATGATGCCAGCAGGGTGGGTTCTGGTGAGAACCTTCTCCCTGGCTCCCAGATGGGGTGTTCTCAGTGTGCCTTCCCCGGAGAGAGGTAGAGGGAGATCTTCCTGTCCTTCCACAGCCATTGGCCCACCTTTGTAACCTCATTTCACCTTAACCACCTCCTACCTACCCTCTCTCCAGAGACTTCACATTAGGGTTAGGGCTTCAACGGATGAATCGGGGGAGGGGCACAACTCTGTCTATTGCAGTATGTTTCTAGAATTAGTAGCTAAGTGCTACACTTGGAGTCATGGAGAAAAGGAATAATGCTTCCAGAAGGGGGTTGAGCTGCACTATGAAATAAAAATGATTAAAACTGCAACAATTAAAAATATAATTAAATATACACAAAAACACTGAGTAGAATAACCTGGAGATTGGAAAAAAAACATTTATTTTTAGAAAAAAAAAGAGCAAAATAAGGGGAGAGGAAGAGGTTTTCAAGAAATAATAAAATAAAATTTCCCAGCATATGAGAAATGCACATTTAGAGATTAAAAGAATCTAAACTGACAAGTGAGGGGAATTTGAAAAACTGAAATTCCTAAACATGCCATCATAAGATCTCAAAACATCAGAGAAAGTGCTAAAAGTTCCAGAAAAAAAAGAAGATAGCCCATGAAAATTGAAAATCAGGTGACATCAGATATCACATCAGTAAAACCAGTTTCTAGAAGATAATGCTTTCAAAGTTTGTGGGGAAATTATTTTGAGTATAAATCCTATGCCAATCACAAAACCAATGTCACAATAAATATTTCTCAGACACGAAAATTCACAGCATATATGTGGGTGTGCACCAGGAAAATGGAGGTGAAAACCAAGAGGAAGATTTGAGATATAAGAATGGAAATAAAAGTGCAATGGGAATAAGCTACAGGCTGGTGGCCAGAAAGGATCCAATTTAGTACAGAAAATTCTAAGAAGATCTAAGTTGAACATCTTTTTTTAAAAAATGGAATGGAGTTGATCAACTGAAAGAATAAATAAGAAGCTAGAAAATGACAGTTATATTGTGCCTAATGTTTGAAAAAATAATGTTTTTCTTCTCTGAACAAGGAAAATGGTAAAAGCAATGAGAAAATCACAAAAACACTTAAGGGCATTCAAAGTTTGAATATAAAGTAAAATAATATGTAGCATAATCCTAAGCAACTGATAAGTTCAGAAAATAAAGGAATTTATTTGAATATGACTCCAGACATAATTTACTTTTATTAATAGCTGAGAAGTAATGGACATTAGAACCACAGGGAAGAAAAATGAATCTAAAATATGTTAAAACATTGCTAACGGTTTTCAGTATTTCAAATCAATTCATAGAAAACTCACAGAAATCTTCATAATGCTTACTGAACCAAAAAACAATGTGATCACGACTGACTAATGAACAGGAAAAACATACATAGCTAAAGAAGGGAGTCACAGGGTGTTGGAGAAAGCTGGGGAGAACAGGGATGCCAATATTTTTTACATGGTGGTGTGTAAAAATACTTGCTGCATTTGTTGAAATGACAAGAGGTTTAAGTATACTATTTATAGATTCAAAGATAATTAGTATAATATCTAAAAATAATAAGACTAGCAAAAAATCTCAAGATGTAGGGAAAATTAAGTGATAAATTCTTATATAGGAAGTCAGAAGGTGTTGTCTAAAGTTATTTAAACAAACTTAGGTCTATAACTAAATATTTGTTAAATAAGCACAGAATTTTGAAAGTAAAATCCAAAATAACAGAAACCACAAAGTTAAAAGTGTATCTGTGAGTTGTGACTGAAGGTGAGGAGAGGCAGAATACAGCCATTAAAAAATACAGAACAAGTTCCTGCTATTCTTCCACAGCTCAATATTGTGGTCAGTGATGGGCCGCATATATGCCAGTGGTCCCAAAAGATTATATAAACCTAAAAAATTCCTATTACCTGGTGACGGTGTACGTACAAGTAGCCTTTGTAATGTTGCAGTGCAATGCATTATTTATTGCAACATTTTTACTTTACAACATTTAAAACTTATGATGTAAAAAAGTTACAGTTAGTGAAGGTTAATTTATCATTGAAGAAAAAACAATTTTAAGAAATTTAGCCTAGCCTAAGTGCACGGTGTGTATCAAGTCTCCAGTAGGGGACAGTCATGTCTTCACACTCACACTCAGTCACACTCGCTCTCCTCACTGCCTGACTCACCGGAGCAGCTTCCGGCTCTGCAGGCTCCATTCACGGGAAGCACCCGACACCGGTGGACCACTGTTTATTTTTTCTGCCCTATTTTTCCTGTACCTTTTCTATATTTAGATGTTTAGCTACACAGGCGCTCACCACTGAGGACCGTCCCAGGCTGAGCAGGCCCGCAGCCCAGGGACACTAGGCTGGACCACCCAGCCCAGGTGTGCAGTGGGCTGGACCCTCGAGGCTGCTGTCAGCGCCTCTGTGATGTCCGCCCGATGACGGAATGGATCATTAGGGATAATGACGCGCTTCTCAAAGTGCGTCATTAAGCGATACATGACTGGACATTCAAAAGTACTAAAGTCACCTATTTAAAGTTTAAACTAAATAATAAAAATTACACCAATTTTATTTTTACTTCTCTGTTTCTCAGCATTTATCTATCAGATCGTTCTTAGACTCCCTTCAAATCTTTTGAGTCTCATGTCTTGCACAACTGATTCTGCAGCCTTTGACCGGATCCATTCTGGTGCCATTTGATGCCTTTGCCTCAGACTGTACAGTGTGCCCTCTGCCCTCTGTCCCAGGGCTCCCATGGCCGTGGCTGTGGGACCCCATGGGCACCTGCTCTGCATCCGCATTTGCACAACACAGACGCGTGAAGGAGTCAGTGTCCCCGAGATGCTGACTTCGAGCAGTGGAGGCCAGGAGCTTATGGGAGATGCTCCTGAGACTCAGTTACGTCTCACAGAGTCCAGTGGGGCAAAGGGACCGGTCACCCCACAGACAACTCAGTGTCTCATCCTTGTAGTCACTCTTCTCTCTGCTCTTCTCGTCCATCGTCTCTGCTTGTTGAGCTTGTGTTTCTGATTCAACCAGTCAGTGTAAGCCCGTATCTCTGGTTCTACTTTGAAGAAACCCAGGATAAGATCCAGGGCGTGTAGAGCAAGGGGAGCGTAACCTTCACCGGGGTGCCCATCTGTGAAGGCCCACTCAATGCTCTGGGAATGACATCCCGAACCTGGACATGATAATGTCACCACTAAACAAGGGTAGGTGATGAAATTGCCTTGCCATAGTATTGAGAAAAGAGTCAGAAGACTCAAGAAAGTGAGAAGGTTAAAATGGATTTCCTATATGGTGCAAGAAAAACCACTCTATGGCCAAGGGGAGAATGCCTTCCCTAAGGTGCTGCTGAGGGGTGCACCGTTTTGGTGGGGGTGTCTGTTCTCTGTAGACCACATTTGACAGTATTGCAGGTGACAGAGCACAGCTTCCTGGCATCACTAAGAGTGATGGACTTCCAGAGTGACAGTGGTATTTGGCAGCAGTTTACTTTGAAAGGCAAGTGAGATGCAATTACTCTAATTGGCAGCAAGCCTGAGTGACAATCAAAGCTCCTGAACTGTGAGTGACAATGTCTAATAGATCATGGTGTTCCCTCAGATGTAACATATCAGCAGTCAACTAAGGACCTTCTGGACTTTTAATATTAAAAACAAAATTTAAAAGAGGGCTAGGGAGCAGAGAATGGATGTCAAAGATCACAGTGGGGAAACCACTGTGTTTTTAAGACCTGTTTCCAGATGTCTGTTTTAACCCAGGGCCCACTGATTAACAGTGGACCAGGAAAGACCTGTAATGACACCGCATTTGCATACAGTAAACATGCTTCTAATTCTTCTTTAAAGGGATAGTATTTATCAAAGCACTTGTGTTCTTAGAAGGGGAATATCCATATACAACATCTGAACTGATATCTGGGTATGTAGCAAGCCATAAAGTCCTTTAGTTAGAGTGGAGGCTTTGAAAGCCAGGTTTTGTTTTGTTTCGTTCTTTTACAAAAAAAAAAGATTGAGCCAAACCTATATGCCCAGTGTATATATGGACCAATTATCTGGCTATTTCCCCAATCTCTAAGTATAAACTTGAATAAATGGACATAACATCCAGTCAGCAGAACCTTCAAATTGGCTCCCCATCCTGTAGGGGAAGAGGCATCATGGTAGAAAGCGTCAACGGGAAGATCCCTAAATGTCCCTTCTCATTCCAACAACTTGCCAAAATAAGAAATCTGAAGAAATACCACATCTCAAGAGGAACTAAGGAAATTAGCAGCAGCAGCAGCAGCAATGTAAAGGAGGTAGGGTTGGAAGTCCCCTCATCTCTCCATTTATTTAACCTGTCTGGCCCCTTCCACAACTATACCATCATCAACATAAACATGGATTGCAAAGTTGATGGACTACCATATGGATTTGCAAGTGAGAGCCCCAGATGTGGCTGCTGAGCTAAGCTAAGCGTGTTACCTTTCCTGGAACCTGTCTGCACGGCATCTGACACTTAGAACGTTACTACTGGTCCAGTGAGTATGCTCCTCTCAATCCCCGTCAGCGAAAGGCGATTGTCTTCCTCTGGAGGATGGCAGCACATGTTCACTGGCTTGTTCTGGACTGTGTTGATTCTCCCACCATGTTCTCATATTATCGTCCACAGGTACCTTGATTTGGGGGGAATTAGGCAGAATACCACACTGGTGCACTACGCTGAAGATGATCCTGATTGATCGGGTCAACAAGGAGGGCAAATCGCCAACAGGTCCCAGTAAGAGGAACACACCTATGAAGGGAGACAAGCCCACAAAGCTGTGGGACTGCCACATCTTTATGTTTGCAAATACCCGTGGCATCCTGAGACATCCTTTCTAAGATAGGACAATTTCCTTCACCATGTACCTTCATCATTAGTAAAGAGGTACGTCACAGGACGAGCCTTCTGGGTTTTCCAGCCAGCATATATTGTACCTCCACATTCCGACCCACTGAAAGACGAAGAAAAGCATACCTCAAGCCTGTGTAACAGTTCAGTTGGTGTGAGATGCTGATGTGAACCAAAAATGGAGCACTGCCTCCTGACATCCCTTTCAGGGGTGCCTCTAAACAAAGTGGGAAATAAAACTTGCTGGAGGACTGGGCTGCGAACAGTCCAATTGTTCCCTTTTAGAGAGGGAGAAGGGACTTGACTTATAAATATACATGGGCTCCTGTGCAGTAGTGAAGGCCGTCCTAGTTAGTAAAGAATCTGGTATCCAGTACAACATTGCCTAAGCCCAAGGGATGTCAAAGGATGAGTGACGATGGGTGAATGACAATGGGGTTTTCAACATGTGTACCCTGTGCCCTTAACATGCAGAGGCAGCCAGTCAAATATAATGATGGAATGAACTGGCCAAGACTTGGCCAGGTTGACGATTCCAGAAACACACCCTGAAGAGTGCAGGATGTGCAGGATGTGACATATGCTCTAAATGTGTGTTTGTTATATGGTGGTGTACCCAGTGTGGGGGACACGAGGGTCCAGGAAATGGAAGGTGGTAGTGCAATTAGTGTTTTCACCACCATGTCCTGTTATCCATTTGCAGCACTTGTGCCCCTACATCTTCAATTTCAGACTCCTTAGCTGAGAGGTTCTGGACCCCCAAGGGAACGACTCACTGGGAAACACAATGAGTATTCTGTAACTCCTACCTGATCTCTCTAAGCGTCTTATTCTAGCAGACCCACACCATTAAGCTAGCTAATCCTTAATTAGGAGCAACAGTTGCTGCTACACAGTGGGGTACACAGAGGATCTGAGATGCTACCTAAGCAGATCAACACCCTAGAACCGCCCCACCACATTGCGAAGTCAGGGTGAGGAAAGCCTGGGTGTGCTGGTAAAGGAATGAGATGATCAGTCATGGTCCCAAGACCTGTTTCATGGGAGCTGTAGGTATTAGGTATTTTCTATTAAGCCTTTCATTAAGTAGTTGCAGAAAATTTGTGTGGCTCAATCCATCAGCTAACTCTGCTACTGGCTGGAGTTCATGAAGGCTTTGGGTAGACCTGAGTGGTACAAAGTTGGAACTAAAATTGATGCCTTGTGTTCATAATTGCAAGTCTTCTGAGCCTGACCAAATACCCAAGCCAATGCTTGCTGTAGCCTCACACAGATGTTACCTGGCTATCTTTTGCCCCCCACAAACCCCATTTCCTGGTCATCAGTTTCTCTGCTTCCATTGAGTGGGTACCGATGGCCCACACAAACCTGGCTGGGGTTCACCTGGATGCATATCCTGTGGGTAGGAGTTGATGTCTCCTAGGACAATCTTGGACCAATGCATAGAGTGGCCATACATCCTCACTGGCCCAGGAAAGAGCTTTGTTACACCAGTGGTGCCAGCCTTGCTATTAATACTCTCTTCTTCCATTGTCAAAATGGGCTTGTCTCCTATGACAAAGTGTATGGTCACCTTACCCCTGGGTGCGGGAGCCAATAGAGAAAGGCTTCCCCCATGCTCAGTGGAGGCGATGGCCCTGAGAAGCATTTGATTTGATAGACTTTTAAGGTCCTCCCACAGCATTGAATGGTCACCAATACTTAGCATTGGAAAACCCAGTGATACATTGACTTTTTTCCATGCTCCCGTTTCAGGCCCCTCTCTTAGTCCCTCACTCCTCTGAGACCTCATTTCCAAATAAATTACTCATACTTGCCCCAAAACAGCAAGTCCTGTCCCAGGCTCTGCTCCAAGGGTAGTCCAGACTTTGTGACTTGGTTTCAGTAAGTGACTATATATATATATATATATATATATATATATATATATATATATATATGTTGGCAAGCTATTTTTGCACAAGCACTCACCCCAGATTTAGTGGCTTAAAGTAATAGTAATTGATTTTATCCCTTGTCTTCAAGAGAGCTGAGGTCCAGCTCATCTGGGCAGCAGTGAGCCAAGCAACTAACGTGTTGTCCATCCACCTTGGACTCCAGGCAAGACCAGAGGGCATGAATGTGCACAGAAGAAGCACACAGGGTGTCTATTGTAAAACCAAGGCCTCTAGCCAGCACACTGACTTCTCACGTGCTGTTTATTGGTCATAGCGAGTCACAAGTCAAGTCCAAAATCAAGGGGCAGAGCAGTGTACCCCACGTGGTGTGAAGCACATGGTGTGAAGGGGAAAGGATTGAAGCTCGTAAGTAAGTTCATCTACCTACCAATGACTGTGAAAGAAATACCAGCATATTGTCTGTGAAAGGAAAAACAAACCCCTGCATTATTCCTGCTAATTATGTCAATGCCCCAGCAGGTAAATTCTATTTAATGGAAACTCTGATGAAACTCATATTTTCTATATCTAACCACCATTAAAACTCAGTGCAATAATTTGTATATTTTGTAACAGAAGGGCAAGAATGGGAAAGGCAGAATAGTTGTTTAAGCAGCTAAACTCTGATGATGAATATCCAGATTTTAGGGTTTCTGTGCTGTGACCTCGTCGTTGTGTCTAGGAAGTAGGATATAATCATAATTATTAAGCAAGAGAAAATCACTCAATCTTCTGGGTTAAAAAGATTAGAACAGAAGAGGAGCTGCATTAATGAAATGCATTTGTTTTCACTGGTGCCCAATTTACCCTATAATTTAGAAAGATCACCAAGGGCCCATAGTAAATAATACCCTAGCAGAGGAGGTCCTGCTGAGCCATTGGTGCTTATTAAAATTCACTGTTGGAAGCAGCAGGTGGCAGGTGGTTCCATGCAGCAATTTTGCAGTGTCCTTCTACAGTTGAAGCGAAACAATTCATGTCACCAGACACCAGGTCTTACTGTGCCCCGTTGTAAGTGATCATTGTGTAACAATTCTATTTTTATATGAATAGACTCAAGGGGCTTGAACAGAATTACTGCAATAGTTCTCTGAAATATACATTTTCTTACCATGTGGGGAAAGGAGAATATATGCATTTCACTGACTATTTTCCCTTCGAAAAGCAATACATCTCATGGCCAAATATTGTTACTTTTTTTCCAGAGGGAAGTGGATTCTTGAATAGCTTTAAAATTATGCATATGTGGTCTACAGTGAAAAAAACAATTTTGCGTTGGGGCAAAAGACTAAGAAAATTTTTATCATCCATCCTTCATTTTTCCTGAGGGAGTGTAATTGTATTTCCCTCTATGACATCTAGTCCCTACCTGTCCCTCACCAAAAAAAAAAAAAATAAAAAGAAAATAAAAAAGAAAAAAGAAAAAAAAAGGGAAGGGAAAAATCATTTAATTAAAACAATTTTTTTAAAATTTCATCCTTCCTGGGACCATTTACTACTTCTGTGCTTTTTGAAACACATCAGAGAGCTGAGCCAAATATTTAGATTCAGACCATTTTCATGAAAACTAGTCCTTTAAATAACATAGGGCTTAACTCTCTGTTAATTGTCAAAGTCTATGCAGTTGTAGCTTAAGACACTGTGTTCAAGAGAAACCTTTTATTATGTGTTTAAGGGTGGAAATAACCACAGAAATGATGGCAGTTATTTTTGCCTTTTATCTGATAGACCAATAGGTGTGGCTCAGAGTTCCAGGTAGGGAGGCTCAGGAGACAAATGCCCCTGGGAATGGGACCTGCGTTTAAATCTGTTTGACCTTTTCCTGTTTGTGTGACTGTAGGGGTATTTCATTTTTCCAAACCCAGGTGTGAGTAACACAAAGGTGATAGCACCCACCTCGCAGGGTTGTTGTAAAGATTAAGCAGGATTTTAGAGTTAGTGTCTGGCCCACAGGAGGCACTCAGGAAATTATAGAGAATTGTTTATATTTTAGTACAATTAGAATTGCCTATGGTGGGCAGGGGGAAAAATATCTCATAAAATATATATTTTTAAACATGGGTTATTTAGAACAGTTGTACATACTAATCAAAGTATCTGAATAAAAAATTGAGGCGAAGAAAAGCAGTACCCCAGCAATACAATACTAATGTTGCTATATCATACATGTTTAAAATAATTGTATATGTTCAATAAAGTGTTATGTGTAAATCTTTTCATTCCTTTAGAGGAAAGATGTCATTAGAGGTTTCTTCACACCAAGGCAGTTATGTGCACATAATAGTTAATAGTCATATCTTTCCTGCAAGAGGCAGAATACATCAAGATTTTGGGTCTTGGAGCTTATAAAAGTTGGGGTGTCTACTCCAAGAGTTGGTAGAGGAGCTTAAGTATTCTACTGGGAATGTTGGAAAGAAGACAAACACTGGATTTTGTTTTCTCTTTTCTCCAAGAGAGGAGAAGAAATAGCCATGAAGGGAGATCCTTGAGGTTTTTAAGGAAAAAAAGCAGTGCTTCTCTGTTCCATCAAATTGGTTTCACAGATGAAAGAATTCTGTTACTCCTGTCATCCTGTGCCTAATGTTGGGGGTCCTATTGAATGATGCTGTCCCTGGGTGCTGGGTGGAAACTGAACTGTTGGTCTCAACATCTCCCAGACCTTGTGAGCATGTGAGGAGGACTACTTGACGCTAAGAGACTCCTGGCTCCATGCCTCAGCAAAACTGGGAAGGAAGGAGCAGATTCCAGTAGAGATGTCACCCCACTAAATGCAAATGGCTCAACTACCCTATCAAAACGACAGTGAAACTGGGGTAAAAAAAAAATCCAGCTGTATGATGATTGCAAGAAAAATACCTAAAATGATATGATGAAAGAAATTTTGTTCATGTGGAAGTATATACAGGAAAATGCAAACCAGAAAGAAGGCAGGCATGCAAAATAGAATTCAAATCTAAGATATGTAAACAAATTTAAAAGGATTTCTAAACATGTTACAAAATCATAGAGATACAATTATACATATATGTAGATATACTCATAAAGATACAATTCACCCTTTCTGTATAGTGAGATACAAAAAGCCTCCATGTCACACATCGCTCCTGGTATGGCAATTTCTGTCAAATAAAAACATCACGGTGTGTCCTCATCCACCTTATTCATCGGATTTGGCACCATGCGACTTCTGGCTCTTCCCCAAAGTCAAAATAATTCAGGGCATTGAGGCAGCCATGACAGTGCAACTAAAGATACTCAAGAAAGAGGACTTCCAGAAATGCTTCAGAAAGTGGCAAGAACGATGAAATCAGTGTGTTTGGAGTGAGGGGGAGTATTTTGAAGGTGATTTGTGGCAATATCTTTTACTATAATAATTTTTTTTTTAATTTAAGCATTCACTGTATTTTTTGATCATCACACATACACTCACGCACGCACACACACAAAACCTTTATCCATTAAGCAGATGTAAAAGCAGAATATGTAGTACGACAGCTTCTTGAAAAGTAGGAATTACTCGATTAAAGAAAAAAAAAGTTTGTAGGTAATATATAATATGGCCATCACAGAATTTGACGTGTCAAGTAGACGAAGTGTAAAAGGGATATAAAGATTTGAAGAGCAAAATCAATAGGAATGTGGATTCCTGAGCCAGCGGCCCAGGGTTTGATCCCCGCCCACTGCCAGCTGGCTGGATACTCTGTACACTTCCGGTTCCTTGATTATCATATGGGGAAAATAATAACACAACCCAAACTGGGTTGTTGTGAGGATTAAATATATTACTAATGTTAAGTAATTAAAATACTATCTGGCACATATTTTGGGCCATAGAAGTTATCTCTCAATATATCATTATCATCATCATCCCTATCCCGTGAAAAATGTAAATGAATCAAATTGACCCAGGTAGATCTAAAAAAACCTGAAATGACTAACAATCATAGAAGAGATTGGAGAGGTGATTTTCATTGTTCACTAAAATCGCTAATAACAGTTACAGAAACAACAGCGACAATATGTGGTCAGGATGATAGGCTTGCCAATTTCTATTTTTCCAAAGCCTTTAAGAGAATCCACTATCCACCAGCATCGTAATTTAATTTAAAATTCAACCTTATAAGGTATACTTTGCACAAAATAAAATACATCCATTTTTATGGCTTGATAAGGCTTCTCAAGTGCATATACCCATGTAACCACTATCATAATAAAAAACAGAGTATTTCATCACTTTAAAAATTCTGGTGCCCACTTGCAATTAACCTCCTCCCACCTCATCCTTAGGCAACCATTGTTTGTTTTCTGCAAATATAGGATTTTCTTGAATTTCCTTCTCCTAGCATAATCTTTTTAGATTAATCCAAATACCAAGTATCAGTAATTTTTGTATTTTAAGTACTTATTACATTTATGGATGTATCACTCTCCCCCACCCCCTGCTACCCCCCAGTAACCTACTGCTAGGCATTTGTGTTGTTCCCAACTTTTGGCTAATATGTAAAAATTTGCTGTGAATCTTTATTTTGCAAAATTGTTTTCATTTCTTTTGGGGAAAATATATAGGAGTGCAGTTTCTTGATAATAATGTTTTAAGAAACTGTTAAATTGTTTTTCAAAGTAATTTTAGTACTTTCACTCCTGTCAACCAGGTCTAAGAATTCCAGTTCCCTCACATCCTGAAAAACCTTGGGTATTTTCAGTGTTCTTAATCTTAACCTTTCTATTGTGGGTGCAGTGGTGCCTTGTTGTGACTCTAATTTGCATTTTCCTGACAAATAATGATATTGAGCACCTTTTATATGTTTAAACGTCCTTCAGATCTCTTTGCTGAAATGTCTGTTCATATTTTTGTTAATTTTTTAATTGGTTGTTTATATTCTTGTTTTTGAGTTTTAAAAAAACCCTTAATGATGAATTTCAAAAATTAGTCATTTTTGAATTTTGAAGAAGCTCAGTATTTCTATTTTTTCCCTATGTTTTGTGTGTGTGTGTGTGTGTGTGTGTGTGTGTGTGTGTGTGAGTTCTAAGAAAATTTTGCCTACCCCAAGGTCTCATATGTTTTATTCTAGACATTTTAAAGTTTTATCTTTTGGTTTGTTATACATTTCAAACTAGATTCCTGTGTATGGTATGAGGTAAGGGGGTCAGGGTTAACTTATTCCAAATGAATATCCATTTGTTCAAGCACCATTTCTTGAAATATGATGCTTTTATCATTGAATTATCTTGATACCTTTTTCTAAAACCATTTGACTATATATGTGTGGATCTATTTGTAGATAACTCTATTATGTTTTATTGATCTATCCTGCCAAGACCACACAGACCTGATAGCTTTAAGTTAGTAGTAAATGATAAAATGAGAATGTAAGACTTCTAGCTTTGTCCTTTATTATTTTGACTTTACTTTTTTTAGTTATTTGCATTTCCATATACATTTTAGCATCACTTGACAAATGCCTCAAGAAAACCTGCTGAGATATTGATTAGGATTGTTTCAAATCTGAAGATCTATTGGGAGATAATTGATCTCTTAAAAATACAGTTTTCTGGTCCATGAACATGGTATATTTCTTCATTTATTTAAGTCTTATTTGATTTCTAGCAGCAATTCTTTGTAGTTTTTTGTGTACAGACCTGATTTTAGAACCTGGGGCACCCCAGTCATTAATACTTAGGAAAATGAGGCGATATCAGCCAAAGGGCCTGAGAACGAGCAGCTGGTGAGACAGAAGGAAAATCAAGAAGCCAAGTCAAGGTGGTATTTGAAAGAGTAATTAAAAACCTCTGCTAATACTGCCGATATATCACATCCATGAAGACTAAGGGCACAACATTGGATTTTTCAGGGGATAATTTACTGTGAACCATGGAAAAAGACACTTATAGGGAACAAAAAGGGACAAAAGACCAATCCAATTAAGAATGACAAAGGTTGAGAAGAGAATGAGAAAGGAAGAATTGGAGACAATGAGTACAGACAACTCTTTCAAGGTGTTTTACTATAGAAAGACACAGGAAAATGGAATATAGCTGGAGGAAGACGTGCGGGCAAAAGGTTGTTACTTTTGAAGATGGCCGAAGCTGGAGCAACCCTCTGAGCTGTAATGTATGGAACAGAGGCAGACTGGCGCTTCTGAAGGCAGAGGCCGTGAGGCTGGACCAGTGTGTAAGAGAGAAGTGACTGAGCACGGGGCGGGGCTGGCCTGAGCGAGGGTGTGCTTCGCCCAGGGGCACGAGCCTGAGGGCACGTCCAGGGGAGGGTGTGTGCGAGGGCGGGTGTGTGCCTGGGTGTGTGCCTGGGTGTGTGCCAGGCGGGTGTGTGCCAGGCGGGTGTGTGCCTGGGCGGGTGTTTGCCTGGGTGTGTGCCTGGGCGGGTGTGTGCCTGGGTGTGTGCCTGGGTGTGTGCCCGGGCGGGTGTGTACCCGGGCGGGTGTGTGCCAGGCGGGTGTGTGCCCGGGTGGGTGTGTGCCAGGCGGGTGTGTGCCTGGGTGTGTGCCTGGGCGGGTGTGTGCCAGGCGGGTGTGTGCCTGGTGGGTGTGTGCCTGGGCGGGTGTGTGCCAGGCGGGTGTGTGCCCGGCAGGTGTGTGCCAGGCGGGTGTGTGCCCGGCGGGTGTGTGCCAGGCGGGTGTGTGCCTGGGCGGGTGTTTGCCTGGGTGTGTGCCTGGGCGGGTGTGTGCCTGGGTGTGTGCCTGGGCGGGTTTGTGCCTGGGTGTGTGCCTGGGCGGGTGTGTGCCAGGCGGGTGTGTGCCAGGCGGGTGTGTGCCTGGGTGTGTGCCCAGGCGGCTGAGCGCCTGGGGGCTCTGGGAAGAGTCCCTGAGGTTCTCTGCTGAGTCTCGTGCCCTTCTGCCCTTCTCCATGAAAGGGAACAAAGCCATCAGCTGTCCTTGAATATGTGACACCGGGGTTGGAGATTTGCATAAAGGGGTGTCCTCTAAATTGAAATGCATTCCTCTCTGCAAAACTCATTGTATCCTGATGGTTTTTCTCAAACCTCCACAGGAAAAAAATCCATCATGCTGGTATTTTTATGAATAAATTATACCTTGGTTTCAAAAGAGGGAGATATATTTAAGTTAGAAATTCAGAGGTTCAGTTAAGACAGACATCAGCTATATAATCCACCCAGTTTCCCTCCTCATGAGTTGGAGGGGAGAACAGTATAGAGGTTTCGAGTTTGCCTGGTGTTAAGAAGCATCAACTCGTCTCTAAATTCAATCTTGGTTGGATGGTGGTTAGACCTTGTGGAGAAACGAGGCAGATGAATGATCCTTACAGAAGAACGCAAGCACACAAAGCATAGACAATCATCATGAGATGTAGCCATAGAAAGAGTCTAGCTCATCAGAGCAAAGCACTGAGCCCTAAACACACCTTTGGACTGATCCACGTTGGATTTGTGGATTTTATTTCCCCAGTACCCATTTGCTGTAAGACGCTGGGTGTAAAATTTCCTCTTATGACGACATGAAAATAAGTCCACGCGATCCTTGCGCTCACGCGTTGGAGCCGTGTTTGCATGTGGTGGTGTCCTATGCACACAGGTGCCTTTCCTACTTCTCGGCTTTTATTCAATAAGCAGTTAGCCTCCTCAAGACTGATGACAAAACCCAAACATGTCAAAAAGTTTGGTTGGAGGGCTGGGTGTGAAGCACAGAGAGCACTCATTTTTGCACAGAGCAGTTTTGCAAACACACCCACCGTTGCTCTCGGCCTCCGGAGACGATGAGTCTGTTTCTTGGGAGGGCAGCAGGCTCCTTGGACTTTTCAGCCCCCACTCGTTTTCTGCACTTCCCTGCCGTTCAGAAGCCTCACGCACCTGTTTTTCAAATCTGACTGGGGAAGGAGTCAGTGGCTTGCCTCCGAGGCTTCCATTTCGCTGCCCCCTGCCTTCACCCTGACAAGTAGCAGGGGCGGCCAGCTTGCTTCAGAAAGCCTGTGTTCCCAGCTGGGGGAAACCGGGGCACGGCCCTGACCGGCTCCATCTCTGCTCGTAAATGACAATGCAGTGAAACCCGGGAAGGGAAAAGATGACCCTCCTTTCCCGGTGGGAGCCTAGCCAGTGGTTAGCCTGACCCAGTTTCCAACAAGACATTTTCTGATGACCCAACAGCAGTGCCTATCCGGGCAGGCGGGCGGGGCGCGCTGCCCGCGTCGGGCCCCGGAATGGCAGCGTTCCCGGCTGGCCCCCGCTCTGGGGAGGGTGCGGGAGGCAGCGCTGGCTTCTCCGCGGAGGCAGGGGCTGCCTTCTGAGCGCGCCAGGCGGGAGCGTTGCCTGTGAGCCCGCAGGGCGAGCTGTCCGGGCTCCGCCAGGGATGCGGCGGCGGAGCGGCGTGCCTGGGGCTTAGGGCCGGAGACGCGCGGGCGGTTCCCGCTGGGGAGGCGGCGGCCCCGGGGGACAGTGCCATCCCCGCCCAGCTGCGCGCACAGGCCACGCGGCGGGCTCTGCCCGGAGGCGCAGCGCGACCGGCTGAGGGCTGGAGACGGAGTTCTGCAGGGAAGCCGCCGGGATCGGGGACGTTTCCCCGGGAAGATGCGTAAGTACAAGGCTGGGCCGGCTGCTGCAGGGAGTGTCGCTGGCAGCCGCAGCGCCTCTGCCTTCCAGGTGCCCCCCCGCGGAGCAGGTAGACGGCGGGGCGGGGGCAGCCTCCCTGGAGCGCTGCTCTGCGGGGCCGAGGGTTAGGATGCGCCCGGACGCCCAGGGGGAGAATGTCTGCAGCGTGCACGCCGGGGTCGGGGCCCAGCGGGGCGGGAGGGAGGCCAGTGCATTGTGCCGGGCCCCCTCCTCTTTGCTGCAGTAACACTCCCGGCGAGACGGGATGACAGTGCTGATTCTGGGGGCTGCGAGGGCTCCGCGCCCGTCTGGAAGGGCACATGGGCCACGCGGGTTGCTAAACGCTTTCATCAGGGGGTCCGGGGCTGGGGTCTGCAGTGTCCAAGGGACGATTTAAGGGAATGGCTGTCAGAAGTTCCCCGGGGAGGGTGCTGGTCAGGGCAAGACCCACGGGGGGCACAGGAGCGCGCCAGGTTTCAGCTGTCACAGTGCCTCGTGCTGGTGTCCCCAGGAAGAGGCTGGGGTCGCCACCGGCCCTGGTGCAGCTTGTCGCTGCTAAGGTGCCTATAACACTTTATGGGAAGTTTCAGAAGTGGGTGAGTTATGAGCAAACTTCCCGGAGCTCTGAGATTAGCGTGTGGAGCCCATTATGTTAAGAGGACCTTGCCAACAATGGGGGTTCCCGGGAAGTTGCAATTCATAGTTCTTGCTTTTCCAGTTGAAAACTACTTAGGTTTAAATAATCAGCGTCCTGACTATGTCCTTGGAGAAACATTCACAGAATGACTAAATGGAAGTTATACTGGGAGAAAAATAGGGAGAACGGGAGAATGGCACCGAACCGATTTAGAAAACGAGGCATTCATAATTTTATCTACAGTGACAATGCTTTTCAAAGATCTCTGTAGAAGAAGGAGCCATATGTTGAATGTGGAATTGCTTCTTTTGAGCAATTTTCATTTATCTGATGGGTTTATCATCTTTTTTTATTGTAGTTGTTAAAGGCTTCATCAATTTACATGCATTGTATTTTATAAGAAAGAAGGTATTTCAGCACTCTCTGTCCCTCCCCCTTCACACCTGTGTAAGCTCACAGGTTTGTAGTTTGTTGTTTGTAAACAACTTTACAAAGCAAATATACACACAAAAATGCTGACACAATCTCTATAACAAACAGAGATAGAGTCCTTTCATCTTCGGCGTTCACTAATTTTTTTGTGGCAATAATCATGGCTACACAGTCCAAAGATTTCCAATATAGAAATCTCCAAGTTTTTATATAAAGCTTTCTATTAGGTTATATAAATGCATAACTTATCAGTTCTTAGCCAAAAAACCCATAGTTTATGAACTACTGCATTGCATTCCTTTCTTTGAACATTTCTAGTGAAGCACCAGAATAGTTGTGTGTTTTTTTTTAATTTCCCATGTAATTTTCCTTAATGAAAATTAATTCACTTTGTCATTTAGAAAATTATATTTTGGTCTAAGCTTAGACACACATACAAAAAAAAATCAAATATCATGTGAAAAGAATGTGAAGTATATTAAGTTGTTTGCATACTTTTAGGGTTTTTTAATAAGTAAAAATACTCAGTAGTATAAAATTAAGTTTGTACTCTTTTAATTCTTTTAGTGGAATGAAGAGGGTTATGAAATATTTGTGTATTTATTGACCTATATGTTTATTTTAACATCACATTAATTAGAAGGCAGTAGCATAAGATATAATGCAAGCTAAACATAAAAGTTCATAAAAGAAATCTCATCATCCATAAATAACAATCATGAAATTTGCAGACTATCTTTGGAGACATGCTATGCCTAAATTCAAATAACAAAATGTGAAAGAGAGAGAGAAAGAGAGAGAGAGAGAGAGAGAGAGAGAGAGAGAGAGAGAGAGAGAGAGAGAGAGGTTTAGTAAGAATGGTTTCTTACCACACATCTTTCTTTTTTTTTTCACAAATAAGAACTATTTAGATAATATGATCAATAATAGATAAGTATATAGATGATCTTTTAAAAGAATGCAAACTTACCCTACTCTTTAAAAAAGTATTGCATTTAATTTTACATTTGAATTAAACACGTAAAAAGGAGCTGATATAAACTGAATAAGTTGTTAAATTTCAGGTATTCATTTCTTTATGATAGTTAAATAAATGAGTACATGTACTTTATGGTCACCTCACACACACCACCTGAATTTTAATTATATTATCAATTTTGCATTTGGATTTATAGTACTTACATTCTGGCTTAATTCCTACAGTATTGGTTTAGACTTATTTCAAATTTGAAAAGGTTCAGTCCTTACCAACAGGCTTTTACTACTCAATTCACTGTTCTGATATTCTTTATTTTGAATTATTTATTAGAATTATTTATTGTGTTGTGGAATTCCATCAAGTAGCACCCCTTCACCAAAGAAACAGTCATAGATTTTGCGTTTTCTGTGTTTACACAGACCATTTCTTCCTTTTGCCTTATACATGGAAGGCAAGTTATCTTTCTTGAATCAAACTAATTTTTCCCTTCAGACATTTGTAATATTTGTAAACAATGCTGGGAACCCTTCCCATATTGAGTATTGCTGTGCACCAGTGTTTAAAATGTCTGGAATTTCCATCCTTGGGTATAGCTTGCCTTTTCTCTGAGGGATGTCCACATGATTCTTCATTGTTTTGTCAGAATATGTGTAGAGTTGGTCAGTCTTCATCAGCTTTTCCTGAATATAGTATACCCCATTGATTCGAGATTCTTGTATTTCAAAAATTTTCTTACACCATATATTGATTTTTTGAGGGGGTGGGGAGATTGTTGCTATATTGCCTTTTCTTTTTCTTTCAGGATCACCAATTATGGGCATGTTGGATCTCATTTGTTTGTCTTACACATCTGTCATATTATCCAATTCTTTTCTTTCTTTCTTTCTTTCTTTCTTTCTTTCTTTCTTTCTTTCTTTCTTTCTTCTTCTTCTTTTTTTTAATTTTACAGTTTGAGCTCATTTTGGTTGAAATGAGCCTTGGTTGAAATAGCTACATTTCCTAAAGCTGTTTCTCCACATCCTTAACAGTGATTTCCAGTCACATGTGTTATAATATTATTGTTTCTAATGTAGCTTTCATTTCTGTAATTTTTTTTTTGTCTTTATTTTTTTATTCCCTCTTTCTCTTTTCCCAATATTTTATTTTAGCTATTTATTTCCTTTTAAAAATATGCACAGAAAGCTGGTGTTTTAAAGATATTAAATTTAGGTAGAGCAATTGTCTTAGCACTTTCCTTAAACTGTGTCTAATTCTTTTTGAGATTTATGTTTTTCAACTGTATTTTTCTTTGTTTATTTTTTTCCTTTCATCTTCTTTTTCTTTCAAAATATACATAAGGGATAAATAGGCAGAACACAGTGGATTCTTAGGGCACTGGAACAGTTTTGTATGACATTATAATGGTAGATACATGTCAGTATATATTGGTCAGAACCTGAGAATGTACGACACCAAAAGTGAACCCCAATATAAACTATGGATTGCAGGGAGAGTGATGTATCAATGCAAGTCCATCATTGTAACCCACTGTAGAACCACTGCCACTGTGCTGGGAGACGTTGGTAGTGGAGGGGCTGTGCCTGTGTGAGAACAGGAAGTGCAGGTAGCACGTTCGGGGGTTGTGGGTGTCCTCCTAAGAGTAGGAGAAAGATCAAGAACTTGTCAGTGTGCCCTGATTCCTCCCCCCACCCGACCACCTCCAAAAAAGTCCCTGGTGTTTAGCATGGCGGCAATGGAGGGTTTCGGGTTGTGTCCACTTATACTTTTCACTGAAGACAGAGGGTGTCTGCGTTGTTTTTGGACCCAACCACTACCATCCCCACCACCACCTGTTTCTTTCTCTTCATTGTTTCTGGAGAATTAAAAGGGAATAAAAATATTTTTATTTAATGAGTTTTAAGTAAAACTCTTTTGATTTGGCATAATTCTCTTAAATGGAAACTTT
Organism: Aselliscus stoliczkanus; assembly: GCA_033961575.1. Lineage (NCBI taxonomy): Eukaryota > Metazoa > Chordata > Mammalia > Chiroptera > Hipposideridae > Aselliscus > Aselliscus stoliczkanus. The sequence continues at coordinate 67,887,288 of CM066735.1, forward strand.
ATTAAAAAATTAAATCATTCTCATTCATATTGACAGGAGCAGTTATAGTTAAATTGAGTTTCTGTGCACTAGGTATTCTAATATTACATATTTGTTATGGTGATGGTGTAACACAGAATATACTAGAGAAGAGAAAGAGTCATTAGGCATTCTTTTGTCTCCTATTGGTCTTTAAGGATGAAGTCTGTGGTCCACTTAACTATCTTCCAATGAATGCTGGTGTAATTTACAGTGAATTTGGGTCCTACTAACATAAATCAGAAATTAGCAGTCTCAAATATTTTATGGCAGTAGGGTGGATATAAAACTTACATATAACAGGTTTCCAATTAAAAGAATAAATGAATGAAATTACTTAGATGTTGAGATGGTTTAAAGAAGAAGCAAAAGAATCATGTATCCTATGAAATACAAAACAAATGATCTCGCTGGTAGAACCTGGTCCATTCGCTGTGTATAAAGTAACGGAGGGAGATTCTGGAGACAGGCTGCCTCTCTACAGCCAGCACACATTAGCTCCATGGTCTTACACAGGTGACTTATTCTCTCTGTACCTCAGTTTCTCCATCCATAATGGAGGTAATAGTATTGACTTTATAGTATTAGCCAAAGGATTCAATAGGTTAAATATGTGAAAATACCTTAGAAGAGCGCCTTGATATTAATAAGCACTCTTTGTATTCGCTATTTAATCATTTTTATATTAGTATTATTACTTGTAATTCGTATTATGCTTGCCTATGAGACTAGGGATCAATTGGGAAAAACTAATAGAAAACAATGAAAATTATAATCACCATCTAATTAGTTATATTGGGTGTCTAGTAGAGAATTAAACTTAGAGGTGTAAATCATAATTAGGCATGACAATGGAGCTCAGGGAACACTGATTCAGAGATGTTGGTCTTTGGGTCCGTATAGTTTAAAAATAAACATCCATTTCTGCGGCACCAGGCAACCAGACCTGCTCAAGAAAAGGGGTTTATTTAATTTTCTGATTATAAAAGCAAAGCACAGAAAAACAAGAAAAAATAAGCTACAAGTCCTTTCATCTAAGAAAACCATCACAAAATGCTTGTGCGTTTCTTTCCTGTTGTTACTGAGGTTTTCTATTTTTTAAATTAGAGTTTTAGTGTGCTAAAAAAGTAATGCATGCACCTGGAAATAACAATAAAATGTGAAACTATGGGAGACATACTACAATAAAAGATGAATATCTTCCCACACGTTTCCAGTCCCATTTCCCAAAGACGGTTTCATCCGTTTGTTTTATTGTATTTCTTGTTTACTGCCTTTATTGGATTCATCCAGCATTCTGTATTCACTTTCACCAACTCTTACTAGCTTAACAATTATTTATATACTTCATTACATTTTACCGAACAGAAATCTTTCAATATAAAGATCTTTTAATATAAGTTTATATTTTTAAATAAAGCTAAAGATAATGTATCTGTCCTTTTTACAAATAGGACAATGACTTGTTTAAATTTCCTTCAAGATATTTCTCTCGATGTCCATGTTTCTACAATTAAATTCTCACTTTATTTCCAAACCCCTCCCACTATTTTTTGTCAGTGTTTATTTAGATTTATGACATATTTTTCTGAGGGTTTTTGTTTTGTTTTGTTTTTGCTACATATTCATATCTTGTGGGTTTCTTTCTTGTGTACTGAAGACCACTTAAAGGTCATTCTAGAAACAGTATTAAACTCTCTTAAAATTTGCCTGAAAATTACTTATTTTACGTACTTTCTAAAACAACAGTATAGTTGGTTACAGAACTCCACATTGACCAATATTTTTCTCTCAATATGTTTTGCATATTCTGTTCAATGATCTTCTGGAATATAATTTTGTCCATGAGAAGACTGCTCATAGTCTAGTGATAATATTTTTGAAGATATATTTGTCTTTCATTCTGGTAGATTTTAAGAATTTCTCTTTGAATCAATGTCTTTGAGTTCACCACAATGTAGGTAGGTAGGTGTGGATTTTTCCCATTTAGGCTTCTACAAATTCCTAAATTTATCTTTCTTTAATTCTGGAAAATTCTCTGCTACTTTATATTTAATCTTGCCTCCTATCATCTCTTTATTTTATCTTCAGGGTGATCATTAAGTATTTGAGTCTACTTCTATTCTTCTGTCTTTGACTTATTTTTTTTTTTTTTTAAATCAGCCTTTTTTGAGTTGCACTCTGTGTGATTTCCTCTGATCTATAATTCTTACACTTATTTTTCTTTTCAGAAAATATTTTAATTTCTTTTTTTTTTTTTTTTTGAGGGCAGTGTCACTGGCCCTCACATGTGGGACCGAACCGGGGTCAATGGCTTCCCAAGCCAGTGCTTAACCACCGCGCCACTCAGCCGGCCCCCGAAAATATTTTAATTTCTATTGTTTCTTTTCTTTTTCTTTAAAAAAAATTGGAGAATTGGGGAAGGGGACCAGCCAAGTTGTTGTTCTTCAGTCTTAGTTGTGGAGGGCGCCAGTCGCCATCTGGCTTCCCATGGGCAGCTCGTGGCCTCTAAGCTCAAGGTGCTGTGTTCAGTCTTAGTTGCGTGTGGGCGTAGCCACCATCCCATGCGGGAGTCAAACCAGCAGCCTTGTTGTTAAGAGTGCATGCCTATCCACTGAGCCATCCGGGCGGCAGCTCAGCTCAAGGTGCCGAGTTCAGTCTTAGCTGTGGGTGGGCATAGCCCACCATCAAACAGGCAGTCTTGTTGTTAGGAGCATGTGCTCTCACTAGCTGAGTCATCCTGCCACCTGTTGGCAGCTTAGCTTGGGGTACAGAATCACTGGCCCATGTGGGAATCAAACTGGCGGCCCTGTTGCTCAGAGCTTGTGCTCTTAAGCTGACTCTTGACCATCTAAGCCACTTAGCCAGCCCCTATTGTTTCTTTTTAAAAATTCTCTTCCTAGGGCTGGCCAAGTGGCTCAGTTAGTTAAGAGCTCGCTCAAGAGTGCGTGCTGAGCTCTGAGCCACGGCGGTTCGATGCCCAGCCTGAGCTGAGCTGCAGCTGAGCTGCCAACAGGTGGCAGGATGGCTCAGCTAAAAAAAAATAAAAATACGAATTCTCTTCCTATTCCGTTTGTGCGTAACACTTTCTCTTCCATCCTTTAAGAAAGCTCACTTTAACGTTGAATTTTGATGGTCCAACCATTTTTGGATGTTAGGGATGGATTACTCCAGTCCGTGTGTCTGCTGGATCTCCCTCATAGTGGCTCATTCTTCCTGATGTTTATGATTTCCTTTTATGGCAAATCCACTGTCAGTTGATGTTGCTTTCCAGGAGTGACCAGTATTATCTGAGTTGTGGGTGCTTATCTGTGGCATTGCTTCGCCTTTGCCTCTAGAAGGGCTCAATTATTTTCAGGATTTAGACAAGCTCCTATGTTAATTTTTTGATGCAAATTTACCTCATGTTGCAGATGGAATGAATTTGGGCCCCACAGCCAGGCTTCGTGCTCCAGCTCCCTGTTGGAGACTGTCCACCAGATAAGTAGGACCCTTACAGCCGCCCTGGTTCATGCAAGGCCCCTCTTCTTCGGCACGTTCTAGCTTTACCCCCTTCTCACCAGGCTAACTTTGAATTTTTCTCCGTCTTTGGGCCTCTGAATATTTAACTTTCTCATTTACTGCCTTGGTTTTGTATATTTCTAAAAGAGTTTCTATGCTTCCATAGCCTTTCATGTGTCTGATGGAGACAATGGCTTCCACCATATTGCATAGAATCATAAACTTCCGTGATGACTAGAGTTTTCCTCATCTTCTTTTCATCTTTTAGGAAGTCATTGAACTTTGTGACTTGCTGGTATTTTTTTTTCTGGTACTCTTATGATTTCTTGTAATTCTTTTGGTATGTTTTCTATTTGATTAATGGTGCTTTGAGGGGTGGAGACATACACTTACTCCAAAATCTTGAACTAGAGTTAATCTGGAGGTTTAAAAATAGATTTTTTTGCAGAAATTAAATATGGTTTCTTTTCTTTATTGTGAGTAATCCACTAGACCATCACATCAGCTAATAAGAAATGGTTAAAGCCAATTGTGTCTGTCTTTCAACTGGTTCCACAAATATTGATTTTTAAAAATTTTTTATTTAATTTATTTTTAAAATTTATTGGGGTGACATTGGTTGGTAAAATTATATAGGTTACAAGTGCACATTTCTATAATACATCATCTATGTATTGCATTGTGTGTGTATCACCCAGTCAATTTTCCTTCCATCACCATATGTTTGACCCACTTTACTATTTTCCACTAACCTCCCCCACCCCACCTTCTGGTAACCACTAAACTGTTATCTGTGTCTATGAGTTTTTGTTTGTTTCTTTGTTTGTCTTGTTCCTTTGTTGCTTTCAGTTTTATATCCCACATATGAGTGAAGTCATATGGTTCTCGACTTTTTCTGTCTGACTTATTTTGCTTAGTATAACAATCTCAAGATCCATCCATGTTGTCACAAATGACACTATTTCATCTTTTCTTATGGCAGAGTAGTATTCCATTGTGTATATATACCACATATTCTTTATGTAATCATCTATGGAAGGACACTTTGGTTGTTTCCATGTCTTGGTCACTGTAAATAATGCTGCGATGAACATTGGTGTACATATATCTTTACGAATAAATGTTTTCAGATTGTGACCCACAAATATTGATTTAACTTACTGAAGTGCCTGATTTAGTCCAAAAGGACAGTTCATCCAATAAAAGAACATGCTAGAGAACACTCTAGAATTTACTTAGAAAAGCTGGCCAGTGGGTATTAATAGTTTATACATTCTTGGGAAATGGTGACTATATTAATTCTTTATGCTTAATGGTGTGCAAATGGTGCAAATTCTTAAAATGTAGAGACAATTGTTCAATATGAGTGTTAGCACAGAGGTTCCTAACGACACAGTAAAGCTGAGTGCTAAACAGACCACTTTTCCTTTAGATGGCCTCTGCTGATTAAAAGTAAGAATATTAGATAGAATTTTCAAAAGCTTTTTTTCTTTTTGTCTCCTTTTAAGGCAGGAGGGAGAAACTCAAACAAGATATTTTTCAAGTTCCTAGTAATTTATCACTATTATGTGTAAGAAGCCAATATGGACATTTTGTTTCCAATGCTTTTATTTGAATAGTATTTCAAAGTTTAATTCATTTGGATTCTCTTACATTTGCCTGATGGAAGGAAATGCAAGGAGCTGAGCCCGAGACTTGTGCAGCGTCCCTTACGCAGCATTAGGCGAGCAGTAGACCTGTTGGAATCAAATGCTTAGCAAAGGAACGTGATTTTCCTGTCTGGCATCTGCCAAAGCCCTCCCATCAGTGAAGAGCACACAATGAGAGCAAGGGTCAGAAGTCAGATATGCTGCTGATTTCCTGTCCACTGATATAAGGTGAAATTAAAGAAAGCCCTTAACATTTTGTTGGGATGAAAAGGGCACAATTACTCAAAAACTGATATATGGCAACTTTTTAAAAAAAATTTTAACATGAAGATGTTTTCTAGGCGTTTAATGCTGTCATCAAATTCTTAACATGCTGAATTGTGGCTCTGTGGCTCCAACAGATTCTCTAAATCTGACATTTCGATATATAAATTAACACAAAACTGTATGCAAGAGTTCTCTTAAAACCAGCACAGTGGTTGTAATACATACACGTGTTTTTCAGAGGTTTCAGTTTTAATCTGTTATTTTGGGCAGACCGTGTCGCTGTGGTCTGTAGACACATGAGTGAAACTCCTGTCTGCTTCCTGTCAAGATGGAAGGAACGTTTTGGGGGGCTGTCTCTTGTTGACTTCACTCTAGTTCCATCTTTTGGAATCAGAATCTGCCTGAAAAAGAGTGGAATAACGAAACACAGTATCTCATACCATATACATGTTCACATAATTTTCTGATCACATGTCCCAACTCCTTTACCTGAATGTTATTCATTTTCATCAAGGATATGGTACTTGTGGACTCACTAAGATGAAATCTGTTCAAATTTGCAAACTACACCAAGTTCTTAAGTAACTTTTGTAAATTTTTCTACTGAGAGTGAAGGAAATAAAAAGAAAATAGAATATTATTTATTTTAATCCCTTTTTCTGATTATAAAAGTTAGATATTTATTATAAAAAAAATTGGAAAATTCAGAAAAATATACTTTACTGATTAGCCTGCCACTCAAGATATGGCATCCTTTCAGTCATCATGTGTGCGTGTGTGTGTGTGTGTGTGTGTGTCTGTGTGTGTGTCTGTGTGTGTGTGTGTGTGTAACATACAACTTTAGGGTGAATCTGTAAGTTATGTTTTATAACCTGTTTTTGTTAATTAACAAATTCTAAGTATTTTCAAATACCACAAATATTCTCCTAACACCAAAAGCTATTCCACCAGATGAGTGTGCCATAAATTTATTCAAACCAATAACTTATAATCAGAAATTTAGCTTTTCCAACTATTGACTGCTTAAGAAACACATTAAGATGTATATATCCTTGTACCTGAATGTTTTGCATATGTCTGGTTAATTATTTAAAATCTGTTCCTGGTATTATAGTTTCAATGTCAGATGATATGTGCTATGTTAAATATGTCACTGTGTCTCTCACTGAATTGTCCTCTAGAAAGACAACTCCCACTGTACTTCCAGGCAGATGAATTCCTGTTGCCCAAACACTTGTAAATACTCCATTAATTGGAGTGTTTTCACTGTAATTGGTATTAATTGTAAATGCTCTTCCATTAATTGGCAAAACAAACACAAAAATTCTATTTTAATATTGCTCTAAATAACCCTTTTTTCCCATAAATTGTGGGCCGAATATTTCGTAGGTGTTTGGAACCTTTGTGTGTGTGTCTGCTCCTCTTGTTAAGGGCAGCCCATACCCTTTGTCAATTTTCCCACTGGAATTTTATATTTTCTTATGCTCCAGAAATTCATCACACATCGTGGAGATGACCCTTAATTTTCATATATCCAAAACTTTGTTCCAAGTTCGTAATATATTTATCTCATTGCATTCAAGTGCAAACCCTGGTAAAATGTGTGAAATACCATCTGAACCTCAGTTTCCTTATGTATACAGTGGAGTCAACACTTCGCATGGCTTCCAAAAATTCAGAGGATAACATGAAAATGGAATGGGTTAATGTTTCCACATACACTTTATAAGTACAAGTGACATATATGGGTGTCCTTAGTATTATTACAATTAAATCCGTATTCAACGGAGCTTGTCTACCAGCTTATTAATTTGAATGAGTCTACATTAATAAGCTTGAAGTTTCCTAAGGACAAGGGCTGTTTTCAAGTTTTAGTCCTAGCATCTAATGGAACTGGTGTCCAGCATGTGGTTAGTGCTCCATAAATGCTTGCTTCATGAATGTCGATTTTAAATATACTAGAGAAACATAAATTTAATTACATCTGTGCCCATTCCAAGTATGCTATTAGAATGTCACCTAAATCTGAGGGTATAAAAATAGTGCATATTAAGATGGTAATTAATGTGAAACTTAAATTTATGTCTCTGCCCTTGGCAAACATAGTAATCCACTCCATGATGAAGCAATCAGGAAATTTAAGTCGTTATTTATTACATCATAACGGATTGTATCTGACCTGTCTTTGGAGATTTATTCTGTGGGTGTTTCTGGGATTTGGCAAATAGGATGAATCAGAAATGTAGATAGATAACAGAAAGTAGGTCTGAGGGTAAAACCTGGATTCAGAAACAATTTACAAATTAGGGTGAGATAGAGTATGCACGAGGTGTGTGAGAATTTCTTCTTGGGATATCTCAGAGAACGGGAGGTACATAACTTGTTTCTCTACTGCTCAGAAGTCCGTATGATTGTATTCACCTGCATTTAACTTCGCAGTACTTCTATTCGTACATGATGCTATTTTACCCTGGAGGAAAATAAAGAAATGAGGTATGTGGCTTTGCCAAACAGCATTTTAGGAATGAATTTTTTTTTTTGATTTAGACCTGACTACATTCACACTTTGTTTGGTGTGTGTAATAACAAAGACAAAAGCCATCAGACAGACAAACACATTTTATTTCTAGTTTAGAGCCATGGCACTTACCAATCAGGTTGTGCTGCAGTAAGAATCAACCCCTATTTTTTTTTAAACAAGAGCTCCTGTTCATTTTATTCAATGATTCATATTCAGGAAATGTCAATATAATCCACTTTAAATGGAGACAGCATATTGCTGAGTGCACTCATAGTTTTTAATTTTCTAGCTTTCTTTAGATATAATTGACATATAACATTATGCAAGTTTAAGGTGCATAACATAATGGTTTGAGATATATATATATATATATATATATATATATAAAACATATATGCTATATATAAACTGATTACCATAATAACATTAGTTAATGCATCTATCATCTCACAGAGTTACCTTTTTTAATGGTGAGAGCTTTTAAGACCTGCTCTCTTAGCATCTTTCAGATATATAATACAATGTTATTAATTATACTCACCATGCTATAATTCCATTCCCAGGACTCGTCCATCTCACAACTAGAAGTAGGTACCCTTGCCCACCTCCACTCGTTTCCCCTACCTCTGCCCCTGCCAAACACCAGTCTTCTCTCTGTTTGTATGCGTTTGTTTTGGTTTTGGTTCCACATGTAAATGAGATCCTGTAGTGTTTGTCTTTCTCTGCCTGACTTCATTCAGCATAATGCTGTTGCGTTCCATCCATGCTGTTGCAGGTGGCAGGATTTCTTGCTTTTATAATCCATTCATCCAGTGATGTACACTTAGGTTGTTGCCATGTCTTGCCATTGTAAATAATGCTGTTATGAAGATGGGGGTGAAACAGTGCTTTCATTTCCTTCAGATATTCACCCAGAAATGAAATAGCTGGATCAAATTGTAGTTGTATCTTTAATTTTTGGAGGACCCTCCATACTCTTGTCTAAGGTGGCTGCACCAATTTCATTCCCACCAACAGTGCATGGGAACAGCCTCTAAATCTTCGGAGTTTGAATCAACAAAGATTGCTCTGTGTGAATCTCTGAGGAAGCTGTCCTCCATGAGAAAGCTCAGTGTTACAATTTCACATAAACATGTTCCTCCACAATTTTAGAAAAGAACATTCTGGAGTCTTGCCGTGTCGGCGAATGCCTCATAAGTGATACATATTTAAACTCTCATTTCATTGGCAAAAGCACATCACTCAAGGGAGGGAACAAGTGACATTTCTCATGTACCTGAAAAGAGGAGCACGGGAGATATTAGGAGTGACGATGAGACTTGCTAAGCAGGGCACTCTGCCTGCCCCTCTGCTCGCTAACGCAGCTCCTTCGGTGGTGTGGAGCACCTCACTCACATCGGTCTTTTGTTTCCTTTTATTGGGATGCATTTTCACTGTTTGCCTAGTAAGGAATGAATGGAGAGCACGATCGACTTCACTGCCCGCTCGGCACTAAGCAGCCCTCTCATTCATTGCACTTTCACTCATGATTCACTCCGTCAGGAACTGTTCGTGTGGATGTCTACCCACCTTGGCCAAGATTCTGGAGTATCCAGGTTAGAGAGCTGTGCCTTGTCCTCATGAGTCATAGAGCGTTTCGAGGAGATATATTTCTTTCTTTCTTCTTTTTTTTTAAATTCAAGTTTATTGGGGTGACGATTGTAAACAAAGTTACATAGATTTAAGGTGTCCAATTCTGTAACACATCATCTATGTATCACATTGTGTGTCACCGCCCAGTGTCAGCTCTCCTTCCATCACCATGTATTTGACCCCCTTTCCCTCATCTCCCTCCCCCTCACCGTTACCCTCTGGAACCACTAAACTATTGTCTGGGTCTAACAAGGAGATATATTTCAATTAAATCATCACAGAAAATATCACCTGTGCTAAGAACACGGAAGAGCAGCTCCACTCACCATGAGAACGTAAAATGACCAAATCAGGAAGGCCAGTGAGGACTGGCGCCGGGGAGCGACAGGCGCCGACTCGGTAGCTGTGGGGGGGAAATATCCGCATAGAAGGGAGGGCCATGGCAGGGGTGCGGCGGGGAAGGCCGGGGCCGCCCCGCGGGGCCGGGGCGGGGCCAGAGGGGCTGGACAGGTAGGCCAGAGCCTGACGGACAGGTAGGCCAGAGCCTGACGGACAGGTAGGGCAGAGCCTGACGGACAGGTAGGCCAGAGCCTGACGGAGCGCTGCCGCGGCTCTCGTTACGTCCCGAGTTTTCTTCCTAAGAGGGCCCTTGAAGATGCCTGAGAACGAAGGTAACGAAGCGCCCCTCCATCGACAGTGTCAGACCGCTCATCTTCATCATTCGCATGTTGGCATCGGGCGGCATGGACACCGGGAAGTGGCGTCGGCCCTCCTCCCTGACAACACGGTGAAGCTTGTTTGAAATTTCCCAAACTCTGAAATGTTGTTGATTGGTCCACATGGTAACTTTTTCACTCAATCATCAATTGAAACATTAAGAAAAAAAAAAGGTAAAAGAACAGTTTACTAATTTTGAAATCACAGGTCCAAAAATAGAAAGTTTGGAAAGTATATAAAACAACAATACAGAGCAATGAAATCACAAAATAATACATCCTTTTAAAAATTACTCCTGAATATTTCCCTAAATCTTTATGTTTAAAGGATAATAAGGGTTCTAATATTTCCATTCTAATCTAAACTTCATTAAAAATCTACACAGACATGTAAGATTCGCGTATGTAGGTCATCTGTTGAGATGGTCAGCACCAGCCCCTCGCTCCCGGTGTACAGGCCATGCCTCCCTTCAACAAGGCTATCCGTTTCCTTCCTCTTGACTCTGCTAGGGGCTCATGACGCTGTTTTGACCAAATGTGGAAGTGAAACTGTGCCGAGCCTTAGTCCTTAGGAAACCAGGAGTGTCCGCTTTCACTTTCTTGAAACCTGAACATCATACCCTATAGATGTTAAGTTACCTGCTGGAAAGAGAGGGTTCTAGAGTCTCTGGATGGTGAGATACCAAAGAAAGAGGGCAGCTGCCTGGAGAAAAAGGGGGTCCTCAGCTAAAAGTCTGGGCCATGGTGAGAGAGAGGCTTGCTTGGATCTTCCAGTCCCAGGTGCTATGTGAGTGACTCCAGGTGACACTACACAGAGCCAAAGAACTGTCCCGTGAACTCCCAGAATTGTGAAAAATACCTGTTTATTTTAACAACCACTCTTTGAGCTTTTTTTTAAAGATTTTTTTTATTGGGGAATTGGGGGAAGAGAACAGCTTTGGGGACTCGGGGAAGGGGAACACACAAGTTGCTGTCTTTTTGTTATTCAGTCTAGTTGCGGAGGACGTTGCTTCACTGGCCCATGTTGGTATCGTCATTGTGCTCTTCCCGGATGAGGCAGATCGGTCACCGGCCTCTGGATGGTCACTCACCGCGGCTATTGGCAGCTCACGCTGGCTGCCGGCCACTCACTGTAGCCTATGGCAGCCCACTGCAGCAGGGGCTGCAGCTATGCCGTCCCGGGGACTCATGGCAGCCCAGCTCCAGGTGGAGCTGTTGTTCACCATCTTAGCTGTAGAGGGCAGTGTCCCTGGCTTCATATGTGGGATCCGAACTGGGGCCGCTGGCGTCCCAAGCCAGCTCTTAACCATCGTGCCAGTCGGCCGGCTCTGAGGTGGTTTTTCATGGAGCATTAAATGAATGAAATAGCGACAATCACTCAGTCCATATTTACAGAGAAAATTAAATGCTCAAAAGGGTCTCTAAGTTTCCTAATTTGCACATAGCAGACCCCTAATTTATGCGTTTCTATTAAAAATATACCACAACTCACGTGGTGCAAACGTGTCTCAGAATGTTGTGTGTGGTTAATTTGGGCTTCCAGGTCTTCAAAACTATAAGCTGCTACAGCAGACCAGGAGAGTGAAAACATGGACAGATCTCAGATCCATTTTCGCCTCAATGTGCTTTATATGTGCAGAGTTGGTTAGAACTTGAACCCAGACCAGAACATAAGACTTATATGCTGATTTTGGCCTTTAAGGAGCAGGGAAGAGTGACTCAGGTCCCCAGATACCCATGTATTATACTTAGAGTCAAGAGCCTGGATGGCTTCTTGTCATTCTTGAAAATTGCCATTCATTTCTTAAGTGACTTTTTAATACATTGTGTACTTGAATGTCATTAGGTTACACATATTGTTGTTTAGAGGTCTAGCTGATGGATGTTATGTATGTTAGAACAATTTAGAGGTGAAAATGTAATAAAAAAGATTTACATGTTTTTTAAGCAGAGCTTCATGGTTACGACGAATGATCCCATGTAGATTTTGTTTTGGAGCATGTTTGCTAGCATACTTCTTTCTGGTCACTAATGATGAGAATAATAACAAAACAACATTGAGTTTCTTGGGTGTTATAATATTAGTAAGTAAGAGAAATTCAATTGATAGCTACTTTCAAGTGACAGCCAGATAAATGATCATCAAATATGTCATTATGTACCCATTTCCCTAAAAGTTCCATTGTTCATTGGAGAACGAGATGTGACATTGATTCATTTCTCTATATAATTACGATACAACTGTGTATTTATTCGTAGCAAATTCAAAATTCAAATTCATTCAAAGCTGCCATTCATGTTGGTGTCAAAAATGCCACTTTTCATTGTGTATATCGTGAGAGGGCAAAGTAAGTAACCTTTCTGCTTAAAGTGAGATTGCTTTTAAAATGTGTCATTAATCACATTTTAGACTCCAAAAGATCAAAATGAAATGGCCCAGAATTTGAAATTTTCCAGGGTGGTAAACGCTGAGTCGTTGAGTAACGTTTGATGCCCAGATGTGTTGGCTCTCGGAAGATGATGTGCTTTGCTCCATTCTCTAGCTTTTCAGTTTTTATTGTTAAGTGCTAATGTGTGTAATTAGCATGATTTCAGAGTCATGACCCCAAAGACAAACTCTATAAAGGGTGGTGGTCCAGCCACATGAGAATAATAGGAAATGGATGTGGAATTAAGGGAGCGGCAAAGAGTTTACGGAATGAAAGAAGTGAGTTGTAACCTGGATGCAGGTTGCAAAATGGAATCACACGAAACTATGGAAGAGTGTGAAAATCCACCTCTGTCTGACTGGTCAAAAGTTGGCGTCTCCAGTGGTTGTAGAAATATAGTGATAATTGAGGTTTGGTGTGTCTGTGTGGGTGTCAGGAAGGAAATTACTGAGGCTTAGAACCCAGCACCTCCTCCCTGTCCTCAAATTCTACCTCCAACCAAAACAAAACAAACAAAAAACCCGTTTTAACTTGTTCCAGGTGGTGAAACTCCTTAAAAGGTAAATGTCTTTTCTCACGAGGAAGTTTTAGAATGAAATATAGAGACAGTGACATAAAGCAAACCCATGGTGCTAATACCTTCGAGTGAAGTTTAGTGTTAAGTGTGTGCTAATTAGAACCACTTCTGTGTGTTGGTGCATCAAGTGCTTGCAGTGCACTTGGGGACCATCTGCCCAGTCAGATTTGGGTTTGCATTTTTAAGTTTGTATTTAAATACCTGATTTTAAATACGCCAGTTTAAGTTGAAAAGTAAGAAAATCTGAGAATTAATTCTTTTTAAATTTTAAAAAGTTAAGATTTATGACTGTATGAGGTTAATATCACAGATTTAAATACTTAGAAAGGTTTTCCTTGTCAGAGTCTTAATGTTGATTGGTCAGATCTTTAAAACACTTAAGAACACACACTCTTTCCATTTTATAAATGCCATTTAAAATATTTAAAGAAATTAAGTTGTCAGTGGGCCTGATTGTCCAAGTGTGTTTAGTCTCTTCAGCGTGAGATACTTGAACGTTAATCACGGCCAAAAGTGGGGAAGATTTTACATATTTCACCAAGATCATAAAAAGAATAAAAAGATGTAAATTAAGCTTGACATTTTAAGAGGGAAACAGCATTTATATTAGAAACTCTAATAAATTGGATGTTAATTTATTATCCCCAGTGAGCCCGCTGAGAGCCTGAGCTCTGTGGACACAGACTTGCTCAGGACTGCAGAGCAGGCAGAGAGGCTCAGGTGTTTCATATGCAAATCCAGGGGCTGTGCTTTCCATATTCATTCTCAAAGACAAAAGGTGAGCTTCCTGTAGATGGGTGCAAAATTTTATAGTAAAATAATGTAATGTCCTGAAATAGTCTGTAATCTTTTATTGTTAATTTTCTTGTTGGAAACCTAGGAAGCCCAAACAAAATAAGAACTATAGTACCTTTAAAAATGTCAAAATAATGTCAATCAGATAATATCTGCCATCAGTTTTCTCTCCCCAGTTAAAACAACAACAACAACAACAACAACAACAAAAACAGTTTATGTTTGTGGTTGCAGTTGTCCTGTTGCCTTTTTAAAGCAGTGTAGTTATTTTGAGTCTCTATGGACACTGCATTCTATTTAGAATACATAATAATTGATTGCACATTATTTATTGCTTCTAAATAGATTTGAAAAGAGGATCTAAGCAATATCTACAAATTAACATTTTATTCTCTTTTGAACAATTTTGATGATGTTCCTCTGAGATAAATCCAAATGGAAAGCAAAACTCATATTTCTGTTTATATGCACAGACACGCTTTGTGTTAGCATACAGTGATACCAGCTTCTTGAAAAAGGAACTACTAACACACGCACATTTTTTTTCAGGCCTCTTTCGCTCTGCTCTTGTAGTATCATTTTTATAAATATCTAATGATTTTCATATCTATCTCCTCCATAGATGTCCTTTTTAGCTGTGTTCACTGGTTGGTTCATTTGAAACTACCTGTGGGCAGCGTTATGAATTGTTATCTAGTATCGGAGCGCTTGCTTATCCGCTGTGGGTCTCTCTGGAACCCTTCTCAGGGCCGGGAATGTACCCGACGGCGCCCTCCACAGGAGAAGGCTCGCGTTGCCCGCATCTGATGTTGCCATCAGAGGTGTGCAGAGGGCAGAGAACTGAGAGCCTTAGGAAAACTGATAGAAGAATCATCTTTTTAAATAGTAATGTCAGAAAAATAGAATTGTTTTTTTGATTTAGGATACGTAAATATTCGCTCTTATTAGAAGATTGGCTTTAAAACATATCCAACTCTATGAAACAATAGAAGAACTATAGGGGGGAAAAAACTTAAAAATAATTTTGTATTGAAAAAACCACATATAGCAGGTGTACCATCATGGGGAAAGTAGGTACTTTTGATATCATTGTCAAAAAACGAAAAATTGCTCCTTGATTTAGGTTCCCATAAACTCATAGAGAGGTGTGAGGGCTGGAGGAAATCAATACCTCCCTAGCTTCTGGAGGGTGGGCTGCCCACGAACTCTCGCCTCTGAGAACTTCTAAAACAGCCTCTCACAAAGCTAGCAAATTTGGGAAAATATATCCCTTTTATAGACGAATCCTGCAGGAAGGTGACATAGCTCATAATGGCTCTGGTAAGGTTTTCATTTCACGTTCGGCAGCACTGAGGCTTTCTCTGTGTCTCTACTCTAAATTGGAACTCGGGGAACGTGGTGAGCAGGCTGACAGTGTGGTCGGGACTGCGACTGTGGTGAGGCTGGAACTGCGAGCGGTGTGATGCTGAGAGCTCCTGGGTCCCGCCCCAAACGTGCACCAGGTGTCACGTCCTCTACTTCGCCCTGCAGCCGTGAGACATCCGACGGCACCAGGTGTCACGTCCTCTACTTCGCCCTGCGGCCGTGAGACATCCGCCGGACCCCGCCAGGCACTCTGGGTCCCTCAGAAGGGGCCGCGGTGAGGGATTCACGGTGCTAGTCTGGCTTTGGATCCTGCTCAGCTGAGTCACTTTCCGGTTGGTCCAGCTGGACCTCCCTGGCCTCAGTTTACCCACTGGTAAAGCTGGGAAGTAACAGTAAGCCGATGTCTTAGGGTTTTTGCAGAATTGATAGATATCAGTGAATTGGAAGGAATTTGCGCAGTGCCTGACAAATAGCCACTCTAGAGTCAGTTTCCAGTGCGATAGTCGCACTATATTCATTCTGAAAAAAGGAATAGTGTAGATGGCAGAGGGCAGTTCAGCCCCTGAGGATAGAGAGTGCAGTATCCACTTATCTCTATTACAAATGCATGATATTCACTTCACATCAGTGATATACCCACTGTATGGAGTCCCAGGCACTTTCCCATGCTCTTTACATAGGCCAACACACTTAATTCTCATAAAACCCTAAGAGGCACGTGCTATCATTCCACATTTTACAGATAAGTAAAACGAGACCCAGAGAGGTACAGTCAAACAGCCATTAAATAGCGGGCCAGACTTCCACGCCAGCCCGTCTTTTGCCCAAATCGATGGTTTACCCCCAGAGTCTCCATTCCCAAACTGAAAAGGAAGCCACCCAGAGCACTCCAGGGAACAGACAGAGGCATCGCAGGGTATAATTAAACGTTGCAGAGAAGCCCTCCCGCGTGGATGCCTGCTGGGAGTTAGATTGGTCTCAGCAGCATATCACACCATTTCCTTCTGATATCTCTGTTGAAGCTGGGTTTCCAGCATTTGCTGTGATAAGAGGCAAACATTGCGTGAAATCTAAGTACAACAGGAAATCAGCCTGGATACTCGTGTTCCCCAGTTTCAGGACGTGTGCTCAGCCTAACGGGTGCACGTGCCTTCAGGAAAGGCGGTTATTTAAGAAGGAAATAAAAGTATCATTTTTTCTTCCACTATATACACGTATCTTTCCAGCAGCTGCTCAGTTGTTAGACCATCAGCAGTGTGAAGCTGGAACTGGCAGGTGTTTCCTTTGGCCGAGGTATGCCAGGAGGAAGCCCTGAGACATGCGGTGACAGGGGTGGCACCTGGCCTGGTAGTTTTGGTCCCATCTGGGAAAACTACATTTGAAATTTAGGGATCGGGTCAATCCAACCTCAGCACACCTATAATTTCTCAGGTACTTACAAGATCCTTTCTCAAAAAGCTCACAGCAAAAGACACAAATGGACACAAAGGGGTCATAGGAAAGGGCAGCGTCAAGTATCAGAGGGACAGCTCCCCTGGCAGGCCACATGGGATTCAGAAAGGCCATGGCACTGAGGCGTGGAGGACGTGTTTCTGGGTGGAAGAGCCCCCACAGGAAGAGAGGAATGAAGGAGACAGATCAAAATGACAGCGTTTGTAGAGTGATGAGGGTAGTGATGGGAGCTTCGCCAAGCACACGTCTGTCCCTAAGCACTCGGTAGCTCCCAGGTGCACACAGGCACCGGTGGGAAGATGAAGTCAGTGGCAGCGCTCAGGCTCTGACATCCCTGGGGTCCCCAAGGAGACTGGGCCCCCGCGATCGGAAAGGTGAGATAGCTGTGGGAGTAATATGCTGGCTTTTACGTCTAAACAGGCAAGGGACTTTTAGAATAATAAATGCAGGACCTAATTACTTTGGATTAACTAGTAGCCAAATGCATTCACAAATATTGATAATATTCAAATTAGCTTCATCTCACTGCAAAAAAAATGCTGAATGTTGGTGCCCTCCTGCTGCATAAATGAGAGGCATATGTGTATTTTTCCAGAATCATGACTTATTCAGTTTATGGTCTAATTATTGGTTGAGAAGATAAGTAAATAACAAATTATAATATGAAAAATGTGAGCCTGGGAGTAATTAATGTAATAAAATAGATTGCTTCATATGTGACCAACTTAAAAATTCTACGAAAAGAGTTTGATTTCTGAAGAAAGATAACAATGTTAAAAAAATCTTAAGGATTGGGCCGGCTGAGTGGCACCGTGGTTAAGCGCTGGCCTGGGAAGCCAGCGGCCCCAGTTCGGTCCCACATGAGGGCCAGTGACACTGCCCTCAAAATAAATAAATAAATAAATAAATAAATAAATAAATAAATAAATAAAAAATTAAAAAAAATCTTAAGGATTAAATTGAGATAATTAAAACCGTTTTCTGGATATGGTCTTCAATGTCACTAAACAAACACAGTGAGTCTGGCAGAATGAGACTGCTGGCTGTCTTTTGCCCTGTCGGTCCCAGGGGATTCACCCAGGGGGTTGTGGTGTATGGGAACCCTGGTATTATCCAGGAGTATAAAGAAAATTTCAAAAAGAATATCACCAGTTTCTTCATAGAGATTGTGAAAGCATTTTCATCCATGAAAAGGAGGTAAAGAAAAATAAAAGGGTGCAAACAATGTGGGAATTAGAAATAATTTTTGAAGTGTAAGTCATGATAGCTGAAATCAAAACAAAAGTAACAACAAGGGCCGGCCGAGTGGCGCATTGGTTAAGAGCTGGTTTGGGGATGCCAGCGGCCCCGGTTCGGATCCCACATATGAGGGCCAGTGACACTGCCCTCTACAGCTAACAACAGCTCCACCTGGAGCTGGGCTGTGCGAGCCCCGGCGACGGTGTGGGCTGCAGCCCCTGCTGCAGTGGGCTGCCATAGGCTACAGTGAGTGGCCGGCAGCCAGCGTGAGCTGCCAATAGCCGTGGTGAGCGACCATCCAGGGGCTGATGATCAATCTGCCTCACCCGGGAAGAGCGCAATGACGATACCAACATGGGCCAGTGAAGCAACGTCCTCCGGAACTAGACTGAAGAACAAAAGGACAGCAACTTGATTCCCCAATGAAAAAATCTTAAAAAAAAAAAAAAATGACAACAAAACAAAACTACATTCTGCACAGAGTTATAAGATAAATTTGAGGGAATGGTCCAGAAAGGAACTAGACATAAAAATAAGTTTTTTTATAGTAGCCATAAGATAAGAAAGTTAAAAAATCCATGAGGTACAACATCCTAAGGAATTTCTGAAACGTAGATAAGAAAAAAGTGGAGGGGAGATACTATAAAACCTGTTATCACAAAAATATCCCAGATGCAAAGCACAGAAATAGTGGGACTCAAGGGGGTCCTCTAATGTCGAGCCCAGTGAATGAGAAAGCCCAGTCTCGTCACGATGGGGATGGCGAGGATAGCCCTAAGCCAATTAAAAGGGAAATGAAAACATTTTCCATATTCTGAAATTCTTTGACATTTACTCCCTGGAATCAGACACCTAAGGACACGCTCCCAAACCCAAGATAAATGAAGGAAGACAGACATGGACTTTAAGAAACAGGAGAAGTGGCAGGAGAGAGGCCGAGGGCCACCCTGAGGAGCCCAGAGGAGGGCACCTGGGCGCCGGGCCTGCAGAGGGCTGGGGGCACGCAGGCAGTGGCCAGGTGCTCTCCCAGGACTGAGCGTGAGGATGGTTGCAGCACGAGGGTTGGACAGGCATCTCAGAAAGCAAAGACTCACCCATCCACAGATGCTAAGACCACAAAGGAAATGAAGCCATGGAGAAATCCTTGACTCGTGAAGCAAATGAAAATTGTGAAAGAAGGAAAATTTGGATCTGCAGCAGACGATGGTAGATAGTCATAATCATGAGAACAGCAAGAGCAGACTTACAGAAAACCCGACGTGGAATTGTGCTGGGAGAGCTGGGCAGAGAGCTGTACCATCACCTGTCATAACTGGATGCCAGAGGAGAAAGCTAGACCTTATGAATCAGGATACGGCCATGACGCGAACGTTGTTTAAAGATAGGAGGTAAATACCAGCAGGAGCAGCTGAGAGACCCAAAGTGGATGCTTTGGGGGACGAGGTACGAGGAGATCTGTATTGTTTCATTGTTTTATTGTTCCCAGACTTCTAGCACTACTTGGCTTCTTAAATCTATATGCATGCATTACTTTGATAGGAATATAAATTTAAGTAAGAAGAAAGGACCTCTGACAGATTAGGAGTACTATTTGGTGTTTACAAGATTGACGAAGACAAAAGAACATGGCAGCCAAAGATGTAGGAAAGCAGTAATCAGAAATGGCCTGTCCTGGTCGGGGACCTGCCATATGGCTGAGAATTAAGAGCAGAGATGCAGGGTGGCATGGGGTCGAGGGTGCAGGCCCTGGGCTCCATCTTCCGGGCTTTGTATTATGGATACACAGCTTGCTGTGTGACCTTGGTCAAGTCATTTAGCCTAAGTTCCTATATCAATTTCCATATCTGAAAATCGGGGACATTGCTTAGCAGGAGACTACCATCCTGTCGGTGAGCCTGTTAGTTCGCCCCTAGATGCCACTGGAGAACCCAGACTCCCACTTCCCGCTTCTGTGTTGTGCTCTGTTTGCTCCGAGCCCCAGAAGCTCGCCCAGCACCTGGCAGGAAACCCCAAAATGCTGACCAGAAGTGCCCGGGGTTCAGGGTCCTCAGAGGGAGGACAGGAGCACGTTAATAAATAAATACGCCGCCCTCTCCGTGCCTCCACGCCACGCTCCTGCAGTGCATGTGCTGTGCTCTTCAGAGCAGCTCCGAGGGCCAGGGTGGCCCGTCCGTCTGCATCTCCACGAGGCTTCGTCCCTTCCCTGGCTCACCCGTCCATCCCCTCAACCGTGCTTCCTGTGATCAGGGCCTGCTGTCCAGGAGCCAGTCTGAACAGACACCCATCCCAGGTCCCAGGGGGATGGAATGATACAACCCACACGGAGGATGTTATACTGCTCCGGGCTCCGCAATGTTCCCTAAGGGGCGTTGCTAACCCTTTATTGTCACTACTGCTGCTATTAGAACGTGAGGAAAGTGCATTTGTACCCATGGCCAGCTTAGACATTGTCCTAAAGCTCACAGAATAGGAGTTAAATCTATAAGGTGACAGACTGATTTTGTGAGGGGTGGGGGTGAAAGGGTAGGGCTTTGAATGACTCCCAAATATCTGACTCCTGTGATGAACGAAATAGCAATGTCAGTATACAGGAGGAAGGAAGGAGGGATTGCTGTCTTATTCTGAAACAATTGCCTCCTGAAAAGAAGTGAACAGTTTTTTAAATGCACTGACCACATTATTTTTGAGCTATTTAAATATTGATGTGATAGAGGTTTGAGTGAGCAAAGGCGAGATGATTTGGTCCAAAACTGGGTGGCAGGGAAAACACCAACTCCAAAACCGAGGGGGCAGGGCTTCACGGCCTCTTTCCTAAATGTGGGATCCCGCGTTCTAGGTAAGTGACTTGCCTACGGTTTCACAGTTCACTGATGCAAAGGTCCGTAGACCCATCATAGAGTACTTTTTCCATGATTTTTTAAAACTCCCATCCTCATTTGTTATTCTCCTCTCTTCATGAGGTCATGGCTAGTGAACAGGTGGCCAATATGGTTAAGGAAATTGCTGGAAGGATGAATATTTCTTTTCCAAGCCAATCCAATCATGTTGCTTTTCTCAAGTCAAGTATTGGTCACTTGGCCTTTGATACAGTTATGTCTCTCTAACTCATAATTTAATGGACATGATTTTGGCAACTCCAAGGGACATCTGAGAGTGAAGTTTAGCATTTGCATCGTTGTTTTCTGCCAGACTGAAGACCTTGTGTTAATAAGATGGCTGCTTTCCAGTTTCTCTGTAGAAAATGCCATTTCCCTCTCTCCTTTTTCTTTTATTTATAAATGTAATCTCTGATCCATAAATTCATATGGTGAGAATAGTGAGCGGCTAGTTTCTTATAGGATTGTACATAAGGGGTCAAATTCACTGATCCATCTCACATCTTTCCAGCCACTTAGGGAAGGATTTTGAAAATAAGTCAAGTTGGCAGAGTGAGTAGGGGGCTGTTGGAAAGTGTGTGTGTCACAGGCTGTCTCAGATCCCCTCTGCTGAGGAATTAGAACAGGAATTTTAAAGCCAAACTATGAGGAAGGTGATCATTTCAGTCCTTTTTTAAGTCAGTAGACGTCGATCATGATAGGAGTATTATTTTACTTATTTGTTGATTTTATCTCTTGGAGCATTAATGTCCAAGCACATCTGAGAAAGAGAATGAATAACATTAGATAATCTGTGTGTATGTGTGTGTGCATGTGTGTGTGACAGAGAGAGAGAGTGTGTGTGTGAATGAATGTGTGAGTGTGTGTGTGAGTGTGTGTGAATGTGTGAGTGAGTGTGTGTGACAGAGTGTAAGTGTATGTGAATGTGTGAGTGAGTGTGTGTGAATGTGTCAGTGTGTGTGTGAGTGTGTGTGTGACAGAGAGAGCGAGAGAGCGAGAGAGCGAGAGAGCGAGAGAGAGAGAGAGAGAGAGAGAGGTAGAGAGAGGAAATTGCAAAATTCAAAGAGAATTCTCCCTTGTCCCATCTTGGCTTTTAGAACACTTTCCATGTAAAAACTCCATGATCACAATATTTATTTACACATATTCAGATACCTGTATTATTTATTAAAAGTTCTGAGGAATGGTTAAACTGAGTTGCCTTATTACTGGGTTCTGAGAAACTTGGAAAAAGAGTGTCAGCTGAATAGAGTGCACTGAAAAATATTAGGTTTGTAGCAAAAGAACAAAAGCCAACAACTAGCCTTAAAGAGAATATCAAATATACATAAACACTTGAACTTCAAGCACTAGATAAACACATTTTCTCCTTCTATTTCTACCCGTTTCATTTATACATTTCCCTTTACTCCATCTTGCTTCCCTCAAGAACAGGTTTTTGGTCCATTTTGAGCTATAATTAAAATACAATGAATATACATGTTTTAAATTCAATGAGTTTGAAAAGAGTATATGCCCATGTAACTTCCCCCCCCACCACACACACACATCAAAATATAGAGAATATTTCTATCACTGACAAAAGTTCTTTCATGATTTTTTGGAATCAATCCTATAACTTCTGATCTGACTCTGACCACTACAGACTATTTTCTATCTGACTCTAGAATTTGTATAAATGGATTCACACAGTATGGCACTCTGTTATGCTTGACATTTAACGAAGCATAATAGTTTTAGAATTCATCCTGTAAGTTCATGTATCACTAGCTTTGTTCCTTTTTATTGCTGAGTAATATTTCATTATATGGATATACCACAATTTTGTTATCCATTCACCTACTGATAGACATTTTGGCTGCTTCCAGTTTGGAACTATTATGAATAAAATTGCTATTAACATTTGTGAGCAATTATCTGGGTAGATATATGTTTTCATTTGCCTTGGGTATTACCTAAGATCAGAATTAAAGAGTTGCATATTTTGTTTAACATAATAGACATGTTCCATCTATTTTCCAAAGTAGTTGCACCATTTTGCATTCCCATCAGCAATATGAGAGCCTGCAAAAAAAGGCCATTGGACTTTCCATAGGGATTGCTTTGACTCTGTAGGTTGCATTGGGTAGTTGGCATTCACATCTTAACAATATGAAGCTTTCTAATCCATGAACGTGGCATGTTTGTCCATTTATTTAGGTCTTCAATTTCTTTAAGCAATGTTTTGTAGCATTCAGTGCACATGCCTTTCACTCTTTAGTAAATTTATTCATAGGTATTTTCTTCTTTTGAATGTAAATGAACTAGTGTTCTTTTTTTTTTTTTGAACTAGTGTTCTTAATTTCCTTTGCAGATCATTTATTGCTGGTGTATAGGAACACAACTGATTTGGGGTGCTGATCTTGTACCTTGCAACTCTGATGAGTTCATTTACTAGCACTGGCAAATAAAGATGGTTTTATTTTATTTTTTTCCTTCTCAATTTGGTTGTCTTTTCTTTTCTTTTTTCTTTTCTTTTCTTTTCTTTTCTTTTCTTTTCTTTTCTTTTCTTTTCTTTTCTTTTCTTGTCTTGTCTTGTCTTGTCTTGTCTTGTCTTGTCTTGTCTAATTGCTTGGTTAGAACTTCCAGTATAATATTGAATAGCAAAGGTTAAAAAGGACCTCAGTATCTCCTTTCTGTTTTATTTTATTTTTTTTTACATTCAGTATTGTATTAATTTCAGGTGCATAGCATAGTGGTTAGACATTTATATAATTTCAGAAGTGATCTCTGTGACTAGTCCAGTACCCATCTGGTACTGTACCTAGTTATTACCATATCATTGACTATATTCCTTGTGCTTTACATTCCCATGACTCCTTTGTAACTACCAATTTGTACTTCTTAATCCCTTCCCCATTTTCACTCTGTCCCCCACCCCTCTCTCATCTATCACCCCAACAAATCTAGTACCCTTACATCATACATCTGACATCATACATAGTTATTACAATATTACTGACTATATTCCTTATGCTATGCCCTACATCCCCATGACTACTTTGTAACAACCAATTTGTACTTCTTAATCCCCTCTCCTTTTTGACCCACACCTCCAAACGCCCTCCCATTTGGCAACCATGAAAATGTTTGAGTTTGTTTCTGTTTTATTTGTTTATTTTGTTCTTTAGATTTCACATATAAGTGAAATCACATTGCATGTGTCTTTCTCTGTCTGACACTCCATTCATCACAACACCCTCCAGGTCCATTCATGCTGCCACAGATGGCAAGAACTCATTCCCTTCCATGGCTGAGCAATATTCCCTTGTTTACATGTACCACCTCTTCTTCATCCATTCATCCATTGATGGACACCCAGGTAGCTTCCACATCTTGCCCATTGTAAACAATGCTGCAGTGAACATATGGATGCACATGTCCCCTCAAAATAGCATTTTAGGTTTCTTTGGATAAATATCCAGAAGTGGATGACTGGGTCTTTCTTTGTCTTTTTATAGCCTTTGTTTTAAAGTCTATTTTGTCTGATATAAGTATTGCTACTTTAGCTTTCTTGCTTGTTTCTTTGTTTGTTTTCATTTCCAGTTTTATGAAAAAACTTTTTGCATCCCTTTACTTTCAGTTTGTGTGTGGGTCATCCAATCTTGAGCTATTCTCTTGTAGGCAGCATATGTAAGGGTTTTGTTTTCTAATCCATTCAGCCCTCCCATGTCTTTTGATTGGAGCTTTTAATCCATTTACATTGAAAGTAATTGTTGACAGATTGTAACTATTGCCATTTTATTATTCATAATTCCGATCTCCCCTCACCCATTCTAAAGAAGTCCCTCTAACATTCCTTGTAATACTGGTTTAGTGGTGATGAACTCCTTTAGTTTTTACTTGTTTGGGAAGCTCTTTATCTATCCTTCAGTTTTAAATCATAGTCTTGCTTTGTAGAGCAGCCTTGGTTATAGGTTCTTGCTTTTCATCACATTTAATATTTTGTACCAATCTCTTCTGGCCTGCAAAGTTTCTGTTGAGAAATCTGCTGACAATCTTATGGGAGCTCCCTTATAAGTTACTAGTTGACTGTCTCTTGCTGCTTTTAGGATTCTGTCTGTCTTTACTCTGCCATTCTAATTATGATGTGTCTTGGTGTGGGTCTCTTTGGGTTCATCTTTTTGGGACTCTATGCACCTCCTGGGCTTGTATGTCCATTTCCTTCCCCAGGTTAGGAGAGCTCTCATTCAGTATTGCTTCAATTAGGTTCTCCATCTCTTGCTTTCTTTTTTCTCCATCTGGTGCCCCTATGATGTGATTGTTGTTATGCTTGATGTTGTCCCAGAAGTCCCTTAAACTATCCTCATCTTTTGTGGGAGATTTTTTTTTTTCCTTTTCACTGTTCTGACTGGGTGTTTTCTACTACTTTGTCTTCCAAATCACTGATTCGATCTTCCGCCCCATCTAGTCTGCTAGTGATTCCTTCCAGTGCATTCTTCCTTTCAGTTATTGTATTTTTCACTTCTTACTGGTTCTTTTTATGGTTTCTATGTCCTTTTCTAGGCTTACTTCCTCTTTGTTAAAGTTCTCACTAAATTACCTGAGCATCCTTATAACCATTATTTTGAACTCTCTCTCTGGTAGGTTGCTTGCCTCCATTTTGTGAGTTCTTTTTCTGGAGTTTTCTCCTGTTCTGCCATTTGGGACATATTTCTTTGTTTCCTCATTTTGGCTGCCGCTCTGTGTTTGTTTCTATGTATTAGGTAGATCTGCTGTGTCTCCCAGTCTTGGCCATAGGGCCTTATGTAGTAGGTGCCCTGTGGGGCCCTGGCAGTCTCCTTGGTTATCTGCTCCAAGTGTTCCATGAGTGTCCCTTGTGTGGATTATATGTGCCCTCCCATTATAGTTGAGACGTGATTGCTATTGGCACGTCAGTAGGTGGGATTGACCCTCAGGCTGACTGTCAGCATATGGGCTGATTTGCTTGGGCTTACCCCACTGAGTGAGATTCTCCCCAGTGGGCTCTGCTGCCTGTTGAGAGCGCCCTTTGGGTGTGCTACTTGTGGGACTAATTGGGTGGGGCTCTGCTGTGGTCTGAAGCCAACCTCCAAGTATGTTGGTTCTGGGGCCCCTTAGGAGGAGCTTCAGTGCAGGCCCAGGTCACCCACTGCCTGTGACTGGCTAGGGACTATATGGAAGGAGCTACAAAACGATCCATCTTTGTTCGCTGCCTGTGCTAAACCTGGAGGTGCATGGGAGAGGCCATGCTGTAACCTGAGGGCTCCTGCCACCGGTACCTGGCCTGGGGTAGTGCTGCCAAAAGCTAGGACACCCCAAGGTCTGCTGCCATCTGCTGGCTCCCTTAAGGTTCAGCTGCTGATAAAGCTTCATGTAGTATGCAATTTGGGTGAGGCAGGGTCTCAGGGAGACACTGGAGTTGGAAGAGTTGTCACCAGGTTAATATAGATTCTGGTTTGGTGCCAGTGATGAGCCTAGACTTACTCAGCAAAAGTCTCAGAGCACACTAAGGCCTATCGCCGCCCACCTGAGGCCTCTAGGCCCCAGTAGTTTTCCATGAAAGATTGCAATGTAGGCAGGGTTGGCTGTTCACAAGAAAGTGCCTCTGTGTGGGGGGAGTTGGGAGGGAGGGGCAGTGTCCCAGCTGGTCAGCAGGGCGGAGTAAGTGGAGCCCAGCTGGTCAATCAGATTCAGATTTGGCCAGAGAGGGCGGGCTTAACACAGGAAAGATGACAGCCACCCATCTGTCATCTGCAGAGGACAAGTCCATTCCTAAGGAAAATGGCATCTGTCTTCCAGCCCTCACATCACAGCCACCCTCCTCACTCTGCCCCCATGTATGCCTCTGACACCATCTAAGTCATTGTCCCTCCGCTGGAGCCCAAGGTGAGTGTCTTGGAGCGAATGAGTTTGTGTGCCAGCTGTTGAAGAGGACACCTGGGTTTCCCCCCACTTTCCGTCTACCAAAACCCTCGGAATCCCCACTGTTTTTCATTCTATTAATGTGGCATATTCCATTGACTGATGTCCTTATGTTGAGCCATCCTTGAATTCGGGGGGTAAATCTCAGTTGGTCTGATGTATAACCCTTTTAATGTGCTGTTAGACCAGTGGTGATTTTTTTCTCAAGATGGACATCTGGCAATATTCAGATATTATTAATTATCCCAGTAGTTGAGGGTGGTACAGGTGTCTGGTGTGTGAAGGCCAGGATGTTGCTAAAGAGTCTGTGATGGATAGGAGAGCTCCTCTTACCCCCGCAACAAAGGATTAGCCATCTCAAAGTGTCAGTATCGCTCAGGCTGACAAATTTTGAATTTCACCCTCCCTGCTACCCTTCCTCTAGTGTAGGTCATCATTCTCACTCTAACTTGCCATCTGGACTCTCTCCCCTCAGCCTCCTCAAAACACTGTACCGTTTCTTGTCTTCTTTCTTCCATGCTCTAGCCATCGTGAACCTCACTTAGTTTCGTTTGTCAGCCAAGTTATCTTTTGCTTTCCTCTTCCACACATGTAACTTCCCTCTGATCGGAACATCTCTCCCCTTCCTCACTCCCCAACACCATCACTAGGTATTACTTCTATTCATTCCTCAGTTCTTAGTTACTTCTTCCAGCAAGCCTGTCTGATTTTCCTTAGACCAAGAGAGGTACTTTTGCAGTATTTTCCCCCAATACCAGCACTGCTTATCTAATAGCATTTATCAGAATTTATAAAAATCACATGTAAATTTCTGTAAGGTCTTGTAGGATTATACCTAATCCTATTTGCTCATTATTATATCTTCAAAACCTGGGTCTATTCCATTTATGCAAACAGTTATAGAACAAACACAATAATAAATGAATGAATTAGCCTTTTTCTTTATCTGTAACATTCCAAACATGTGGTAGTTGATGTTTAGTTCATGTACACCTCAGATATGTCTGTGAAACAGAAATAACCAATTAAAATATTTTAATTATCCAAATCTTTACTACTCTGTTTCACCCATAACTGACTGTTAATATATCTGATTTTTTTAAAAAAACTACCAAATGATTGATCCAGTACATGTGCCAAGACTGAGACAGGCCCAGAGTTGTAGCGCATTCTTGAATAAATTATCAGATACACAAGCAAGATTTGAAAGTGAAATCTGGGGTAAAAGAAAGCAGTTCATTTCAGTCTTTTAAACCAGTAGGTTTGGAGCATGATTTTCTAAGCATTTCTGGTTTTCCCAGGTACTGTCCAATTTCTGGAAAAAGAAACAAAATGTAATCTGCACACAGTTAAATGCCACGGGCAATGTGAGTATTGTGCAAGTTCAAACCAGGTCAGAATAAAAATGACTGCTAACCAGGCATCAGCTTGTAAAATGATAGAAGAACTCATTTTTACTTATTGACCTTTACAAATATTAAAAAATAAGTCACAGTGTCAGCAAGATGCCTCAAGTTCCAGTGTTGCTTTATAGACTAGAAGTGCTTCAAGTAAGAGTTGGCTGTGAAGAGAATTTCTGTAAATCAAAGCCTGCTTTTTCCACTTAATCTAATCAAGTACTGATAATACATCCTAATGGTTATTTGACAAGTCCCAATACACTGAGGTGGTGTCATCTTGAGAGAAAATATTTAGGACAAAAGCCAACACCATGTTATTATGGTGACCTAGATGGCTGTGCCTTTTGGGGATTGTAGATTTCAGCATGTTTGCTTTTATATTTCATAGCATTTTTCAAATTCCAATATTTCCTTTTAGCATTAGCTACATTCCAAAACCTCTAGAATCACAGGATTCTCTAAGGCCTGTCCTCTAAATCAATGTTATGTTCCTCAGAGTATTTTTATCTTCCTCTTTGTTTGTCTAAATATTTGAATAGATAATTGCTTGGGAAAGTTTCAGGTTTCATTAACTTGTTTTGCTTGCAGGCTTTCTAAGCCTCCATTTCTCGCCAGCAATATAGAGAATTATAGAGAAAGGTGAATCTGTATTTGATAGTTAAAAAATCAACATGTACATGTATACAAAAGTATGCTGATTATAGATCCTGGTTAAGATAATTCTGATCCTCAGACTAGTTCCCTAGTTTTGTCTTGTCATGTAATAAGGCAAGCATCCATTTAGCTGGAAGGATATTCAGAGATATGGCTGTGCCTCCTCAGTTTGTCTGAAGTAGCAACAATGGCGCCCCATTTCGTGACACTGAGATCACTATCCTGTTAGTTCATGTATTCTTTCCTTCACGCTTATCACAATCTGTATTTATTTAGCCACTGCTTTTATTCCTGTTGTCTCTAGCACCACCTTTAGAATACAAGTTCTAGGAGGGAGCTGCGTTTGCCTTGTTCAGGTTTCTATCATTGCCACAAAGAGCTCTTAGTAGGTCATCAACCCATATTTGTTAAATGAGAATTTTGTGGTTGCAGACACCACGTTTTGTGGATGGAAAGCAGTGCCCTGGGTCAAGCCAGAAAAGAGAAAGGCTTTCACTAAGATTGCATCATCTTTGCCTTTAGAGCTTCTCCTTTGTTTCTTCCACATGCCTCCTCCTCCCAACACCAACTAGGAAGGATGGAAGAAAGTCAGTTGGAATGGCAGCATCTTTTCCAATGGTCCATCCTAAATGTGTGTGTGTGTATGTGTGTGTATACACACATATATATACTAACTTAAGATTTTATATATAGTATATATAAAATATAAAATTTCTAGACATGTATAATTTATAGATATACATAATTTAGGATTTTATATATACTATATATGTAATTCTGTAATTACATATATAATATATATACACTAAACAGTCTAAGTTATACATATATAAAGATACACACACACACACACACACACACACACACACACACACACGGAAGGCTGACAATTAGGTTCACAAACTTTCCAGTGTGTAAGTTGTGTGTCTGTATATAATGTAAATTATATAAATGCATATACTTTCATATTTTTATATGTACTACATATACTTTATATCTATTCTAATAAAAGTATATTTATTTATTAGCAAATGAAATAGAAAAGTTAAAAATGCTCATTTTCCTCTACTAAGGAATATGGAAACACGGTTGCTTAAAAGGCATCCTAGCACAGTTCGATAATAATTACACAACAATCACAAAAAAGGAAAATTAATTTCTTTGGATACTACTATTTTATATAAATGTTCCTATTATTTACCAATAGTATTATTATATAATGAACACAAGGAGAAAAATTCCATAAGATTGTTACTTGCGTATAATAAGCCAAATCCATTTTCAATTATATAAATTATTTGAGTTCTCAACTTTATAAGTCAAATTTATCTGTATTGATATCTAATGTCATAAATATATATAAGCACATAGACCTCTCAAAGCAACTATATTTTATTCCCCCATAATCATGAGATTCAATTAAGGCCATGGCTAAATAACGCTAACCAATAATTTGATTCAGCTGATACAACCAGAGGACATCTGTGAAGCCAATAAATTAACTTCACGTTCTTGTATACAGAAATAATAGGTTGATTGAATTTTTCTTTTTCTAATCTGTTACTTTGATTCAAGTATTCTCAGCATTAAATACACTTTGTTGATTGAATTCCTGCCCACTGAGAAAAGTCCACCTAACATATAGCTAATGTGTTTTTTCTACTTTTCCCAGAATTTTTCGGGTGTTTCACTAGGCTTAAAGGAATGGCTGAAGTGATAGTCTTAGTATATGAAACTTCACTGTCTGATACAGCCAGTCAATTTTGTGTGGGTGTATATATGCATGAAACATAAATTGTTCAAGAAAAAAAAAGGACAAGAGCGAAGGGCGTGCCTTTACAGTTGAAGGAGCCGGTGTGGGGCCTGCGGATTCTGCAGCTTTGTAGCAGGGACTGGTCGCCCACACAAAATACCCTAAATTAAATACATACCAACCAGATCTGCATAATTGGCTTCCCTTTAATTACTTCTAGCTCTCCCCTTGAGTTTTTCTTATCTATTTATCAGACCAATTATAGACACACAGCCTTCTCTGAATCAACTACCTCATCTTTTTGAAATCCCTCTCTCTCTTTCTTTCATGTCAGAATATATTTCAGACCACAGCTTTCCACATTACTTATGTACTATATATGTGTTTTTGACATTTTGTTACATACAGTTTATTGCAGTAAGTCCCACATGATGATACCCTGAAATGACCAGGATGACACGTGAGGTCAATATAGAGAACGGGCCCCACCAACACCTATGCTCTCCATTAACCTAGGGACAGTTGGAGTGTGCCTTGTTATCAGGCCAACTTCTGTAATTTATCCTCTGCAGAATTTGCAGGTCATCTTGTCCACCTGCCTCCCTGTTCTGCAATTTATCAGAGAAAGAACTGACTGACATTCAAACAAACGAAGCACATTCTTGAAGTCACACAGAAAATTGGAGACAGCACTTACCCAAAACTCAGGTGTGTGGATGAATGCTGGTCCTGGAGAGACTTCCAGGGATGGGACCATGGAGTTCAAGGTGAGGCATTCAGCTGACAGTTTGAGGGAGATCAGTCCCTAGCCAGTCACCTATTTGTTTCCCTTTGGAAGCCCACAGCCTCCTAAGGGTGCGTGTACCACTCTGAGCAGCGTGCTTGTTTCCAGAGGCTTTGGTCAAACAGATGACAACATTAGAGCTTCTGATTTTCACCTAGCAGCCCAAATATATTCATTTATAAAAGGCAAGATACTGGACTTTTAATGTTTCAAGATTTCTGAGGATGATTACATTCCGTAAGCTATTGGGGGAGGTAGTTTTCTTCACTTCTTACGTCGCCTGGTCCTTATTTCAATATTGGGACAACTAGGTATATCCCTTCTTTATTTGCACGGATTTCTTATCAGTATTTATGTAAATGGACATAAGTGAAAAATGAGTAAAATACCGGGGGTGACAAAAAAAGTATACACATGACTTGTAGTCATCTTTTGTTATTGGTACATATTGAGGATTACGATTAGGATATAGTTTTCTCCTTTCTTAAAATGTGTGTACATTTTTTTTTTGCACCCTCTGTGTATTCCAGGAAGGATATTAGAATGTAGCTACATTAGAATGTAGCTAACATTGTTCTTGGGAACCACTGAGAAAAAAGATGGATTTGTTGAAAGAAAAAAGTTAGGGAATATTATCGATCTCCAGAGACCAGCAGTGGGCTATTGGAGAACTGTAACTTTAGAGAACACCCCAGAGGAGAAGGCACCCCAAGGACAGCAGCGGTCGCTTCCACAATTATGTGCGCTCTCTAAGTGCCACTGAGAGCGCCCTGCTCTCGCTGTCCTCCCAGCGCGGTGGCAGGGGGGTCATTATAGAACTCCAAGCCCCACATTCTGGGACACACTTCATGCCCCAGCCACTCAAGACATTGGTTCTGTTGGTCTAACCAAAAGTTCCAAGGGAAATGAGAGCTGGGATTGCATTGTTTTCATGCTGTAGGCACAGCTGGAAAAGCTTTGGGCTGTGTTTTGGCCTCCACCTGTCCCAGGTGTGTGACCTAGATAGAGCAAATCCCCCCTTTTTGCAGTCAATTTCCGTTTTTGTGTAAAATGTGGATAATACTTTTCTCACCCATATTTATGAAGTTTAAGTAAGAGTATGAATGTGAAACACACTCTATTATTTACAACGCTATATAAATATGAGGAGCTTTTCTGAACTCCAGCAAGTTCTCAGCATTGATGTTGTACATGCAACACTTTCTACATGATGATGGCTGAAGCCATTTGTACTATAATGTGAATGCTAAGAGTACAGGTGCTTGGATTGGTTTAGATAGGAGTTTCTGTGTAGGAGTTTATCAACAGTCATTGATTTAAAGTCCAGGTCCATGCCTTTGAAAAGTGTTTACATGTTGGTTTGTATAAAATAACTTTGGTTTCCTTCCTTTAACTTTTCATCTTTACTTGTATTACATACTGACTCCTTTTGAATATATACATATGTGCATGTGTACATAGAGATATGTTTCCCTAACGTGGAGTTTAAAAATTGCTTTGAAAGTCCAACCCTCAATTTTTACTGTCTTATGTTTTAAAGTCCTGTCTCCTCTATTTTCTCTTTACTTAATGAAAAAGCCAATTGCAAAACAAGAAGATTGATTAGTAGCAATAATCTTGGTGTTCTAGTAATAAAATCTTTGCCGAAGTCCAATCTTTACAGAAGGCACTGGCTGTATTTCAAGGCTAATGTCAAGTCCTATGTCTAATAGGCGGAGGGGTCTAATCAGTGTAGCCAATGCTGTCCATGGGCTCAGAGACCCTCGCCCCCAGGCCCACGTCAGGATTCACCCTCCAACCCTGATGACTGATGGTAATACTGTGAAATCCTCATGACCCCTGAGTGCTTTCTGGCCTATGATCCATGCCTTCCTCCATGTGGGGCAAACTAGCATTGCCTGAGGGTGAACGCCCCCAGAAGCAACCCTTAGTCAGCAATGGATGGAGGATTGATAAGTAGATGCCCATCTCCACATGGGAAAAGTGAACGTTGTTTTGTACCCAGTATCCCCAGAGAGACTGAGGGCTGGCTGACCACACTGATAACAGCCTGATAAGGGATCTGTGTTGAATTCATTCTGTGTCTGAGTAACCCCACCCCTCATTGTGTCCTGGGCCACCTCCCAGCTGACTTTATCGCATTCAGGTCCTTGCCTCACAGTCTACTTTGGGGGGTGAGGGGGGGACACAGAACAAGAAGATAACTTTTGATAAAGAAATCAGTCCGCCTGTATGGAATAATACGCGTACAGGAAAACCTCAGTCCGCCTGTATGGAATAATACACACGTGTACAGGAAACCTCAGTCCGCCTGTATGGAATAATACACACGCGTACAGGAAAACCTCAGTCCGCCTGTATGGAATAATACACACGCGTACAGGAAACCTCAGTCCGCCTGTATGGAATAATACACACGCGTACAGGAAAACCTCAGTCCGCCTGTATGGAATAATACACACGTGTACAGGAAACCTCAGTCCGCCTGTATGGAATAATACACACGCGTACAGGAAAACCTCAGTCCGCCTGTATGGAATAATACACACGCGTACAGGAAAACCTCAGTCCGCCTGTATGGAATAATACACACGCGTACAGGAAAACCTCAGTCCGCCTGTATGGAATAATACACACGCGTACAGGAAAACCTCAGTCCGCCTGTATGGAATAATACACACGCGTACAGGAAACCTCAGTCCGCCTGTATGGAATAATACACACGCGTACAGGAAAACCTCAGTCCGCCTGTATGGAATAATACACACGCGTACAGGAAAACCTCAGTCCGCCTGTATGGAATAATACACACGCGTACAGGAAAACCTCAGTCCGCCTGTATGGAATAATACACACGCGTACAGGAAAACCTCAGTCCGCCTGTATGGAATAATACACACGCGTACAGGAAAACCTCAGTCCGCCTGTATGGAATAATACACACAGGAAATACAGGAAAACCTCTGCCCCTCCGTGTCAACACGCAAACTTTTCATCTGTCTCTAAGTTGGCTTATAACAGCTGTTACAAATGGCACTCAGCTAGGAGTTCGGGGGTGGGGGGCACTTTCTTAAGTAAGATGTAACCTACTATTAATATTTTACTTTGCAGACGTCCTTTGAATGTAAATAATAAAGGGGAAATTACAGAATATAGAGGACAACAAAGGCACCGAGGCCTGTTTTTCTCAAATGGGAGGTGGGCCCCTTAGCATGACAGGCAGACCCCAGGGAGGTTGCCCAAGGGAAGCCCCGCTGAGGCCAGCTCTGATGTCTCCTGTGATATAACTTCCTGTCACTTCGCAAGAGCTGCTGTCTTGGTGTTGTATGTGCACACGCAGGGTCGCAGAGGACACGGCACAGGACACTCCTAGACATTCAGTGCTTGAGCTCAGAAGTCGGTAGTTGCTAGGCACAGACGTCTGATGGTCGCGCCTCAGGCCCGCCCTGTCTGGGGACATGGGCTACACAAAGGAAGGTCTTGCTGATGCTGGCGGGAGAGGCATGCAAACGTGCAAGGAACCATCAGTCCTCACAGTCCAATCAGAGGCTGCCGAGGGGCTCTTCTCCCTGAGCTAATGGGAGGCAAGCGCTCAGAGAGGGGAGAGTAGCCCCAGAAGACAGGACAGCAAATGAAACCTTTATTTTGATGTGCACTGGGAACGGATGAAGTATTTACTGCTCACGAACCTTGAGCAAAGTTAACGTGTGGCAGTCAGTAGAGACCCCCGGCGCCACGTGGCGGGAAAGGCCTCGAAGCACTTTGTCCCGGGACCTCGGGCACAGACCTGGTGGGTCGGCCATTCATTACACTCTGCGGGGTGTGATGGGGTTTTCCAGGAAATGTTGCATTGATGCAGTTAAATCTTCCCAGGGCTGGTAGAAACACCTTTGCCTTCCCTACCCTCATTCCAAGTGATGGCTATTCATCTAGCCATGTATCTTACAAAGCAGTCAGAGTGCTTGGAGCGCCTGGGGGATGAAAAGTTCGCAGGAAAAATGTAGCCCCATGTCATTGGAATTCATGAGAAAATTCACATTAAATGTTTGAAAGACAGGTCCAGAAGGCAGTAGAGAAATCAGGAATGGTATTGTGCCCAAAACGCTGTTCTGGCCAGGATGGAGGGAGCTCATGTCAGGCGGAGTGAAGGGAAGCATTTGGAGGGGGACACTTTTCTCTCTGCATCTAGTTATCTGTACGTGCACATGCCCTGGAGAGCTTCTGTGTTCTGAGAACTGGCATGCAGATTGGGCCAGAAACTTCTGAAATAGTCAGCTGTGCTTACACTTCTTTTACTCTAAAACCTCTGAATTGCATCTTGCAACATGATCAATGTTTTTCAACTCATGTCTTTTAAAAATCTGTTTGCCACCAATATGCCAAAAATATGTTGTGCCAGGTGCCACTTTAATACTTGGGAGGCCAAGTGCAAGGCCTTGGAGATCCAGAGGCAGTGTCCCAACATTGGCCTTTTCAGCATGGGCACCTCTCCTGGGGACCTGAAGACTGGTGGCCCGATTGATGACACAGCAGACATGCAGGTTCAAAGGGCTGTGAAGAAGCAGTGGGTGATGGTATCCTTGCTTCAGAGTCACTTCTGTGCAAACAGAATTCTGCTCTCACTAATTTTCTCCATCTGGATCTTTGGGATAACAGTCATTAGAAGGCAGCCAGTCCAGGTTAAGCCTACGTACGTCTCTTCATTCCCCTGATTGAAAAGGCCTAGTGTCTCACCCTTCAAGGAGATTGAACAATGTTCTATCAAGATAGAGAGAACAATAACTTAAAATCACTATTGCTCCTGGATGGTTTTTCCCATAACGCCCCTGAAATGCATTTAAGTCACTCATAAGTAGCAACCAATCACCCATTCACTCAGTGAATTAATGTAACTCAATCCCCGCTGTGTACAAGGACACACACACACACACACACACACACATTGTCTCTTGAAAAATAGACCATGACATTTGTATCATGAAAATATAGACATACCTTCAATATTTGATTTATGCTTTCATTAAGGGTAAATTGATTAGAAGTTGAAGGGAAAGTGAAAGCATTTCTAAATGAAGGCATAATACAAATCTTAGTGGAATAAAGGTCACTGAATCTTGGCAGAATGCTAAAATTACAAAGTTCCAGGAAGATGGACCAACACAATCAAAGACGGGCATCCTTGAAAATGGGCTGATTTTTTATTTTATTTTTTATTTTTTTGAGGGCAGTGTTACTGGCTCTCACATGAGGGACCCGAACCGGGGCCGCTGGCTTCCAAGGCCAGCGCTTAACCACCGCGCCACTCATCCGGCCCCTGGGCTGATCTTTTAAATTTGGATGTTTTGTCCTTGATGATGAAGATTATAATGATGACAGTGATCAAAGCAGCTATTATCTCTTGAATCCCGACTTTGCACGAGATGCCATTCTAAGCAGTTTATATGAGCTGA
This sequence comes from Aselliscus stoliczkanus, assembly GCA_033961575.1. Taxonomy (NCBI): domain Eukaryota; kingdom Metazoa; phylum Chordata; class Mammalia; order Chiroptera; family Hipposideridae; genus Aselliscus; species Aselliscus stoliczkanus. Next base: position 67,924,288 of record CM066735.1, read on the forward strand.
CTTACCCTCACTGCAAACTTGGGAAGTCGCTGTTGTTAGCACCCTCATTTTCCTGATGAGGAAACCAGACAGGAATGGTAGAGTCGCCTGTGCGAGGCCCTGCTGCGGTGGCAGGCAGGCTGCTTGGCTGCAGAGCATGGGCCGGAGCCAGGGCTGTGTCCTCCTGAGGGGCTCCCGGGCCCCCAAGCCCGTGACCCTGTTCCCTTCCACTTCCCTCCAGACGTCGGTGGACAGCAGGGCCAAGGCCATCTGGCCATCTTGCCAGCAGGGCCGCAGCCAGCGTCCGCCTCTACACAGAAGGATCCGCCGGCCGAGCTGGAGCTACGCCCAGAGCCACGCCTGTGCTCGCACCACGTCGGCCCGAGCCAGGGAGCCGCCTGTGGGATGTGGCGCTCCCAGGTGTCCTCCGTCCTCCCGTGGCCCACCATGCACTGGGACAGGCGCCATCCGACTCACAGAGGCGACTTGAGTGTCACCACAGCCCTCCCGCCTCTGTAGGCCTCTTTCCAAAGCACCTCCCAGTGCGCCCGCCCCCTGTGCTGGGAGCCAGTTAATACATTTTGGGGAGTAATTCCCAGTGCGTCCAGTGGTAGCTGGCAGCCACCCTGTGCTCCTGTATGTCATGTGGAACGGGTCCTGAGCTGACGTGGGAAGGTCTGGGCCAGGGCCCAGCTCAGCCCCTTTGGGCCTTCATGCTTTTGGCCGGAGGGTTAGAGCGGTGCAACCCTATAGGAAGCCTGCCCCCGACTAGGCTCTGTGGAATGGCCGCCCTCTCTTCTCAGTGTAGAAATCGGAGGGCAGAAACGTGGCTGAGTGTATTCAAACCCTGTCACTGACCACAGGCCGCGGTGGCCTGTGTCTGGACCCTTCGGATTCTGGCCCAGTGTTCTTTCCCTGGGCCACTCTACCCTGGGGGATGGGCAGAAGCCTTGCTCCTCCCCTCACTGTGAGGTTTCCATGCCCCCTAATTCCCTCCCTCCCCTAACAGCTGACATACTGTTGTCGAGATCTGCACACATAGTAGGATCATAGTTTTGTCCCAAGTCACCGAGACTGAGAGGGCGCCAACTATCCCCAGAGCTCAACACTTCATCCTGTGTGGCTCTGGGGAGGTGAGTTCATCTCTCTGAGCCTCACTTTTTATTCTTGGTAATCTAAAATATCAAAATGAGACATTTATTTGAGAAAGCACCTTTGACATCATAGATCAATTTACAAAAGTGAGGTACGATTTATATAAACATGAGTTCCAGGTTTTGGAAGGCAGGTCCTGTTGGTAAGAATGCAGGAAGACTAGACTAATGGGGGTGGTCACAGCATAAATTATATAACTGTCTGACCACTGTGCTGTACGCCTGAAACTAGTATAAAATAATATCGAATGTCAGCTGTAACTGAAGAAAAAAAAAAAGGCAGAAAGCAGACAGGCCGCGGGGGATCTCAGATGACATGGTGCCCTCCCTGCGCTCGGGGAAGGGCCTCCTCAGGCCACAGGTGACCTCTCCCTGCACACGCCACCTCCAAAGCCAATGGCTGTTCCAATCCTGTGTGTACTTGGTCCCTACAGAAATGAGGAGCAGTTGGCGGGACAGATATTGCTGATATCACGGTCCTGACACTAGAAGACGTGCTCCGATTATGTCACTAGCTCTGTTGTGCAGCCAGGACACTTGGGCTGTCGCAGTTTCCCAGCGTCAGGGAGGTGACAGACACTGTCCCCTACGCTGGCCTGCAGATTGCCTCGTGTGTCTTAGAAGAGCAGAGATCCAGAGTTCCAAAATTGGGAATCTGTCAGGTTGGCCATCATGGGGGACAGCACGGGCTCAGGACTCTGTCACATGTACCTCGGATGAGGGACTTTTCCGATGCTTACCGGCTGGGTGCACTTTGTCCAATTACTTACCCTCCCTGCTTCAGTACCCTCACCTGTCAAATGAGCAGGGTCATTTTAGACACCTTATAGGACCGCTGTGATGACTCCGGGAGACAATGGACGTACAATCCTTGGTAGAGAGCCTGGTACCTGGTCAGTGTTCAAGAAATCAGATTATTCCTATTATTCTAGTTATTGTCCCTGCCCCCCAGCCCCTGGCAGCCCAGCCTTTCTCTTCCTCCCCTTGCTTTCTCTCCTGCCACCCAATCTGATAGGACTCTGCTTCTGCCATTTGGCCACCTGAAGTGTGGCAGAGATGGCGCACACAGGCCTTCTGAGATCAGGCAGGTGACATGAGACAGTGACGTGGGCTGGGTCTTACACTGACGGTCTTTCCCAGACGAAGGTAGAGGGTGTTGAAGGGCCTGTGTGCAAATGTGGACCCAGTGATGCCAAATCTTCAGGTATTTAATGAGAAGCCAGAATGTGCATGTTTATATGGGTATTCCCGGTTTTAAATAGCCTGCCAGGGTGGTCTAGCTTTTGGACTTCCACCTACTGACCCCTGGTCCAGAGGAATCTCTGCTCCAGGCTCTGATATAGAAATAAACTCTGTGAAACCTAGAAGGGCTTCTGAGGTTACCCAGTGTAACCTTCTGCTTGAACTACCTCTGTGCTATCCCCGAACAGGCGTCATCCAGCCCTCCTCGTGTCTCGCTGGTCACAGAGCACTCGGTGCCTCAAGGAGAAACCATGTCACACTCACCTGCTGATACACCATCACGGTGAATCCTCATATGAACCATGCAGTAGGTTCCAGTCTTTTCCACTGTAACTATCATAAAACTGGGGCTCAGAGAGGCTGCTTTACTTACTCTGATGTCATTAAGTATCTAGTTTTGAGATAGAAACCCAGACATTCTCATTTTCAAAGCCAGTGCGCTTAACCACTGGCTAAACAATTCCACGTGTTAAAATGCTGTGGGGCTGACATAAAGCTGAGGTTTGCTGCCCTGAAATGTCTCCCAGTTCTGCTCTCCTGAGACACAGATGAGAAGTCGAATCTGTCTTCCATAAGACAGACCTTCAAATATCTGATGATGTCTCTCTTCCCACCAAACCCTCTAATTTCTTTCCACTGACCCTCAAACATCCACACTTCATCATCCTCTCCCCTCTCCTAAGAGAGGGTTTCAATTTGTTAGAATTCCTCTGAAAGCATGATACTCCAGTGGCTACAAGAGTATAGGAAACATGGAAAAACCACCTCCCTCATTTTGGCCACTATGTTTTTTAAAATGCAACCTGGGTCACACTGCATTTTGGCAACCATGTCAAAAGACAAGCAACTATTGAATGTTGACCTAGCATCACCCATGTCATGTTTTTTTTTTTCTTTAACTTGAATTGATGTAACACTACTTTTCCCTAATCTACTCCTATTCTGAATAATTTAAGTAGATCAATTTTTATACCCAAGAACAACACTTAATACATGTTTTTATTAAACACCATCTTATTAGGTTTAATTACTGTTTTGGCCTGTACCGATCTATTTTGTTTTGCTTTTCTTTAATTTGAAAAATATAGAAAAGCTGGAAAAAAGAAAAATTTTCCAGTCTGACTGTTTTTTCTTAAGCACATAAAGAAATAAAAGGTTTCTTCTTCTACTGTTCAAATAGAGCTCCCCAGATAAATCTATTTATACCCCTCTAAAACAAAACAAAAAATGTTTGGTACACATACTTGTTTTAATAGGATCTTTCTGTAAATATTCTTGCTTTTTTTGTTTAAATTGAAATATATGAAGAAGAGAAAGTGAAAGGAACAATAATCTACTTCTTGATATCTATCTATATCTATCTATCTATCTGTCTGTCTGTCTGTCTGTCTATCTATCTACCTACCTACCTATCTATGCATTTACTCATTCTTTTTAATTCAGATGTTTCTGAATTTTGCCATCTGATATCCTTGGTAACCCTCTGAGCTTCCAGGGGCTAATCAAATATTCAATAGGCTTGAGATGAAAACTTACCACTGGAAACTCCTCTCCAGTGCATTCTTTAGCCTGGGGTTTGGCGAACTGTGGCATTGGATTAAACTTTATCCTGGGTTGCTTTCGTGTAGATAAAGTTTTATTAGAACACAGTCACTTCCGTATGTTAATGTCTTGTGTTTGGCTGTGTCTGTGCTGTAAGCCCCCCTCGAGGTACTGGTGACAGAGGCCAAATGACATGCAAAGTTGAAAGTATAATAGTTACTATTGGTTCTTTCCAGAAAAAGTGTTCCCCCTCTGCTTAAGCAGCTGGCAGTGGTCCACACGTTCTATTATTCAGCTCATTACTGAGAGCCGAAACTGGCATAACTTCCTATCCCCTTGTTAAACGACTCTGAATCAAAAATAATCCAGTTATTTGCTTCAGGAAATAATGGCTTGTAAGCGCGGAAACTTATACTGTAAGACCAACATCAAAGCCTGCAGCAGAAGTCTTTCCTCAGGGCCCGTCCTGCTGAAGCCATAAGCTCTGTCCCGTCCTAGTCAGCCCCTCACCTGCACAGACAACCTACCCTCCCCCAGCTCAGGCCATAAACTCCTCTAAACACCATCCCTAACTTGCCCTCTTGAGACAACACTGAGACTGTCACGTTGTGTCCTCCCTTCTCTAGTAAGTCCAATGAACTTAGATTTCTCTGAACAACAAGCATGTATATCTTCTCACCATTTTAGGAGTGGAGAGTCAAAACCCTCCAAACCGTAGCATCGTCACCTTCATTCTCTGACTCTGATGAAAATACTGAGAGCATTTCTACGAGATACAACTACATGCTTTTTTATACTTGGGACATAGGCTCACAGAGGCTGAGGCTACACTCAGGTGACACTTCCCGTGTCATAGCTCTAGAGGGGCACGTAATAGGAGGGCTGCCTTCGAGTCCCAGGTCGCACTCTAGGTCAAGAACTGAACCCAGATAACCGTTTACGTCCCTCACCTATAAAAACAAAGGGCCAACCTGTATTGTTTACACAGTTTCTTTCAATTCCGAAATTCACTGAGGGTCTGATTTTTTAGCAGTTAGAAAACCCATTTCTTCACACTGGTTTCTTTCAGCAAGACTCCACTGCCTCAAGCAAAAGGCACAAGAGAGAGACTGACTATTGATGACTGAGTTAAGTTCTACAGCTTGGTTGCTGCGATAAAAAAAGGAAAATTGTAGAAATGATTCTAACTATTTTTATAACAAACATATTTGCATTTATTTCATGCTGTTAACAACTTAACATGTAATCATGCCTCCTCTAAGAAGTAATGCTTCTTCTGTGATTGCATTAAACACGCTGTGTTATATCTTCCTACTAATCTATTCTCTATTATGACTGCCTATTTTGAGAGCTGGCATAACAATTCTCATAAATGATAGCATTATATTCTGAAAACAAAGAATGTGATGGCACAATTTATCTTGCTACTTTGCTTGACTTAATGGCAGCTAGGCTTTCCTAGTCTAAACCAGGATTTTTCAGATCATAAATATTTCATTTTTAATTTATTATTGATTTGTTTGATAGTAAATAACTCCGTGAATGCTGAGGTTGGAAATCTGTTGTAAAACATGATTAAGCATCTTCTCTGTCTGGCCCTGGCCCTGGATTTTGATCACACTGAAATGAAACAATGGGGCTACCTGAAGAAAATAGATTCAGGATTCTTAATTTATCTGATGTAGCTAATTAACTGGTCAATTAAAAACAAAAGGGCAATTAGTGCTGAGCACATTTGTTCTGATGATGAACACGCCATCTGAAAACCAAGCTTGATTTCTGCTCTGAAATTCTTTAATGTCGAGGGAACATTGCTTTAAGTAGAGGAAGTACAAGCCCATTAGAAGTAATTGGCTTGCAACACTGGTTTCCTTTGGTGCTAAAGTAACACACGTAAGATACAGTTAGAAAAGTTGGCCAGGATTTTATGTCATGTTCCTCCGTTGGCCGTTCTATTACCCTGTACTTAGAGCAATCACCAAAGCCATGTAGTTAATACTAGTTTCTTTTTCTGACTACTGCAGTGAGAAAATCATTTCAGAGAGTAAAAAGGGGTAAGAAACAGGCATAATTTGTAATTGACCTGAGGATTTCTACACACAGCATGTATTAATGAATGTCATTCTCCAGGCCCCAAAATGGCATCACATGGACATAGCTACAGATGTTAACGGGCCTCAGGCTGAGAAAGCTGGAGCACCATCACTTCCCAAGCCGCCCTCTGTCCTTCAACATGACGTGTTAGGTCACAGCGGGCATTCTCTGTGGCTTGTAAGTCTGGTTGGTGAGTGCCAGCTAGCGTCCTTCACGAGCGCCTTTCAAAGGCTTGATACAGAGCTATACAGGCACAGCCGTCCTACCTTTTTATTTAAGCAATCGTCCCCAATTCCCAGTGTCACGAGAAGTGGGACAACTCTTTTTTTGTTGTTTGTTTTTTTTTTTTAGCTGAGCCATCCTGCCACCTGTTGGCAGCTCAGTGGCTGCTCAGCTCGGGCTGAGCATCGAACAGCTGTTGCTCAGAGCTCAGCTCACACTCTGGAGTGAGCTCTTAACCAACTGAGCCACTTGGCCGGCCCCAAGGCACAACTCTTTTGAAGAAGAAAAAGAACAGAGATGTCATCTCTCTTTTGATAGCTCTCATTGTGTCCCGGGTCTGTGGGGTGTACCATAGTTAAGCATGGCAGCAACCTCCCAGAGTTCCCTGCTGCATGAGGTCAGGTCAGCACTTGGCTTACCTCATTCCTGGTTTACCGGCAGTTGTACCACTTTCACAGACTGACACATGGTGTCACAGCCAGGGGATGGATGGAGGGATTACTCACCATTTCTAAAAAATACAATTATTCTGATTCAAACAAAGAAACTATTAGTGTCACCTGACTTCTGAAAAATCAGTGTTGGGTATGACCTCCCAGTCATAAGAATCGTCTCTGAATTCCTCTCTCGTCTGCCTTCTGGGGTCAGATGCTAGCCACGGACAGAGTACAATGAAGTCATTTTAGGGCAATGCTCACATGCTGAAGGTATTTCAAAATAGGGCACCTGCTTTGCTGCTAAACACATAGTATTTTGCCGAATATGTGTACATGGGTTAGAGAAATACAGTTCAACTATTCTTTACCTGAGATCTTTACAACCAAATATATTTTAGAGTTTAGACCACCAGTCAGCAAAAGAACTTCCCGAAGCTCTAAATCTGTTAGGGCCAGATACTAACTTTCAGTTCTGAGGGCCATGCTGTCTCTGGAATGATTATTCCACTCTGCCTTTACAGCACAAAAGCAGCCATAGATAGCACAAGTAAAGAGGTGGACTGGGTTCCAGTGGGACGTTTTTACAAACACAGGTAGAGGACTAAACTGGGTTGGCAGTCCCTTGTGTGCTGGTCCCTATCTGGCCTTTAAAAAGGCCACATGGTGCACATTTATATGGATGTAGACAGCACCTCAGTGGGCAGCAGCTCTGTCATGAACCAATATTATCGGTTCAGCAGCAAAACATAGAAATATTCACATGAAGGTGAGCAAAACGGAGTAAACAATGTCACATTAATTCAGGACAGGGTTTTCCACCACATGATTTTTGCCCTCAAGTTAAAAGGTATTCCAACTTGCAGAGGTTTTTGTTTTATTAATGTTTTGGAATTGCCAGAAAGGAATTGTGTAGCTACATATATTCTTTTGGTGAAGTATTTGAAATTGTTGCTTTTGCATTGAGAAAGTCCATGAGAGAAAAAGGAAACACACATGGTCTAGAGGGCACAGAGCTTGTCCAGTGATAATATAACAATGACCTTAGCTGTTGGGTCAAGAGCCAAGACCCCCACTTCTCCAGGCCAAAATGATATCTAAAAGATTGCATGGCCTATAAACATCTAAAACAACGTGCCAGTGATGCATGTTTGAAAGTCTTTTAGACCTTCTGGGAGTTCTTTTACATTAAGTTTATATTTTGCCTCAAGCAATCTTTAGTGTTCTAGGGACCTAGAAAAAATTCCTGTGGCTGTTTTGTGTGTCAGTTACCAACATACATTGAATATTCTCCTTCTTTAGACAATTTCAGCTTTTACAAATGGCAATGGATGCATAAACATCAGCTTCTTAGGCTATCATCACAGCGCTTTGCCAAATAAAATCTCCCCTGAGCTTCGCCCTCATTCCGGGACGTTGATGAGTAATCAGATGGAAAGGGCAGCATTTGTTACGAAATTATACATGGGGCTCCCTCGAACAAGCTTAGAACGTTAGCACTGGAAGGAATTTAAAGGTGATCTCTAGGTCAAACCCTTTCATTCTCCTACAAGAAAACTGACACTCCATGGGACTGTAAATGAATCAATCGCCCAACGTTCCTAAGCTGGTTTAGAGCGAGACCAGAGTAGAGGCGACGCCTCTGGATTCCAGTTTAGTCTTTATTTCCACATACTGGATAGTTTGGCTGCCAAACACAAACCTAGCACATACTTACTCAATGACTCTGAGCTCTGCATTACACACCACACCAAGTATTACAAACGAGTGTTCCACACGGTTGATCTTCCAGGTGATATGAAAAGTCCCGCAGTATAATGGAGCCTCTGATAATACCAACCTCTACAGGTAAACATCATGTCAGTTAGCTCGGGAGTCTTTAAGGAAAACTTCAGCGGAATTCAAGGTGAGGAATGGATGTACTCATCAATGATTGTGGTTACAAGCGACACAAAAAAATCCCACAAACTGGATTAGGCAAAAATTTTGTTTCGACAGCTTATATCTGGGAGTACCAGGGTTGTAAACATGGCAGGGGTTCATAATGTCACCATATTGGGTATTATAGGATTAGGGGGTAGTGGGATACAACTCAATAGCATTCAGATATATGAATCTGGGCTATATGAAGCAGAACTCTCGTTTCTTACAGACTGAAGTGAGACAAGCATTCCCAGGGCCAGGATATCAGCAGCCTAGGGCTGCAGGAGGCGCCTGTGTGTGGCAGGTCGGGTGAGGTTAGCTAGGTTTTGCGAGCTTTCAGGAGATTGGGTATTTTAAACAATTCCACCAGCCAAGGAAGAAGAGGCCATTCCTGGGTGTTAAGTGTCTGGGTTTGTGTACGTCATAACCCAGGAGTGTGAGAGCCTGATAAGGGAGGTAGTTTGGGTGGGGACTTAGCAAACTGCCTGCCAACGGGAATTGACATTTTTTAGCCATATCTTCAAAAGTGGGTCAGGACAACAGTTGTGAAATGTTGTATTACATTGGATCAACAGAATGATGTCTCAGACACTTAAGTGTCCTAGTAATGTTGACGAAGCTCCCGGCTTTGGTTGTCGTTAGTTTGACTTAGACCTAACCTATTCCCAAACTTTGTGGCCAGCAGAAAGGGTTCCTGATTGACAAGGCTCTAGTCAAGCCCTCATTCCTGAAAGTAGGTGGTAGAGGCAGTCTCACTCCAATTATATGGACTGAGAATATGTAGGCAGGTGGTTCCTCAAAAGAACGTCATGAAGCTTTTAGCACAAAAAAGGGGCAGAATTCCAGGGTTGGAAAAATGAATACACATCAAATAAGTTGGCCATGTAATTTATTTGTAAACTAGGGCTTTTTTGGGGAAAAGTGTACTGATACTAATTCTGTCATGGCATTTGGGTAAATAGATTGTCCAGGGTAATAGGAAATATGGTCTTGCTACCATTGTGAGGTATGATCAAACAATATGGTGAATGTTTAAATTAAAAAAAAATTACAGTGAAAGACACATTGTCATTAATCCCCCTCAAAATACTCGCCCTCACTTGGAAAACACTTATCCCATCGTTCTTGCCACTTTCTGAAGCAGTTCTGGAAGTCCTCTTTCCTGAGTGTCTTTAGTTACGCTGTCGTGGCTGCCTCGATGTCCTGAATCATTTTGACTTCGGGGAAGAGCCAGAAGTCACATGGTGCCAGATCCAGTGAATAAGGTGGATGAGGACACACCGTGATGTTTTTATGTGACAAAAATTGCTGTACCAGAAGCGATGTGTGATATGGAGCATTGTCATGATGGAGGCTGACCTATGGCAGGCACATTTTATTTTTTTATTTTTTTATTTTTTTTTAGCTGAGCCATCCTGCCACCTGTTGGCAGCTCAACGGCAACTCAGCTCGGGCTGGCCTCGAACAGCTGTTGCTCAGAGCTCAGCTCGCACTCTTGAGCGAGCTCTTAACCAACTGAGCCACTTGGCCAGCCCATGGCAGGCACATTTTAAAACACACCTTCTCTCAACTCTAGCTCACACCCCACTGACTGCACCAAACAAGTTAAAACTCGTCACACACTAAGGTTCTACTTGCCACTTCCTGTTTTGAAATCCCTGCCTTTCCGTTGGGTGACACTTGGCAGCAGCAGTCACCGTAGTTTGTGATCACAATGGAAAGGCTCCCTTCCATTGCTTCTGGTATATGGCAATTTCTGTCAAATAAAAGCATTATACTCCACATCCCGTGACCATCCACATATTCATTTGCAGTTGGCATACAATACTATACAACATCAGCTTCAGGTGTACAGTGCAGTGATCAAGCCTCTACTCCATCCATAAAGTGGTCCCCCTAAGAAGACATGTGACTATCTGACACGCTACAAAATTTTTACAACATGATTATATTCCCCGCACTGTGTTTCATATCCCTGGGGCAATATTGTAGTTGTCTATTTATGCTGTCTAATCCCTTCCCCTTCCCCCCATCCCCACCCCCCTCCCAACTAGCAACCCTCAGTTTTTCCTCTACATCTACGAGTCTGTTTACTTTGATCGTTCACTCAGCTCTTCAGACTCCACACACAAGTGAGATCACATGGTACCTGTCCTTCTCCGACTGACTTAGGGAGTTGTGATGGATATGTATGATATGGGGGGGGAGTGGAGTGGCGAACTGGGGGAGGGGGGTTTTCACTTTGGGGGGTAAAGAGTATAACTATTGCATTATGTTGTACACCTGAAACTAATAAAAAAAAAAGCATTACGGTGTGTCCTCATTCACCCTATTCGCCGGATCCAGCACTGTGTGACTTCCGGCTCTTCCCCAGAGTCAAAGTGATTTAGGACATCAAGGCAGCCACGACAGCACAACTAAAGATAGTCACGAAAGTGGACTTCCAGAGCTGCTTCAGAAAGTGGCACAAATGATGAAATGAGTCTGTTCTAAGCGAGGGGAGTACTTTGAGGGGGATTAATGGCAATGTGTCTTTTACTATAATAATTTTTTAAAATTCAAACATTCACTGTAGGTTTTGATCATACCTCGTCTATGGTTTTTAAGGAAAATGTCGCATGTCAGAGGGATTCTAGGCAAGTCAGGTAGCTTCACCTGGAGACCATGGATGACACATATGCAAACTGCATAGAGACTAGATCTGTGAGACTAGACCAGAAGTATCTATGAGTCATCTGAATGGGAAAGGGCAGTTAGAAATCCATTGCATATCACCTTGAATGCCACTGCAAAGACTTCAGATGTTTTTGCAATGGAGAGTGAGCAAAGGTTTTAGAATACAGAAATAATTGGACTAAATCTTTGTTTTAGAAAGATGATTTTGGTTGTAATAGTCAGATGCGTAGAAAGGACAGAGATGTGAGGCAGGAAGACTATTCAGAATCCAGTTTTCTTTATCTTAAATATCACTGCTCTAGTCGAAACTGTTATTGTCCCTTTTTTGGACTACAAAAGTAGCCTTTCAGTTTATTTGTATAATTCCACGTTTTACTCCATTTCCTCCATTCTCCACATCAGCCATGATGTTTGTAAGATTAAACTGATTCTGTCTTGCTGAAAACCCTCAACTACAATTTAAAGTACAACACCCATGGCACTAATGTGGCCTGTGGGCCTTGCACACCTGAGCTGCCCAGCCCAGCCTCTGCCTCTGCCTGGAGTAGCAAACTGGCTCTTTTCCAGGGCTTTGAAAATGCAAAGGCAGTCCTGCCTGGGGAGCTTGCATTCTCCTTCCCTTTTGCTCAGAAGGCTGGTCTCATTCCTCATTCTCACCTGCCTTAGTCCGTGTGGTCCTACACTCCCACCCATGTTCTCTTCACCTGGCTAAGGGCTACTCAGCTTTCAAGCCTCAGCTGAAAGATGCTGTTTCAATCCCATGCCATAGATCTCATAGATACTGTTTTTTTCTTCAAAACACTACCGTATTTATCACATGTACTATTCGTGTGTGTGTGTGTGTGTGTGTGTGTGTGTGTGTGTGTGTGTGTTTGGTTTCACTGTTTTATAAAATGTCTCTGTCTCTCACTAAACAGTAAGACTTCAGCATAGGAATGGAGGCTTTTAGGTTCTTCAGTAACACTTAAATACCTCATGTCTGGCAGAGAATGGATTGATAAAAATACAGGACAGACAGACAGACATAAATATTTGCTGGAAAAAATTATAAGTGAATGAATGTATATAGAATATGATTTCATTGAAATGTAAAGAGTTAAAGGCTTAGAATCTAGTGTCAAATGAATGGAAAGATGATGTAAGATATGAGAGAATTGTGAAAGATCATTATCAATTCAGTATAGCCTATTGACCTGAATATTATTTATTTTCTCTTTGATTTTTATTTCTTGATTAAATTTGAAAGCATTTAACTTAGACTTCATAAAAATTTAAAGTTAAGTAGGGTCAATGCTTTTGGTTAAGTTGAAGTAACTAGTACCAGAAAGAAATGGAAGGTTTTAAATTTTAAAAATATATCAGGAAATGATCAAAATAACATTATTTACTAGCTTTACACTTAAAATCCACATATTTCCAAAAGGTATTTGAAATTGCAGGAAAATGTATTTCCACTAAGTTAAAAGGTCCCATGGGCCCTGTCATTTGATATATAATAATTTTATCACATGTGACCTGCGTGAGTTTATCCTGAGCTTATTCTATATTTTATTGAGATTATGAGTTTTATGAGCTTCTTATTAGATTTTTCTTTGGGAATAAAGGCCAAACAAACACTTTCTTGATTTGATTTATCATTGGAAAATGTGTCAAAATACATTAGAGAAAATTATGATGTAATCTCATGGGAAAAGTATGTCCATACTTGAAAGACAACACTTCCAGAAATTGATTTCCTATGGAAAGTTTGTAGCACAATATTAATTTTAGTTCTAGTAATATTAGGGAAAATAATGTTTCCTAATGAATGTGTTATATACCTCTAATATATAATATGTCATACATCATATAATGTATAATATATAACATACATATTAGGAAAGATAATGTTTTCTAAGGAATATGACTTCAACAATATGGATAAAAACACTATTAATGTTATATTTTTGTTGATAAAAATATTGAAAAATCTATGAAATGTATAAAATCATCATATTTTATATATATATATATACTGGAGGTGTCAAAAAAATGTATGCAAGTGGACACTTTGGTCAGCGTTGCTCAAACAGTAGTTTGCCATAATCAGAAGTGTCTGGATGCTGATGGGAACCGCTTTGAGCACCTCTTGTAATTGCAGAAGTGAAACGTGACTTGTATTCATCTTTTGTTATTGGTATATATTGAGTATTACAATTTTGATACAGTTTTCCTTTCTTAAAATGTGCATAATTTTTTTTTGGCACCATGTATACATATGTATATATTTGTATATGTATATATGTATATATATATATATATATATATATATGATAGAGCAGTATTTTATCTTATTGTAATGGTGTAAAATAAAAATAAAAGTCATTAACAGAATTGCAGGGGGTGGTTTAATATATTTTTAATCCTCTTTAACATTTTAAAAACAACTGAGCTTAAAATTATACTGAACGTTTTAATCAAATGCAATACATTCAGTTGAATGGCATTCCAACCCATTAAGTACTACAGCAAATTTGATGGCAAATGAAATGTATATCTGGGGGTGTGAGCAGAAATTATGGAATCTTTGCAAAATATACATATCTGTAAAAAGTACACCTTTAGGTTGCTTTATTTTGGACAATAACACTTTAATATTAAATTAAATTAATGTGCAACAATTGATATACATTGCAAAATATGCATGTTTGTATATTGACATTTCATGACAATTTTTTGTTTCTTTCAGACTCTTGAGATACTGACTGGAAGATAGACCTTTTTTTTTGCTGCTGATTGTATGGGAGAAACTTTGACTTTAGAAAGTGGAAATGAGGTTGCTATGGAAACTGGTAATTCTGCTGCCACTCATAAATACTTGTGCAGGTAAAGTGTTCTATTATTATGAATTTTGATTGATTATCTATTGGCATTTTTTTTTCTACAGATGAAGCAATTTTCAAATGCATAATACTTATGTGATTTGATTGAAAATTTTGAAGGTAGTTTCTATGGCTAATACAGGGAGTTCAATCTTTTAAAATGTATCAAGTGCTATTTTAGAATAGAACTAAGGTTATTTTAATTATAAATTGTCAAATATGAAATTTTTATAGTAAAAGAACATGATCAAATGACTTTTGTCATCAATAAACAAAGAAGAATAATTATTTTTTATTTCCTTTATAGTGAATTCTTTAAATAATCAAAACATATTTTCCCTCAAATGTAGAATTTGGTATGGGAAAAAAGCTATATTGATATAGAAGAAAAAGTGACATAGATTGTTAGATAAGAACTAGATTAACTTTTGTATTTTTTTCTTTCCATTTCAATGATATATTGTTTCATTCAAGCTAAATGTATTGTTTATGGGTCAGTCAGCTTTTGCTGTGTAACAAACCACTCTAAATTTCAGTGGGTTAAAATAATGAATAACCATGTATTTAGTTGACAAGTCTGTAAATTGACAATTTAGAGTGGGTTTAACTGGCTATTCTTTTAGTTTTGCCTGGGTGCCTTAAATCTATGGTCAGCTACTAGGCCATCTGAGATCTGGCTAGTGGTCTAGGACATTTTCAGCTGCGACAGCTGGGCTACTTTGGCCCTGGTCCCAGGGTCTCTCATTGTCTGTTAGTCTGGGCTCTTTCACATGATGTCTGCTTAGGGTTCTAAGAGAAATCAGAAATGTGCCAAAAGAAATCAAACATGTGCAAGACTTCTTGATGTCAAGGCTTATAACTGACACAATGTGATATCTGCTGCATTGTTTTAACCAGTCCAAGTCACAAGACCAGCTCAGATCGAAGGGATATGGAAATATACTCCATATCTTGATAGGAGAGCTGCAAAGTTATGCTATTAAAGGTCACACAAATAGCAAAGGGAATAATATTAACTGCATTTGTAAATAACCAACAATAGTCTGCTAAGTTCATAGCGTCCTCCTTTAATTTAATTTTTTATGATTTTTATTAAAATATAGCTAGCATACAATATTATTAGTTTCAGGTATCCATCATAGTTATTCAACAGTACCCACCTGGCACTATATAGAGTTTTTACCATATTATTGATTATATTCCCTCTGCTAAAGAAGTGATTACGATGATAAGTCCAGTAACCATCTAACATTGTACCATGCTATCACAATATTATTGACTATATTTCTTATTCTGTATATTACATCTCCAAGACTTATTCATTTTACATCTGGAACTTTGAAACTCTTATTCTTCTTTAACTTTTCCCCCTTTTCTAATTTTTAAATTAGCATTGACATTCAATATTATTTTATGGTAGTTTCGGGTGGTTATATAATTTATATAATTTATGAAGTGATCCCCCTGACTGGTCTAGTACCCATCTGGCACTATGCATAGTTATTATCATATTATTGACTATATGCCTGATACTTTACATCCCCATGGCTATTTTGTAACTACCAATTTGTATCTCTTAATTCCTTCACCTTTTCCACCCTGCCCCCAACCCCTCCCATCTATCACCCCAATAGATCTAGTACCCACCTGACACCATATTTAGTTATTAAAATATTTTGACTGTATTTCTTATGCTATACCCTACATCCCCATGGCTACTACCAATTTGTGCTTCTTAATCCCTTCCCCTTGCTCACCCATCCCCAACGCCCCTCCCATCTGCAACCATCAAAATCTTCTCTGTATCTGAGTTTGTTTCTGTTTTGTTTGTTTGTTTATTTTGTTCTTTAGATTCCACTTATAAGTGAAATCATATGACATTTGTCTTTCACTGTCTGACTTACTACATTCAGCACAATCCATGTTGTCCAACCATATTGTCTCAGATGGCAAGATGTCATTCTTGTACATAGCTGAGTAATATTCCATTGTATATATGTACCACCCCCTCTTTACCCATTCATCCATTGATGGACACCCAGGCTGCCTCCACACCTTGCCCATTGTAAACAATGCTGCAGTGAACATATGGATGCACATGTCCCCTCAAAGTAGCTTTTCGGGTTTCTTCAGATAAATGTCCAGAAGTGGGATTACTGGGTCCTTCTTGGTCGCTTGTTATAGTTTTTGTTTTAAAGTCTATTTTTTTCTAGTATAAGTATTTCTACCCCAGAATTTTATTTGTTTGTTTGTTTCCATTGTCATGAAATATCTTTTTCCATACCTTTAGTTTCAGTCTGTGTGTGTCTTTCGATCTGAAGTGAGTCTCTTATAGGGGTATATGTAAGGGTTTTGATTTCTTATCCATTCAGGCCCCCTATCTTTTTTTTTTTCTGAAATAAATGCAATTTAATAATGCACCTTGGAAACCAATACCCCTATAAACAAATCAATCTCCCAATATATTATGTCATTAAAAATCTTACAAAGTAGTTGAAATCATGATACATCCCAAAGTGAACAGTATTATGGTTTCTTTCGTTCTCACATGGATTGACCACATGGATTTATTTATCTTGAACTTTGCACCTCAATCCCCACATTCATTTTTATTTTAATCAGAGATGATTTTCAGTGTCTTTCCTATGTCTGAAACAAAGACATGCCAAAGTTGTGGTCCTATATATACTTCAGAGAATATATGTAGCAAAATGAAAGCATTAACAAAATGTGAGGTATAAACTGGCTTTACATTTAGAATCGCAGTTCTTACAAACACAAACTTAATTTCCAGCACCAGGAGGCTTAAATAGATCCTGTTGCCACATGGTAAGGCTCCTGTGATGGTTTCCAGGAAATCTTTGTAGCTCAATTATACAGCCATCGCTTTCACCAGGGAATGAGAAAAACTCAGGGCTAGGAGCTGTCCACCAAGCCTTCTTATTTTTGGAATACCGAGTTTCTTTCCAGCAGTAGCTCATTTAGAGAATGGTGGGTGAGAGGAGTCCACTCCAGCAGGTGGCTTCAGAGCATGTTTAATCAAACTGAATGGAAAATCCACTCTCACTTGCAGCAAAGCAACATGACAGATCACAGGATTCCCCTTCAATGGTGGGGATGGGGTGAAAACCACGGTTCAGTACTGAACTCCCTTTCCATGGCAATTTCCTCTAAAGGCTTTCTTCCTCACTGGGATTCCCAGGAAGTGAACCTTGAGGATTGCTTTAGGATTTTCCAAGGACACACGTGTGATCCTTTAACTGGAATGGACTGGAGGGGCCAGTTGATGGGTTGGAAGGTCATTTGAGCCAATATGCGTTGTGGGGGGGTTCTCAATCAACTGTGACCAATAATCCAACCGGACCACACAGGGGAGCTGGTACAACCTGCTGCCTTCAATGCAGGCTGTCCACTCTAGTGGCACCTACAGGAGCCCCATGACAATGAGCCCCTGACAGCCAGGTGATTGAGGCCTATATTCCATCCTGAGCTGAGGAGAAGGGGATGAGGGTCTGGGGTCTCAAAGGCAGAAAGGCCATTCACAGGACGCTGAGGAGAGCAGGAGTTTGGCAAACAAGCATTTGCCAAGCCATGCACATGTCTTTCAGGTATAAGAAGGTAATTTGGGGAATAGCTCTCCTCCTGCTACAGGCCCCCTATCTAAACCCTTTTGGCCAGTTAAAAGAGCGGTAAAAAGGGCTTCCTGAGCCTGCAGGGCCCCATCGTCGTCTTTAGCTTGAAATAATACAACCCCCTATCTTTTGATTGGAACATTTAACCCATGTACATTGAAAGCAATTGTTGATAGGTATGTTGTTATTGACATTTTATTTATATTTTTATTTTATTTTATCTGTTTTCATCTGTAAGAAGTCCCTCTATGATTCCTTGTAACATTGGTTTGGTGATGAACTCTTTTAGCTGGGAAACTCTTATTTGTCCTTTGAGTCTAGATGATGGTTTTGCCCGGTTGAGTAATCTTGGTTGTAGGTCCTTGCTTCATCACTTTGAACAGTTCCTGCCAATCCCTTCTGGCCTGCAAAGCTTCTGTTGTGAAATCAGCTGGTTGTCTTATGGGATCTCCCTTATAGGTAGCTAACAGCTTTTCTCTTGTTGCTTTAAGATTCTTTCTTTATCTTTAACCTTTGGTGTTGTAGTTATGATGTATCTTGGTATAGGCCTTTTTAGTTTCATCTTTTTTGGGACTCTCTGAGCTTCCTGGGCTTATGTATCTATTTTCCTCGCCAGGGTAGGGAAGATTTATGTCATTATCTCTTGAAATAGGTTTTCAATTCCTTGCTCTCTCTTCTCCTTCTGGTATCCCTATGATGTGATGTTGGTATGCTTCATGTTGTCCCAGGGACCCCTTAAACTATCCTCGTTTTTTTGGATTCTTTTTTCTTTTTGCTGCTCTGATTGGGTGTTTTTTGCTACTTTATCTTCCAAATCGCTGATTCAGTCCTCTGCTTCATCTAGTCTACTGTTGACTCCCTCTAATATATTCTTCATTTCAATTATTGTATTCCTCGTTTCTGACTCGTTCTTTTTATGCTTCTATCTCCATTTTTATGTTTCCTATCTCCTAGTTGAAGTTCTCCCTGAGATCATTAGGCATCCTTATAATCAGTGTTTGGAACTCTGTGTCATTTGTCTCCATTTTGTTTAGTTCTCTTTCTGGAGCTTTGTTCTGTTCTTTCATTTGGGACATGTTTCTTTGTCTCACCATTTTGCCTGCCTCCCTGTGTTTGTTCTATGTATTAGGTAGGGCTGCTATGTCTTCCGGTCTTAGTAGAGTGGCCGTATGTAGTAGGGGCCCAGTGTGCAGTCTCCTAGTCACCTGGGCTGTGCACTCCAGTAAACCTCTTGTATGGGTTGTGTGTGACATCTTGTAGTTGAGTCTTGGTTTCTGTTTGCACATCAATGGCAGGGACTGACTCTCTGGTCATTGGTTGTGAGGACTGGCCCTGACTGCAGTGGAGGAGCTGTGGTGCAGGGGCTGACCCTACAAGGCAGAGCATGCCTCAGCAGGCATAGAGTTCTATTTTTAATTGCCAAGCTCATGTATGTGACTTGTCACAGAGCATGGACACTGACTAGGTCATCTGATAGTCAGAGCATCCCTTCTATCATGTCACATTGCTTCCCAGCAGCTGTGATGATGGGAACCGCTGAAGTTTCATATAATCACAACAAAGCAGAATATATTGGGAGAAACACAGGAACCAATGTAACTTACAACCCAGAAACACAGGAATTGTAAGAGCCATATATTTAATAGCAATTTCAAGAAATGGAAAGATATACTGATCTTAAAAGTTATGAGAATGCTAAAACATGCAGAAATCAACTATTAAAATCAGAAAATCATATAAATAAAGGCATTTTTACTACCAGAAAATCCAGTGCCTAGAAGTGCTACAGTCATATTTATTCAGTTCTGACATTATTTTGATTTGTGTCACTTCTAACTCTCTGTAAAACAGAGATTCAAAGTAAAATAATAATGTATTTTTTTTTTGCGGAGGGGCAATAGATTTAAAAAGACAGAACCATCAAATTGTCTCCAAATTATACCTTTGTGAATAAGAATTCTATCCCTACACTCAAGTTTCAGCTTCCTGTATAAATTTAACATTAACATTTTTCACTTTAAATATGTCTATTGAATCAGGATAGTATTTCTACAAGATGTGATGTGTTAAATTAAAATAAATTATTATTCTCAGAACACAAATCAGATCTGAGAAATTCTCCAGTTCTTCTGTTAATTTTTATTTATTCAGATAGGATGTGATTCAACATGTCCTTTTGCTTGATTCTAAAGGGAAAAATAATCATATATCTTTGGTGTACAATTTCCTTGTGAAAGAACAGATTGGATCTTTTTTTTTTTTTTTAAGCCATAGCTATAGAAATAAGATAATCTGAGCTAAACATTGCCCCTGAGGTAAGGATGCTAATAATGATACATACAAAACAGCATTGCTTTAAATCTGTTTGTCATTTTAGAGACTTCATGGTGTGTCTTCCTACTTGCAGATACTGTGCTAGTTTAGAAAATTATATTGTCTAATGATAAAGTGCTATTTCTATACATATGTATAATGTCTTCTTTGTTTTTCCCAAACTTACTTTTTATTCATTCGAAAAGGCCAAGTTTTTTTTCACAATTATTTTCTTTCCTATTTTCATGGTTATAATCTTTTCAAAGTGTTAACATTATAAATCTCCCACACTCTGAAATAGAACTTAAAACTTTGCCACCACCTGATCTCCTGACTTTTTTTTTTTAAAAAACTTTACAACTTCTCCTGCACCTTTGCTATAGACAGTGGCCTTTGAGGCTCGATTGTGAGTCGGTGCTTCTAGGCGTACATTATGACTCTGGAACGTTTTTGAAATTATGAGTGCTTAAAAGTTCTAATGTTCTATTTTAGTATTTTTTTATTTTTTATTTTCTGAGGGCAGTGTCACTAGCCCTCATATGTGGGACCCGAACCGGGGATGCTCCATCCCAAGCCAGCGCTTACCCACCACGCCACTTGGCCGGCCCTATTTTAGTATTTTTAAACAATTAAAAGAAAAGCAAGGACCATTTAAGTAAGGAACATAATTGTGAATACTCTGCTTTATCATTGTTTCATTAACGTGCACGGTAGGCTATAAAGAGTTGTCCCCAGGAATATCTAGGTCCCAAGATCTGGGACCTGTGAATTTCACATTAAATAGCAAATGGATTTTGCACATGTGGTGAAGGTGAAGACCTTGAGCTGGGTATGTTATGCTGGAATTTCTGGCTGGGGAAGCAGAGCAGGATTTGACATGAAGGGGAGGGCAGTGTGAAGCCAGAGCAGAGCGTGGTGAGAAGCCGCCACGCCACTGACCCCAGAGAGGGGAGGGGCCAGGCGTCAGAAGCAGCGGGACCAGGCTCAGGAAGCTAGCAGCAAGGCAGGTGGGCAGATGGACGCGACCCCACCTGCGGAGGGGGGCCGCCCTGTGGCTACCAGGCTCAGGAAGCTAGCAGCAAGGCAGGTGGGCAGATGGACGCGACCCCACCTGCGGAGGGGGGCCGCCCTGTGGCTACCAGGCTCAGGAAGCTAGCAGCAAGGCAGGTGGGCAGATGGACGCGACCCCACCTGCGGAGGGGGGCCGCCCTGTGGCTACCAGGCTCAGGAAGCTAGCAGCAAGGCAGGTGGGCAGATGGACGCGACCCCACCTGCGGAGGGGGCCGCCCTGTGGCTACCAGGCTCAGGAAGCTAGCAGCAAGGCAGGTGGGCAGATGGACGCGACCCCACCTGCGGAGGGGGGCCGCCCTGTGGCTACCAGGCTCAGGAAGCTAGCAGCAAGGCAGGTGGGCAGATGGACGCGACCCCACCTGCGGAGGGGGGCCGCCCTGTGGCTAGCTTCGTTTCCAGCCCGGCGACCCATTTTGGATTTCTGACCAACAGAACTGTGAGGAAGTACATATGTGTTGTTTCAAGGCGCCAAGTTCTGGTTTTTACAGAAGCCATCAGAGACTGATGCAATCTGTTTCTTCCTCGCCAGACGCTAAGTCCAGGAGGCCAGGGAGTGCACCTCCTGGCACTTGGTAGGGAGGCAGTAAATACGTGTTGAATGAATGAATGAGTGAGTTTCAGTGTTGCTGGTACTATCTGGATTACCCTCAAGTAGAATAAACTCAGTCACCTCATTTCCTCCAAGGAGCAACCGGTTCTCTCTATCCCAGCGTCGCCCTGGTGTTACGATGTTACTGCCATAGGGTCCCAGCGATGGAGTTCTGGTAACTTGTAAAACTTTCAGAAGACGCCCTGTTTGAATGTCACCTCCCTAAGCCCAGGGGTTTCCATAGGCTTTATTCACTGCTGCTTCTCTACCCCCTAGCAGACGGTCTGTAAAGATTTATCTAATGAGTTGAAGAAAGCAGTGCCATCTGGCCAGCGTGAGTGCCTCAGTGGGCCAAGGCACTGAGCTGGACCCTGCCCTTCAGCAATAAGTCAAGGGCCGTGGCCCTGCCCCCTTCAGCCTTCAGCTGAAACGCGGAAACTAGCACGTAAGTCAGGGACTGCAACAGACAAAGTACAGGCTGCTGTTGGGGCGACATAGTGGGAGCATGTGAGTGGCCGTGTTCTAAGGGGACATGTGCTGGTTTCGCCAGCTGTGAATCCATTGCTGCCTCCTCTGATAAGAATATCTCATCTTCTGGGCGTCCACGCCTTCCTATCAGCTCTTGTGGTTCAAGTGACCCCAGCGAGCTCGGGGAGCAGCCGGATGAAATGTGCCGTCCCCCCTCACCATACTGATTGGTTCTGGATCTATTGTATCTGAGCCAATGCCCAGGGTTTGGCAAAAGTATGATGACAAAGAGGCATTCCCTCTGTGCCATTCTAGTCAGTTTAAGCAGGGGCCCCTGGGCGGGGACAGCTGGCCAGAAAATGACATGAACACAGAAGTAGGACAGTCCCAAGGAGGAAAGGCACCATTTCCTAACTCTTCCTGTGGACTTTAAGTAACAAGCCAGTAAGGTGTCTTTTCCCCACTTCAGGCTAAATCCAGTGAGACATTGCCCCTTGGGATGGACGGAGTCTTATTTAATAGAGGTTAGAAAATTTAGATGTAAATTATGGACGATGCTGAGGGTAGGTTAGAAATAGGACGGGGTCACTGCTCACTGCTGGAAATTGGAAAGAGCAAATAAAGGGGTGCAAAAGGGGCACAATTTTTCCTGAGAGAAAAACAAAAGTATCAGGAGGTTTACTATAGACTCAGGAGGTTGATTCTTAGCCCCGAGGTACTGAACCATCTTAGGGCAGAAAAAACATACATGTTAACGGCATAGATTTATGGACCACACTGACAAATGGAGGGAAACTGAACAACTCAAAATCTAGTGTGTTTTTTTTCTATTAAACAATGCATGGGAAGTTTTCACAAAGAAGTATTTTGTTTAAATATAAATTAGACAGTGGCTGGACACATTCATAATGGGAGTAGAGCCGGAGCTGAACACCAGCCATGTAGGATCCGATTTTGTTGGTGCTAGAATGTCCCACGGTGAGGAACCCAGGGCTCATGGATCGGGTTAACTGTTAGTTTCCTACCGTGAAAAAGGCTCAGCACATGCCAGACTCTGTGCTTTTTAAAAATCTTTGACTTTACTAGGATTTTTATGTAAAATGTATGAAAGCAAAGGCAGATTTCAAAATTCAAGTTCCTCGACATTCAGTATTCATGTCATCTTAAGAATTCCTGCCTAATATCTCGTCTTTTAACTTTGTTATTTAACAGAATCTTATCACTTAAAGGGTAGTTTTTGTGTACAACCGTCTCCGTTGCTTAAGTGGATCATTGTGTACCATTGCATTTGTTTTGCTGTGGGCTGAGTACTTCTGTAGGAATCTGACAAAACGACGCACTGAATACCTATGTCACCAGTCCTGAAGGGAGGGCTGTTACTCGGTATGAGACGGGTTTCTTCAGAGACAAACTGAATGTTTCAAGGAAGGGACCACAGACGAGTCACATTTTTTGATCTTGGGCAGAATTCCCAGCTCCTCCAGGCATTCTCACTATTGTTGTGTCATCAGAGCTAAATGGGCGGGTTTCTCACACTTCATTAATCACTCTTCAGAAGTAAACAGGCTGGAAATTGTAAGAGGTCTTTCCTGCTGCTATTTGCATGTAATGCAAATGTGCTTATCTTCTTTTCAGAACTTCTCCCAAAGTAATTGGTTCTTAGAAGTTGAATGAAGTTGTTTTTAGTGCCTATACCAATAAAGGAACCAAAACCAAAACCAAAGCCAACTGTTTGTCAGCATTTCCACATAGCTTGCCATTCTACAAATGGACTTACTTGCCTTAAAGTGAATCTGGGAGAAAATCTACCTCCTTCTAAACCCTCAGAGTCAGAGGACACAGGAGTATTTCTGACTGCCTAAATTTTCCTCTCTCTCAAACATCACCTTCTACTGACCTGGAAACCAGAGCAAAAGCCACAAGACTGGAAATGTGCACTGTGACCAAGGCGTCTTCCAAGAGGACAATGCACCTCACAGCGGTGCCCTGAGGACTGGCGGGTGTGGCACACGCTGGGCCAGAGGGTGATGGGTGCTGAGACACCACAGCCACGCTGTGCCTCGGGCCTTGTTCAGATTTATTGTTAGCATACCGGTGTCTTCAGGAATGGAAAGCCAGGCTATATTTTTAAGTCAAGTGGCATCTTTGCAATTTCTAATAGAGATGGCCCAATTTAGAAATGCTGAAAACTCCATTTTTATGCAATGCCTCCTGATGTAGGTGGTCATCGGATTACCAGCTCTTCCTCCAAAGTAATTGATTCCAGAACCCTAAATGAAACTGTTTCTTGGGACCAATAACAGTGCAGAAAATCGTCTTCTGTTGTGTCAGCATTGGGAGGAAGCAGTTGGTATATCGATGAGACATTCTACAGGGAAGATAGGCCCTTAGGAGAGGGGACATGGGAAATAGCATTTGTAACTTGAAGTCTCTGAAGGAGAGGGTCACATTTTCTTCAGAGGTGACAACATCAGGTGGTGTCTTTATGTTAAGGTCCCATAAATAGATCTGCCACAGTAGATATGCCATGTTAAAATAACATGAGGAGGAGAGAGACCTTTTCTTCTCCTACTTAAAACTTTCCTAAAGTTTAAAGTCAAACTCCTACCGTGGGTAGCAGGACACTAGACAGCCTGACTTGGGTCAGCCTTTCCATCTCCGCTTGTCCTTTGTCTCTTTCCCTCACTACTTTACACCCATACTTCTTTCTTACACTCCTGACATATCACAGTTGTTCCCTGCTCAGGGCTTCAGCACTTGCTGTTTAGCTGCTTGGAACACCCTTCTCCAAATGTTTTGAAGGCTGGCTCTCTCCATCACACCCACCTCAGATCAGTCACCTCCATCCAGTGATCTCTTAGAACCCTGTCGAGGCAGCCAGCACCTGGTCCCACCCCTGGCCTCTGTCACTCTCACCAACCCTTCTTACTGTCTTCAGTGCACTTACATTATCTGAAAAATCCTTATTTACACATTTGTTTATTACTTGTCCATTTTCTGTCTACAGCCAGTAGAATATAAGTTCTATGTAGACAAAAATATTTATAGTCATATATGTGGCTACATCTTTCATTCATAGTACAGTGCCTGACACATAGTAAGCACTCAGTGAATATGTTTAAATAAATGGTTAACCTCTCAAAGTAATTCCCCCAGGACTACCTAGGGTAGTCCAATATTCCCAAACACTTTTAGAATTTTATTGGATGTTATTGGAATCCAAATTGTAGGCATAAGTGTTTTAATCGCAGTATATCATTTGGTCTCAGGTAGGCATGTTGTTACTTAAAAAAAAAAGACATATGCTGAACACACAAAGCTGCTCCTAATTTTTGAACTTTTATTTTATTTTTTATTTTTTATTTTTTTAGCTGAGCCATCCTGCCACCTGGTGACAGCTCCGCGGCAGCTCAGCTTGGGCTGGGCATCGAACTGCTGTTGCTCAGAGCTCAGCTCACACTCTTGAGTGAACTCTTAACCAACTGAGCCACTCAGCCGGCCCTCTAATTTTTGAAATGAACTCATGCACTTTGCTTAGATGCACTTGACATAGGCAGGCATCATCTTAGTCCTGTTTGTTCTGGTAGTATCATACTCCACATATGGCCGATGGTATTTGTTAGGTAGCACATACCCATTGCTATTGGGTTAGATATAATTGAAAGCCTTCGGGCTGTAATTTATCTCAGGCTGTACTTGTTCATTCTTTTCTCGTTCCTGGGCTCACAGTCAAGCTCACCCACCCCCCATTACTTTTCCCTAGACTTTGTACTGCCCCCATGAGTGGCCTTCCTGTTTGGAGGTATCATCAGTGTCCCTTCCAAGACTTGGCATATTGACACAGACTCTTATGCAGAAAGACTTTCACAAAGCACAGCTGATTTTGTCATTATTCTGTGTCAAGACCTTCACAGACCCCATTTCCTATGAAGTTCAAGAAGTCTAATCAAGCATTCAAATTCAATTTCCTTCAACAAATATTGAAAGTTCTCCAATTAATTCAATTCAACCTGTGGCATGAGCCATGTCTTCCTTACTCTCCTTCACGTATCCTTCATTTAAGTTAGACTATATGGCTAGGAAGATCCCAGCACGCTTTCATTTTTTCTTCCCAAGCCTCTCTTCATATGAATGTCCCCACCTGCATTGTTCTCCTTGAAATCCAATTTCTCCTGTAGAATCAAATGCAACCTTCCTCAGCCAAGTTCAAATATGACCTCCTCTCCAAATAATCGTCTAAGCAGCAGAAAATACCCGTTTCTCCTTAACTCCATTCCACGAAGAGGAATTATGTCATTTTCACACACTTTGCTTAAAAAGAGGTCATTTTTCTCAAATATATACTCATTCTGAGAACTATATAGTATTTATTTTGGTGAAAATAAGTGTATAACCATGGCATGCTCAGCCCTAAAGGGAGCATAAAGACTAATCTTTCATATTTGACTAGTTATACCCTATCCCTTGTGCTTTACAGAGTGTTTCTGTGCTGCCCGTCATGTGTACTTGACTATGGAAAAGGAAGGGTTGTTATCATTCTTCTGTAGCTGGAGATACAGAAACTCAGAGGTACAAGAATTATCAAGGACCATAAGGTTAGGAAATGGCAAAGGTGACGATGAGAACACAAAGCTCAAATGAAACTTTGTTCAACATTTATTCAAGACATCACTTCTTGACACAGATCAAATCTGTATAACAGTTGGCTTTTTAAAGTTGATGTAGACTGTGCTTAGAGACCCGGTTCTATGAGGGCCAGTGACTCTGCTCTCAAAAAAAAAAAAAAAAAATTGAGACCAGGTTCTGTTCATGGTGAAATGATTTCAAGAGGTAACTCCAAATTTTTATGACCAACAGATAAGCATATAAATCCAACATATCTATATTATGTATATACATTAGAAAACTTAACAATATAAATTAACAGACATATTAGACAAAATAGGCAGGCATAGAATTTCTAATATAATTTTCTTTTATCCTCATCAATAGTTCAGCTTATCTAATCTCAAGGAGATAACTGCCCCGCTTCAGAGACCATGTATCTTAAAGAAAGTGTGTGTCCTTCATGGAGGAGGTGCAAACAATCTGCATTTACAGCAGTTCTCAACTCAGGAGAACACAGAAGCTTGCATACAGTCACATTTGCAACATCATGATGAAAGCAAAAGTTGGTAAATTGGAAAAAAACAAACAACCAGATGTGATGTATCTCACTTCATTAAAATATTATGCAAACCTTAGAACACATTTGCAATTCTACAGACACCATTTGAAATTGTAGATCAATTGTCCATAGCTGGGTAGCTAACCACCTCCCAAATTAGTGCTTTAAACCAATTCATTCTTTTTTTATGATTCTGCAGGTTGTTTGGACATTTTCTGTGCTTGTTTCACTGTTTCTCTGGCTTCCCTGAGTGAAAAATCAAAGAAATCTAGAAGCTGGAAAGGGAGAGAGAGGCTGAGTTACCCAGGGCCTCCTAACTCATGATGAAAAACTAGATTTTCTCAAAAATACCTCCTAACTATATGGATTTTTTACAGCTATGTTGTCATCTATTTCCTTTCTCTTATCTTTTTTGAAAAATAATCATGTTAGCATATTTTAAACTAGTGTGAATTGACAGACCATTAATCCATGCAGAAATAATGCAGTAGTTCTCAAACTTAAATTTACGTTGGAATCACGAGGACATTTCAAAATACTGCATCAGAGCCCCGCCCTCAGCAATCAGACTAAATTGTGTTCAATTTGGTCACTAGATTACTGGATTAAGTGTAAGTGTCAGTTCAACGAATTTTCACAAATCGATTCCCCCCTCCATGAACCCAGCATTGAAATGAAGATGTAGATTATGTGGCCGCCACCCAGGAAGACCCAGGCCCAGTGGAGACAAAAAGAAAATCATGGTCTGACTTCTAATCACATAAACTAGGTTTACATTTTGTGTGCTAAGTATACGCAATACAAAACTTATCTATGCCATATATATCTATAATCATATTATGATAATCATTACATATGATTATAATATTGGGTTGTTGGAAAAGTCATGACGCATTTTTTGCAACGAAAAACATGGAAAAAAATGTATCATGACTTTTCTGACAATCCAATACACTCCCACACTGGTATATAAAATCAAGCAGCATACTCTTTCCTAACCAACTTCTTTAGTTTGCCTTTCGATTTGTGAGGTGCATCTAGATTGTTGTATATAACTGTTTATTTTCATTTCTGTACAGGATTCCATTATGTGAATCTTCTTTTTTTTTTAGAGGGCAGTGTCACTGGCCCTCATATGTGGGATCTGAACTGGGGCTGCTGGCGTCCCAAGCCAGCGCTTAACCACTGCGCCACTCTGCTGGCCCCATTGTGTGAATCTTTCATATTTAATCTTCTCATGCTTCTTTTGATGAATGAGCATTAGGGTTTATATTTTTAATTTTTTAATTTGTCTTTTTTCAGTTTTATTGAGGTGTAATTGAGAGGCAAAATTGTATGTACTTAAGGTACACAGCGTGAAACTTCGATTTATGTGTGCGTTGTGAAATGACTGGCTTCCTCAAGTTCCTTAAGACACCCATTTCCTAACCTCGTCAGAGGGTGCAAACTCCCAGGTAAAAGATGACCAACTCCTGGGGCTCTGATGTCAATCGTGGGGACTGCGTTAATAATATGCTGCGCTGTATGCTCGAAATCCACTAAAAAGTCATGTAACGTGTTCTCACCACACATACACACACACACACACACACACATGCACACACACACATGCACACACACACAAGCTCTGAGGGCGACCCAATCTACAGTCACTGAGGGTGGGCACCACCAACATGGTGACAAGTTTACACGGAAATCCTAAGTTAAATGGAGATTCTGTTAGGCCCCATGGCATCCGGGGTACTGTCAGAAGGCTTCCCCCTTCCCATTGTATCCACCTTCATTTGGAAACCTCTGAAATATTTAGGCAGAGGGGTGCTGGGCCTGCCTGGTAGCAGCTCTTGAGTGTTGCATGTTATTTTCAGGAATTTTGTAAGCATGTTGTTAAACATGGCCATTATTCAAAACTAACTTATATAACTTAAAATTTAAAATCATATTAAATAAGTAGTAAATATTAAAAACTGATGACTTCCTAATGATTTTAGTACATTTTACTATTATTTAGAGCCTGGAGGTTACTTATATTGTTGTACCTCCATGATGGGAATACTGTATCATTGAGAATTACTGTGTATCTTCCCAAATCCTCGTTGAGTGATGTCACGTGGCTAGCTGGAAATCACCCATGGAAGTATTTATACCATAGAAATTGGCAAGAACGACAGATCAGGGCTTGATTTAGCGCTGATGCTGAAAGGGTTTTCAGTAATGAAATAATTTGTGTGAGAGTGAGAAATGGTTTAATATTATAGCACATGTCAGATTTAATGTCAGTAAATTTACCTAGAAAATGGTTAGTGGATTGGAAAGCAACTCCACTGCCAAGTCATTGATGAAGTACAGTGAGAGGCTGGCTGGGGATATGGCGCTCCGTGAGCTGAGACAGCTTTCTGCGAGAGTCAACTGAACTGACTTCATTCAATTCATACTACGGAGTCCTGTATACTGTATTATTTTTCTAATTGTCTGCTATGCATCCACTGTGTCAGTAAAATTGGTAATTACACACACATGTATATACACACACACAGGTATACAAGTCTGTAAGCACATACATATGTGAATGAAATCATTTTTCAGAGATGTGGTCTTTAAAAATCTGCTAGTGTGCTGCTGATTTGCCTTTTTTTTAAAAATCTTTTTGCCTTTTTTCTTTTCTTTTCTTTTGGTGGACGTATGCCACATTTACAGATTTATTGAGGACCCAGATGATAGTGACTTTAGGAATAGATATATCAATACATTATTGGTTTTGTCTCTTAGCATTCATTTAGCTTTTGATATTTTGTTTACCCTGAAGAATTAGTGCTAATGATAGAAACAAAGATAACACATTTTGACTTAAAAAAAAAAATCTCACCTAAGATGACCAGAAAAACTGACATCTGCGGGAAGGACCGCGCTCTCTGCAGACGCTCTCAGCAGCTGTGGACCTGGCTCCGGGCGACACCGAGCCGGGAAACAGTGACCATTTGTTGCGTCACAGAAGCACAGGGGGACCCGTTTGTGCCCCTGCAGTTGCGAGCACGGGGCTACGGGAAGCTCTTGTGAGCTGCAAAGGGGGGGCGCACGCCCCAGCCCCTGGGTGGGAGCCTGGTCAGGGTCCCCAGCAGTGGAGCAAAGACTGCTGTCGGGGAGCAAACCTCTGCCGTCAACTGCGTGGCCACCGCGCTCCACCTAACCGCCCGTGGTCCTTTCCAGGGGAACTCCTTGGATCAGATGAGAGCCTCTGACATACCGAAGTTCTGGGCCATGCATCTCTCTTGCTGACCCAGACCCTCAGCTTTAAGTAGAAGCTGACCATTTGCCAGACGACGTGCTGCGGAGCGATGGCCTATTTGCAGAAGCCGGGTGGCACTTCGGGTTGGCGGGGGCGCGTGAGGACGCAGGTGCAGCCGGGCTGTTTGGAGAGCTGGTACCGGACCAGTCACCTCCGACGCACCTGGCCGGCGGTCCTGCCGCCCTTAGCGGACCCTCGGCATCGGCCTGAGGCTGTGTTCTTAAAATATGAAAATCGCTCCAGAGGAGAACGTAGGACCAGAGAAGGGCTGTTGAATAAAAGGCAGAGCGTGATGAATGGTCTGCGCCTGCGGACTGGCCTCCCAGCCCACTCCGGGCGGCCCTCGGTGACTTTCGAGTGAGCGATCCCTGCCCCAGGAGGTGACCACAGCCCTTTGCTGCCCAGGATTCAGTGATTTTAAGATGAAAAGCATTAAACAGTCTTACTGCTTCTTAACAGTGCCAATGAGAAAATATACCAGGACATCACTGCTTTCTACCAAAAGGCGCTTTGAGACTCAGCTATGAATTTTATTCATCCCACTTATGCTATTCCCTGGGGTAATTATGAGTGGATGGCTCTGTGTTGCTTTTTCATCAAATGTTTTCCTGATTGTCACTTTGAAATTGTTTTCAAGAGCATCGCTGATGGAGGGCACTCACATGGGTGATGCTTTCCGAACGCCAATGTGGTGGTTGAGTTGTCCAATGCTGAGATTGCAGGCAGAGGCTGTGCTGTTCCCCCATGCCCCAGCCTTCCAAGTGTCTTTAGTCGCGCTGTCCTAGCTGCCTTGATGCCCTGAATCAATTCAAAACGTTTACCTTTCATGGTCATTTTGACTTGGGTGAAAAGCCAGAAGTTGCACAGTGCCAGATCCAGTGAATAAGGTGGATGAGGACACATCATAATGTTTTTATGTGGCAGAAATTGCCATTCCAGAAGCGATGTGTGACACGGAGCATTGTCATGATGGACGATGAGGTAAAGACACTCATGAAAGAGGACTTCTAGAACTGCTTCAGAAAGTGGCAAGGACGATGGGATAAGTGTGTTTAAAGTGAGGGGGATTAATGGGAATATGTCTTTTACTGTAATAATATTTTTAAATTTAAACATTCACCATATTTTGTGATCACACCTTGTACAATGCCATGCACGTAACGTCTAACAATGTGGGCTTTGGAGAAGGACATACCTAGGGGCCAATACCATCTCTGTCCTTCAAGGAATTGAGTTACCCCCCGGCAAGCTTCATGCCTCCCTCAGC
Source organism: Aselliscus stoliczkanus (assembly GCA_033961575.1). NCBI lineage: Eukaryota > Metazoa > Chordata > Mammalia > Chiroptera > Hipposideridae > Aselliscus > Aselliscus stoliczkanus. The sequence continues at coordinate 67,956,205 of CM066735.1, forward strand.
ATCAGTCTCCCCACTGCATAACAGGGTCAGCACCCTCTTCATAGAGAGCTTTCGATGCTGTTCTTCATTCGTACAGACACGTGCTGAGTACAGAGCTCAAGGGCAGTGACTGGGACGGTGGCAAGAGCAGCGCACGGAGCCGTATTAATATCAGCTGTTGAGGCGGCAGCAACGGCCAATGCCAGTTACTGTTAGATCATGTTCATAATTATTGGGTTGTTGGAAAAATCATGACGTATTTTTTCCATGTTTTTCGTTGCCAAAATGCATCAGGACTTTTCGGACAACCCGATATAAGGATCGGATCTTAAAACTCAGTCAGCTGGGGAATGTACTGTGGCTTCCGCTGATCCACGCCCCTGGGTGGCTACTTCTTACTGCTATGAGTCAACTACCCAGTGATAAAATGGGTACGGGGTCATGCTCCATCTCAGTCTACGTAAGTGAATAAGTGGGTTATTATGAGCACAGATCAAATGCAAAATTTAAATGAAGGAAGAATTATAGGTGCCAGAAAGAGATGGGTGGTATTGTGAAAATGAGGGTAAAATATCCCAAAATTTTGCTTCAAAACTTCAGCTACAGGATCAATGAATATCCTGTCCATAAACCAGGGTTTGTCAACCTCCACACTATGGGCCTGATAATTAGTCAGATTTTACACCAGATAATTCTTTGCTGTATGGGACTGTCCTGTGCTTTGCAGATTGTTTAGCAGCACCCGGGGCCTCTACCCACTAGATGCCAGTCACACCGCCCCAAATGTCATGACAATCAAAAAATGTCTCCACTCATCAAGTCCACTGGAGCAGCAGTGCCCCCTTCTGTATACTCTTGATTTAAGAAGTATCCTAGTTCTGAGCAATCATGAGTTATACTCTGCCTTCCAATGAAGACGCAGTTGCTGATTTTACAGCATCCAAACCTACGATAGCTGTTGCCCTGAAGCGGGGCCTCCTACCGCTTCCTGTTGGACAGTCTCTCCATGGGGGTCGACAGCTGCTTCAGGAATATCTCCCACCACACTCACTGCCCTCGCGTCCTCTGCGAAGAGTGACTGCATCAACTTCTACTTCTCTCTCTCCCAGCTTTGCACCTACTTTCTCAGAGGTGCCTAAAAAATAGTATTTTTCACTTCTCTGAACCCTTACTCATCAGTTCACCAGTTTCTGAGCCAGCAGGATTAGATTGGTTCCTGCAGATACTACTGGTTATAAAAAAATAGAAAACCAAAACAGACTTTTAACACTAACAACAGCAGCAGTGTATTAGGAAGGAGGGAGATAAGGAAGAAGGAAAGTGACGATGGTTAAGCACCTACCCCGTCCCGGCCTCTAGACTAAGTAGCCCGTTTAATCCTTACAGCGAAACTTTTAGATGAAGAAACTGAGACAGAGGTAGATTAAGTTCCAACACTGCACTGTAAGTAAATGGCCATTCCAGATTGTTCTGCTTGACTTGACACTCTGTGACTACATTAGTATAGCTTTTCCAACGGCGTTCAGGAATTCCTGTGGAAAGTGGAGACAGCCTGCAGTACCAAATGTCTGTGTATGTGTCTGTCTGTGTGTGTGTCCTGTGCATCTCAGACGGAAGCCATGCTTTCGAAATGTGAATCATCTCACTAAAATCCTGAATCAGCTGTGTCTCAGAGGACCATGGAGACAGGCAGGTTTTTCAATAAGCAGCTCCCATACGCTCGCGAGTGAAGGCAGCTCTCTATCTCCGGAAGCATCATGAGACAAGCTGCCTCTTTTTCAAAATGAATTAGAAGCGCCTGGCCTCGTCTGCTGGTCTGTTCGTGTCTAGCTCGGCTATTCATCATCAGAGGCAGGAATCTGCCCATTTTCCATAAGGTGCGTGTGTCCCTATGGAAGGTCTTTCCCTGGAAGTGGATGGAATCAGGCCAAGGGTTCTGCTCCCAACACAGACGCAGGGCTCATGACTATTTATAGCGACTCCAGTCGCCTGGGCGCCATTGCCCGTCTAACTTGCTGGTCTCCCCACGTTCTTTTCCTCCTGGTCCTCCTGCCAGCCGTAACATCTCTCCAGGCAAAGCCGCGGGGAAGGACATTGTTCAGAATTACTCTAGAAGAGTTTAACATCCTCACTGCAGTTAGGGCCAGTGGTTGTGGATATTATCTTCCATCTTCTTTGCAGCAGGAGCTCCCAGGCCATATCTGCTGATGACTGCCCACTCTGTCCTCCACCTGGGAACCTAACTCTAGGGGAAATGCGCATACATCAGCCTGCAGTCTGCATGGACTGAGGTATGGACGTCACAGTAGCACCAGCTGTCTTTACCAGACTTTCCAACCTGTGCCCAGTATTGGGTGGAGCGCTTTCCATGAATGATCTCATTTAATGCTCAGAAAACTCTGCAGGGCAACAGCTGTCACTATTTCTATTTCAGACAGAGGAAACTAGTGAGGTGAGGTTAGGGGCGGTCCAATTTCACACAGCTGATGTGTGTCAAGAGTTGGGATTTGAACCCAGGCCTATCCAATCCCCAAACCCACGGAGGTGCTATTCCCTCCCTCCCCCCCCCCACCAACTCCCTGGGGGTTTCTGTGGGGATCATCTCTTATTGATCAACCAGTAATATTGTTTTCATCTTAATTTGTTTTTTATGGTTGACAAAATAAATGCATTTGTAAGCTCTTCAAATTACACATGAAACAGTCTCTGGGGTGCCCATTTCTTAGTACTCTCCTGGTGGAAGGAGCCTGAAGTAATGAAACACTAGACCAGGGTTTGAATCTCTGATATGCTACTACTTACTCTCTGACACCAGAAAAATCATGTTACTACTCAGGCTTCAGTTTCCATACTTGTAAAGTGATGGAGATGCACTTAGGAATTTTTAATTCCTTTCTGTCTCTGCTAGTCTATGATTTTCCAATGCAGAGGGTATTTCTGCCACATAAAGGGCTTACAAAATGCACCGGGGAAAATTCCAGTGATGGGAAATTCTGCATTCACTGCGCCTTAACTTTGTGCTCATTCACGTATCTCCACAGCATCTCTCTCCTGAGACCCCGTGCACTTGCCTAATCTAATGTAGCCCTTATAAAATGGGTCTTCTCTGTGAATCTCAGCTTGAGGCATTTCTCTGGTCCCCATGCAATGCATTCACGTTTATAACGGTTTTATTTCCCCCGCTAAGAATTTCCTGTTCATTTAGCTACAGCCAAAGGTAAAGCTAACAAATTTGTACATCTCTTCAGAGGTACTCAATTCACTAAATGTCCTTTAATTGGCCCGGGAGACTGTAGAATGCCCTCTGAGAGGCTGCGAGGAGAATTACCTGGGTTAAGTGCACGGGTGTCGAGGACATGTTTTCAGACTGAATCTTTGCATATACAGTAGAGTGGAGTCCAGTCCTCAAACTGAAATGATTTAGCTGCAGATTGTGACCTTTCCAGTTTTCCTACCACAAGCATCCTCCTGCCAGCTTTCCTGTCACACAGGTGACCCTGTAGATAGAGCGATGGCAACGACAACCACTGAAGCCTTTTCTCTTCCTTCTTTTTTAATTCCATGTTACTGTTGTGGCAGGAAGTCTAATTAGTGACTATCAGTATGGACTTTGGAGTCCACAGTAATCTCATAAAATCTCAGTCGTCCGTTGAACAAGTATCAGTCACACGTCTTCTGCTGTTCCCTTCTGTGTCCTGAGCACCTGGGTCAGTGAGGGCCATATCAGAGGAGCCCAGTGAGTCGGACTGAATGCAGATGCCATGCCCTGTGTTGTAGGTAAAGCACTGAGCAAACTGCCGGCAGCCCAGTCCTTACAGAGCTCATAGCCCAGGGACCGTTAACTCAGCCTGCCATTAGTGCACTGAAAGACACACATCTCTAAAAGCCCACAGCACAAAATTCTCACTTGCTTTAGGGAATTCAAATAGAACTGCCCTGAGGAATTGACTTTCTAAAACCTGAATAATAATTGACCATCAATTAGATACAGTGGAGAAAAGGCATTTACCACAGGAGCAAAAAATAAACAACAAGAATACTGAGTGAGAGAGAACACAAATAGCTCAAGGCCACCCAAGGGCAGTGGATGGGCCCTGGGGCCACAGCACAGGAGGTGGTGGGGAGCAGGGACCAGACCACAGAGGACTGTGCGGGTCTTTGTACAAGATTTTAAGGATTTTCCCTTTGTGTAAAAATGATGCAGTGGTTAAAGGATTTCTAGCTGGAAGGGGGAAGTAAATTAGGGGAGAGGAATGGCAAAGACGTAATTGCATTTGTATATTGAAAAGACAACATCAGATGCTCAATGGTGAATATATGGCAAGAATAGAAAGAAGGAGAGTTCAAAGCAATCATAGTAATAAAAGCAAAAAACAAAAAAACAAACACCACACAATAGTTTGGTTTAGGGACTTGACCGTAGCCAGTAGAATGATTTGAATTGATGTGGGACTTAATTGAAGGGTTAGAAATTGGACTTGGTTTTGCATTGTATGAAAAAGTGAGGCAAAGGGCGATGCTAAGGAGGACTCTCAGGTGTGTGATGGGGCACTGGGTTGAAGGTACCTTTTTCTGAAATAAAGAAGGATGGCCAGATCTGGTCATTGGTACCTTCTTCCACATAAGCTTGTTATTCCCGTGGAAGTGTTGGGTACAAATGGATTCCAGCGTAATAAAAAGGATATGGCTGAGTGGCAGCCATGGTGAATTTGGGGATCACCCTGCCATGGATCAGAGTAAATGTAGCCAAGAGAAGAGGTGCCATGACCAAACATGAGATGACTTCATTTAGGACTGTTAGTTGAACAGAGTCCATAAAAGAGATGAAGAAATGGCAGCCACAAAAAGAGGAAGCCTGCTAGGGGGTGTGATGTCACATGAAGCAAAGAAAAACTGTTTTCAGGGGGCAACAATGGTCTATGAGCACGACCATCAAGTAAATAAGGAATTTAAAAACTATGCATAGGGGTGGCAGTAAGTACCTTACTTGTCATCTTAATGGAACTACAACTGTTCAGTGGAGATGAGGAGTGAAACTGAATTTTGTGTTTGGCCTTTTCTCAGTGTCTGCTCCATGCTCTTCCTTGGGGCCCTTCTCTGGACTGCATCTCCCACAGTCTCTACCCACTACGCTGGGGACCCTCCAAGGTGTATTCCACTGCGAGATGTCGCTCAGCTCTTATAACCCCGGGGGTGTAATGGTGGGAGCGGCATTCCTGTTCTGATGAAGCCTCAGCTTTAGGGAAACACCAGATCCCTGGGTTTCAAGGGTGAGGCTGTCTGAGCCTTCCCGCCCTCCCCCGAGCTGGATTCTGGGAAAGGCGCAGCGGTTTTGTTGTGTTTGGTTTGTTTCCTATCTCCAGCTGCAGTGGGTCTTGCCTCTTCCCCAGGGTCCTTGTCCCGCAGTACAAAGCTTTCCTTCCACTGGAGAGATTGGGGAGGGCACAGGAGTCTGCTTTCTTGCCTCTCTGGCAGTGGCTGCTGCTCTGTGCCCTCCCCCATCCTGGACAGTGAGAAGTCACCACAGTCATTTTTCTCCTGGGCTTCTCCTGCGGTCCTAAGAGACAGCCTACAACTAATGGATGCACATTCCCCTTGCTCTCTGGCCACAGGGCTTCTATGGTGAGAGCCTGACAGTGAGGGGGGGTTCTATTTTCTCTGAGCCCCCGCCCAATCTCCTGCTCACCAATCTGCTGCCCAGTAAACAAAGGCAGCCAGTCGACCCTGTCTCCTTTAGGCACATCTTTCTTTAGATTTTGTCCTTGCTTTTTCTATGGTCTCAGCTCTCTGATTGGTTCAAGAAAAGTCGTGAGTTTGTAATTTGTCTAGTTATTTACTGTTCTTTTAAGATAAATCCATAATTAGGGGCAGAATGCTTTCCAGCTTTGGGTAGCCCAGTCCCAAGCTGGAGGTCCCTGCAACTTCTTTTCAGATGATTGAGCAAAAAGATGGAAAGAAAGCCACAGAGCTTGCCACATAGAAAGGGTGAGAGAGCGTGAATGTGGGAAAAGTTGAAAAATCGATGCATCTAGAAGTATGGGTATTCATCACACTTACTTTCCATTTCTCTGTGTTAATACACAGGCAGTGTGCCATTAATTTCCTTCAGCAGAATTAAGACAATCTGTGAAGTGATAGCATCATGATATTCGTATTAGTCCCATCCAAACTGGCTGAATCAATGCTTTTTTTTTCACCCTAGTTTGACATTGTCACCCTAATATACTCCTAACCCTAGTTAAAAAATAGACAATTACTAAATACTTTATTGACTTTGTTCTCAGCAATGTTTCAAATAGAATAGAAATGGTTTTGCATAGATCCATCTCTTGTTGAAGGCGTCGGCCAATGGGAAAGAACCTTAGATTTAGAATTAGAAAAATAGGCTTAGAGCAAGCTTACTCCATTAACAAATGTTTACAGAGTCCCACATTGTCCTATTGGTTGTTTTAGGGCTTGGAAGAGAGGAGGAGCCATGCTGCCTACTCTTTCTTTGAACTTGCACACATCGACACCATTTAACCCTGGTCTCCATCTCCGTGAAGTATGGCTAACAGAACCTACATCATGTGTGAGGATTAAATTTCCTGCTATGTGCTAAAACATACAGAATCCGAAGCAATTACCCCAAAGCACGTTATTGTAATCCTTTCCTAGTTGATTATTTTTCTCCACTTGTTAGAACTATTCTTTTGACTCTTCCCCCACCTTTCCGTAATGCCCTTGGCCTTTCCTCCTTGCTTTATTACAACTGCTTATAGCGTTACAGCCATTTACAACTTCATGTTCATCAAAACCACAAATTTCAGCACCAGGTAACAATCCCTGCCTAGTCTGTGACCTTTCTCCCTTTGATTCTGACATCTGAAAGCTTTTTATACATTCTAATTCTCTTCCATTTTAATAGCTCTGTGAAGCAGTCCTATTTCCTTTGACTGATAAGATCACTGAAGGTGACCTGACTTTCTCCAGAGACGCACAAGGAATAAAACACATTCCCACACACACTTACCCATAGTCCACAGCGGGGCAGAAAACCTGGGGTTGCTATATCTTTGCGGATGTCAGAGTAGGAGGAACTGACTTACATATTATGACTATACATGCATGCTTGAATCACGCAAGCTGCTTTATTATTCCAAATCTTAGCTTTCTGGGGATTTCATCTTGTTTTACAAAGAAAATGGAATAACAAACATTTTTACAACAAGAAATACAAAGTTTATTTTTGCTTTTGTATTTTTTAAAGCACTCTGATGATACCGACATCTGAATTTCTGGGCAGCATCTTGCTGAGAACAAAGTTGTATGGACTCCTAAGGATTTGTGTATATCTGTGTCTCCAGGTACTACGTGGATGCGATTTTGAGTTTACAGGGTGACTCCTGTCTAGCTATGTGTGCACTCTAGGGTTCTTGCATAGAGGGTTCTCTAGCCTCGTGATTTTTTTTTTGTCATGTTAATGACTCATGGCTTAAGCAGCTAGGTATTCATGGGTGTAGAAAATTGATATTTGAGAGCATTTTATTCTGCTCAGTTGGGTTTACTCTTATAAGGAATCCAAACAGCAATAACATTTATAAAAGTCTACGAATAGAATATTCAGTGGTTATTCCACACATTTCTGCCCTTTCCATATACTGCGTAGCAAACACCCTCTCTGCCCCCATCAGACATCACCCCAATAACCCCACCAACATCACTCCCATCACCATAGCAATAACCCAGAAAATCTTTTCCTCTTGTTTTCAAAGCTTTAGACCTTCAAGACACTCAGTATATATTGAATGATTTCAAGACATTTTTATATTCATCCATTCTACTAATATCTCCTGAACTATTTCCAGCTACTCTTCCAAGAATTTTGTTCAGGAAAAGTAGAAAAATCTACCCATTATTTTATCCCAGCTAACTTAGCATTCCTACATATGAACATTTAATGATTGTATTTCCCCTCTCACAGCAGGAATCTGTCAACCATCATCTTCCTTCTCCAGCTTTCAGGAAGGTTCTCCAGATAAAGGACTTGGCACTTAGCTTGTTCCCAGAGTCCTAGAGCAGGGAACCTTGGGACACGCTATCCTGTGGTCTGAGACACGATGGAAGGAGCTATGGTTACCCACAGTTCATTTTGAGCAAGTCTTGTTATTTTTCTACTAATTCAAAATAGAATTAGCATAAGCAAGGATGGCAAATATGTAGTTACAAGTCTTCTCCTAGTTTAAAACACAGCATTCAAGCAAAGGCAAGCACTCGCTCATCTTCTAGTGCCATTTTGAAGGGCTTTTTTGTTTTTGACCTCAAAAATGTAACTCATATATGAAATGTGCATGTGTTTATATCATATATCACACATTTCATATGGGTGAAAGAACAGAAAATTGATGAAATATGCCTGAATGCTTATGGCATAAAATTATGCTTGAGCTCTAAAAGTGTGATCCAATTGAAGTGTTTATCATGCATCTATGAATATTTTTTCTTACATGTGTAATGGTGTTGCATGGACAATTTAACTTCTTTCTTTAAAAATAATCCTGGAGAAATTTGTTCCTTAGCTTTTCAAAAGATGCAACTAAAGATGAGCTATATAGAAGTCCTAGTTTGATGCATAAAATGTACTATCTCAAATAATTGCTTTAATTGTATTGTTAACTTGCTGAAAAATGGTGCAATTTTCATAAGCATGATCTATTTTTTCTTTCATGTGTGAGCTAAAGTTGTGATTTTTAAAAGGAGAAGATGAAATATTCTATATGCATAGGCTTAGAATTTAAAAGGCAACATATAATGTTGCTAACTTCATGTTGAAATGGATAGTCCTCAGAGAAACACGATCATTTGAACATTAAGGTTATCATCTGAGAAAAATTACAGTGATGAAATAAAAACAGAGTAGAGAAAGTCAAGTCAACCATGAGTCTGATGATAGAATGTGACAAATTCTTCTTGAAAAGACAGTTCCATATGTCCAAAGAGATACCATGGCTTAATATTTATTATTGGCCAACTGGTAATTTTAAATGTGTGAAAATTTAAATTAAAAGAGGAGTGGGTTGATCAGAGGCCGATGTAACCAGACTCATGGTCATAATCATGTATTCCCTTCAGCATTAGTCAAGTTCCGAACCCTTGGGCTTCACATGGACCAGTATTGCACTAATTGTACAACTGTGTTTCATAGTTTTTAAATCCTCAGTATCACTTATTTTCTAGGCGTTTTACCTACTTTCCCATATTTTTATATAAACGTTCCTTATTCTTTATGAAGAAGTGTACCTCTTGGAATCAAAGCCCTAATACTGCTTCTGGCAGCTTTCAAAAAGAACTGTTGTTGGAGTTACTCTATTGATTTTCTGTTGCTGCATAATAATGTTGTCACAAGCTTAGTGGCTTAAAGCAACGGGCATTGTTTACATCACAGTTCTTGTGGTCAGGAGTCTGGGCACAGCTCATCCGGGTTCTCTGATTCAAGGTCTCATGGAGGTGGCAATCAAGATATCAGCCATGACTGAGGTTTTATCTGGAGACTCGAATGGGGGAGGGACTTTCAAAGAATGCTTTCAAATGCATGCTTTCAAAGAATGCAGTTCTTTGAATATTGTTAGACTGAGGGCCTCAGCTCCTAGCTGGCCACTGGCCAGAGGCCGCCCTCAGCTTCTTGCCAGGACTTCCCCACACAACTGCTGGCTTTGTAATGTGTGTAAATGGAGTAGGCAATAGAGATGATTTACTAGCAAGATGGAAGTTACACTCTACATAACTAATCATGGAAGTGGCATCCCACCCCTGCTGTCTTTCATTGGTTACGGGCAAGTCGTCCCTCCCATCCACACTCAAGGGCAGGAAATTACACGAGGTGTAAATACCAGGAAGAAGGGCCCCTGGGGGTCATCTTTGAGTCTTCCCACCACACTTCTTCTGTCCTGTAACTGGCAGTTTGCCAGATGAATATTGCAGAAGTACAATAGAAGACATAGCTATGCCACTGAATCTAGGTCTGAGCCAGAGACTTCAGGGAAGACAGTGCTCATACAGTAGATGCGGAAGGTTCATCATTAATTGTTTGCCTTGGCTGGTACCCAAAATCCTGATGATGTTTCAGGGAGAAGGACATGCTTTGAGATGAGCACAGATCATAAAGATGCCTCCTTTAACTTAATGGCATGGCGGTATTTGTCCATGAAGCTAGGCTTTGTTTTTATGGAAATGCCGTATCTAAAGGATACAAAAATTCATGGTACAATAATCAAAACCAAAGTCCAGTTTTGGCACTGGTCCTACCACAGTACCAGGATATACTGATTGGAACATAATGATGACTCTCCTATGGACATCTGAAAATAATTTCAGCGCTCCTAGGAAATGATTCCACAGCTACAGCAAACAGAATGAAGCTTGCTTAACCTTGGAATTACGCATATGTGTGAATGGCAAGTCTCATGAAATGATGTGTTATTTATTAGGACGTTTCAATCTGGGTATTTTTCAGTAAAAGTTGAAATTAGGAAGCCCCATGGGGATGTAGAAGCAACAGGGATATGTAAGAACACGCTGGTTGCGTTTCCAGCATTAGAAGGAACAATGCTTGGGTTAGCATCACATGAATAAGGCTTCGGTGTGGATTACAGAACTGGGCAGCTCTGGACGAGATGGTAAACTGTGAGATGCATGCACACTTAAAGTACCATCATTCCATTAACAGCAGTAAGACAGTAAGAATCATTCCTAAACCTGTGCAGCAATCATTACTTGTTAAATCTTCCCTAATAAGGAACCTCAGATGCTCAGCAGTTAAGGGAACCTGTCCTATGGACACTGGTCCCTCAAAAGCACATCTCTTTAAGATTGTTGGATTTAGGAAGCTGATCGATGATTTCAGCTTTCATTCTATATTTATTTGCTTTAGTTTTTATACTTAGGGATTCTTAGCTCTTCCACAGTAAAAATCATTTATTTATAAAGAAATTTTTATCAAAAATATAAAGAGAAGGAAGGACAGAACACTGGCTTTGGCATCAAGAAGAGCTTTGGCGGCACAATCGCTCTGAAGGGTCCTGGGTCCCCTAGACTCCCCCCTTGTGCTCACCACTGTGTGAGAGTAAACCAAGGGAGGATGACACTCCCGGTCTATATTCGCTATTAATATTATCTGGGACCAGTAAAGGGGCCACTATATTCCATCCTGGCACAGAGCCGGAGTCTGGGAATGGAATTCATGATCCAAGTGAGTCAGTGCGTGAGAAGTACCATACTTACAACAGACACGATCAAGACAACCTGTTCGAGAGGCTACACACGTGTGGCAGAGTAATTGCGAGTCCGGGCCGAAGACAGCACGGGGCACAGCCTTGCTCTGCCATGCCGTGAACTTGAATAAATCCCTTGATCTCTGCATCTCACTGTTCATATTTGAAACACTCAGATATTGATAATGACATCTCAGGAGGCTTTATAAGGATTATATAAATTAATAAAGCAGTGCCTTGCATAGACTAAGAACAATGTAATTTTTTCTTTATTATTACTGTTTTCTGGTTTCTAGGGACAGATGTAATCCTATCAATAAATTTTAGGCCTTTGTTACTTCCGTTCACTTAACAACATTAATTGATTAATCTATCAAATAGTATGAGGAATATACAAGGGAAAAATAAGATGTGATTTTTGTGATGCAAGTATTTACTGTTTAATATAGAAGATAACATATATGCATATATGCATATATGTTATTAGTATGTTAAAAAAAGGAAGAGAGTATGTGATACTCAAGTCTCACAAAAAAGTTATTTGCATGTATTTGTGGAAGAAATCATTTGAGCCATACCCCGAAAAGTGTCAGAATTGGACCACAGAGATGGCTGAGGTTACTAAAGCTTTCCTCTCATTCCAAAAGAAACTGATAGATCCATGCCTATGTATGAAAATGTGACATATCTAGAGGCATTTGTGTGAATGCAAACCCAGTGTCCACAGAGAGCTTCACAAATTCCAGCTACTCGCCAAACATTACTGAGAGAACATGACCCATTTTATTTTGATTATGTTGGGAAAAGACCTTTTTTAAATTAGAATGACCAAAAGATCGAGTCTTAGGGACTCGGCAAAATAAAATCCAAATCCGGCCCTTTAGATACTCTGCTTTCCACTTAGTGCTTTTCTTCCTTTAGCATTTCCTGTGAGTTAGGGCTCTTTCATCTTTTATTTGCAGCGTGAAAGCTAAATCGGTGCCCCTGAACTCCTTAAATTTAGCTTTCTGAGTGGCTGCAGGAGGCGACTGCCCTGGCCACAGGCTGGAGCCCTTGACAGGGCCTGTGTCTGCTGGCTCGGCAGCCTTTCTGAAGTCACTCAGTTCTATTATTATGTTTTTAATAAAGGGGGAAATTGATGGACGGTCAACTGCCCTTGACAGTATGACTTCTCTCCCTCCCCCTGCCCAAATACAGACATAAAAGAAACAAACCTTGCCTTGTATATGGGGCTAGTCACGTTGCCTGCGAGGAAAAGAGGCTGAGGAGGGAATGGGAGGAGAAGAGGCTAGGCCAGCGCACCCCCAGAAATGCCCCGATGTGAGGATTTTTACCTATATTTTTCCTACAGAATGGCTTGCAAACGCCTTTGTTGCTGTTTTGTTGTTCGTAGTTCATAGGCTTCCCACCAGTAGGTTGCACGGGTCCACGCCGGGCCTGCAGTGGAAGGCGTCCAAGGGGCTGTCCCGTGCTTACCTGGTTTTCTTCCTATCCCTTCACCCCTTGCTTTGCATTCCCAGGAGCTGTGGACGCCCGTGAGAATGAGATCATTAAAGTGTGTGTCTGCTGCACAAACATCCCTCTCCGTAGGCACAGTTTGCGTCTGATGTTGTATGGCAGGCCTGCAGGGTGTTTGCAAACACAGTTTGGCCCGGGGGTCAGGCTCCGTGGCTCCGTGTGGAGCTATCCCGAGTCCTCACGTGATCCCCAGGTGTGTTTCTGGTTCCCGCCCTGCAGCCCAGCAGGCGTCCGCTTTTACCTGTGCTGCTGCATTCTCCCTGGGCGCAGAAGCTGGGGGGCCCAGGATTCACAGCGTGACCCCTCCTCAGGGCCCGGTGCTTGCTGTTTGAGGCCCGGGACACTGGACACGCCGGGTGCTGGTTCCTAACGTGAGCAGCAGGGGCGCCGTGCGCGGCTCGGGTCGGAGGCCCAGCAAGCGGGCTGCCCTGCGGACCAGCCTGGCCCGCGGATGGCAGGCGTCCTGTGGCGCAGGGAGTGTGCACGGGGGCTGGGGGCGAGGGCAGTCTACGGCCGGCTCCATGCGCTTCTGCACCCCCGGTCCCCCCCGCACATTCCCGACGAGGGCCCCGCATGGCCCCCCGCCCGAGTGACCAACTCTGATTTCGCCTGAACCCACCCCACAGCCGCCCTCCCTCCCTAAGGGCCCGTTTCCCCACCGCTGACCCCCCCAACCCTCCCTCCCTCCCTCCCTCCCTCCCTCCCTCCCTCCCTCCAGCAATCCCACCTCAAGGGGAGAAAGGGCTCACCTCCGGGAACCCCAGCTGCCCTGGACTCCCAGAACCCAAGGCCCCTGCCCCCCAGACGGTGAGCTGGCAGACTCCCTCCAAGGCACTGCTCCCCATAAGCCCCCTGCCCGACAGAAAGACATCAAACATTCTTATAGTGCTGTTTGTGGAATCTGCAAGAATTCTACCCCTTTGGAATTTACAGAAGCTGATAACATTTTTTTAACGTTGACATTTCAATAACACTAGAAAAAGTTAACAGATTGCTGGATATAAAGAATTCGCCACCTTGGGCCGGCCGAGAGGCGCGGTGGTTAGGCGCTGGTTTGGGAAGCCAGTGGCCCTGGTTCGGGTCCCACATAGGAGGGCCAGTGACACTGCCCTCAAAAAAAAAAAAAAAAAAAAAAGAATTAGCCACCTCATTGTACATTTGGCTGTTCTATGGTCTTTGAGGAGTGGATTTTGGTTCAAAAAATAAATAAATAAAGTAAAATCAATTGAGGTTTTCAAATGCTTAGTATTTCAATAAACCCAAAAATGAAAAATGAGAAATGACTATAACTTGCAATATCAAAAATTAATATTGTCAAAGACCAAGGTAAATAATGGCCACAAATACAGACAAAATTCTCAACTGAAATATAGAAAAGGGAACATTCAGAGAACAGTGGGCTCGTGCTCAGGCCTCTGCTGAAAACTCAAATGTGAAATAGTTTCTGCTGTCTTTCTATTAGGAATCCTCCTATTCAGATTTCCCCATTGGCCTGGTTCCCTGGTATTTACGGCTAGGTGGTTTTCTTTTTTCTGTGCACATATGTGACTGCATATCTGTCTGGAGTGGTCTTGAGTTACTCCACTGGATTAGTATCACAGGCCTGGCAGGAGCCTCCCCTCTGGCATTTAGGGGTCTCTAGATGATGTGGAGAGGGGCTGAAAAAGATAAGACTCGACATGATGTGAGTGTCACCCAGCCAGGTAAAGCTGGAGCTGATATATTGTACCGGAATTTAGTATACCCACTTATGATTTCAGGACAGCCAACGTTATGATTTTTGTGTGACTATTTAGTTAACAAATGGATATATGAAATAATTTTACACTGTTGGAGTGAGAGAATTCAGATTATCTAAACTTGGACTGGTGATCCATTGTCTCCTCTGTGTCAGCTCCAACCTGGATCCCTGCATTGGGGACTGACTGTAATGAGAAGCCTTTTGGGGCTACATCTGATCTCAGTAGGAAAGAATTCTGGGATTGAATAATAATGTCTGCCAAGTGAACGAAATAGAAAGAAGGCCACCACCTCTGCCACCAGGTGATCAACCCTCCCCCCCACCGCCAGATCAAAATAAAACAATATGGAGCTTCCTCAAAAAATTAAAAATAGAACTACCATACAACCCAATAAAACCCAGCAATTATACTTCTGGTATTCACCCAAAGAAAACAAAAACACTAATTTGAAAAGATAATCTGTGCCCTCTATGTTCATCTCAGCGTTATTTACAACAGCCAAGACATGAAGCAACCTAGGTGCCCATCCACAGACAGTTGGATAAAGAAGAGGTAGTACACAGAAGTACATACTGGTATATTAGCCGTGAAAAAGAGTGAAGCCCTGGCATTTGCAGCAACATGGATGGACCTAGAGGGTGTTGTGCTGAGTGAAATAAGTCAGACAGAGAAAGACAAATAACGTGTGATTTCATGTATATGTGGAACTGAAAAACAAGCAAAACAATTGAAGAGCAAAATAGAAAGAGACACATGGATGCAGGGAACAAACTGACAGTTGCCAGAGGGGAAGGGTATTGGGGGGCTGGGTGAAAAGGGGAAAGGGGAGTAAGAGGTACAAATTTCCACTTATAAAATAAATAAGTCATGGGGATATAATGTACAGCATAGAAGATACAGTCAATAATATCATAATAGCTTGGTATGGTAACAGACGGTCACTGATCTTATTATGGTGATCATACCATAAGACGTACAAATGTCAAATTATTATGTTGTACACCTAAAACTAATATAATATTGTATATCAATGATACTTTAATACAAATCATGAATACAGGCTTTGCTATCAGAAATAGAGTTTCCAGGTTCAGCTCTACCATTCGCCAGCTCTGTGACCTCCTATAGGTCATTTAACTTGTCAAGGCTCACATTATTCAAAAAGGTGAAGATGGAATTATAGCAGTGCCTGCTTCATGGGGTGGTATAGCCATTACCAAAAATAAGAAATTTGAAATGCTAATACAGTTAGCCATCGATGCATGTTCTTGATTGTTATTTCTCTGTTACTCTCCTTCTGGCCATCATTTTGTAGTCAATCTCCTCTGTGGGCCTCCATTTTCTCATCAACTCTACGGTTCAATTTACAAATATGTGATTTTCCAGTGCAGTTTCCTGTGTTGTATAAAATCATGATTAGGGCTGTTTGTCCAGCCTTGGTTATAGATGAGGCAATCGACCTTGCGTACCCCAGATTTAAATCATCATTCAGTCTCCTCACTGCACTCATTTAAAAAAGTCAATGTAAAATTAATATTCAGTAACATAGTGTTCAGTTCAGTGAGTTTTAATAATTGTACTCACTAGGAACCCACCACTCAGAACAAGATGCAACACATTTCCATTGCTCTAGGAAGCTCCTTACATCTTTTTTCAATTAAAACAAAAATAGAATGACTCAAAACCATGTGTCATCATATATTTTTTCACATGGGTCATGTTCATGCAGGTTCCACACCCGTCTCCTCTGTATCAGTTGTACTTCTTTCTGCCAAAGTGGGGTCTTCCCATTGCATGTCCAATCACCTCCCTCCGTTGGTCCCGCAGATTCAGTAGAAAGTATAACAAAGAGAAAAGCCCGATTAATCCAGAAGTACTATTAAGCCAATTAAAGATCAGCAAACTCTTGGAGAGCATGACCCTCCGGACTGTTTAAAGGTAGAAATCTCCATCTTACAAGGTGTCTTTATAACAGTATTGATATTTGAGAGGGAGAAGAAAGGGAATCCCTTAGAGAAACGGCGCTGCCCAAACCGAGCATCCTGGGCGGTCCAGCTTGTCTGTCTCTCGTTCTGCAGGATTAGAGGTTAGGATTGTAAGCTCACCACCCATCAGGTCTTTATGGATAAACACCTTCTAAGCAAACTGATAAGACATGTATATATAAATCAGAAAATATATCAGTTTAGATTCATTAATATAGTAACATGTCCGTTTATCATTGCAATGGGTTGCTTTTCTTTCCATTTATCAGAATACTGACACCCATTATCTAGGATACTCTGTTTCAGACTTTCTGAACCATGATTTCATTCTTGGCCTTTTCCTTCCACAAAGGAGCCCTTTTAGTTTCTGACTCATGAAATTTTAATAGCATATACATACTGTATATCTGCTTAAATAATATATGTATGTCTGTGCTTTATATATGTAAGTACTTCCTTTCTGCCACCCTCTCGCACTTCCTGGAACCAATTTTCACCTCTTTGGGGGTGACAGTGACCCCCTGAGAATGTGTGCCCTATTCCCTTTTCCCTGCTCCCTGGCTCTATGGATTATTGTATCAATCATGCCTTCTTATTTTCTGTTTTCTGATGATTTGAAGGCGGGCTTCGCTGACCCTGGAGAGACTGCCCCTCTGGAGTACCTGGTCCCCAGAGACAGTACAGCTCACCTTGAGCTGTGTTTCACAGGCAAACAACCAATCCAGAACCCGTACCCCCAGCCACCTCCTTACTGGGCTCTTATACTCTGGGCCACTAACCCCCCCATCCTCACCACCCCAGGGCCAGGTCTCAGACAACTAGAGACAGCCCTACACCCCAGAGGCTGCTGGAATCACTCACACTAGTCCACCCTGAGCCTTCTCAGCATCCCTCACCAGGCTCTGGCCTGCATTTCCCATCCCTTCCTCTGAAGCCTGTCTGACCCGTACCCTGTGTATCCTCGTGTGACGTGGCATGTCTCCTTCTCTGGGGAACTGTAACAAACCAACTTTTCAATGGCAGCCATCTCCTAAATTTGTTGTCCTCATGATACCTGAATAATGATGAAACCTCCATTTTAAAACAATTATGTATCAGGAAGTTGGTTGGTCAGCATGGAGCATAGAGAGTATTGAGAGATATTTAGTAGAGGTATGGTGAGGCCTTCTAAAATGTCCCTGTTGTTGACAAAGTGTCATCCTCACTGACCTCCGTGCTGGTGGGGGTCGGGGGGAACTGCAGCATGGTCGGTGGATGGCCTGGGCAGCTGCACTATTTGGAATCAAACCTTGACCTTGCTCCTTCTCAGTTGTGTGATTTTTAAGCAAGTCACTTGTGCCTCTTTTCTTTGAGAATTCCCTTGAAGGACTCACAGAACTGGGCAAAGTTGGGATAGTCATGCTTATGGTTTATTACAGTGAAAGGATACAGACTCTGCCAAGAGCAGAGGCATGCAGGGTGGAGCCCAGGAGAGCGCCCCTCAGAGCCCTGCTGTCCTCCCAGTGGAGCTGGGGAGACAGTGCTCGCTCCTCCCAGGAAACATGCAGGACAATAGACACAGAAGCTCACTCAGTCTTGCCGTCAAGTTTTGATTGGGGCTCAATCATGTAAAGTTGGTTGACTGCCCATGTGATGTACTTTAGTGCAGGGGACCAGCCTCCACAGCCCAGGCTTTCCCTCAGGTGGAGACGGCGTCGGCGGGGGAAGAAAATAAAGAAGGGAGACAGTGGAGACACTGGGGGAGTTTCAGAGAAGTGTCACACCTTATTGCCAGACCATGTTCTTTTTATAGGGATTCTTGACCATTACCTCAATCACAGAGTATTTTACCTGAGTTTGGTGGTTTCTAGTTCCCAGGATTTACACAGTCTTTACTTCCATGTAATTGTTCTCTCCAGGATACACTGGCGTATTCTATATTAAGGATTCACCTATCTCTACATATCTCCTAAAGAGTGGTTACCATGACTACCTAGCCATTATCCCAAAGTCCAGCAGCTAGCCTCACGGGGCTATACTAAAAAGACTAGGAGTGGCTGTGTTTAGGGTAAAAGCATCTAAAATCTATTCCTATGTAAATACAATACTTAGTAGCTAAAGGTAGTCTTAAACATCTTTTATCTTTTGTCCTAGGAGGGCTACATATTTACAATAGAGGGTAGCATCTGTTTCTCAGTCAAAGCTTCAGTATATGCTGCTACAACAATGCACTAGGCAAAGAATTCAAACAAAGTTGTTAATTAACATACCTCATGGTCAGCAAATCGCCTCCTACCGGAACTCTCATGGCCTGAAGACTTTTAATCTTCAAGGAGACTATTCATAGCAGGGCCCTTGGGCAAGTGCATCAGCTTTTCACAGGCAGGCTTCTTGGCCTATGTGCTGTGCCTCAGTTTCCAAGGGGTTTGAGTCCCCAATATCTCAGTTCAGGGGTCCCCTCAGGTTGTAGCCTGTTTTAGGGAGTTTCCTTCTCTTTAGGAAATCTTGCCCCGTCGTTGGCTTACACAGCCAGCTATCATCAGGGTACCATAGGAACTTGTCACAAATGCAGTGAGTGTATTGTCTCCTATAGGAGGAAAGGCACATGGGTTCATAGAGGCAGGAGATATTACATAAGCAACCATAAGGCAGCACCCCAAACATCCAGTGCTGAGCAGGGCAATGTGACCTTGTCAGACACTGAGAGACTGTCAGCTCCCGGCACTTTAGTCTCAAGCCCCGCCTCCCCCCACCAAGTTTAAGCTGATACCACAGGTCCCAAGCTTCCCCTCACCCCGCCAGACTCACCCCATCACAATGTTGGCACCGACTACTTGGCATGGCCCAAGGGCCCAGGTAAACAGGCACTGGCAGCAGAACTGTCCCAGGGTTTAGAATTACCTCCCATGGCAGAGGGTCAGACATTTCCTTGGGCCAGTTTAATCCTTTGGGGAATGGCACTTAGATGAGTTTCCACTTCCACTAAACACATAATAAGCATTCACATCCTGCTCTCCTACCTGAAAGGCACCATAAAAGCCTACCTGGTTCTTACTCTTTTCACTTTTCTCTTCTGGGTCTGTGCAGATACCTGGATGTTGTTAATGGGTGTTTTAGTCATTCTTGGTGACAGTGTGCCTGATTAAGGCTCCCAGCCTTCAGACGGACATCCCCTACTGCTGCCTTCCTTGTGTACCTTTCAAGCACCCTGGGTGTTCTCAGGGCATTGCGAGCACATATTTAGAGATGACCCCTGGGGCTGTTTGACAGGTGGCTGATCTCATTCATCATAGATTGGATCCTACTATTCTCACCTTTAGAGTAAACTTATTTCCATGTTGTTGGGGACACATCACTAGAACTTCCAATTCTATACAAGAATCTGTTCCTGTTATTTCAGCCACCAAATGAGATTGTTTTTCATGAGGCAGCACTAAAGGTTTGCACAAAACTCAAATGGCTAATTCCTTTTTCCAGCTTCATTGTCAAAGCAAAAAGATACAATGAAAGGTTAGGTTGTTATTGCCCCATCTCATTATTGTTGATGCAAAACTGCAGATTAATTTGCTTGTGGTTATGGAAATATCTCCTTTGACCTTGGCAACTCCATTGGAAAGAATTTGTTTTAAAGACAGCATTGCTTAAGAGCATCTGGCATTTGCTCAGGTTGAACAACCTCCCAGAGAGCCTGTGTCTTCTTTCTTTCTTTCTCTCGTGTGCTGATCGCTGCAGAAATGTTATGTGGAAGATGGTGCAGAAAACCTTCAGTGCCGGGGCTGGTGCGGAGTCAGTGCCCTGTGACTGGTAGCAGAGGCTGGGCAGTCAGGTTCCTGGGCTAACCCTGGAACCGCAGACAAATGGCATAACTGCTCTACTCAGAAGGGGCTGGTGGTGAAATCACTGTCTTCTTTTCTGACTCAGGAGAAGGGAGGGGTCCTTGTTTATTCTTTTTGTTTTCTTCTTTATGTCCTGCCTCAAAAAATGACTGGCATAGAGGAAGCATTCAATCAATATTTGCTTTTTTTTTTTTTTGTGAGGGCAGTGTCACTGGCCCTCATATGTGGGATCCGCACCTGGCCCGCTGGTGTTCCAAGCCAGCGCTGAACCACTGCACCACTCGGCTGGCCCCCTCGATCTGTATTTGTTGAATGAACGAAGTGTTGTCAGGAGGATACACTGACGTTGTGCCTACAAAGCCATTAGAGCAGGGCCTGGCCCATGTTAGCTCTCAGTAAATATTCACCTTAAAAGCACAGTTAAAACGAAACAGATTAAACCCTGTATGCTCAATGAAGAGTTTGGTAATGGATGTATAGAAAATTCATGAATTACAATAATAGACTCCATTTATTAATTTATTCCCCAAATATGTATCAAGCAGTTATCCAGTGCACTGAGTCCGGGGGATTCAGAGATGAACAAAAATGGCTACAACTAAAGAAACTTCTTGCCCTCGCAGGACAGGACCCGTAGGTCTGCAATGGCCGGTAGCTGAGGGGCAAGACACCTGCAGCATGCTGAAGAACTCAGCGTACATATTGGGACCATTAACTTTATTATTAATCTTTTGCCATTTTTGTGTCTCTGATTCCCTACATCTCTAGAGACACAAAAGCAGCTTCCCTCAGACAAGAGGTTATTCCGATTCCCCTCTTCATGGCCCATGTCTGCCTTGGAGAATTTCTCGCCAGCCGTTTCAGGTCATAGGCATAATTGGCTATTAGTCACGTCAGCACCATGGAATGTGGATGTACATGGCAGCACCATCCCTCGGCCATCTGAAAAGTGATGTCCCAGGTTCTGATTAATCTTTGGCTGGCCATCGAGGATGCTGAAGCAGCTCTTGCCTAATTAGACCATTTTATCTCTCAGCTCATCCATGTTCCGGATGTAATTGTGATAGAGGCGCCAGCACAGACGAGCACAGCCCTGCAACCTTGCTAATCAGCCTCTGTGATTTGCTAGGGGGCCACTATTGGAATTGTTAAAGCCCGATTGTAGTGAGAGGTTATACATAAGTGGACGTTTTTATCTCCAAGTCAATTGCATACAATTAATGAGACCTAAGGAGCTCATTCAATTACAAAAAAAAAGCAGCATGTACAGCACTTAGTGATGTAGGTCAAGCATGCACACACATGCATGCACACATGCTCACACATGCATGCACACATGCAAAAATGCGCACAAGTACACACACATGCACACATGCTCACACATGCATGCAAACACGCACACATGCACACATTTGCGTGCGCACACACATGCATGCACACATGAGCACACACGTGCACACACATGCACGCGTGCATACACATGCTCACACATGAACACACGTTCACACATGCACACACATATACACATACACACACACCCCACAATATGATAAAATAGAGACATGTGTACTTACAGAGGGAAGATTACATGTGATAAGGAGCACGGGTGCCTCATTTTACGAGCTGTGTGAACACAGGCAAGTTACAGCCTTCCCAATATCACCTTGTCTGTATAGTGGAAATCATATGAGTATAGACAAGGTTGTTGTGATGATTAAAATGCATTAAGTAATATTTTATAAGATCTCATACAGTGCCTACTCTACAATGTGTGTTAATAACACGGTGGTTATTATGATTCTAGGAAACCACCCCATTCCCCCAACTCATGCAAAGGAACAATTGACATTTTGTGATAATTCATATTGAAAAGCAATACTTCACTTTTCTAAGGATTACATAAGATCAGAGGAATAGACAAGGCAGAAACATTTTGCTATTTCCGCCTGGCTTCTCAAGGTACCTGGTCTAGTTGTTCTAGGGTTTAGGCCAGAATTCCAAGAGCTACTGGAAGGCAGAACAGGAAGGGAGCTTTATTCTATGAACTACTTGAGGCTTATCTTCCCAGCATTTCCAAAGGACTGTCTGTGAAAATAACCACAAAACAAGAAAATAATCAAAAAAATAAAAACCAAGAAGCATTCCATATGGGGCTTCCCCAAAAAGGTTGTCTTCAAATTAGTTTGGAACACACTAAATTGGATTGGATTGCCCCTTGAAGAATCATAATTCTTATTGAAGTGTCTGAGAAATCTGGGAACAGCTCTCATAAAAAATAAAGGCACTGCTTTCAATCCTTTTATTCAGTTTTTTCCAAAGTACCCCACATGATACATGTTGCCACACACAAGGCATTTCAGTTAAAGTGTGAGCTACAGTGCTGTGGGTTGCGTAGTATCCCCCACACTAGCCATGTCCACCGGGAAACTGAGCATGGGGTCTCCACTTGCAAACAGGCTCTTAGTAAATGTAATTAGTTAAGGATATTGTGATGAAATCACCCTGGATTTTGATTGGGCCCTAAATCCAATGACTGGTGTCCTTGTAAGAAGAAAGAAAAGCACACACAGATAAACCGAGAAGGTGGCAATGTGAAGATGGACACAGGGATGGGAGTGAGGCGCTGTGGGCCAAGGGACATGAAGGCCCACCAGGTGCCACCAGGAGCTGGGACGAGGCGAGGAATGGCTCCTTCCTCAGGGCCTCCAGACAGTCAGCCCTGACGACACCTTCCTCTTAGACACTGAGCCTCTGAACTGTGAACGGAAATGCGTTGGTCTGAGCTCTGAGTGTGGTGCTGTGTTCTGGTGGCCCTCGGGGACTCATCCATACAATATTCCCCAATGGCCATTCGGAAGGGAAGAGATGCCGGTAAAGATATCGCGATAAAAGGGTTCTCTCTCGGCCCGTTGGTCGTGGTTCCATTTTGGGGTTCCTGGGCGGGGGGTGGTGAGGAACTGTACACCGGGAGGGGAAGCAGGGATGGGAAGCCGTGTCAGGAAGAGCTAGGTCACGGCCCAGAGGTGACCTCGCCGTCATTCCTTGTCTTATCCCTTGTGCTGTGTCAGCAAAAGCACGTGTTGCTTCTGAATTACTGGTGTTTGTGAAAAGTGTCTAAACCAGGCGGCTTCTCTCATCTCACCTCCCAGGGAAACAAATGAAAGATTGTGAAATAAGAACCCGCCAGCATGCAGCAGTAATGTTCCTAATTTAAGGCCCCTGTGCTTAGCTTTGCGATCAGCATGGAAAACTGCGATGAATGTCTGCATTTTCACACACGAAGACCTGAGCAGAATTTTGCTTTCATTTCTTTGTCTAGGGGAAAAAAACCCGCATAGTTTAAATTCAGCCCTTTGAGGAGTCACTACCAGTCAGCAGTGTGTGAACCCAGTCTCAGTACCTGTGTCACCTGATGGAGGACCACCTGTGACACCTCCAGAGTAGCACAAGGAACAGCCAAGGTCATGGTATCTGAAGGAGCAGGCAAATAAGGAAAAAGGAGGTTTGCCTAAATCTAGTTGCATCTTATGTGGAGAGCATGTCATCGGGGCACCCCTGTTAAGTCCCTTAAATGCAAGCCTGCTGCCTCCCAGCTCCTTTGGCATTCAGAATTTGGACACGTCTAAAACTGCAAGTGTGACCACGAGCTTAGGTCATGTTTATGACTCCGCAAAGAGCTCAGGGTTAGTTCCTCATTCTTTGTGGGGCTGAAAGGACTTCTGGATGCTGCGTGGGCCTCTGTCTCTGAGCCCCGTCTCTGGGGAATGATTCCTCAGCAAGAATTACTTGGCTTCTCCAAAGGCTCCTTAATTTCTCTCAATTCAGAGCACTTTTGGCTGCTCAATCTGCTTTCTAAAAAATCCCACCATCCCGACCGCCTGTACGCTTGGGCTGTTAAGACAGCGGCTTCTAAAGTTAGACTGATGAGTTTCCGATTCTACCCTGTTTCAAATGGGAGAGGACTTGCATTTCCTCTTAGAGTTGTGTTAAGAATTAAATCAGGTAGTAACCGGTCAGCTTATAGAACATCAGTAAATTGTCAAAAACGTCATCTCCACCATCTTTACCAAAGTACGGAACAATGCAAATATTTTCATTTAGATGCATTAGTCACGTGAATTATTATGAAATTTTGAAAATGTATAGTTCCATTAAAAGTAGAATGTCACAAGTGTCAATGAATAGCAGGGAAAATGCTCGTTATGTTTTTAAGTCAATAACGGCAACATTTAAAAGTTAAAAATTATAAAAATCCTGGGATTGTTTTTGCCATGGCAAAATTAGGTCTTTTTTCTCTATATACTTCTGAGTCTTGCAAATATTCCATAATGAACATCTACTATTTTTATAAGGGTATCAAATAATAATCTTAAACTTTAAAAAAAAAAAAAGCCACTTGAGTAAAGGAAACATTTTCCTGCATGTTTATGGATCCCTGCCAGTGAGATGTGTCACAGAGCGTTTAGCATTTTCCCCTGGTGAAGACCATGGAGACGTGGAAAGGAACGCGGGAAAGGGAGACCTGAGTAGGAAGGAGGTTGGGAGGCTGGCTGCAGACTCACTCGGTGAAGTGTTTACAAGGTCAGGGCAGCATCACAGGGTCACGGGGACTGTTTATGTTCCAACACTGACGTGAGAACAACAGGAAGCAAAATTCAGAGCTGGCTGAGCCTTGAAAGAATAAACAGAAAATATCCAGGTCTTTTCTTCTACTGGAATCAACCAGTTTCCCAGCTCATCAAAGAAAATGAATCTTTTGTTGATTATGAGTCTGAAAAACATGGAACTCATGTTTGTCATCTCTGTGAACAACCCTTCTCATTCAATCTTGATCTTGAGAGGAAGACAATGTAGCATAATTGGGGAATGCTATTTCATCTTCTTATTTCATGTTCAAGTTCGGTCTGGTATAACTGTGGTGTTCATGAAGTGTAAACTGATGCAGAGAGAGAGAGAGAGAGAGAGAGAGAGAGAGAGAGAGAGAGAGAGAGAGAGAGAGAGAGAGAGAGAGAATAATTGCTTGTCCACTCTGGCGAGCATATCTTGGTACGAAAGATCACACTGGAAGAGGCAGGAAATCTGCCAGAGGTTTTTACCCACCAATAAGTTTAATTCATAAGAAACTTCCATTGTGAAAAATTGGGAAAAACAAGACATAAGTTTATTTCTAAATAAAGAAGTTTTCAACCAAAATGAGAAAAACAGTCACAAAAATGTTTCACAGTTACAGGGAGAGAGAGGCAAAACAAAAACAAAAGTACCTCATCCAAATCTGTGAGGAGAGAACTGAGAAAGGCAGGAAATTACAAACGAGCAGGTCTGCCCTTGGCCGTAGGCGAGCTCTCTGAGACGGTAATGAGAAATGAGGTTACTAACATCCAGAGAGACACGAGCTGATCAAACTTAATCAGGCCAGCTTCACAAAGGGCAAATCTTTTCTGACAAATTTGGTGGCATTTTTGCATGGCAGAGAGGGCAGGGGAAGAATGTGACTGGGGTGAGAGAGAGAATCCCACTTGAGAAGACAGAAAGGCACAGATGGCATATGTGGAAATGAGGCAGTCCCAGCTTTCCAAAGCAGGCCACTCAGGTGACATTTCACCCCATGCCCACTACTGATGTCATCACGGCATTTGTGTTGGTCACACACATGAAGCAGGGCGGATGGATCTGTGTGCTTAGTTGTGACACCATATTACCAAAACTGTCTTTTGTCACCAAATAATGGACATCTGGGGTACACATCTATGTTCGCTATTCACAGATTTTTAGAGTGCTTTTTGGTTATTTATTTGCTTTTACTAGTATTCTCCTTCCGGTTTGTTGCTGGTATATCCATGGGTTCGGGGCCATGTCCGGCAGGCATAACCTGATAGCAGAGAAAAACCAGTGGGGCCACTGCTCTGTCTCAAAGATAATAACAGGTTTGGCAGGGCTTTTCCAACATCTCCCCTCAGGGACTTTTTAGGAAAGTGCTTTTAGGTGTTTGTGTACTGGACAGCAGGCTGTTATTTTTCAAAAGTTAATGTTGAATGCTCTAAATTGGGGAAGTAATAGGGTCAAAGACCCAGGAAATCAAAACAGAAAATCTGAGTTTACCTCTCAGTTGGCCCCTTAGCATCAGCCTACAAGTGGGCTTGTTCCTTTCATCCTAAAAATATAAATCAAAACGGAAGCACACATACCAACAGCTTTCTACGTCCTGCTATGATTTCTGCTGACCTCGCTCTTTCTTTGCCATCTGACTTCTTTATAGAGAACTCTATGACCATGGCACAGTTTTCCTTTGGTCTTCAGTTTACCTTAAACTTGGCCTTTATTTCTCAGTCCATCTTGACCTTCATAATGAAGTTTCTCCTAAAGAAGAAAGAAGAGAGAGACTTCCTGATGACCAGTGTGAGTGCTTTGCTGTTGTTCTTGTTATGTACCGTTACTCTCTAACATGTGACAATCTTAATTACGTTCTCGATCAAAAACTCTCCTTTCTCGGCTCCGGTGTGATTACTATGACCGGCAGAATAATGGCCCCAAAGATGTCTACATCCTTATCCCCGGAACATGTGAATATGCTGGAGGGCATGGCAAAGGCGACATAAGGTTGCACACGGAATTAAGGTCGCTGATCTTAATAGGGAGATAACTGGTATTATCCGGATGAGCCCAAAGTAGTCACAAGGGTCCTTAAAAGTGATAGAGACAAAGAGAATGTGACCATGACCGAACCGAGTAATCTGAGAAGGACCAGATATACTATTGCTGGCTTTAAAGGTGGAGAAAGGGGCCCACAAGCCCGGGTTGGGGGTAGCCTTCAGAAGCGGGAAAAGGCAAGCAAAGGGATTCTCTCTAGAGCCCCTAGAAGGGGACCAGGCTCTATCGACACCTTGATTTGTGCTCGGTGAGATCCATTTTGGATTTCAGACCTACAGAACTGTAGGAAAATAAATGTACGAGTATGTGGTTTGATGCCACTAAGTTGGAGGGAACTTGTTATGGTAGCAATAGAAAACTAACACAAGCATCCTGGTAGAATACTCTCGGCTTCTCACATAAATCTCCCTCCGAATTTATTGGCCAGTCTCTCTCCTTGGCCGATGCCACGGGCGTGGCGACCTCCTGGCCTTCTACCTTCTGTTCTCCTTTCATTCAGCCCCGTGTAGTGACAGCCCGTTACAAAGCTACGTCATCCAGCTGCTGCTTAGGGCCAGCGGCTGGGTCTACGTCTACCAGACCCTTTGGCGATTCAAATTTAACATGTTTTAATGACGTTTCTTAAAATAGCAAAATTGTGCATCTCAAACAAATATAAATGAACCCATTCAAAAGACATTGTCTAACAAATTAATTAATGTGGGAACCAGTAAAATGTTGTAATTTGTTTAAAGTAGATTTCAAAGAGCTGCATGTGCGTAGTCCATAAGGAATGGTAAAATACATTTATAAATCAAAGCCAAATGGGTTTATTGTGGGTAAATCACATGGTATGTGAATTATATTGCAAGAAAGCTGCTACAAAAAACAAAACCAAACAAAAACCTGGCTGATTCACAAAGAAAAAAAGGAAAAACCAATTGTATTCCACTGGACACGATTCATTTGCATTTCAATGGTTAAGAGTCATTTTGGGGTGGCCCAGTGGCGTGGTGGTTAAGCGCTGGCTTAGGAAGCCAGCGGCCCCTGTTTCGTCCCACATATGAGGGCCAGTGACACTGCCGTCAAAAAAAAAAAATAAGAATCATTTTGCATTCTTAACAGTTTTCCTTACATTGTTGTAAAATAGATAAAAAGTATTGAAAGGCAGAGTTAACCCAAAAAAGTGCAGTGGACAGGACACCCGGTCACCTCTCAATGTCCATTTTGAGACCTTTCCCAAGCTCCCCTGACCTGTCCTATCCCACATCTGTCGTCTACTCTCATTCTTATTCTCCAGATGATCGTTTTACACATTTCCCCTCTCCTCAAACTTCCCGTAAGTCCCATCCCATCGTGTGCCTCAGCTGAGGATATCCCCCCCTCTTCCTAAGAAAGCAAGAAAAAAAAAATCACAGGAGACTTAGGATGCTTTCAACCCCGCACGCGTCAGCCAGTATTTTCTACCGGTGTCTGTTTCCCCTGCCATCGCCCCTGCTACTGTGGAAGGGACAGTGAACCAGCTCCCTCTGTCTCCGAAGGAGGGCGTCACTCAGGCGTCACCTCGCTCTGCCCGGCACCCTCTTGTTCTCACAACACTGAGTCATGGCAGGAAGCACATGTGGGGTGCCCCTCATCTCAGCCGTGTGCCTTTGACCCCGCACTTTCTCTGGAACTCGCTGTGCTCTGACCCCTTTGTGGAAAATGCCTACACTTGTGTCTCTGCCTTCTGCTCCCAGCTCCTCATGCTGCCCCCCGACCTCACTCCCTTCAGGATCCAGACTCCACTCGACGTCTTGCTGAGCCCTCAGTGCTGGTCTGTCGCGGTGGCAGCGGCGCATTTCACCCTCATCTTGTGGGCCGACCGCCCCGTCTGGCCAGCTGGCCATCTCCCCCTGGGTGAAAGGCTGCTCTCCACCATAGGGCCGTCCTTAGAACACCTCCTACCACACTAGCCATTCTGCCCCAGTCCCGTCGTTATTGGTTCCTCCTCACCTTTGTGATCTTTGTGGCCTAAGGCCGAGCTTTGCGACTGCTCCTGTGCTGTACGTACCCTCCTTCTGACTCTCAGACAGATGCTCTCTCCTGAAGTGCAGACAGACTCACACCACGTGGTGCCTTAGACATGGTCAGTAGAACGCCCGAGGGAAGCCCTTAGGGGCTGTGCCTTGTGTTTCCTGTTAGACTTTCTCTTACGGCCTGTCTGTTGGGTCCCTGTTCAGATGTTGCCGGATCAGCGATGTCTTCCTTCGAAACAGCGTCTCACCTCAGCCTGGAACTCCTCTGTCCCTCACCCTTTGTTT
Source organism: Aselliscus stoliczkanus (assembly GCA_033961575.1). Classification (NCBI taxonomy): domain Eukaryota; kingdom Metazoa; phylum Chordata; class Mammalia; order Chiroptera; family Hipposideridae; genus Aselliscus; species Aselliscus stoliczkanus. The sequence continues at coordinate 67,985,423 of CM066735.1, forward strand.
CCCCCGGAGCGCTTAAGCCATCTCGGGCACCCCATGCTCATGCGGGCGTATTTAATGCCTCCTCCCAGGAGCTCCATCACAGCAGCCGCTTTAGCAGTTTTTTCCACTGCTCCGTTTCCAGACCTGAAGATAGCTGTTGCACATAGTAAGCCCACAGATCCATGTTTAGTAAGTGATAAAAACGAATTCCCTCGCACATGCGTTCTCCTCTCCTTTATCGTCCATGTGCCTCATCTCCCTCCTCCTTCTCCTCCTCCGACACTTATGGTGGTCAGCATACCAGCACCCTTGCATCCATCCACGACGGCTGGCCAGCTCGGTACTCCAGTACCCCTCCTGCGCATCTCTCACATCGGTCCGGTACACTGCAGCCCCTCCACACTTCAGAACAGCTCTTGCATTGTTCTCGGTCCCTTTAAGCCTCCAGACGATGCACTGATTATCTCCATGTTTTCAAATGTTTGATAAATGATCCCCCATGTGTGTTTTCTCTCCCTCATCCCTCATCCTTCGTGTAGTGAGTCATAGAGCTAAGCAAGTCACACTGCTGCTTAAATTGGAAAACGCTCCCATGTTTTCTAAGTGTTTACACATCAAGTTCAGATCCCCGTCATGTCATGTAAGGTTCTCCCAAACTGCTCTAAATCCATGATTCCATCCTTATGTTTTATTACTCTCCTACTTTCCAGACTAGTTACGTTTTTTGAATGACAGATATTTCATATCTTTATTCAAGCTATTTTTCTTAGAATTTCCTTACTGTATCATTATCCTTCTCTTTCAAAGGCATTCTTGTTCTCATTTTTTTGCACATGGCCCAAATATTGTATCATTGTCACTCTTTCATAACTTCTATGTAGAATTATTTTCTGAACTTCCTTGAAATTATACACACACACACACACACACACACACACACACATACATACACACACAATTTTGGAATAACACTTATCTTGTAATATTGCAAATATCAGCCAATTGTTCGCCTGCCCTTTCCCTTTCTGGAGTGTATATCATAGTGACTTTAGAGTACGGGTTTGATTCCAGCACTCTTAAGCTGTTTGATATCAAGAACATTGCTTAAATTCTCTTAATCTCAAATTTTTTACCATTAAATTGGGAATATTAGAATCTACCTGACTACATTCTTGTAAGGATAAAATAAGACAATTACTGTACAAATTCAACTTTATCCCTGGAACTCACTATATGCCAAAATTGCTCTTATTAGATTCTAAGCTTCTCGAGTGCAATTTATTTTCTTAGTTTGGCATTATCAGTGCATAAAGAAATTTCAACGTATAATCAGAGGTAATAAAAGTGGGTTGAATTTACTTTCATTGGACTTTATCACTGTGTATTGGCAATACCAAAATAAGCATGCTGTAGAATTATATTTTGGTTTGGCTTTACACTGAAGGGATCAGCGGGATGTGAAATGTATGCTAATGAACACTTAGTTCTTCTTCTGATTTGCTTTATGGTCTGCGTGCCCCTTTCAAGATTCCCTGTACCTTCCAGGCAGGTTTAACGCTTAACCTGCGAATCTTGAGGTCACCACAGATGTCTGAGTGGGCTAAGATGCTGCGGTCTCCAGTGTCGTATCATGGGTACACCATTGTTCATTCTGCTAGGGTAACTTATATAAAAGTGACCAGAATGACTCCATATGTTCAAAGTAGCTCCTCACTGAAGAACTGTCTTCTCAAAAGTCTGTCACATGGAAGAAATGTCAGGCATGGCCATTGCCAGGTGACAAACTCTTTTTCAGATCTTTGATGCTTGCTTGGATAAGGAACCACTAATTATCAAAGTTATAAAATGAATGCCAATTTACATATGGTTCGAATCTAAGTAATGCCTGAATTAAAAGCTATTGTGAACTCACATTTTTTTCCAGCCTTATTGAGATGTAACTGACATATACCATTGTGTAGGTTTAAGGTGTACAAGGTTTTGATTTGATATGAATTGCCAAGTTATTAGCACATAAGGTGAATCAGCATGTACATCACCTTACATAGTTACGATGTTGTTTTAGGATGAGAAATTTTAAGATCTACTGTCTTAGCAACTTTCAAAGATGTAACACCACTGTTAACTACATTGCCATGTTGTGCATAGTCACCTTGTAACCGGAAGTCCGTCCCCTTTGACGACCTTCCCCCGTTTTCCCCAACCTCACTCTCTCCCATCCCATCTGCTCTCTATTTCCACGGGTTTGCTGTTTTTAGAGTCCACATGTAAGTGAGGTCATACAGTATTGTCTCTATCTGATTTCACTTCACATGACGCCCTTGCGGTTCATCCATGTTGCCACAAATGGAAGGATTCCTGCTTTCTGATGGCTGAATAATTCCTTAGGACAGTGGGAATTCCAGTTCAGAGCTCTACAGTCATAAGATGGAAGACTCAGTCTGCCTTTAATTCTCAAGTGACACACTTGACACCTTCCTGAAATGATTTTTCCTCCCCTGTAAATTAGGTGGAAATTTTCCAGAGATTTTTTTATTTATTTTTAAATTCTGCAACTTGCTTGGAAGACCAAGGGAAATCGGGGTGTGTGTGTGTGTGTGTGTGTGTGTGTGTGTGTGTGTATGTGTGAGAGAGAGAGAGAGAGACAGACAGACAGACAGACTCCTTGTAGATCCTGCCTTGCAGGGAAGACATGCGTTAGCTGAGTCTCCGTAGGTTGGACAGCTTAGAGAACTTGGTCTGGAAACCAAGGCAAAGGCTTAACAGCAGCAGAAGAAGAGAGCTGGAGGGGCTGAGCTCGTCCAGGGCTGAGCCCGCGGAGCTCCAAGGGCGCGCCGCAGTGGGTGCAGTCGGCTCGGAGACCAGGCTGTGAGCACCAGCTCTGGGCGCAGCCGGGGGCCCCATGGAGCTGCGGCCAGGGCCAGTCTGAGGCGGCGGGAGGGCACGAGCTGAAATGCAGGGCCCGAGGGGGCAGCGGGCCGGCAGGGCCGCAGCTCCGTGCTCCCGTCACCTGCCCTCGCCTACAAAGCGCACCTGGCAGGGACAGTGCTCAGGCTGGTAAGCCGGGGGCCACCCAGCGTGACCCGCGGCCGGGCCTCCTGGGAGCCCAGCCTCGCGGGTGCTACCTGCCTAGCCTTATTTCCTGCTTGGTAACACCAAGCAAAGCCATCACACTTGACTTTGTTTTTGTTTCCTCCTGTTTTTTATGAACTGGAAAGTGTCTTTAGAAATTACACTGCCTCAGTGGAAGACACTCTGGGGGTGCCAGGAGCCTGCGCAGGGCAGTGTATTGGGGGCACAGGACGACCACACAGAGTGATCCCCAGGACTTTCTGGGTGTGGCCTCGGACACCTCCTGCCTTACCCCTCTGAAACCTGAGACTGGCGGACGCCCAGACGATGGCATTCAAGTAGCAGCCCGAGGAGCTGGCCTTGCAGTTCCACGTTCTACCCCTGGCCTCATAATGTGCTTGAGTTGCCCCTAGTAACTTCTGAAAACAGGTTGCTTGCCCAGGCTGTCTGCACTTTGCAGTTCAGGAGAGAGGGGATGGCCCAAACACTGGGCTCTGGGTTTATTGTAATCTGTCTCTCTCAAGGCTCCTTCCGTGGCGAGCAGCAGAAACTGTGAAGCTGATGCTCACGGGACCCAGAGGCAGCTCCCGCTAGAAACTGGAGCCAAGGATCCAAACGCTCAGCCACTCTTTACTCAGTTATTCTTTCTCTCCATCATCCAGCTGTCGGTCTGTCTGAATCTCTGCCTCTTCATGGGTTTTGTGGAAGGTGGATGCTGTAATATTCCTGAACAACCTGGTCTCCACTCAAGGCACCACCAGAGACCAGCACCTCTTAATACTACTCCCCATTCCCAGGAGAGAGAAACACAGCAACCCTGGTCCCGTCAGTCATGGCCAAGGGGACCCAGTAAAGTAAACCAAACACAACTTTAGGAGCCCCCTCCTGTGTGTTAAGCACCGCTTCTCCATGAAGAGGTTCATGCACTTTCAGAAATGCCAAAATGTGACTGCCTTAGATCCAACCAAAGGCTCTCAAGGCCTGGGGGTGAGAGTGAACATTAGACACTGGTAGCTTTGATTCAGTATTGAAGTCAGAGTATAGGTTTAAACATTTTTAAACACCATCAGAAATAAAAGAGGGGAAAAATGGGGCAAAACCCCACATGCATTTTCAATAACATTGCATGATTTTCTTTTGTCATTTAAAAATATTTTTCATAGTTCATCTATTGCAAAATTCTTGCTCTACTGACAAGTAAAACATTTTTAATAGAGTAGCATTATAATCACAGGTGGCACTTTTATAGGGGTAGTTTTTTTTTTTGTTTTTTTTTTGAGGGCAGTGTCACTGGTCCTCATATGTGGGACCTGAACCGGGGCCGCTGGCTTCCGAAGCCAGCGTTTAACCACCGTGCCACTCGGCCGGCCCAGGAGTAGATATTTTCAACACAATTTTTTAATCCCTTATTGTTATAGTTGCCCAACATTTTAACTAACTTCTAGTACATTTTTAAAGTAAAAGTTCTTAAAAGGCATTTTGATTCCTTGTATCTGACATCGTATTTTCATGTTTTCAGCTGTTCTGGTAGAAATTCAGTGTTGTCCTTGTTTTCTGACAGTGCGCACAAAGTGACAAAAGCTTGCTATTATTTATTTCATTACAGTATGATAAAATCTAACAGTTTACCAAAAGAAACCAAACAGTTAATTGACAAGCAAGATTTTTTACTGGTATGAATCAATCTTTATAATTATCCATGAATATGGTCAGCTGAGTGGCTCATTGGTAAGAGCTGGCTTGGGACGCCAGCTCTGAGCTCAGGGCCATGGTTCGGATCCCACATATGAGGATCAGTGACACTGCCCTCTACGGATAAGATGGTGAACAACAGCTCCAACTGGAGCTGGGCTGCTGTGAGTCTTCGGCCGTGGCGTCGCTGCAGCCCCTGCTGCAGTGGGCTGCCATGGTCTACAGTGAGTGTCCAGCAGCTGGAGTGAGCTGCCAAGAGCCCCTGTGAGTGGCGGTCCAGAGGCCGGCAACCGATCTGCCTCATCCAGTAAGAACGCAATGACGATACCAACATGGACCCCAGTGAAGCAACGTCCTCCGCAACTAGAGTGAAGAACAAAAGGACAACAACTTATCTGTTCCCTTCCCCGATTCCCCAATGCTGTTCCCCTCCCCTAATTCCCCAATAAAATCTTTAAAAATAAAATATCCATGAATGAATAAGATATCAACCAATGATATTTCGCCAAGACCAAGTTCTGTGTCTTTCAGAATGAACCAGTTTGTTGGAAAATGCCTGATTCTATTAGTTTTAAATTCATCTAGTAAATGGGATTGGAAATGTATGTCACAAAAAGTGTCAGAGGGATTTAATCTGTTAATTGTTGCATGCAAGGTCCTTTGAAAAGCACAAAGCACTCTCCCAAATATAAGACATCATAAGTCAAGTTACACTGCAAATTTAGATTATATGAAGTTCCAACAGCACTTTTCTCTGAGTGAAGGTAAAGGAAAGTAAATAAATTAACATTTGTTTTGTGCCTATTTTGTGCATGACACCATACGCTGTACTTAATATTCATTATTTCATCCAAGTTTTCTTTTTTTTGGGGGGGGATGCACAGCGTGATTGGAAATTTTAAAGTTATAGAAATATATAAAAAAAGAACAGAAAAACTATTCATACCCACCATTAAAAATTAGATTACCATCTCAACATATTTGCTTCCAGTCTCTTTCCTTAATTAAAAAGAAATCAATTGTTTAATGTAATGCATGTTGCTTTGAAACATTCAAGCTCTGAAAAGCTATGCAAAGCAAATGAAAATCTTTATCCACTTAAAACTCTCCTAAAATAAAAATTATTAAAATTTGGCAAAATTGCAGCCATCTTTCTATGCATACAAATACAGAGAAGGTAGATTAATGTGTGGATAGATAAATGTATAGAAAGAGAAAAATAAGCTTTCATAAAAGTGGGATCATACCATAGATACTACTTTTAATGTTGCAATGAAATTTTATTTTAATTTAACAAAAGTACAAGGTAAAAATGAAAAGAATTATAAACTTCTAATAAATGATTTGAGATAACAACTATATATATTTAAAAGATTCCTCTACAGGTAACAGATGTACTGAATAATACTGAGAGGTGAGAGTGCTTAAGCTTTTAAGAATTATGTTTATATATAAAAAGCTTATGCTTTAAATATATATATATATACATATATATATATATATATCCTGTGGACTTTTTGCTATGAAAGGAAATAATATCAGCACTCACCCATTTCTAACTATATTCCCTGACCCACTCCTCATTTTTTTATTTGTATCGTTATTTTTACATTATCCAAGTTTATAGCATACGTATTCTGTTCTGCAACAAAAACTAGCATGGTTCTTAAGTGTTAGTTTTATATTTAAATGTAGTCCATGTGTGTACACCCTATTGCTCCTTCATTCTTGAGATTTTGAAATCTTAATTGGGTGTCTATCATTCTTAAGCCATTTCTTTAACAGTCATTTATGTTTTATCCCCTGAGGGTTTTGCTTTTCGTTTTGATGGTAAAGAATGTTCAATGTCATTGTATTTGAAAGTTACTTTGGTGGGTGATAATAGCCATGTCCCCCATTCACTCAGAATATGGTAGACTTTTGACTGTCTTCCGTTGTTATAAAATCTGAGATTAATCTGGTTTTTCTTTCACTCTGTTAGATGATTTGCTGGTTCAGCCTGGTCCTCCTGCGGGATCTTCCTCTAACTTGAGGGTCAGTCAGTAGCTAGCACTGGCCTTGGTGCTGAGTCCTGACTCAGTGTCCCTGGAACATGGTGTGTTCCTCCACGTCCAGGGAATTTTCTTTATGATATCTTCCGATACATATGTTTGATTCTCCCATCTCAGTGACACCAAGCATCTTTATGTTAGATCATCTGTGTCTGGCCTTTTTATTCATTGCCTTTTCTTCAATTGTTTGATTATCTATGCTTTTTCAACAGTACTAATTATAATTATCTCAAATTTCCCATTTATGTCAGTAATTTAGCATTCTGTAGTGTCTGTTTTGCTTATTCTAATTGATGTATTGGTTCTTTAAAGGTGCTGTTTTGGATGCAATTTGTATCCCCAAGTTTGCAAAGTTTGCAACCACCTAATGTATCGGATTCTATTGTTTGTTTTTTCATCTTGATATTGAGTTATGTTACTTTTAAAATTCATGTTCTTATTCTGCAGCATAAAACACCTTTGAGAAATTTCTCAGGGTTCCCTGAGTTATGTTTCCTTCTGGAATGAGTATTTCCTCTATCTCTGGCATGCCATGTTTATCACATTTATTGTTGTAGTGTTTCTTGCATAGTTACTATTCCATTTCTTTTTATTTTGCTCATGCTTGAGGAACTATGTACAGACAATTTGTTTATCCCTTTCTACAGAGGGAAACTTCTTATGGTTCTTCTCATCATATCAGGGGCCTATTTTTCTCCCTCTTAGCTCCTATTTGCAGGTTGGGTAGGTCATGAGAACCCACGTTTTGTAGCCCAAGGGAGTGGTGGGGCTGAGGAGGTTTAGCCTTTATTACCATACCTGCGTGCTGCTCTTTATTGTGAGGTTTTATCATTATTGGAAAGGGGTGTTCCAGTGTGAGATGGTGATCCTGAAGGATGTGAGACCGTTCTATACTTTGAAATATGACCCTGTACAGAGAGTTATAGGCCAATTGAGTGAAAGAGGGCATGTTGCACAGGGGAGATGCCTGTGCTGAGAACCTGACGGAGATGAGGCGGGGGCCAGCCTAGCAGATGGTGTCAATAGGGACATGCACTAACTATATCTGTAGCCTACACACACAGACACACACACACACACACACACACACACACACACACAGTCACGAAGAGGGCCTCAGAGCAAGGACATGTCAGTAACAATGAGTATACTTCCCATCCAGATCATGGCTTCCTAATGCCATTCCCTGAGAAAGGAAACCAGGTTTTCTTAGCGGGGGAAAAATGACCACTTCCATGGCCGAGGCAGGGAAAATTCATGACGATTCCAGAACACTTTCTTATGCCATAAAGTCAGGAGGAGTTCAAAGACTGACAGGCACGTGTCAGAAAGCCAGGAAAGCCAGCTGAACGGGCTGCTGCAGGCCCAGTCAGGGCCCCTGGGCATCAAAATAAACAGAACAGATTATCATTGTTTAATAAAATAAGAAACGGCGTGTTCACATGGATAGAGTAGGCCATACTGATGGAAATATATGGAAAAAAAATTCAATGTTGAATGATTTAGCATTGTCTCAAAGTCCCTAACCACAGAAGGCCAAAGGAGAAGCATCACAGGGGAACTCGGGCACGCAGCACCCTAACCAAACAACCAAAGTGAACTTCGGCGGTGACAGGACAGCCTGCACCGCCTGGTAGGGGCGGTGTGCAGCACCAGGCGCCTGGATGCTGTCACAGTGAGAGGGCAGACACAGCGCTGCCCCGGGCGAAGCGGAGGGAGGCAGAGAACAGCTCAGCGTGATCGCTGCATGCTGGCGGGCGGGCGGGCAGGAGTCTTTCTCACCTGAGATATATACGTAGTATATACATATATATATAGTGTAGATGTATTTTTAAAGAGCCAATTTCTGCTTGTCTTATGACTGTTTTTAAACATCTTTAGAGACCATTTTATTACCTGCACCCTCAGCATACAGCTCCTGCAGGGCCCCCAGCTGCCCTGGGCAGCTAGCTAGCTGGCTGCTCAGATGAGCCCAAATGGGGCGACATGTTACCAAATCAGTTTTTCGTCATTTTCGAAGGTGTCACCATCAGGGGCATCAAGGGCAGTCTGGGACTTTTCCACACCAATGGAGACTCAACAGACATGGCAGTTACATGGGGTCTGATTCTTAGTTGGACCCTTTTGCTGGGAAGGGTTTTATTAGGAAAAATGGTGCAGTGAGACTTGAAGATTAGATACTAGCACTGAATCAGTGTTAGTGTCCTGGTTCTGGTGGTTTCACTCTGGTTATGTACAAGAATGTCCCTTGTAGGAAATGTAAGCTAATTGATTTGGGGTGATGAGACATCAGTTTACTAACTTACCTCTAAGTGGTTTAAAAAAATATATTTCTTTGTACTGTTCTTGCAACATTTTCTGTATGCTTGAAATTGTTTCAAAATAACAGTTTCTGTTTGTTTGTTTTTTAATGTGTGTTGACTTGATATCCGATATATACTTGCTTTCAAAGCAGAGCTGGGTCTTCTCATGCAGTGTCATTCTCTTCTGTTTCCAGGTGACGGTCGTCTGAGCCGTCCCATCTTTACCCAGGAGCCACACGATGTCACTTTCCCTCTGGGGTTATCACAGTCTGAAATCACGCTGAAATGTGCTGCAAATGGATACCCCTCACCCCATTACAGGTAAAGTCCCACCTGTTGGCACGCCACTGGGTTTTTTCTTTGTCTTTGAGGCAAAACACACACACAGTAAAATGTTTAGTGTCCTCGTTTCCAGGGGACAGCTCAGTGAGCTCTTACACGGGCATATGGCTGTGTGTCCACCACTCAAACGAGGACATATGCATTTGTCCCCAAGGTGTCCCCCACTTTCCAGGCTGTAGCCCCACCCCCACCCCAGGCAGCCACTACTAGGACCCTGCTTATTGATTAGGTTTGCCTAGAACAGTTGTTCTTGACATCGGTGCCACTTCGTGTCATGTTGTGGTGAGAACTGAAAGAAAAAAGGAAAAGAGAGGAAGAGAGGGAGGGAGGGAGGAATGAAGCACAGGAAGACAGAAAGAAAGGAAGATAAGAGGAAGGACAGGAAAGGAGAGGAAGGGAAGGAAAAGAGTCGTTTCCCAAATTTGCACAGCTGACGTGCCGGCTCATTCGTAACCCCTTCCCCAGAGCGTGGGTCAGCTGCCCGATAAAGCACGACAGTGGGGCCGGCCGAGGGGCGCGGTGGGCAAGCGCTGGCCTGGGAAGCCAGTGGCCCCGGTTCGGTCCCACATATGAGGGCCAGTGACACTGCCCTCAAAAAAAAAAAAAAAAAAGAACGACTGGGGAATGTTCCCTTCAAAGCAGTTTATCAAAACGGAGGCTGTTTTATCAGACAAATTTCTGTGACTCCAGGGACATGGGCTATCACCCCAAAAGCACTGATTTTAGAAAAACATGTCGAAAGCAGCTACGTACCCTCTAAGGCAGAAAAATCATACTTATTGGGGGCAAGAAGAGAAATAATTATACTTGTTTCTCACATATTACCTTTGGAATAATAGGGAGAAAGACTCAGGAATGTTTTTGTTCTTACAAGATGGCAATAAAGGCAGAATTTGATCCGTGTTGTGGGTGGAATTCACAGATTTAAAAATATATACATGTAAATAGTATGCTTGTGTAAATAATGCTATTATGTTGGTAAAAACTGCATATGCAGTGTGAATATAGGAAAAGGCAAAATAAATAAATATTGACAACCGTAGTTTTGGATTTAAAAGCATTTTTTAAAAAGTCCATTTTTAGCAGGGAAGTTGAATCAACACACACAAAAAGTAGCAATTCCAATCCATTTTGGCAAAATAAGCTTTATTTGCTTACATTTTATGTTGCATTAAAAATAACATATTTAGGGCCGGCCAAGTGGCGCATTGGTTAAGAGTTGGCTTGGGACCGCGAGCTCTGAACAGCAGGGACCCGGTTTGGATCCCACTTGGGCCAGTGACGCTGCGCCCTCTGCAGCTAAGATGGTGAACAACGGCTCAAGCGGCAGCTGGGCTGCCGTGAGTGGCCTGCGTCGGCACAGGCTGCAGTGGAGCTGCAGTGGGCTGCCATCAGCTGCAGTCAGCCGCCGTGAGTGGTTGTCCAATGGCTGGGGAGCGACAGCCTCACCCGGGAAGAGCTCAATGGCGATACCAACATGGGCCAGTGAAGCAACGTCCTCCACAACTAGACTGAAGAACAAAAGGACAGCAACTTGTCTGTTCCCCTTCCCCGATTCCCCAACCCTGTCCCCCTCCCCCAATTCCCTAATAAAATCTTTAAAAAAAAATACCATATTTATATGTATAATTGCTTTGATCTTAAAATTGTCTAGATTAATTAGCTCAATGACTCAAGTGCATTCATTGAGCTAAAGACTACTCTCTCTTGTATTTTGTTGAGCTAACATCAGCATCATTTTTTTTTAACAACAAAAGAGCTGAAAAGCTATGTCTCCCCGTATATTTCTTCTGTTTACTAAGCTTGCCTATCTTCATCACCCCCAAACTGATGGAGCCTGTCTGTTGAGTGAAAATCACTCACTTTACAAATGGTTTGTTTTCCTTAAATAATGTGTCTTCTTATTTAATTTATCATGTGGTTAAATATGTAAAATCTGATTAACTCCTTTTCAGATCATCTAATACTTAAAGTTGTAATGTTATTTTTGAGAGCTACTTTGATTGATCATAAAGGCTGGTAGATTTTGTTAGAGAAGGAGAGTACGAATTCCTATAAAATAGGAAACGTTTGCTGAGTATCAGATTAGTCAGTCAATCAATCAAGCATGCACTTATATAAAAACAGCTATTGGTTTATAACAGGCAGGAAAAATACAAAACAGTGGATCTCCAGATAATTTGTTAATTAGTTTTATCTATGAAGAAATACACTAAATAAAGAGACTACCAATTCCAAAATTGTTAAGTGGCTTTTGTGTCTAATATACTTGTAAATTAAGCGGTAATTTATTTTCAGTCCCCATAATCTCGCTTAGCTCATCTCTAATACTATAGTATAAAATACTCCTGGGCAAGAGGTTTTGAAAAGAGTGAAGGAAGAAAGTTTTTAACCCTTAATGGTCATACTCAGACCCAATTTCCATGATAATGAAGCAAAGATCAGAGGTATCTCAGGTAATGCGCATAAGCAATAAAATGTGAAATTTTAGTTTTAATATGACCCTTTCTAACTTAAATTTAATTTAAAAAAACTCGCTTATAACCATACTCACCTTAGATTGTGTGTGTGTGTGTGTGTGTGTGTGTGTGTGTGTGTGTGTGTGTGGAATTGAGGAGAAATCTTCATGATTCAGGGTCTAACCTTATCTGAGGTTATTTGGAGACTGTGCGAAACATTCTCTATAAAATAGCTTTTGACTAGAAATACGAGTTAGGATTCTGGTCACAGCTCTGTCATTCATTCCCTGTCACCTTGCAATGATCACTTCTCTCTCCTGTCATCCGCTCCGGATCCAGGAAGTGAGGGTGTGGTTGATTTTAAGATGCGTTTTCTTTCTTTTAGTAAATTCCCTTTAGCAAAGTAATTCTCACCAGAATGTAAGCAATATTTAAGGTATTTAAAGCAGAGCTTTGGCAACAGTTTAAAAGCAACTTGTTCCATGTCACTTCCAGTAAACACCTTTACAAACAGGATTTCAGGGACTATGAGAGGGCATAGAAGTGTTAGGCAAGTTTGGACAAAAGCTTTTGAACGGAAAGCCTCGCTCTTTATTCTTTTGAAGACCAGGTGACACTTGAGAATTAAGTCTAGCCCGGACACTTTGCAAAGGGACAGGACCCGGGTCATCCAATGACGGTACTTGGGTAGGATTGCTTATACTTAGAAAATCTAGAATAATCAGATAGCAGTGAGCTGAGTTCCAGTTCAGACTGTGTGTGTGCTTTATTTGGAAAGATGAATCAGCACACATGTAAGTGATTTCTTATAAGCACCACTGTCTGTGGGGAAAAGGTCTTTGGATGGTACGGAGCGTTTCTGCTATGGCTCTCTTGACCTGGTCACCTGGAGAGGTGGAATTCCTCCTGCTGAGTCTGTGCCACCTCATCCTAGAGACACTGCTGAGTCTGGAGAAGTTGCCTGTCCTGAGTAAAAATCATAACAGTAATTACTTTGTATCCTGTGATTCATTTCCTCACTTGATCTTCCTAACAACCCCATAAGGTAAACCAGGGGAGCTGCCATGGTGCAGGTTTTATAAGTGATGGTACGAGTGACTTCTGCAGAAAGGATGACGTCCAAGGATGAGCCTCAAGGGAACGTCCAAGCTCGGCCTAAGGGCCCTCCCTCAGGGCAGCGGTGTCACAGTTAGCGCACATGACAGTTAGCCAGCGAGACTTGGGAATTTAGCCTTTGGAATTCTCCTGCAGGGATGTAGGGATGCGCCCAGAAATAAGCGCTTTTAACAAGCACTCCATGTGATTTTAAAGCAAGGCCCAGTTTTGAAACACACACGCACACGCACACGCATACACACACATCAAAGGACCAAATGTAGCTCCCAGCCATTGTGTTCTTGACACAGGGCTTAATTTCTTAATAGTGAAGGATATTCCCAGCAAAAGGTCAAGATTTTAGTTCCAATCCACGATGTTCACTGGAATTAGTAGCCTATCAATTCAGAGGCCTGAAAGAACATTGGAAGCATGTCCTCAGGTTGGCATGGCGGGAACGTTCTCCTGGACTGGGATTCCTAGCAGCACCGCCTGCCTGACAACCACTCGAATTCATTACCAGTGCTTCGCCATCGACTTAACATATTAATTAGGACAAAGCCCACACCGGGCATTGAACCCTTGCTCTATATGCACAGTTTAATAATCATTGTACCATAGTGATTAGAATGATTACAGGGATACAGTGAAAAATTCATTTGCTGCAGCAGAGCCGACCACTTTGAATTTGTGTTGAAAAACAATTACTGAGCTTAATTAGGAGCATGTAATGATGACAGCAGTTATTCCAGTGATTGATTTGAAAATGAAAGTGAGCTGGCAAACCGAGTGCGCTGTCTCCTTGGCTTGGAAATGAAAGGGAACAGGGAGGCCCCGAGACGTGTCCTGGGCGCCGGCTGTGAACGGCGGTGTCACCGTTCCGGCACAGAGCATGGGGACAGCTGAGACGGGCTGAGAGAGAGGACCGCCCTCTACATGATCCCCTAATTCGGAGAACAAGAAACTACACATTTCTCTAGAAAAGAATGGACTGAAAGTTCAGGAAAGTGACATGTAGTGTGTTGGGCTGTTGTCTTTCAACTTCCCCTCGTTAAAATAACATGGAGGTGCACAAGAATTGGGTGCATACGTGGAAAGTGCCAGAGTTATTCCAGAACCTCTGATGGATTTGATATCTGGCCCCTCACTTCTCGTCTTTGTCAGGGTCAAAGGTTACCTAAGTCCAGGTTCCTTTTCTGCTGTGGTAGACGTTTGCCACACCCTCTCCATGGGATCTTTCAAGATGTGCCTAAGAAAGTCAATGACATTTGGAACAACTCTGCAAAATATCATTCTTATCTTACAATTAGCCACCCCACCGCAATATTACATCTAATCTTAGTATGAGGGACAGAACCATAGCAGAGCTGGCACAGACCTTAGTGAGACATGGCTGGGAAGTTGGAGTGGCCACTCACCTGTTTTTCTAAATGACTGATGGTTTTAATTCAATATATTTAAATGTCTGTCTTCCTCAGTGGTTTATATGACTACACACAGCTTGTGCCCTAGAAATCGGTCTCATTAAATATGCAATATTCATACTTTAGAAAGTCTGGATATTTTGATGACACTTAGCGGGTGCAAGGTGGAGGAAATGGGTCCGGTTAGAGACCGTTACTGGGGATTCACTCATCTTCAAATGACCAAATGAAATTTCCAAAAACGGAAATTTCTTGTTTTCTTTGAAAATAACTCTAACTGCAAGGCCTTTCTCCCATTTAATTCATTTATTAGAGGATTGTTGACTAATAACTAAGGCCAGAGACGTTTTGCTGCCCAGAATAAAAATCCCTTTAAACTGCATTTCTTTTGTTAAAGTGTAAGTTTAGTTTGGCATTTCTAAGTAGTGGGGAACTATTTTCAGTGTGATTAATTTTCCATGTAAGAGGCTAACAGAGGCAGTCATGCTGTATACTAGTCCGATGGCCATTGTTTTTCTCTCAGCCTCAAATTAGCTTTGTAAACTCTTTTCTGGCTTTCTTCGTGCCAATGGTAGTCCACCCTTCTTGGATGGCTGTCTCTAAATCATGTTGACACTCCATGTTGCACTATCATTTGTGGGCCTTCAGGAATGGTATGTTATTTGAAATGTCACCCAAGGAACAGGACTCCAGTAGTACTGACTGAATTTATATCTCACATCGACTTCTGTTGCCTCTGTTCACGTTGGAGTGAACATTCCTAATTTGTAAATAGTAGACAATCTTTCAGATACCCTAGGTAGTGATATCACTGAGCTCATGAGAACAGTTATCCTTGGTGAAACTGGTAGGATTGTCTCCTCATGCAACCATGTTTTGTTTGTTCGTTTGTTTGTTTTTTAATGGCCCCAGGAATTACAACCTCTTGTTGTTTAGACAAAGGGTGGCCACCTCTGTATTCTTTAAGTGTAATTTCATGTCTTTTCCATTGAAGGTGGAAGCAAAACGGCACAGACATTGACTTCGCTGGGAGTTATCACTACAGCCTGGATGGGGGCAACTTGGCGATCAGCAGCCCTCACACAGACCAGGATGTTGGCACGTACCAGTGCCTGGCCACCAACGCCCTGGGCACTGCCCTGAGCCAGAAGGCAAAGCTCCAGTTTGCATGTGAGTTTCTGGGAACAATCTATAATTCCCGTGATTCTGCAAATATACCATTTTTACTATATTCATATTAGGAAAAAAACCAGCATTGCCAATCATCAGCTCTCTGAGAGCAAATATGAATTATGGAGGCAAAAAGTTTTACCAGTGTGCATTTTGTGAATCCAGCGGACTCCTGGGGAAAGATGAAATCCATTCCAAAAAAAAGAAGAAAATGCAGTGGTACTATATTGTGTGAATTATATTTAGAAACGTCTCTGAAAGTTTCAGGTTCTAAATATTAAGATGAAGATATATGATATAGTGCCATGTTACATTTTCTTTTGAGTGGACATAGCAGGCAGAGTCCAGGGAGAGAAAGCTGAGGGCAGTGGTGTCCTCTGGGGAGGCGTGTGTCCTCCCGGGAAAGTGATTGCGGGCACACAGGGCCATGTGGGTGGAAATGAAGTGGTCGCCAGAGGCAGACTTGATATTAACCGCAACAATGTCCAGCTGCGTCACATAAATGTCATCCAAGTAATTACCTTGGTGACATTTGGGGACATTAGCAGATGGACAATAGACAGAGTGCTTCTTCTATCCTTTATATATAGCGTTTCCAGGGACTGAAATGTTTCGTGTTGGATCCAGGGAAAGCCTTGTTTGGAAGTAATTATATCTGTTGGTGTGGAGAAGCAAGGGAGGGCTGTGTCTCCCCCTCGGCACCTCCTCCCCCGCCCGCCCGCCTCAGGGCCACGGGTCGGCAGCTGCTCCCCACGCGCGTGGAAAGGGCTAGGCTGTCTGTTACTTTGAAAAAGTAGTTGTTCTGAAACTTTACTAATAGAATATGTGTCCAAAGCCCACCTTGTGGAACTAGGAAATATATGAGCTAATAGCTGAGTCTCCTTCGCATTGCAAGTCTATGTTCCAAAGGGCCTTTGCTCCACACACAGTGCCCTTATATTGACCATTTTGGTGATGGCCTTGTTTCTGGAAAAAAAAAAAAAAATATATATATATATATATATATATATATATATGCACGTATTTCCCAATATGTATACATATGAATGCATATATGTGTGCACACATGTGGTCATATTCACACACACATACACAGATGCATTGCTAAGTATATCTGAATACATTTATATCTATGGAAATAGAAGGAAAATGCAATGGTTTATGGAGCTAAATGGAATAGGAAAAAGGCTGCTGGCTATGTTGAAACTTAGGGTAAAGATAATAATTATAACACTTGATTTCTGCACTTCAGCTAAGATCACCACTTGGAAAAATAATAGGGAGCAAAATAGTGATAAGAAATCGATTTTACAGAAATAAACAAGTCCTCTAAAGACTGTGAATGATTCTGCCAAAATACTTATGTCTCCTGCTCAGATGGGAGAGGACCCTCTGAGCTACTCACGATTTTCTCCGATTCCACAGGGATGGGTGTGACTGTCTGGTAAACCACAGGCCGTGCAGCACCGGCGCTCACCTACCCTGAATTTCTCTACAGCTGTGCATTCTGTCCAGTTGAAAACAACTGAATCCCTATGCCTAATGTTCATGCACTGTGCTTTATAGAGCCATAATTTCCTCTTTTTCTTTGTCCCCTTTTTTAACAAAACCTACTTTTCAATTTGTTGCCTTATTATTTCTTACCTTTCCTTTCCTGCTTTAAAAACACGGGTAACTAGAAGTTAAAGTTTCCTTCAGTTAAAACATACTTTCCCTTTGCTAAAAGAGGAAAGGTCTAAATCAAGAAGAAGCTGTTTGCTTTCATTTGGATGAAAGGGAGAAATCGAGTCTTCTGTCCTTCTTCATGCTCCTGCCTCTCCATGAGATGTTCCTTTTTGGGGTTGAAGGTGTTTGATTGTTGATCCTTAAAAGCATCACTATTATGATTCATGCACAGCGAACAACGGCCCAGACCCATTAAATAATCTTTCTCCTGCAAACAAAGAGTGTGAGGCCAGGCTTGAAACCGGAAAAAACAAGCACTGTGTGATCTGCCTCCTCCGTCAGGGCCTGCGGTGGCGCCGCCCAGGGTGTTCCCTGTTGGGTCTGCGGAGAGATTTGCTGGACTATGATTATCTCTGTTGACTACAGTCCCCCTTAAACATAACCAGCACGTTCTAGTCACCAGTAAATCATCTCCCCTCATGTCCTGTGTCTCACGCGTGCCTTTGTCCCCTTACGTAAGTCACTTGTTCAATTCTGGGCCATAAAGGACTTCTTTCCCGAAGGAAAAACACCAGGTCTAGCTGCCACCACTGCCACGTCCCTTGGGCGGTTGACGCTTTTATTCGGATGCTTGCAAGAATCTTAAAGATGAATCGAGAAAGTGCTGGTGACTTACAGCCCAGAAGCCTACATTTTCAAATCCTTTCTCCTAATGTCATTTAAGAAATATAGATCTTTTCATTTTTAAAAATAGATCTTTTGAAATTTCTTCCAAAGAAATTACATTTGTATCCGCATGCATATCCATGTGTAATCTCAGAAATAGGGTTATTTTTCCACAAAGAGAGGGAGGGAAAGAGAGAAAGAGACAGAAGAAAAAACAAAAGAGGGCACAAGAAAGAAGGGAGATATCTCATCATGGATAAGTTTTCCTATGAAGACACGTTGAACATCACACATGATTGAGGAAATGCAAATCTAAACCACAGTGAGATACTGCTTCACATTTGCAAAAACAAAAACAAAAACAAAAAAACAAAATAAAAAGTGTTGGTAAGGATGTGCGAAGATTGGGACCCTTGTGCTTTTCTGCTGGGAATGTAAAATGGTGCAGTTGCTATGGAAGACACTGTGGCAGTTCCTTAAAACTAAACACAGAATTTCCACGTGGCCCGGCAACTCCACTTCTGGTATACGCCCCAAAGAATTGAAGGCAGGGACTCAAAGAGATGTGTGTACACTCATGTTCATAGCAGCATGATTCATAATAGCTGAAAGGTAGAAGCAGATGCCATCAACAGATGAATGGATTAACAAAATGGTGTGTATATATAGGATAGAATACTATTCAAATTTAAAAAGGAATAAAATTCTGACACATGCTATGACAGGGATGAATTTGAAAATGTGCTGCCAAGTGCAATAAGCCAGACACAAAAGGACAAATGTATGATTCCACTGATAGGAAGCACCTGGATGGGCAAATTCATAGAGACAGAGAGTGAGATGGTAGCTGCCGGGACCGGGGAGGGGAAATGGGGAGTTAGCGTTTAATGGGCAGAGTTTCAGTTTGGGAAGATGGAGAAGTCCTGGAGATGGAAGGTGGTGATGGTTACACAGCGGTGTGACTGTACTTAATGCCGCCTAATTGTGCACTTACAATGGTTCAACGATAACTTTTGTGTTATGCATATTTTGCCACAATTTTTTTAAAAAGTGTTATCATCAGAATTCTGTGGAATATGTGTAATCAGTACAGTTGGGTTGTTTTCTCCATCATAATTCTTCAAAAAAAAAAAAAGAATAAGTTCTCCTTATAAAATACAGAAAAAGCGGAGTGCAAATGCAAGTGTCCAACGAAGTGCCAAGTCCCGACCGTACAGGACGGATATCTTCACTGCCCTCTGAGGTCCTCACCACCCCCTCGGAAATCCCCAGCAATGCCCGTTTTGGTAGAAATGGCCTGCGGTGGGTAGGATAACAAGGGCGGTTCCATGATAGGATTTTCAACACAGACGGACCCGGGCTCAAGCTCTCTGTGTCAGACACCCAGCGCTATGGCACGAGGCCCCTCTTAACGGCATTCGGCGTGTTATGAAACCTGTGTCCTGAGAATGCCAGCAGCACCCATAGGACCGTGGCGCGGCGGAGATAACGGATGCGAAGCCCCTGGACCACTGCGGGCTCTCAGGAATGAGGCTGCGGGTTCCCATCTTTGATTACCTCCCTCCACTTGCCCAAACAGCCGCATATGCCAAACGGTTAGCTTCCTGCAGCATCTTGCAGCTTTCATGTCACGGCTTTCTCCAGGCCAGTTCCTGGTCTCTTATCTTCAGGACTGTCAGGTGCTTTGACAGAACGACCTTTCTTGAACTGGGTAACAGGCTCGTGTTCCCATGTCATCGATTAGAAGCCTGAGGATCACTGAGGTTGGGCCTTTTCTGAGGTTTGCCGGTGGAGACCCAGTGGGAACTTGAGCACAGAAGTTCAGGCTCCATGACTGAAGCCTTCTGTGGTACGGCATTTAGTCCTTTTCAGACACTGCGCACCCACATCCTGGAGTCTTCTATCTTTCTTTCTTTCTTTCTTTCTTTCTTTCTTTCTTTCTTTCTTTCTTTCTTTCTTTCTTTCTTTCTTTCTTTCTCTCTCTCTCTCTCTCTCTCTCTCTCTTTCTTTCTTTCTTTCTTTCTTTCTTTCTTTCTTTCTTTCTTTCTTCTTTCTTTCTTTCTTCTTTCTTTCTCTCTCTCTCTCTCTCTCTCCCCCTCTCTCATTCGCTATTGGCACACTAATTGTCAAAATAATAGGCCATATGTGCAGGACAGTGACCTTCACAATGAGCCCGAGAGGGCCCTGTTCAGGCCCTTAAACAGGCAGCAGGCCCGCCCGCAGCCGCCGGCGCCCACGGCTGCCCCGCTCTGCGCTTCACGCCACGGAGCAACCCGGGGTCGGGCTGGAGCCGGACGACAGCGGGGCGCCTCTCTGCTTAGCCCCTTCCCTGCCTCTCTCTTCTCCCGCTCCCTGCCCACTCCCGGGGGTGCTCCCTCAATCAGTCACATGCACTCGAACCTCTGCCTCAGGCTGACTTTGAAGGAACACAAAGTAAGACAGACACTGAACACTGAAGGTATTTCATCTGTGTGTTGATAGGAACATCGGGTCCAGAGGCCCTCATATGAATTTCCATAGGTGAGAACACAGCTACGCATCGGACTAACATTGTCTCAGCCACTCTGCTGCCCGTGGGCGGGCAGTCCATTGTATGGTGTCATTTTGACCTTCAGAACAAACGACTGTGAACAGCCTTTCCGAAGCTCACCTGTCCAGGGGAGACTGTAAATACACACCTCTAGATAATGGATGGCTTCTGCTGGCGTTTATCCTGACGTTCAACAGTTCAAATGCACCTTCAGTATTTGTTTGATTCTTTGTTTTTATTTGTTTATTAAAAATAGCTAACATACAATATTATATTAGTTTCAGGGGGACACCACAGTTAGTCAACATTTCTATACCTAAAGAAGTGCTCACCATGATAAGTCCAGCAACCACCTGACACTGTCCCACACTGTCACAATATTATTGACTATATTCCCCATGCTGTATATTACATGGCTTATTTGTTTTAACCCTGGATATTTGGACCTCTTATTCCCCTTCACCTTTTCCCCGTCTTTTTAAAATTTTGAATTACGGTTGACATTCAATATTATTCTATATTAATTTCAGGTGTACAGCATAGTGGTCAGACACTTATATAATTTAAGAAGCAACACCCCCCTCCCCGACTAGTCTAGTACCAGCTGTCCCTGGTGCCTGGCCTGGGGCTGCTCAGCCAGAGGTATGGGGCACACCCTGACCAGACAGTTTTTGGGTTTTGTGAACCTTTGAGAGATTTTAGGGAAGTTCGAAGCATAAGCTAAGTAAGATAGGATGTTTGTAGGGAGAAGCCACTGGAAGACGCTTGGGTGTGCCTGAAAGTTGGATGGGGCGGGGCCTCAGAATCAGGGCCAGTGAATGAACTGTGTCAGCCTCTTTGATGGAGACATCCTTGAGGGTAAAAAAAAAGATCGCTAGTTTCAAAGAAACCTATGATTTCACTGTGCTACTGAGCTGTAGTGTTTTGTTTGGTTTGTTTGGTTTTTTTTTTTTTTTTTGAGATGCTTATAATATACAACTCTACCAATGAATAGACCAACATTTGGGATAAAAGTTACTCATGAATAGGAGTTTTTGCTCCCACACTACTTGATGTTTAGTCACAGATACCTTTTCAAATAAGTTTGTTCTATTGCAGAGGGAAAAGTGGCTAGATTTGCAGCCTCCTAATTGATCATCATTTATTCATCCAGGAAGCAGCCAGAAAACACCTTATTTATATGCATGAAGCCCTTTAGTGCCAGGGCCTGAAGATGAAATGATAGGTAAGAAATAGCTGCTCCACAGAGTAGACAGGTGAAAACTTGAGAGAGAGAGAAAGGAGGAAAGAAGAGAGGGAAGGAAGGAGTGAGGGAGAGAGGGAGTGGGGGGGGGGAGAGAGAGAGAGAGAGAGAGAGAGAGAGAGAGAGAGAGAGAGAGAGAAAGGGAAGGGGGGAGAGAGAGAGAGAGAGAGAGAGAGAGAGAAATTAAGGAAGGAAGGAAGAGTGCTAACACTTACACTGCACATATTACGTGGCAGGTATTGTTCTGAGCTTTTTGTATACATTAACTCCAGTGATTCTCACAATAATCCTATGAAGTTACCAGAAACCCCATCTTCAGAAGAGCAGTTTGAAGCACAGAAGAGTTAACTCATGTGCCCCAAATCACACAGATAGCAAGTGGCAGAGTGGGAAGGTAGAGTGCGTCCTCCCGCTGCCCAGTGCACCCCCAGAAAAGGTGCCGGGGGAGTGAGAGGTGCGGACAGCCCACAGCTGCACCCCAGGCAGGAAGCAGACGCGTGTGCCGGGCTGGCGACGGATAAAAGGAGCCTTCCCACAGCGCGGGGCTTCAGTGGGGCCCCGGGCTGCTAGTGTGTGTTCCCAGCACAGACAGCGTGGGTAGAGGGGGGCACCCGGGTTCCCAGGAGGGTGAAAGGAGATGCAGGTGTGAGAGCAAGCCCCAGCTCTGGAGAAAGTGGGAGGTGACTGGCCAAAGACCCAGCGTGACAGCTGGATGTCAGGGGCCAGGACCCAGAAACGACTGCTTTTCTAGGATGAGGCTGAGAAACAGCGTGGAGCCAGGTTTGTCCGAATGGCGGCGGCCTTGCTGTTCAAACTTCATCTGTAAACAATAGAATGACTGACGGCCGTGATAAGATGCCAAAGAAACACACAGACCCAGCACACATGATGCTTTTCGGCAGAGGCACCAGGGAGACAGCCTATGTTTGAAAAATAGTCCCACTGAGTGTGACGCATACACAGGTGTCCAGTCGTATAGAAGCGGGGGTGTCAACAGGACCCACTCGTACCGGTTTAGGGTGAGGTGGGTGCTCCCTACGTGCCGAGCAGTGAGCAGGGCCGCTGACGGGTGTGAATTGTTGATGGAGAGACTGCAGAGGTCTGGCTATGCTGCTGGTGGCAGCCCGTTTGGGATGTCAGGATTTATCCTAAAAACAATGGGAATTTTAGGAATGGTGTTAAGGATTTCAAATTGTGGATAAATTGTAGTTAGAAATGCCCTCTACTTTTCCCTTAAATATATCTGGCTGATATATTCAGGATATCACAAATATTATGAGAGCCACAGTCCACATATTTAGGGGTGCTCCAAACCTCAGTTCTCACACTTGTAAGAGAGGGTTAGGGAATTCTCACTCCACATCACAAGGTCGATTTTAAATGGTTTAAGGTTAAAATGCAATAATAATTCATAAAGGGCTATAGCCATGTACGCATTTACAGTCATCATATTTTTTTTCCAGAGGGATACAAAAGGTGTTATACCTGCAGTGCCTTTTTATTCTGTTTTCATAAGCTACTTAGAAACCGCATTTTACAGACGGAGCAAATTCAAGGCGGTGAAATGATGGTACTTGTCCAAAGTCACCCAGCCTGCAGCAGACCCAGCTTTTGCGTCTCCATCTCAAAATAACTTTGAAACATTGCATATGCTCACTTGTATGTAGGTAAACAAAGTAAACCAGAATCCACACGAATCAAAAACCATAGTCAAAGCACAACCGAAAACGTCTGCAAGTAGAACTCATCAACAAGCCTCATTAGACAAGCATTTCTCACATATTTGTGTATTTGAAGGTGACGTGTATTTTTATTTCAGTCTCTCACCCAGGGTCTTCATAAGCAGAAAAGAAAAAAAAGAAAAGCAAAAGAAGAAAAACCTTACATTTAGAAATAAATTTTAAAAGCCTCACGGGCACTGATCAGTTCAGAATGTCAACTTTTTTTTTTTCATTATGTAAGAAATGCAAAAACAGTTCATTATGATCCTGGTGATAAAGTGCGTTTTTATCTGGAAAAAGAAACAAAGACCCAGGAGAAGTTTTAAAAATAACACTTAACAACACATTTGGAAATCAGAAAATCTGATAGTTGTGAAGTGTGTATTAAGTGGGTACTACATATCTAATTATAAATGAAGATGCTGGATGGCTTTTAACCTTTTTTTTTTGTACATTAGAAAAGAAGGAGCTAAACAAAGTAGGCGACATTGTTTCTTCTTTAATTTCTTAAGTAAAGTTGATAAACATGTTTTGGTTTTTCATTATCGTTTTGGAAACACCGCTAAACAAGGTGGCAATGGATTTAGTATTCTGAATTTCTCCTAATGTAATAACATAACCACCTATTGGTATCATATCAAGGAGAAAGCTTCATCTTTTTTCTTAAAAATAATTCACGTCTTAAACAAATGGACTTGGAGCAGTCGGGTGGTTGAATTACAGCAAGCCACTATTATGCTTATTTTCAAAATCAACAGGGAAGGACATTACCCAATGCTCTGTTCTCATTTTTCCTTCATCATCACTGCTGGACGTCTATTTATGTATCTAATCAGAAATGATTCTCTTTCAAAATGCGGACCTCCTCTCGCCCCCACCTCTCCTTATGCATTCACCAGGACCTCCTGCCGCCTGGACTATTGGAATACAGCGGCACATCCGCAGAGCGCAAGCTGTGTGGAGGTGAGGGAGGAAAAGCGAGAAAGTCAGGTGTGCGTTCCGTCAGAGCTGAGAGAGTCTGATTTTTAAGGCTGAGAGAGACCCAAAGCTAAGATGCTTGTTTATTATGTACTCATAGGCTGTTTGACAAACGGTTTTGAGGAGGATATGAACACAGCCTGTACAGATTTCGCTGTTGAGATTTATAAAATTGGTTGGGAATTACAGCAAAATTGTTGTCCACACTAAAGAATCAGAGGAAATCTTTTCTGAGATTCATTATTAATAGAAATCCATTGTTACCCAAATAGCAAATTAGAATCCTGTGTTGAACAAGTAAATGCAGGGAGTAGAGAGGTTTCGGTGGCCCGGAGTTGTTTGCCATGGTTTAAGGTGCTGATGTATTAATATATACACGGTCCTTTCCAGGAAACAGAGCCCGTAGAGAAGGTTACAGAGTGTCGCGAGACAGCCAGCGGGGCGCTGCTGAGCCATGTCCAGGGACAGGCTCAGGCCCCGCCCTCGGACCCCAGGCCCTTAGGACCCCCATTCTCCTCCTGTCCACTCTCTTGATGTGTAAATGCATGGCTCAATGTTGCCTTTTTGGATTTTGTAAGAATAACACAATACAATAAATATTTCTTTGAGCCTGGCTCTGCAGTGTTTGTGAGAGCCATCCATGGTTCGTAGGTAGGTGTAGTTTCTTCATTCCTATTGTACGTAAGAGTTTCCTGTGTGAATGTGTCACAGTTTATGAGTGGTGTCTGCAGTTAATGGAAATGTGGATTGCTTCTAACGGGAGGGGTGGATGCATCTTTATCAATATTGTATGTCCTATAGAGTGGAATTAACGGTTATTTGGCTGTATATATTTACAATCTTAAAAGATAATGCCAACTGTTGTCCATAGTGACTTTATTAATTTATCCTCTTAACAGCAATGTTTTCTTGACAGCACTTGCTATTTGTCTTTTTAAAATTTTAGCACTCTGGGAGGTGTAAGGAATCTCATTTTGGTTTAATTTATGTTTCCTGATAACCGATGAAATGGAGCACCTTTTTATATGTGTCTTGGCTACTTGCAAATCCCAATCTCCTTTAAAAAACAAAACATTTACATCATTCTTCCAGTTTTTCTATCGAGTTGTCTTTCTTTTTCTTGCTGACTGACTCTAGATGTGAACACGTTGTTCCTTTTGCATAAGGAAACAGCTTCCTCTACTGTGTGGCTTGTTTTTTACTTTCTTATGTCTTTCGATAAACAGGAATTTTAAAATTTTATATGGTCCAGTTGATCAGGCTTTTCCTGTATGTGATGATGCGTTTTTAAAAGTTTGAGAAATATTTCTCTGTGCTGGCATCGTGAAGATGCATTAGCCCTTGTGTTGTCTTCCATAACTCATTGTTTTTCCTTCCTAATTAACAGTGCAACACACTTGGAATTTTTTTACTTGTTTATTTGTACAGTATAAGGCAGGCTCAATATACATGTTTTTTCCTGTAGGGATCCAAGCGAGCCAGTGAATATATTAAAAATGCAGTCCTTTCCTCACTGCTCTGTAGCGCCATCTCTGCAGGAAATGAAGTGTGCACACTGCCCCTGGGACTGCTTCTGGGCCCCCTGCACCCTCTTCCATCAATCTATTTATCTGTCCTTGTGTGAACACCACACAGTTACTGCAGCCTTCTAATAGTCTTGATATGTGGTAGATATGAAAATAGAAGATGGGATGAAGGAAAAAACTGAGGCTCAAACTGTAAGCTAAAGTCAAGGGAAATAAAACTCTCAGATAATAAAAAGAATACAAATCAATATTGTAAGGTCCTTTCCAATGACTAATGCTGAGCTCTCTAGTGGCCAAGGCAAAAAGGGTTCCCATCTTTCATAGGATGAGAGCTTCCCAATTGTTTCTGCACCATCGCTCTGACTCCAGAACCTGAGAGTTTTTCCTGTGATTCCTCATCGAGATGGATGACAGTCTTTCCTTGTCTTATTTCTCTCAGCTCAATACCCACTAGGTCCATCCATATTATTACAAATGGTAAGACTTCATTCCTTTTTATGGCTCAGTAATATCCCACTGTATATACCTGGGGCGCCAAAAACCTGCATACAAGTGGATACTTTGGTCAGTGTTGCTCAAGCAGTAGTTCTCCATCATCAGAAGTGTTTGGACGCTGAGGGGAACTGCTTGAGGACCTGTTTTAATTGCAGGAGACAAGTGTGACTTGTAGTCATCTTTTGTTATTGGTATATATTGAGTATTACAACTGTAATACAATTTTCCTTCTTTAAAATGTGTATACTTTTTTTGGCACCCACTGTGTGTGTATACACACACACACACACACACACACACACACACACACACACACACACATCTCCTTTATCCAACACCTGAAACTAATATAATATTGAATGTCAACTGTGATTGAAAAATAAGAGTGGCTGACAGCCGTCTCATAGACAGTGTCAGGGTGGCTCTTCCATCCTACCTGAGAACTCATCGCTGGCACACTGGGAACTCCAAGAGCCTTCCCTGTAGCAGTCGCTCAGAGGCCCCCCACTGGTGACGGGCCCTGCAGCCGATGCTGCTCTCTGGGCATCTCGCCCACCTCTGATGCCCACTGCCGCTCTTACAGCACCAGCAGGGCCTTCGAATCACAAGTGATAGAAAGGCGAATTCTTCCAACTTCTAGTGAATCCAGTGTGGCTTTGTTCATGTAGTGCATGGTTCCCACAAAGCAGAACTGAGGAGTCCCTGCCTACCTGTTTCAGAAAACTAGTTTGATCATGCTTCTGGAACATTCCTCTGTGTGCACTATGAAGCTGAGTCTCTTCCCATACTTCCAAGAAAGATGCTGTGGAAAGAATTTTGTTTTGTTCCCGAACTGGTGTTATTATACGACGGGCCCCCCTTCTGCATTTTCGTGGGAGTGAGGGAATGGTGGGAATTTACAGAAAGAAGGCACGTGAGCATTTCCAGCTTTACGACGCTGAGTGCCTCCTCTCTGGTGGATGGGTTAGACAAGCTTCCTAAAAGGAAGTAACAACCATCTCAACAGCTCTTTCTGGTCGGGGAGAATCCATTTGAATCCTCAAAACTGCTGTGTAGAATAGAAGCTACTATAATGAGCCCAGATTTTACAGATGAGGAAAATGAGGTTCAGAGAGAAAAAGTGGTGTGCACAGGACATTACAAATTGTGATGCTGGGGTCTGAGACCAGACAGTTCTGACGTCTTAATGCATTCCTAGTCATCCAGTGGGGGCTTGCCGTCGTTTAAGGTGCACAGAAGTCCCTCGGGGATCTTATTAGAGGCACGTTCTGATCAGCAGCTCTAAAGCGGGGCCCAGTGGGTCACATTTCTAGGCTTCCAGGTGACAGTGAGGTTGCCCCCATCAGTGCCAGACTGAGTGGGAAATATTGTCTCAAAGCAAGATTTCGGCTGGTGCCTGCAGACAGCCCAATAGCAGCACTGCTGCAGAGGTCACCCCAAGGTGAATGGGGGAGGGCAGGTCTGGGATGAAGCCAGAGGAAAAGCAGATGCTAATCTGCACTTGGAACTCTACCTTGGCCATTCAACACATCCATTTACACATTCAAACGATGCATATTTGTTAGGCACCTACTGTGTGCCAAACACGTGCAGAAGCAATGAGCAAAATACAGTCTATTTTCTGTATTTGTGCATCTGCTCAAATACAAATACAAGCACTTTAAGAAAATGACAAATATATTCGTGCCATTGGAATAAGGAAGAAGGAGAAATGTGTCTGAACATTAACCAAAGCAGCGGGTTTGGATCTGGACTCCCAGCCAGAAATCCTGTCCTCCTGGGCAATACTAGCTCTGCTCGTGACATGAGGAAGAGTCTAGACCCGCGGCTGTGATTTAACAAGTCAGTGGCAGTGGGTTTCCCCCACTTTTTGAGAAGTGCGCAGTTGAGAGGTCTACTGTCACATGCATATTAATGAGTTGTTTTGCATAAATCAATTCTGTTTTTATGAATGGAGATTATATAACTCTCACTTAATTCTTCCAGAATTCCCATCCATAAGAGCCACTAGAGTTTTTCCTCCTAGGTTTTTATCCCTTGAGCACAAAGGATTTGTTTTAATTATTTCATCGGGCTTGAGCAAAAGTTATTGAATGTAAACAAGTGTGCCGGAGGTCTGGGCCCTGCCAGGTGCGTCCCAGCGCCCTGGAAGGCGCCCTGGTTTTCTTTGCACTGTTCTCAGTATTCACTTAGAAAGCTGTCCTAGTGATTTCATTTACAAATGTAGGAAATCTGGCTGAGTTGCCATCAGGATTCATGACCTTCCTTTTTGGCAGTCTGGCTCACTGAGGGCCCTGCCCCTGCGATTGATATAAATGTAATGTTAATGAAAGGCCATGTGTGACCAGTAAGCTGAGCGCTGGAACCAGCGCCCCTGGGCTCCCCCACCTCCCTCAGCCGGTGAGCGGCAGCGACAGCGTCTGGAGGCTGCCGGACAGAGGCAGCCAGCCGAGCCCGCCTGGTGCCGCGGGTCCCAGTGCCTCCCCGTCCCCTCTGCCTCTGTCCCGCGGCTCCCAGGGCAGGTGGAGGAGGCCCTGCTGCCCTGGAGAAAACCCCGCGCCCCGGCCTCTCGGAGCCGAGCCCCACCCGTCCTCTTCCCTGGGCTGTTGCCTCCCACGCCCTCTCTGCTCTGCCCGGGCA
This sequence comes from Aselliscus stoliczkanus, assembly GCA_033961575.1. Taxonomy (NCBI): domain Eukaryota; kingdom Metazoa; phylum Chordata; class Mammalia; order Chiroptera; family Hipposideridae; genus Aselliscus; species Aselliscus stoliczkanus. The sequence goes on from CM066735.1 coordinate 68,014,474, forward strand.
GGCACCTCTGTCCCCTGTGCCGCTCCGGATGCCCTCCCTCGGCACCCGCTGCCTCAGTCGCCGCCGCCACGCGCGTGGCTGTGCTGCCCACCCAGCGTCAGGCCCTCGCCCCAAGGCGGCCCCACTGCCCCCAGAAGACGCTTCCTCCCGGCCCCCGTTACTCTCTCCGCGATGTGCTGCCACCTTCTTGGCAGTTTCGGCTTTCCTGGAATTTAGCACTCAGTACTTTTTTTTTTTTTTTGAAGACTTTATTGGGGAATTGGGGGAAGGGAACAGCGTTGGGGAACCGGGGAAGGGGAACAGACAAGCTGCTGTCCTTTTGTCCTTCAGTCTAGTTGCGGAGGACGTCGCTTCACGGGCCCCTGTTGGTATCGTCATTGCGCGCTTCCCGGGTGAGGCGGTTGGTCATCGGCCCTTGGACGGCTGCTCACGGCGGCTCACGGCAGCCCAGCTCCAGGTGGAGCTGCTGTTCACCATCTTAGCTGTAGAGGGCGCAGCACCACTGGCCCATGTGGGATCCGAATTGGTGCCCCTGCTGCACAGAGCTCACGCTCCCAAACTAATTCTTAATCAACAAGCCACTCTGCCAGCCCAGCACTCAGTACACAATAATCGGATTGCTCAGTTCCTTCATTTCCCTTCCACCGTTGGCCTTATCACCTTATCTTAGCCAAAAGCCACCAGACCAAGCTGACTCCAGGACCTTGTCAGTATCTGAAATGTCAGGCTTCGTCCGTGTCTGATTCAGCCTCCCCCGGGCTGGATCCTCACTTCTAGATCCCCTAGCTCACCCCTCTAGTCCATACACCAACCACACAACTCACTGGGCCGGACAGTGTGGTCATCGCAATAACTGCCCACTGTCCCTGCCCTGCCTCTTGTCACAGCCCCTCCTTAACCAGACTAAAAATGAAACCATTTGTCCCCAGCCACTCTTGGCTCCACGGATCATTTGCCCTTCATCTTATTCATCTTGTGAAACCCAAACCAAAACTTTCACCTAGGTAAAAATCCAACCATGGCACCTGGTCTCACTGTTAACTCCTAACTGCCTGATGTCACATGGGAATTCAAATCTGCCCGACGGGAAGATAAGGGATGGAAAGCATCAGGAAATTCAAAGCTGTCGCTGCGTTGGCTGGGTCTTTACGGAAGGTCCCCTGTGTGTGTGGAGAAACACACTCGGCTAGTGTTTCTCTGCTAAACCCGTCAGCGGATTCACCGCACACGGACCCCCTGTTTCCCCGGCCCTTTAATGCATCCTGTGTCTGTCACTTAGTCCTGACTGGGGTCAGCTCTTGTGCCCACTGCCTGCTCCCTGCGCTGGGGGCACGCTGCACGCACGTGTTGTGTCAAGGGCTTGCTGGGTCATTTGATGTTGGGCCAGCTCAGTGAGATTTCGCTGCTGGCGTCTGGAATCATTCCCCACAGTGACGCCTATTGCACATCAGAACATACAATAAAGGCGACCTTTTCTCTTTCCACCCGAGCTTTCGTCTGCCGTTGGGTTTCCATTCTGCCTCCAAGTCCTGAAAGTGTTGGCCTTTGGGCTTCATCTCACAACCTAAGCCCACTTTGCAGATGTCCCCCGACTTACCTTTCCCTCTTAGCAGCTGTCACCACTCACTTCTCTATTGAAAGTCTCCCTTCCAGGATAAGTGTGGAGGCTCATGCTGCTTCTTTTTGTGCCTTTTTCCTTCTTAGCAGTAATCAGTTTTTAATTACAAAATAAAGAGAAATTAATAATCACATCACCTGAATTGGTGACAACCACTGGTAGCTTTAGTAGATCCTTCTAAAGCTTTTTCTTACCCACAAACACACACTCATATAAATGAATATTTGCTATAACACTTTAAAGCATTTCCCCTGCTAATCATTTTAGAGAAAGGAAATAACCAAAATAATAAAATATGAAGAATAATCAAGGTTTCAGAGTTCTCGAAGTTTGATAGTCATGACCTTTCTTTTTGAGACCCAAGTCTCCCAAATAAAATGCTCATTTGTTTCCCGGGGGAATAAACTTTTGGAGACTCCAAGCTGAAGGCGAAGAGGGCTAACTGCACGCAAGGGCTTGGTCCTGCATTGGCCAGGGTCCTCCTGCCACCGCTCCTTACTCAGCCATCGTGACGCCAGACCCTTTATTCACCCTTATCTTGTTCAAAACAAATATAAGAAAAACATGAATTTCTTATATTTGTACTGTTAACACAGAGTAGTCTTCTTTTGCACAAAACTGAGGTTTTACCCGATTCTGAAATAGAATTTCACTCTTTTTCTTGATATAAGTCATTATGGGTGTTTATAGTCTCCCTGTAATTATTACATGTTGATAAATGGTCACATAATAGCTGCAGACTGAAAGTAAAACTCGTCTAAGGTAATTTTGTCTGCTAATTTTCAGTAAATCGCTTAAGCAGCCATGCATATCAATGACACCATTTTCAACTGATTTAACCTATCAGAAATATTGAGCTTTTACCTGGGCATCCAAGGAATGATTTTGACCTCAATCAGTCTCTGTCTCCCCAAAACGAGCATAAGTCTGCTGTGTTTTTTTGAGAAATAATTTATGCTAATTGAAGACAAGTTAAAGAATATAGTAAATGTGAAAGAAAAAACAAGATGTTATTTTTCAAAAATAAAAATCCACCTATGTACACATTCACTACATTTATACTCACACATATTTTATATAAATAGGATCCTTTTAAATAACCTACTAAAACAATAATTCACAAAGTCATTCAAGCATACAGAAATGACCAGGAAAAATCTAAGCATATACGTATTTAGATGTGTGCTAACGTTTGCCACTTTTGCTTCAGATCATTCTCTGTAAAGATATGAAATGTTATGGACCCCACCATTTTTCACTCCCCTTTTTCTTCCCCCTCCCTTCTCAGATGTCACCACTACCCTGAAGTTGGTGGTAACATTTCACAGTACGGCTTTATGTTTTTATTGTCTTTGTTTAAAATTTGTATATAAATGATATCAGAGTACAAAGCCTTTTGCAACATTTTTTTCCACTCGACGTTAGGGTTTTTAAATTACTCATATTTCTCCATGTTGATTTTGCATCTTTCCTTTTAACTGCTGTATAGTATTTTGTTGCATGAATAAAATGTTTATTCCATTTCAGTACAGGGAATAAACAAGATTTAATATTATTTCTTCAGGAACAATATGTTACAAAGATATATCCATGATATATTTATGCATTTGTTCAACTGGTTTTTATTGAGCTACCGTCATATGTGTCAGACACTCTGATATAATGAAGTTATAGTGCTTCATAAAACAACTGTGTCCTCAGCCACCATGAGTCTGGGTAGATAGTAGGAAAGGCATGATGTAAATATATACCACATAAAAATATTAATAAAGGGTTGGGAAACCCTGAGAGACTAAAATGCATGACTGTTTATTGGGGGTGCAGGACAGTAAGACTCAAGATGAGTGAAATCTCCGATGGATGACAATTGTTCATCCGATATCAGTTACTTATCATGTTTTCTGTATCTAATGCCATGATCCTGTTGTGACATGAGCAGCGAAAGCCCATGTGGTGTCCAGCCATAAACTGTGACCTTTGGTCCCAGAGGTTTGGGTGGCTGGGCGGTGTTCCTGGTCTCGTCTGTGCCCACTGACAGGTCGGTGGTCAAGTGAGCCACGTGACTGGTGTGGCCTCGCTGGCTCATTCAGCTGGGACAGCTGGACCGACTCCGTGATTCCGCACAGACCCTTGCGTGCTCCAGCCAGCAGGCTGATCTTAGCTCTCCCGGGCTGGCTGGCCGGGCTTCCAAGAGAAACAGAAGGAAGGAAAGGGCACAGAGCTTTGCTGAGGCTCAGAGTTGGCATGTTGGCACTTGGCTGCATTTCGTCTGCAAGGCCAGACCAGGTGACACAGACTGGTGTGATGGGAGGTGTTGCCGAGTCACGAGGCCAAGGGTGTGGCTGTAGTGAGAGGGGGGGAATTGGGCTCAGGTGCTGTCAATCTCCAATCAGTGATGTGACAGATGGAGCGGAAGAACATGCCGTATAAAGGGAACGACGTATTTAAAGACTTGGAAGGAGCCAAGACCTTCAAAATGCAGAAAAAAGTGACGTTGCAGAGTTTGCTGAGGAAAATGGAGGATGTGTGAGAGGCAGGTGCAGAGGCGGGCAGGCCCCCGGCACACGGGCCGGTTTGAATTGCCCTCCAAGAGCACCCCATGCAATTTTAAGAAATAGATTCCATGATCTCATTTTCAATTGCATGCATGACCTAACTGAATCTATTACGTAATTTATTGTAATAGATGACATAATCAAATTTGTAATAGAGTTTCTCTGGCTAGCATGTATGGAAATGCATTAAAGGTTGTGACTGTGTAAGCGGTGAAGCTTACAGTCATTCCGATGGGTGATGAGAACGTGGGTGAGAGGGCAGCGAGGGCGAAGGGGAAAGTGGAGACCTTGTCGAGAAATTTGGGGTGTTAATAACATTCGCGGCTAGGCGGGATGTGGGTTTTGAGGGAGAGGAGGGTCCCACAGGTGGCCAAGTGGGCGTTTGTCATGTACTTGGCTGAGGAAGCCTTTCCGAGGTGTCACGTAGTGAGGGGTGGGGGTCCGTATCCCAGAAGGAAGACGTGGGATGACCATATGAATCTGAGAACGGTCTGCACGTAAGTGTCACTTGAAGCCATGGGAGTAGTTGAAGTCACCAAGAGTGAAATTTTCAAAAGAAGAAAAGACGGCCCAGAAATAAATCCAAAATAATTCCATTTATTAGGCATCAAGGACTATAAATATGCTCATGATCTTAAATGGCTACATTGTATCTGATTATATGACTTTACCATATTATTATAAATAATTTAGTGTTAATGGACTTCGTTAGACTTCATTGAACAGTGATATAAAAACTATCTATTTCTTTACTCATTTGACCAATTATATCCTGAGTAGATACTGAGAAGTTGAATTGTTGGGGAAAATAGGTTTTACATTTTAAATGTGAATGTCTCTTTTTTTTTTTTTTTTGAGGGCAGTGTCACTGGCCCTCCTATGTGGGACCCGAACCGGGGCCACTGGCTTCCCAAGCCAGCACTTAACCACCGCACCACTCAGCCAGCCCTTAAATGTGAATGTCTCTTGGTTAACAGCCTTTGAAGACCAAATGATACTTGCAGAATCACTGGGTATACTGTTTTTGTCATCCCCTCTCAGTATTATATGTTGCCTATTTTTTCATTTAGCATCTGATGAGTGACAAATTTTTATTGTTTCAATTTGGATTTCTTGGGTTATTAATAAAACTGAACTTTTTCATATGCATATTGGAAATTTGGAATTCTTTTGCAAAATTTCTAAATGTGGTCTTTGCCTACTTTTGTATGGAGGGGTTCAGGTTTTCTCTTATTAATTCCCAGGAATTATTCTAAGAATATTAATGTTTTTCTATTATAAATTATATACAACATTTCCATTTTTATCTTAACTTAGCTTGTGATAGTTTTGTAATTAGAAATTTTAGCATGGAAAATTAATTTCTTTTTTGTAATTCATTTTACCTCTCATTTTCTTTAAACTTTTTGTTTTGTAACACATGTCTGAACATTCTCATAAGCCCAGGATTGTAAAACTATCCTCCTTTGGTAGTCTTGTAATTTCACTTATTACACTAGGTTTTTGTTTCACTCAGAATTTATTATTGTAATGAGGTAAACACCTAGTTTCATTCTCCCACCTCCATCCTATGAAGTTTTCTCATTTTCATTATTAAATAGTCCAGTGTTGACACAGCCCAATTTCCACTTAATTTCAGGTGGTTCTTTGCTGTGGTGGACGTGCACTGTAGTGGCTACGAGTCGAGTCTCCAGTTACCCTAATGATCCCTCTCCTCCATGCCCCGCCCCTCCCCGCTGGTGACACAGAAAACTTGCTACAAAGCCCACAGCTGTACCCCACGTGACATTTCTCCTCTGGAGAAAGCCCATTTACCAACTACAGACAAACTTTGAAAATGGCAGCCCTGCCTCGATCTGAGCAGTTTCTGGCTCTTTTTTTCTTCCTGTGAATAGGCCAGATACAGAGGTTGCACAGGCGGCCACTAAGACCAAACGCGGTGTCTGAACAGGCAAAGGGAGCACACTCCATCGATTTCATTTTATCCTGACTGATGTGGCTCTGTGTCTGCTGCCCCCTCCGTGTTTCCTGCATCAGCTTTGTCACAAGTCAGCCGTGTGAGTTGTATTGGAGAAGCAGTGTGTGTGGTTGAGATATTGTCAACAACAAAGCATGGTCAGGTCCCAGCGCTACTAGATTCTGATAGAGAAAGTTTAATATTTTGAAAGGGGGGAAAAAGAGACTATTATTCCACCTGCTTTATTTGTAGCATGGGCGATGCTCCTTTTATCTCCTCTGCTTTCATTGTGGCAGTATGACTGAAATCCCAATGAATTACTGAAGGCAATATCCAGATGTCCACATGATTTTTTGGGGCTGCTACTGCTTCTTAGTGGGCGAGAAAAAAGATAGCTGAGGTTCTGGAAAAAGTGTCAAAGCTTAGCCATAAAATAAGGATTTCACTGAACAGAAAGTAATGAAATCACCCAATTTATTTCTCTCTCACTGTTGTAACACAGGTAAATCTTGCTGCGTACGAGTCACAAAGCTCACGCGTGCAGTGGCCTGGCTGGGCTGGTGGAGGCTTTATGTGTGAGGGCCTGGAAGGTCCTCAGAAGTACCTTTAATAATAAGTGTGGGTTGAAGCAGCTTAGGTTTTCAAATAAAATAAATTTCCTTTGTATCTGAGAATTGTAGCTGTTAAAAGTCAACTTTTTCGGCTGACCAAGTGGTGCGGTGGTTAAGCGCTGGCCTGGGAAGCCAGCGGCCCCGGTTCGGTCCCACATGTGAGGGCCAGTGACACTGTCCTCGAAAAAAAAAAAAAAGTCAACTTTTTCAGTTTCCGCCCCCTACTACCCTTCTAACATGGCTGGACCCCTGAGGCATCCCTCCCCCAGCTCATGCCGACCCAAGGCTCAGCTCTCACCTCCTCCCTGGTGCAGTTACCTTTGTGGGGAGTCAGTTCTCAGAGGCTCCTGGCTCTGTCACTTATGGTTCAGGCCAACTTGATGGAGATGTTAGTCCAAAGGATTGTGAGGATGGGACAGAGCATGGTCTGCAAAATGTTTCTGTAAACACATGGTAAATATCTGTGATTTGTAGGCCACAGTTTCCGCTATTATAGGGTAAAAGCATACCATACATCAACAAATGGGCATGGCTGTGTTCCAATAAAACTTTATTTACAAAAACAGGCAATGGGCCAGATTTAGCTCATGGGTTATGGTTGTTTACTGAGCCCCTAAGTAGATACAGGCTATCTATATTTTTAGATGTATTCTGCCAAAGGTGATTTCTAACATTTATTGAGCAACTACCTAAAATCTCACATCATTTAGCCAATCTAAAAGGTAGGTACTATTATAAACCCATTTTACAGGTAAAGAAACAGAAGCAGACAAAGACCAAGTAATTTGCTCATACATGGTAGAAGGGCATTTGAAGTCAGGCATATTCTGGGGCTCAAACTTCTAACCATTACACTATGTGCTTTTCTAATTAATCTCTATTAATCAATAGAAATGGAAATGCTATGAAAACCCTTGGTGGTGAGATGTTTCCATGTATGGATAAGTTTTTTTTTTTAATTATTAATAAACGAAGCAGCACATATGTTCTAGCTTATTCACAGGATGCTAGGTTATTATTTAAATTTAATTTTTAAATTGTTACTCAGAGAAAAATTAACCAAGAATTTACTGTTAGGGGAAAAATCAGAAGACTAAATACAAGATATGTAAAATCAGCATGAAATGAAGAACAAAGATAGGAAAATGGAGCTAAATGAGATGAGTCTTTAAATTCTTGCTGTATCACTTATAAGATGTGTGATTTGGGGCAAGTTGCCTTCTGAGCCCTAATTATGAAACTAGTAACTAGAGAAACATGAGCTCCATAGCTATAATGAAAATTATTTTAAGGATCTATGGAGTTACTAAATGGAGATGGGCTCATATAGATGTGTCAGTATATAATAATCATATATATACCATAATATGTAGTAACGATTAAATGCATATACAGACACAGACACACATGTGAAAGTATATGTTCGAACGTCACTTTTTCTTGAGGTGAATAAAGAAAGTCTGTGCTTAAATGATCTAAAGTCAAAATGCTTTGAATTTGAAGCAACATCTTAGCAGAACACGTCTGCAATTCTGAGGCAGGAGTTTGGGGGGTCACGTGGGCTCCTGCTCTGTCTTCAGGCACAGATATCCTCAAGCCCATGCAGATGAGCTCGCATCTGTTTCTCTTAGAGAAGCAATTTAGTGCGAGTGCCTATATACTGTTTGTTGATAGAAGGAGAACCTCTCGAATACAAAGCGACTCCCTGATTGTAAGTGACTCTGTGATGACAAGCAAGAGAACTTTTCAAAAGCTCAGAATATTGGAAGAACTTTGTGTTTAGCGAGTCACGAGCCCGTCCGGCCTGTGCTTCTGGATGGGGGTCCCCGCTGCAAACACCAGAGGCCGGGAACCTGCTCCCCATGCGGCCGGGCACCCCTCTGGGTCCAGAGGCGGGTCTGCATGTGACCCCCAGAGGCAGGCTCGGGCCACGTGTTGGATGGCGTGTGTCTGGGGGGGTGTTGCTCCGCCTTTCTTCAATGTTGTCACAGTGGTGACCACGGCGATGACAAATGTCCCTTCTCATTGGTGTTTTAGGTAATAAGTCACTGAAAGAACACCAGTACTGGTCTGTTTCTATAATACATTGTATCCCTGCTTTATGAAGAAATAAGAAGACTTCACATTTTACGTGAAGCTTCCGCCAGCTCCACGGGTGTCATGCAGGAAGTCTTAGAGAAACGTTGATTTCCCACAAGAGAGGGGCCAGTGCATCACTTACAGTCGCTGCATTTTCGGCGCCAGCAGCGGAGTGCTTGGCAGACAGTAGCTGCCTGTTGAGCTGGCGGGTGGCACTGCCCTGAATGCCCATAGCTCACGCTCTGTCTGCTTGGCTTTCCTCGTGACTAGGACATTGGTTAACAGTGTATTTGGGAGGATCTCAGGGAGTGGGTTGTCACAGTGGACAACTGTGACTCGGTACAGCAGAGACCCTCCTAGAGACGACAAAGCCCCACTCAGGATGACCCCACATGCTGCTAGGAAGCTGGGCTGCTTGCTTACCGACCCCTTACCTCCCCGTTCAAGGTCACATCTGAGGACTTCAAATCCCCAGCAGGCAGAGCGGGGGGTTAGGGCACACTGTACCCACGGAGTAAAGAAGTCGTCAGTCGCAGACAGAGAGACCCAGGTGCCGAGGTAGCAAGCCCTCCATTGTACTTGTCCCCCAAAGTAACAGGTGACGTCCTGGAGGGAATGAGGGGAGATGGAGACCATGGTGGTTGCTACGATTATGCCTTAAAAGAAGCACAGATTTTTGATTTTCCAAGTTATAATGTGAGAAAATTCAAGAAATCCATTTGATATTTATACTTATTACATAGTTTTAACTAAAAAGGTCGTGATACTTCTTATCTAATAAGAGAAGAGAATATGCAAAAAGATGGCAGTTCAGGAATTTTACATTTTCCATGTATTTGACCCTAGTTATTTCTTTCAGTAAGTAAATTATTTTTCAGTTGTTTCTGGTTGATTACTGAATAAGTGATTCGTCTAAACTTATTTTATCTTTAAACTTACTGAAATGCTTAATTGAGATAATTGGATAGCAACCCCCTTGATTAATCATTATCCTGAATATGACAATTGCGGGTTGTACCTCTTTTCTACAGTCACAGGTGTCTGGCATTGAACATCTCAAAAATCTCAAGTAAGAGACACACAGGCTCAGGATCTGAGAAGTTTGCAGAGTGACTAGGATTAGGCAAAGCACTATTTTCTGTCTGAGATGTTATGGGTGCGTGAACTATTAATAAACAGTGGGGCACTGCCCTGCAGAGAAGAGGGTGGAGCTGAGGCTCAAAGCAAAGCAGAGGTGACAGAGGCCATGGTGCCCCGGAGAAGGAGAGATGCGGGCAGGGACAGCTGGCCGGCGGGGTCCTGTTCTCAGCACTCTCCCTACTTTGTGGGCCTGAGGGCTCCACTGATACTCCTTTAACCGCCCTGCCTTCACTTCAGACCCCTTTAAGTGAATGTCTGTCCCGCCATGTAGGGCCCCAGATCAGACAACGGATGCGTGATTAGCACTGTGGCAGAAATTAGGATGTGCTGGAAAATGGCCTGGATAGCCATTTAGGCATTTTGGTAAAAACTGTAGGTGATACTTACTCCTTGGGGTGTGGAACTGAGCACCATTAATTAATTGTCACTTCAGTGATATTTTGATAAGTTCTCTTAATCTTTCTGGGTTTTAGCATTTCATGTGAAAAGTATGAATAATCATAGCACATATTTCACTGGTGACCACCCTTCCTTTTATATAAAATAAATGAACTTGTGCTCTGCACATGGCCTTGTCTCTTTCCTGGGCCACAGCCATTTAAAACTAAACTTGGAAGTGACGCACCCTAACTTGTGCCGTACTCTGTTGGTGGCACATACTGTCCGTCACTCATGGTACAAAGTGGCAGGAAGGGAGTTGACGAGGCTGTGATACCACAGCATGTTCATTGAGGGCCGTTTTGGAGTAAATCTTACCGTTTGTGAAAATTTCAGAGTGAACCTTACCTTCTTTGCGAAGCTTTCTGTGATGCAACACAAATTGGTCTTATCCTCTGCAAATCCCTCATAAAACTATCATGGACTTTATACGTGGTGTTTTGCATTCACCCATTTACTTTAGAGTTATATTTATTAATGCATTAAAATGTATTTGTTGAATATGCTCTTTTTGCAAGCACTGGGCTAGTTACTGTGTGAACAAGGTCCCTTGTCTCCTGCAGTTTATAGTCCTTTTAGGAAAAAGGACGATTTCTGACAGAGACTGGTCTTTGGGGGGCGGGGATAGAGAGGTGGGGAGCTGCCAGCGCAGGTTGGCTGGCTCAGGGAGTGTCCCTTTAGGCCCCGATTTCAGTGTCACAAGCAATCCAGCCATGCCTGGAGCCCAGGAGGGGTTTCTCAAGAAGAAACAGCAAGGCCAAGAGCCGCAAAGAGGGGGAACTGTGTGCTCTGAGAGGCAGGGACGCGCAGTGGCGTGCGGCTGGAGTTCCCCGAGCACAGGCGACGAGAGGCGGGGACAGGGGCCACGCGGGCGGCCTTAAAGCGCTGCGCGGCTGGCCGCCGGGGCCATCACTGAGCACCTGCTACACCCAGGGACCCTGAGGACAAGCCCCTCCACAGGAGGCCCTCACACACACCCTGCAGCTCCTCGGGCCCTTTTCAAATACTTTCAGGAACCCACGAACTCATGAAGAGACTGCAAGGAACAGAGTCTTGTGGGAAGTGGTCCTGAAATGCAGGCATTCCCAGAGTTCCCCGACGCCTGTGTATGAGATGGAGGCAGTGAAAGGAGGCTGGCGCCCTGGAAGGAGCCGCATGGAACGCTCCAGTTTCAGCTTTGACAGGAACGAGTACAAGTCGGGCCGACGCCATTTATATGAAACCCTGTCACGCGACCCTCGCTCCTCTTCAAATCTGGAAAAGCCTCCTCACTGTTCCCCAGGGTGCCGGACCCCCAGTCTCCCCAGCAGACGTGCCCAGGGCCACCTGAGGCCCGAGGCCACCTCTGTGGAGTCCCTGTCTGCTCTGGGGCCCGCAGCGCTCGCTCTCTCTGCACTGGCTTTGATCCAACACTGGGTCTCTTTCCTTTCCTTTAAAATAGAAGCATGGTCACCTCGGCTGTGATTGATGGGAAAGCATTTGTGGAAGTTGGGAAGGAAAGGAGTAATAACACACAAGAAGCACACAAATCACTGTAAATTGAGTGGGCTTTTCTGAGAGCCTCTGAGGACCGTGAGTGGCCTCCCCTCCGTTTCGGCTCTCTGCCACCCCCTCCGAAGCCCTGCCCGTCGCTCACGGAGACCACCTGGTCCTCCGCACGCATCCTGTCTCCGGGCCCACTGTGTGCCCCGAGCTCAGACCCCATTTCCTACGTCAGATTCCCCAACTGCAGGCACCTGTGGGGTCTGAAATACCCAGGTGCCACCTGCACTATTATTGATTTTTCCCTAATCAGATTGCTTTGATTTTTAATAGGTAAATTTGTTTGAAAGAATATATTTATTACCACTGTGTCTAGAAAAAGTGTCATCCATCGTAAATAGAAGGGAACTTTAAAAAACAGTGAATACCTACTCAAATTTTCAAATATTTGTTTGCATAACACTTAAGGCACCTGTGCCACACACTGGGGATATCTCCCCTCCTTACCACTCAAGGTTACTATAGCTATTAAAATATTAGGTTGTCGGAAAAGCCATGACGCATTTTTGCAATGCAAAGAAAACATACGTCATGGCTTTTCCAACAACCCAATAGATGACAGAAGTCGAGGTGCTTTGCAAAAGAATGGGGCTTTATCTAAAACAGGTGCATTCTCTCTCTCTCTCTCTCTCTCTCTCTCTCTCTCTCTCTCTCTCTCTCCCCCCCCTCTGTCTCTCCATGTCTCTCTCTCTCTCTCTCTCTCTCTCTCTCTCTCTCTCCCCCCCCGTCTCTCCATGTCTCTCTCTCTCTCTCTCTCTCTCTCTCTCTCTCTCTCTCTCTCTCTCCCTCCCTCTCTCTCTCTGGCAGTATATGCAAAGGTCCTTATCTCCGCCTCAGCTGCAGGGCCGAGCCTGGGCGGCTGCGCAGCAATGCAGACCGCAGCGAGCTCCAGGCACCTTGCTTGGGAACCGCCTGCTGGGAACCACAGCATTTCCCAGCAGCCCTGGAGTTGGCCCCTCATTCCAGTCGTGCTTGTCCTTGCAAATTGCAGTCAGTGGGATGGGAACGGGGACATCCGAGCACCCGTCCCGAAGGCCTTTGGACAGACGCCCCCCCTTCCCACCTGGATGGACAGCAGCACAGGCAGCCGGAGGCTCTCCTGCCACCTGAAAAACCGGAAAACTGCCTTTCATAGTCTCCTGAGGTTGTGCATTTGGACATCCGAACCTTCTGATTAAACCATCACAGTGAACGAAAGGGCTTATCGTGGGCTGGTCTGAAGAGGACCCCGTTCCTGCAATAGTTTACACTAGACTCTTAGGCAGGGGCCTGGGGCCGCCTTCCTGGAGTCGCTCCCGTTTACTCTAAGCATCACAGAAGTGGGATTGTTCCTGGAAGGACACAGAGTCCCTTGATTCGCCACCAAAACGAATACGCCCAGCCCCTCTGCTGGTGGCCTGGCACGGAAGCTAGTTACAGCTGCGCCTCTGGCCAAACCCCTCAGACCTCTGGGGCACCAGTGGTCACTTTGGCTTTCTTGTCTCCACAGGCGAAGACTGAAGCGTGAGGCTAGGACTGTCCCAAAGAGAGAGGACAGGTTGTGCTGGGACAGAAAAACACCCTGGAAATGACTGTCCCTCTGCCTGCATGGAGTGGGCAGTCGTATCCTGAACGGCTGAGGATGTGTCTGCCGCCCAGAGTTGGGTACGACTCTGTCCCTGTCCGGCCCGTCTAGCTGTGTGGCCTTGGGCAGCTTCCTTAACCGTTCTGAATTTTGGTGTGCTTTTTCTATAGAACGGGAGTCATGGTACCTGCATCTCAGGTCCACTGTGAAGGCTAAACGTGGTGCTGTTTATAAAGCTCCGGGAACCCAGTCGGTCTCAGTGAATAAGCACCCCCTCGCCATGCTGGAAAGCTCCTTCCAGGGCACCCAGCACTCTCCAGACCTTTAGTTGTTGTATTCAGATATTTAACCAAAATTTAATAAACACACGCTGGTCCTCGGACTGGCGACTTACGTGATCACAGAGATAAAACATTTTCCCTCTGCCACTCAACAAAATACGGAGTTCCCGCAGGTCCCACCTTGGTGACATGCGCTGAGTCCGTCTCCCCCACATCCAGGCCTCACCTGAGGCCGGCCTGTCCCACGTGTGCCCCGTTTTCGCACTGGAGCAATATTTGGATCGTTCAATGATTCCAAGAAGAACAACGGGCCCTGGGACATCGCTGTGGAGATTGCTGACTCAGAGGAGCCTGTCCCGGCCTCCCGGCAGGATAGAAGACGGACAAACAGACAATGTGGGCAACAGGCCAGGGCCAGGCAGCAGCGGGCACCACTAGCTTCTCTCGCCTCGCAGACCCGGAGCCCAGGGGTCGCTCTGCCTCCAGCGGGCTGTGCAGCCGAAGGGCAGCGCAGTTCATGACCCACCTTCTAACAACGCATGTCGAGTCGGCAAGACATTCTGAGAGAGAAAGTGCAACGCGATGTGGCAGTGCTTGGAGTAAATTCACGTAGTTCTGACTTGAGGCCATGTTTTGTTTCCCATTTGTTCACTGAGCATTTGAGCTGACCCCTGGATGGGCAGAGACGGAGGCTCCAGATGCAGTCTTCCAGGAAATGTTTTGTTACATCATCAGACGCTGAGATGAGACCTGAAAATGAAACCCATTTCAAAATGCTAAACATCCTGCTTGTGCGTCTATGCAGGCATACGATCAATGGTATCGCCCAAGTCCTCGACATCTATTTCGCACTTTATGCTTTCTAAGTATTTCAAAGACTTGCAGAGTCATTCCTCTGAGACAGCTGCTATCGTTAGCTCCATTCTAAAAGTGGATAAAACTGGGAGAGAGAGGAACCCCCCTCTCTAGGTTGGCAGCTGACCCTCGGCGAGGCCAGGCCTGGGGTCCAGTGGGCCCCTCACCTGTGTGGCCTTGGTCATCTGCTCCATCACTCACACCTGTACAGATTTGTCACTGAGTTATTTAATCGTGGCATACCAACCTAGATTGCCTCTTTTCTTTGCAGAAACGCTCTAACATATTAGTTAAGTAATCTGGGGTCTCAGTTCGTCCCTTGCTGTCAAAGTTATGTCACTCCATAGTTCTCTCTGCTTGTTTCACTCAGCGGGTTAACTACGGGGGATGTGTGAACTCAGTAAGGAGCATGTTTGAGGACAGGCCCTGTGTCCTCTTTGTCACCGGTGTCATTGCTCTTACCACCATCAGCCAGACCAATGAGTCCACTCGGGAAAGTCAGGTGCAGCCTTACGTGTGTATTATAATAAACCCAATCACTGTTTCATATTTGTTTACTTGTTCTGTTTATCAAATGCTTATCTCTGTGAAAACCTAGATGCTGGGCTGACAGAAAAAAATGATCAGCCTCACTATTGTCCTATCTTGTTTCTCGTAAACCCGTAAGAAAATGGTTCTCTATGAATTCATTTCCCAGGAAACCAAGAAATCATTCACTTGTTCTCCACTTATTTATAAATTTTTATAAAAATCCTTTTATACCAAAAAGGGGGGGGGGGGTAGTAACTTGGGCTGTAAATAGATTTGACACCAGAAATTCTTAAAACACCTTCTTACTTCCTGCTTGAATATTAGCATTCCACGTCGACATCCAATATCAAGACTTAGCTATTGCCTCTTTCACGGGAGTTGACAATAGCTTTGTGCCTTATTAGGTTATGTCATGTATGTTACTGAGTCGTGTTAGGAAACACAATAATATCACCAACACCGTCACAAAATAGGCAGCATCCTGAAAATGATGATGGAAAATGAAATTGGTGTAAGTAGAGATATGTCTGGATGGCTCTTCATAAAGGCCTAGGAAAATTAATTATAGCACGGAGAACTTCAGCTCATTCCAAACCGCCCCAAGTAGGGCGACATGAAGAATTTTGGCCTTCTCCAGGAGGGGTCCCCTCCCAGAGAGGCAGCTGCTGAGAGAGGAATTCCGAATAAACTTACTCCCATGCCTCAGGTCCTTTAAGAGGGCTTTGATTCCGCGAGTTCCCTGTTTCTATCGGGCATGCTGCGAGACGAATGCAAGTTGATGATGATTCTTGGCGTCTTTCCCCATTTCCCTTTTGCTGAGCAGGGTATCTGCAGTTCCTTGCCAGGCGAAAGGCTTCGCCGTTGCCCCGAGCACAGGCCATACCTCCGCAGGGAACGTGCGTCCTGCAGGTGACCGGGCCCCTGAGTCCTATGGACTCCAGCACAGCCTCCAGGGCAACCGCCTTCAGAAGGGCTCGCAGGGCGGGGAGCGTATTTAACTGGTGGGCGCAGAGGAGGGTAGGAAACTGCGTACAGTTCCAGATGAGAGTTCTGTCCTTAAAGTGGTAGGTAACGAAAATTGCTTTTGAGGGCGCCGAGGACAGACGAGCGCCTTCTGTGGTTGGGGGCAGATCCCCGGCTCTGTGTCCCCGTGAAGCTCTGACTAAGAGCCTGCAGCGCATGCCTCCTGCGCCCCAGCACCTGGAACTGAATTTTGCTCCTTTCCTTCTCAGCTGTGTGAACTAGGGCATATCCATCAATTTCTGAGTGCGGTAATAGGGGAGGAGGGGTAAGTTCCTAGCAGCGGGAAGCGAGAGCATTTGGTTTCCTTTCTGAAAGGGGCCTGGGGCTGGGAGGTTGTAGAAGAGAGAGTGGACCGGGGTCGCAGGGGGCTTTTGAGAACCACGCGTTTAATGTTCGATGTCAAGGTGTCCCCTAGCATCTGATTAAATCAGTGGGATCGACAGGCACAGAGTGTGATCGTTGCGGTGCTTATAGTGGGGCTGAGGGGGAATAGCTCTGTATGTAGGTCAAGATCAGAGGCTGAGTTCCTTG
This sequence comes from Aselliscus stoliczkanus, assembly GCA_033961575.1. Lineage (NCBI taxonomy): Eukaryota > Metazoa > Chordata > Mammalia > Chiroptera > Hipposideridae > Aselliscus > Aselliscus stoliczkanus. Next base: position 68,031,199 of record CM066735.1, read on the forward strand.
TTTGCAGAGACATGAAGCTGTAGATCAATCAAGGAATTCACCAGAAGAAGGGAAGGCAAGGGTTCAGAGCAGGGCGGGTATCAGAAACGGAGCTATTTCTCAAACCCAAAATGCAGCATCCGCACCCCAACCCAGAGTTTCCAGAACTCTTTGGAAAGGCAGTAAGCTTTTGCGTTTGATTGTTTGAACATGGAGGGGCAGCTGCTGCCAATTTCCTATGTCACAAGTGGCCAGGAGACCCCAGGAACCATCTGGCGAGCAGCGTGGCATGGCGTTCAGGAACGTGAGCCTAGACCCAGGCGGCCTTGCCTGTCCTGCCGTGACGTGTGGAGCCTCTGCAGTCTTCGGTCAGCTGCTGATCCTCTTTGAACCTCCGTCTCGTCCGTTGTCAAATGAATGTGACAGTGGCACCTGCGTTCCAGGGTCATCGGGAGGAGTCCATGAAACTCCTCACTGACTAGCGTAAGGTAGTTGTTCTTGATATATGGAAGAAAAAGAAATAAGAAGATTTCAAACATTCAAATAATTCATACACAGCAAATGGAGAAAGGTCCAGTTGGTACTATTATAGCGACTCTGCTGAGCACTTCTGCTGGGAGCGCACACTTTCCGGCCCAGTATTCTCTCCCACCCCGACGTCTCCGGGCCGCCCTCTTGGTACAGGTCAGTGAGCCCTGGGTGCCCAGCGCCGCCGCAGGCTCCTGAGCCCGGGCATGCCAGTGGCCCCCTTCTGGTTCAGGGGCTGGCACCCTGCACACATCTCCTGGCTGTGATGCTCAGCTTTGGCAGCAAATAGTCCGATTTCTGGCTTTGATGATGCTGCGAGTCATTCCCACATGTGGCAGCTGCATAAATGTATTCTCCTTACAATTAGATGTTGCCAGACTCAGCATTGCTTGGACTTCATGGTAAGTACATTTTGGTGGCTGTCGTCCCTCCTCGGCACCTTGGTGGCTCCAGGGGAGAGCATATGGCCCGGTAATTCTTTAAAGCTCATTTTATGGGCCATTCTCAGGCACTTCCTGCTGGTCTTTGGAACGGAGCCCTGTTTGTCACTGGGCTTTTGCATATGCTCCTGCCAAATACTCCCTCCAAAACCAGCAGTAAAACCACAGGATCCGATAAGCCCTGGTCATCGCAATGGCTTAATGAGCCTGGCCTCAGCGTCAGGGTCCCAAGCCGCACACGGACAGCCGGGGCAGGTCACCTCTGTGGTTTGTGGGAACTTTTCCAGATATTATAGCGTCTGAGACCATCTCAGGGAACAACCTCACACGAAGCTGTTTTCTCTTAAGGAAAAATGGATAGGGCAAAAATAGAAACTGGGCGCTGTCTCTGGCCTCTCCTCACACAAGAATAAATCTCCAGTCTTTAAAGGTTTTACAGAGCAAAGCAAATTTCATGGGATGCTCATTTGGCTACCTAACTCAGTGACTCTGGCCTCTAAATAATCTGAATGATGTGTTTCTCGCCAGCAGAAAAGAACTTGAAATACAGGTTGAATACCTAAAATGGATCTTATCCCAAGCATAGTCACACGAGATGGCACCTAGTTTAAATAAGGCAAAATTCTGTCTTGTCTGTGTTCCATGCGCTATTTTAAGCAGGTTTAAAATCTGAATTATTAATTAAAATCTGTGAACTAGCACCATTTTGGAATGACTGTTTTGATAGCTCTCAGGATACGTGTGACTTTTGAAACATGTTGGTTTCCTTGCGTGCCAGCTAACAGAAATCCCATTGTAATAAAAAAAAAAAGCATGAAGGAATTATGTGACAAGTGGATGCCATTTACGTGGACATGAACACAGAATCCATTAAGGCGTCAGTGGTGTTATCAGCAGTGTGCTATAACGGCTTCTGATTAACACTGAAAATATGATTGATGCCGCTGCCTGTGGGGACCACTGACAATGTGACATTGGCAGACTTCAACCCAAGCTTGTTAATTTCACAGAAGCATTCCATTTCTCGTTATTCCTTTGTGACACGTTTTTGGTTTTGTGACCATTGAAAAGTAATGACAACTTAGTGGGACCTCTCAATGATAATAGTAAGAAAAAAACCCTCAAAATGCTTACCTTTACTACTAGACATAGAAACAATGAGCTCAATATATTGTCATTTGTCGTTAAGTCCAATTTGTTAGCCTGATTCTTACTGAGTCACATTTCAAATGACAGAACCCCAAGCCATAAAGGACCCCAGAGTCCAGGCAGCAGTTCACATCAGCCATGTCGCACGCCTAGGCAGATTTAGCTTGTCCATGGCCAAAGAGCAGACGGAGTGCGTGTGATTAAAGACCCTCCATGAGAAACACACAAAGTCTGCCAGGCGCTAAGTTAGTTAAAGGCGAATGAGTGCTGAGCAAGAGAAGTGGGGAGGAGTGGGGATGCGAGTGTCGTTGGGGATAGAGTCCAACGTGGTCAAGTATTTTTATGATTAAAAGTAGAGTATAGTAAGAATTATTAAATTACACATCATCTCTAGGGCATTTATTTCATTCAACTCTTACTTTTTGTGGATAGAAAGCAAAGCGTACAGAAAAAAAATACTTATTTGGGAAATAATATCAGGAGAGATAAACAGTATGGATGCTTCAAACCAAATTATTTACCTACAGAACATTTTATTGGGACTAAAATGCGCTATTTAACTTGTATTTGTGCAGTAGTGTGCCTGAACTTGGCATCGGTCACGGGAACCTAGCAGGGTGTGCCCTGAGCCCGTGGACTGCCACAACCACCGTAGGGGGCACGGATCAGGCACTGCCTCTACTCCAGGCTGTATTCTCGGCACTTCAGCTTCACCGTGTCTTTCGTCCCCACAGCAGCCCTCAGGAGACGTATTTATCGCATCTCCTGGCCCCAACGATCTATCCAACACTCCCCCACGAGTTTCACTGAGAAATTTGAAACGACCTCCAAACACTGTCATCTAACCAACACACACCTCTGCAGTCCGTCTTGTATCAGCACATAGTCTTTTGTCTTGATTCCTCCTTCCTTACAAAAGTTGGTTCTTCCACAGGAGCGCTCATTACCACCTTTCTGGCTTTTCAAGGACTTCACCCTAGTCTGTGTCCAAAATCATCAGTCTCTTTCTTTTTTTTTTTTTAGACTTTTTTTTTTTTTAAATTGGGGAATTGGGGCAGGGGAACAGCGTTGGGGAAGCGGGGAAGGGGAACAGACAAGGTGCTGTCCTTTTGTTCTTCAGTCTAGTTGCGGAGGACGTTGCTTCACTGGCCCATGTTGGTATCGTCATTGCACTCTTCCCGGGTGAGGCAGATCGGTCGCTGGCCTCTGGATGGTCGCTCACCGCGGCTATTGGCAGCTCACGCTGGCTGCCGGCTGCTCACTGTAGCCTATGGCAGCCCACTGCAGCAGGGGCTGCAGCCTACACCGTCGCCGGGGCTCAAACAGCCCAGCTCCAGGTGGAGCTGCTGTTAGCTGTAGAGGGCAGTGTCACTGGCCCTCATATGTGGGATCCGAACCGGGGCTGCTGGCATCCCAAAACCAGCGCTTAACCAATTTCTTTACTTGATCACTTCCACTAGTAGAGCACTCTCACCCTCCAAACCTCTTTTATTCTCCCTAAATCTCACCTCCACTCATAGAACACTCTAACGAGTACATTCACCATGTCTTGTCTACTATCCACTATTTACTCCTCAATTCACTTTTGCTTTGTCCTTATAATGCCACTGAAACGTCTCTTGTCAAGATTGCACGTGACCTTCCTGTGGTCTAATCCAGCATTTTTCTGCCCACATCTTAGACGTTGCTTTCTATGTTCTTTCCTTTCTTCACATATCTCTCCCTTTTTTCCTTCCTTCTTCCTTCCTTCATTTCTCCCTCCTTCACCTCCCTCCCTCCCTCCCTCCCTCCCTGTCTCCATAGTCCTCTACTCTCTACTCTACTTTTAAATATTGGACATTTTCAGTGTTTGATTCTAAATGACTATCCACCAAATTGCTCACATCAAACATTTGAGAGTCATCCCATGGGGATTACATCCATTCTCATGGCTTTAAATACTATCTGTATGCTGGTAAATTCCATTCTTATTAATCTGGACCTTGCCTGTCCTCTGAGTTCAGGGATCATATATTTCATAGCCTACATGACATTGTTACTTATGTAGTTCATGGATAATACACATTTAGGATATTTAAAATAGAACTCTTTAATTCCTCTAAAGCACACCAATAATTTATTTTAGTTACATCATGATAAAGTTATTAAAAATAAGCAAAACTAAAAGCACGTATAATTCATAGTCTTTGTAATAATATAAACTATAAAGAGACGTGTAAGTAAATATTTAATAATCCCCACTTTCATGTCTGCTGTTCACTCTACTGAGATATCCAAAATGAAAGAAAAAAAAAAACACTATAATTTTCTCTACAACAATTTAAAGACATGTTCATATTTAGGTTTTTACTTTTATTTTTTTCTTCCATAATATAATAGGATAACATCATAGCAGTATATAGAATTTTCTTAACTTTACAGTATGACTGAGTTTCCAAGAACTTTCCAAGTCAATCATTAGATTCAGTACATTCTTTTTAATCACTGATGATATTTTACTATGTACCATCACTACACCACTCTATGGGTGTTCCAGATATTATTCAGCTCTTGCCCTGCTTATTATTAGGTTGTTTCCAGCTGTTCCTCTGCACTTTTAATATAATCCAAATGTCATGTAAGGGCCCGAATAGCTGGTTTATTACTGTGGTCCTGCTGACTCATGCTCACCATGAAGGCCGTTGACACTGCCTTTGTTTCCGTGCCACGAAACGGCCATTTTCCACACCTGATTTTTAGTCCTCTTTCCTTTCTGCCCGGAATCTTTTCCCTGTCCCACATCACCAGCACGGCTGTTTTTCCTCACGGTGGATCTGCACTCTCTTCTTTCCTGTCACAGGCTTACTTAGGGTAAAAAGTCAAACTTTGAACAGAGATCCCAAAATAAGTGCCTCACATAAGGCAGAAGTCTGCTCATCTAGAACACAGTGGTTGGGAGTGGGAGTGCAGATCAGCTGTGGTCCTGTACCATGCAGCCACTCGCGTACCCAGGCTAGGGGCCCTTTTATCATCACTGAGGATCTCGTGTCTTTGGCAATCTCCATGGTGATGGGAATGAGTCGGTGGGTGGGAAACATCAAAATTTGTGGAGATTTCCTCCCAAACACAATAGAGAAAGTTTTACTCATCAAGTATGCTGACCACATGTAGCTACAAAGATGTCTAGAAAGTGTATTCTCTGGCTAGGAAAGCATATTTTATCTACAAATCATGGGCCAGCCGAGTGGCGCGGTGGTTAAGCGCTGGCTTGGGACACCAATGGCCCCGGTTCAGTCCCACATATGAGGGCCAGTGACACTGCCCTCAAAAAAAAGAACATAGATATCTGCAAATCATTACTGTGGAGGAAAGGAGACTAGGTTTCGGTAGACAGCTGCAGTCTTCACCCCATAACATTTGTCACAATGTGTAAATGGTATATTCGTTTATTCGTTAACTGGTCTTCCACTTTTCCTATTAGCAAAATAAGAGCAAGGTGGGTGCCTGCTTTATTTACTAATATAGCATCTGCTCTTACTACCCTTCCTGTCTTATTTAGGGTTCAATACAAATTTGTTCAATGACTGAATAAAAAAATAAAGAGATTTTAATAAAGGGAAGAAACTAAGGTGTGGAGAATTCAGCCATTCCTGGAGGTGCAGTGACCATTTCCCGGGATGTTGACAGGTTTGTACCTCAGCTGAATGGGTAGACAGGATAGCTCGGGAGCTCCCTTCCAACACTGAATTTCTATGATGACTTGATGTTGGAAACTACAACTCTCCAAATCGGACCATGAAGCTGCTTTGTGAAGGAGAACACCAAGAGAAATGGAGAGACTCCGTCCTGCTCGTTGGTCCAGCCCCGTAGAGCTCCTCCCACACCTTTCCCCGCTAACGTCTCACAGATTCCAGCCACACGGCAGAATGGCAACCGTTCATCTAAGACGCTCGAAGACTCAGCCAACAGGCTCCGCGCCTCTCCTAGCTCACACCTTCCGGGAGCCGGGGGGCGTCAGTGTGTGCTGGGTTTAAAGATTGCCTGTTGGGCTACAGGCTGCCTGAGAGAATAAAAGTAAACAGATAGTGAGTCATGTTAATAAATGTTTTTTATCACATACTCTGCTTAATTGTATTAAAAAGAAAAAAGGAAAGAGAAACAAAATTCTGAAAGATAATAGTGTAGATCAATTGATCTTCAACTACAACTGGTCAGTCAAGTATGAGTGTTCATTACAGTTAATAGTAAAAATAGTTGCAGAGAGTTCTTAAAAATGTTTTTTATCCCCTGCAAAGTAGCAAATTCTAAAGCTGATTTTCTTTGTTTTCCAGATATCGAAGATTTTGAAACCAGAAGCAGAAGCACAGTGTCTGTCCGAGAAGGTCAAGGCGTGGTGCTCCTCTGCGGCCCCCCGCCACACTTCGGAGGTACGTGGGTGATTCGGGTCACACCACTTGTGTGGTCACTGGGAGTAAATGAGGCACATCGGGTCGTGGAGGCAATGGAAGCCCTTCCTCAAATCAAAAGGACCTTGAAAGCTCTTCACATTCATCCTGCTGCATCCAAACAGTTCTAACCCAAATCTTGTCTTTAAAATAAATGTATTCAAGCAGCCACTCAACAAACATGTCCTTACAGAGACACGGCATGGCACCGCCCTGGGGCTGCCCTGCTGTCATCTGGCGCCTGGCGCCCTGCGTGACAGGGGCAGTTAATTCAACTCCTTTCAGCTCGGTTTCCTCACCTGTGGAACAGACAGGCTAGCTGACACCTGTGTTGTGGAGGGCTGTTGTAAATGTTAAACGAGCTAACGAACATACCCGGCTTGGTGTAATGACTAGTGCTTTATTCAAAACAGGAAGCTATGAGTGTTATTTCGTTTTCCATATTGGGCTCTGTGGAGATGCCAGTTCCAGCAGTCCTTCTGGAACACCAGATTAACCATTGGAAGAGAGAGGGACACCGCTGGTTGGACGCCAATGCCGGATGGCACCGAATCAGAGTGTCTCCCCGCAAGGCGAAACTCAAGCAGTGGATGCCAGCCTCTGCTTTGGAAGAATCCAGATTGGCGAGTGAATCAGCTTGTTGCCCGGGACCCAACCCACCCGCCGAGTCCCTCTCCCTCGGGGATGCATTTTGTCAAATCCCACATGCTTTGATCCATTTGGTAGATTCTCAGCCAACGGTGAGCCTGGCGGAGGCAGTGCGAAAATATTCAGGGGCCATTCCATTTGGCACAATCCCATGTCAGATGACGGTTAGCTTAACAATCGCAGCAAGTGCTCCCGCAGCGCAGATCTAAACACTTTATATGTATTAACTTTTTAAATCCTCACAGCTTCATGAGAGAGAGACTAGAGGGATTCTTGCTTTACCCATGAGGACACTAAGGTAGAGACAGCCTCCGTAATTAGTCCAAGGTCAGGCAGCGGGGCCCAGCTCCCAACCCAGGCTCCCACTGCATCCGTTACAGCTCATTTTCACTCGCAATGGGAGAGTTTCAAAAAGAGAACAAATACTTAACAATAAAATGAAAGCAACTTCCCCCTAATATTAAAGCAGATCTTATCTCTGATCTTTTAAAAACTTGAAAACATTTTCCCCGCCATTTTAATTTTTACACAATGCTATGAAATGCTGATACAAAAAGAAGACAAATTAGAACTGAGCAATATTTTTATTCCATGTTAATACAGAGTAGGATGGCATTATGCTCACCTGCAGTGTTAGGGGACACGTCTCACATGTTCAAGGCTATCTGAGGTAAAATAATAATATTCCAGAGCATGCAGCAATTTGATGGCACTTATTTCATCCCCACAGGAAAATTGTTTTCCAGTACCATAATCTAAGATGACAAGGCATGCAAAGTCCCATGTGTTTGTGCACGCAGTCTGTGTCATTTTATGCCCTGATATTAGTCAGGGTCTTAACAAAATTGAGGAATATTTTCAACTTTATTTACACTAACTAGGGCAAACGAAAATGTAAAATATTTGTAAATGAGTGTCATATTTAAAAAAGGCAGCCACGTGGGAGAAGCATTCCCTGGCCCCCTGGTCACCTGCCCACGCTAAAAAATATGCTGGTCTTTCCAAACAGGGAAGGCCCTCGTTATAACAGCACCTCTTGGGTAACTCACTGATAGGCACTCGTGACCTCAAACGGAGACCATTAAAGCTAATAGCTCATCTCTGTTGCATGCACTTTATGACAGGCTCTCCTGATACCAAATTCTACTGTGTCGCTTGTGAAGTTGCAGCTGGGTTCCTAGTGTACTTGTCAATATACGCTTCATCCAGAAGCTTTATAAGAAGCTCCATGCTCAGAGCGCCCTGGGCTGCCTCGTCTCTGCAAGGCAGGAATACCGAAATGTGCTCTTTGTTCTTTATAGCTCTCTCGTGTTGAAACTGGATATTGGCAGACACCCTTTGATCCATTCTACAAATGGTCATCAATTACTTAGAAGGAGAAAGTGTTAATAATAATAATAGCTACCAATTATTGAATTGTTACCATGAGCAAGCATTTATTTTGCCATTCCCACTATCCCAATAATTAAGAATAATAATTTTAAAATGAGGACACTGAGATGGAGATGAGCTAAGTAAATCGGTGTTCAGTTAGTAAGTAAAGGCAAGATTCCAGCGCAGGACTTTCTGACCCCCAGGAATGCCTGTGGATAGAAGACTCTGCAGTTAGGGCTCAAACCTCAGACTGTTTATCACTTTCATACTCTTGCATCTCCAGGTTTTCTAAGAGCCTGGAGAGTGTCTTTAAGTGGTTCATTTAAACAGTTCCTTATTCTTCCTTTTCCTGTCTCCCCTTCTTATGAAGGTGCATTGTGCCAGGAAAGACTTCAAGGAAGAAGAGAAACATATTGTTTGGATCACCTTCAAATTGGATTAGTGAACAGTGGGTTTAAAGTGACCCAGCTCCAGGGACAGAGAAAGACGCTTTTAGTCTGTGTCTGGAATGTGTCCTTGGTTCAGCAAGTAGGTAGGGTTAGGACAGATGGCTGACTGGCTGGATGGACGGACAGTCAGATAGATAGATAGATGATAGATACATAGATAGATGATAGATAGAGAGATGATAGATAGATAGAGAGATAGATAGATAGATAATAGAGAGATGATGATAGATACATAGATGATAGATGATAGATAGATAGATAGATAGATGATAGATAGATAGATGATAGATACATAGATGATAGATAGATAGATAGATAGATGATAGATAGATAGATAGATAGATAGATGATAGATACATAGATGATAGATAGATAGATAGATAGATAGATGATAGATAGAGAAATGATGATAGATACATAGATGATAGATGATAGATAGATAGATAGATAGATGATAGATAGATAGATGATAGATACATGGATGATAGATAGATAGATAGATAGATAGATAATAGATAGATAGATAGATAGATAGATGATAGATAGATAGATAGATAGATAGATAGATGATAGATAGATAGATAGATGATAGATAGAGAAATGATGATAGATACATAGATGATAGATGATAGATAGATAGATAGATAGATAGATGATAGATACATAGATGATAGATACATAGATGATAGATAGATAGATAAATAGATGATAGATAGATAGATAGATAGATAGATAGATGATAGATACATAGATGATAGATAGATAGATAGATAGATAGATAGATAGATGATAGATAGATAGATAGATAGATAGATGATAGATACATAGATGATAGATAGATAGATAGATAGATAGATAGATAGATAGATGATAGATAGATAGATAGATAGATAGATGATAGATACATAGATGATAGATGATAGATAGATAGATAGATAGATGATAGATACATAGATGATAGATGATAGATAGATAGATAGATAGATAGATAGATGATAGAGAGATGATGATAGATACATAGATGATAGATGATAGATAGATAGATAGATGATAGATAGAGAGATAGATAGATGATAGATAGAGAGATGATGATAGATAGATGATAGATAGAGAGATGATGATAGATACATGGATGATAGATGATAGATAGATAGATAGATAGATGATAGATAGATGATAGATAGAGAGATGATGATAGATACATAGATGATAGATGATAGATAGATAGATAGATAGATAGATAGATGATAGATAGATAGATGATAGATAGATAGATAGATGATAGATAGATAGATAGATGATAGATAGATAGATAGAGAGAGAGATAGATGATAGATAGAGAGATGATGATAGATACATAGATGATAGATGATAGATAGATAGATAGATAGATAGATAGATGATAGATAGATAGATGATAGATAGAGAGATGATGATAGATACATAGATGATAGATAGATGATAGATAGATAGATAGATAGATAGATGATAGAGAGATGATAGATAGAGAGATGATGATAGATACATAGATGATAGATGATAGATAGATAGATAGATAATAGATAGAGAGATAGATGATAGATACATAGATGATAGATACATAGATGATAGATACATAGATGATAGATAGATAGATAGATAGATAGATAGATGATAAAGAGATAGATGATAGATACATAGATGATAGATAGAGAGATAGATAGATAGATAGATAGATAGATAGATGATAGATAGATAGATAGATGATAGATAGAGAGATGATGATAGATACATAGATGATAGATGATAGATAGATAGATAGATAGATAGATAGATAGATAGATGATAGATAGATAGATGATAGATAGAGATGATGATAGATACATAGATGATAGATAGATAGATAGATAGATAATAGATAGAGAGATAGATGATAGATACATAGATGATAGATACATAGATGATAGATTGATAGATAGATAGATAGATAGATAGATAATAGAGAGATAGATGATAGATACATAGATGATAGATAGATAGATAGATAGATAGATAGATAGATAGATAGATAGATAGATAGATGATAGATAGAGAGATGATGATAGATACATAGATGATAGATAGATAGATGATAGATAGATAGATAGATAGATAGATAGATAGATAGATAGATAGATAGACAGACAGACAGACAGACAGACAGGGTTTTCCATTACTATGTAACAAACGACCTGAAGCCTCAGGCAATGCCCATTTAGGAGACCACAGGTGTGTAGACCACAGGTGTGTAGGCCAGAAGCCTACAGTGCTGGCCTCTGTGCTCAGGCTCTTGCAAGAATAAAATTAAGGTCACAACTAGATGGCATTCTTTTCTGGAAACTCCACGTCTAACCTCATTCAGGTTTTTGGTTGAATTTTGTCCCTTGTAGCTATAGTTCTGAGGTTCCCTTTTCCTGCTGGCCGGCTGGTGGGAGCCATTCTCATCTTGTAGAGCTGCCCACTGTCTTACCACGTGTCCCCTTCCATCCCAAAGCCAGCAACAGGGACTCCCTCACCGCCTCCCCTCTAACGCTTCACAGCTCTCTCGCCATCCCGTGTGGGGCCCCCGATTCGGTCAGCTCCATCGAAGGTGAAGCCACTTTCTTCGAGTCAGCCGTGCCATCTAATCATGGGGGTGCTATCTCACCATGTTCACAAGTCCCACCAAACTCAGATGGAGGGCCGGGGACAGTGGATGCCATTTTAGAATTCTGTCAACCGCAGCATGCTTTCCAAAATGTTACTTCTCTTGTTCCGTCTCTCTGAAGGCTCCATATTTGTTCACATACTTGGCAGTCCCAGACATGCCCTGGAAGTGTACTAACTGGGCAGATGGCATCAGCAGGGCAAGGTGAGGCAAATGTTAGACATGCCAAGTGGATTTAGAATCCGCTATGTGAAGAGCAGAGACTAAAGGGGATGCGAATACAGCTTCTCATAAAGAAGAGTACAGTGATCAAAGGCCATCGAGACTGAAGTGTTTACATCATTTTTCTCTTGGACAGTTTGGTTCTGTTGCCTTTCTCTATGTACCCAATCAACAGCAGCAGGTCTCAACAACAAGGAAGAAATCCTGTTAAACTTGATATCAGAACATCTGAGTTCTTTATGCTTTCTCTCTAATGTATTCACAAAAAAAACTTGCATAACATTTCCTAACAAGGTAGTCCTACCAAGTACATTTCAGTGAGTTTTACTGAAAGAAAGAGAGAAAGAAAGAGAGAGAGAGAGAGAGAGAGAGAGAGAGAGAGAGAGAGAGAGAGAGAGAGAGAGAAGGAAAGAAAGAAAGAAAGAAAGAAAGAAAGAAAGAAAGAAAGAAAGAAAGAAAGAAAGAAAGAAAGAAAGAAAGGAAGACCTATAGGAGAGTAAGAAAAATGCTCAACTAGGCCAAATCCTCTAAATTTACCCAACAAAGAATGGCTCCAGGACCAGAACCAGTGTGTCGGTGGATTTCCCATCTAAATGATTGGTCACAAGTAAATGAAAGCGTAATCAGCATAAAGCAGCTAAACAGGACGATCTTTCTTCTGAACAGACAGAAGGAGGCTAGGCCTTCCCGTGGCTGCTTCCTACCCCGTTTGTAAGGGAACCACAAATGCAGACATGCCATGCTTCTGGGAAGGGACAATTTACAGATACAGGTTATTCTAGGGGAAAGGCAATCAGAGTGACAAAGAAAAGGGACCTTGACAATAATACCAGCACACAAAGCTGGCACGTTTTGCTTTATCTCCCAGAAATGAGCTATTTGGAGATCGAACAGGCACCGTTCCCTACACACTGAGCACAGAACTGTACCCTTCATCCGGTCTCCTCCCCGGAGACAAGCCCCATGCACGTGACCGGATCGGTGCCAGCAGACCCAGGCTCACACCTCGTGTTCGTCTTCCTAAAGCACACAACTCCAAAATATTTCAGAGAAATGGAAGTTTTACTGAAAGTTTTGTGGAAAGAATGCAGAGACGGCGACAGTGCACGGCTGATGGGAACACTTCATTGCCAACGAAACGCCACTTCCCTTCTCCTACAGCCTCCAGGGACAGATGCAAAATTGCGTCACAAAATACAGAGGAAAATTATGTTGAGAAAAAGTGCTGTTTTCATCTTCCCTTCCTCTCAGTCAGTTTGTTGTTTTTTGTTGCTTTTGGAGTAAATGGCAGTGGTGCTGTTTTAGCGGTCGGTGCGGTGACAGTGTCCCTCAGGGGCTGTGGGACGTGTGAAAGGCAGATGGGCCCAGCGACAGCCTGCGGGCGTAATAATGATAATTGTGATGACCATTCTCACTAACTCGTACTATGTATTCACTCACAAAAGGTTTTGTCTACTTACTACATGCCACTGGTTTTACCAAGTTTTAGGAATATAGTGGAGAACAAAGCGACAAAGTCCTTAGCTCCGTGAGCCTTATAATATCAACTATAGCTTTAAAAGCATAAGTGTGATAGATGGCAATGAAAGCTAGGCAGAAAAGGGCACAGGGAGTGGGGGGCGTTGCCATTGGATACTCAGAGGTCCAAGAAGGCCTCATTGGCACCGGAAAAGAGAACTCTGGAGTGAGAGAGTGGGACAGTAAGGGCAGAGGGGACAGCGTGTGCAAAGGTCCTGTGGTGGACGTGTCTGGCGTGCGGGCAGAACAGCAGTGAGGCCGGTGTGGACAAAGAAGAGTCGGCAGGGAGGAGAAGGTGAGGACGTGAGGTTTAGAGCCTTTGGGTTTCTCTGGGAATGAGATGAGAACATGTTATATGTGGTTGGACGTAGGAGTGATGTGCGTTGTGTGACTTTCAGTTGTAAAGTTTATTCTGGAGGACAGACCCTAAAGCAACAGGAATATCTGTAGTTCAAGGCGGTGCCCTGGTTCGGGGGGGACGTGAAGCTGGCTGACCCGGGATGGCAGCAGCGGGCCAGCGGATACGTGGCCGTCCTCGGGACACATGTCTGAGGGCGAGTGGGATCCATTTCATGGAAGACGGAAGGAGCTTGTACGAGAGAGAGGAGTAGCTCCCGAGTTTGCAGGCTGAGCCGTTCACTGGGTGAGCCCAGCAAAGGGGCAGTGGGTCTGGGGCTGGGGGAGGTCAGGAGCTGGTTTTGAGACATGTTAACTTTCAGACATCTGTGAGGTTTGAGTAGGTGGCTGCATGTCCATGTCTAGGAGAAAGGTCAGCTTTGGAAAGCTGAGTCTGGACGGCACGCTTTGTAAGCAGAATCGAACGCCCTGGGCTTGCCAGCCGTACGCTGAACACGGCTCGGCATTTGGTGCCGCCACTCATGGAACACTTGCCAGAAAAATGTCTCCATTTCACCAATTGTGTAACTGGGTCAAAGAGGTCAGTGTGAACTTGACTGAGATGATGTGTCTGCAGTTCAAGGTGATCCTGTGTAAACACCACTTCATGTGTTCTACTGCCTATCTCTGTCTGGCATCGTCTGGCCACAGCAGACACTTAATTGCTAAATGAAGTATAGGAGGAAATAAATAGCGAGTGTTCTTACCTCTATTGGAGAGCCATGGGCAATACCCCCCAGGGAGGCGATTAATTTGCCTAAAACTTGTGTTTAGGATTAGGCCTGGAGAGATGATGCCTTCTCACTGCATGCAGCAGACGGTACCCCAGAGCTCCGTTCTCTGGGCCCCACGCTCTGCACCCACCTCTCCTCTGTGGGCCTCACCCCTCCCAGTAAGCATGCTTTCCTTACTGGCATCACCTCATCGCTCTCACGCTCCGGCCTGCTACCATTCCTGCAGCCCAGGGCCTCTCCACGTCAGCACGATGGCCAGTTTAAAGGAGGTGACTCTGTGGTGGAGACTGTCCCATGCACTGCCAGGATGTCTCGCACCACCCCTGGCCCTACCCGCATGATGCCACACGCCCTCTATCTCCCAAATGAAAACGTGAACCATGTCGCAGGGGTTCTGCTGGCAGGCACATCGCCCTGCTCAGAGCCACTGGCTCGGCCCACTCTCAGTGTCACTGTGTGGCGCTCGCCCACGGCGGATGGGGCCTGAGCCGGAGAAGGAGCCCGTGCCTGTGCGTTTCCTTTCTGTGCCTGGCCCCTTCTTCCTTGGAACTGGAGCTTTCTCGGCACTGTACTGATGCCGGCGGTGTCTTCTCCCTTGTCGGGTGCTTTGGCCAGGGCGCAGTGAGTCCTAGGCTCCTTGGAACCTGGCAAAAGCAGGGACGCAGGGGCCTTCACTGTGTGGTCCCTGCCTTGGCGGCCACATAGGCCGCCGTCTCCACGATTCCAGCCAGGGGCTGTGTAAGCCAGAGGGCATCTAATGAAACCCAGGTGCAGCAGCAGTGGTGGAACGAACAACTCAAGTCGGTGCGGTGGTGAAGGTGCCGGCCGTTTTCTGAGATGCATCATAAACCGGCTTAGCGCCAATATTGATGACATCAACCCAGAAGAGGAGTTATGTTTCTTGGGTTAGGCCTTTGCCACCGAGCTAGCATAAGCGTGATTGACCTCCAAAGAGCCAGTCATGTTAACCCTGGAGCACTGCACCAGGTTTGCAGTAAAGTACGCTCATTCTGGAACATTCCAAGGGGGGATTTATCTACTAAATCTGAGCACTGTGCTTCAAATTCTTTATTCTACTCATTTATTTCTACCTCAAGAAACATGCTACCCATGTTGATATCTGTTCTTGAGAGCTAATGGAAGTTCTCCGTGTCAGTGCTTATCATTATTGGTCTCTTTCACAGGAAATTACCCCCTCCCCCTCGCAATAAAAATTACATCCCATATAATGGGTATAATTGCACATATCTTTTGTATTTGTATTTTAAATATTGCTGTACAAGATGTAGGGCTGTAAAAGATGTCAAAACATAATGGTGCTCTGGGGAAATAGGATTTGTTGCATGCTTGACAGAGCAGCGGATGGTGTTCCCACTGCAGATCTGCCGTTTCGAATAATAATAAAACCCTGGAGGGTGGTGTCCTGGGAACTGCGGACAGGGATTCAGGAAGGAACAATTACCCTTCTGCTGTAATGACACTGCTGAGTCATCACCTGGAAATGCATCACAACTATTAATAACAGATAAATGTCATCGATGGTGGGGAAATATTTAAAAATTCAATGGTTTCCACTTACGCGGCTCATGAATAATACATTTAATTATGAAAAGCCAAATGGGAAGGATTTTAAACTTCCAATTTGCAGGGTATTTCTTTTTTCTTTTCCCATTAAAAAATATACACATTATGCACACAGTGGATGACAATGAAACAAAATAGATGAAGGCCCCACTGTAGGCTGGCTGTTTGGACGAAAGGGAGAGGTAGCCATGGCAGGAAGGCAGCCCCGTGACAGGACCAGCCATCAGGCTGACCATTGTCCGCACCCAGCACTCACGGCGGGGCACAGGGGGCGCCCGGACCCCAGCCCGACAGCCCTGCGTCCTCCCCTTTGCCTGTTCACCTGGAAATGGGGAGGTGGGCTGGACAATCTCTCAGGCCCTTGCCACCCAGGGCCTCCTGTGACTCTGAACTGAGGACCCCCTTTTCTCCCGGCCCCACACCACCCCAAAGCAAACATCTAAGGGACGGCCACCCTTCTGTGGGAATCTGGGCACGTCCCTTCCAGCTGTGACCAGGCCGAGGACACTAGTTTTGCTGCTAATGTCAGCAATGTTCAAAGCGGGGACCTGAGCCCCGGGCGGCATCACCTGGGAACCTGTGAGCGGTGCTGACTGTCTGGCGCCTCCCCGACCTGCAGAGACTGCGGGCAGAGCCCGCAACTTGCGGCTTCACCGTGTCCTCCTGCCCATTCTCGTGTGTACTCAGGTCTCACCGTCTCTGCTCCAGCGAGGCCATCCGAGAGAGGACAGGGGCTTCTCAGAGGCTGCGCCAGTGTGTTCTGCCCCGCTAATGTCAACGGGCGGGAGCAATTCCAAATGACAGCATCACCTCTGAGTCTCTAAGAGGCTGAGGAAGCTGGCCTCAGGGCAGGCAGTGTCGAGGGGACGGAAGGGGGCTGAGGCTCAGGGGTCCCAGATGGGAGGAGGCGTGGGTGCGCAGGGAGCCGGGGGCCTGCAAGGAAGCCCCAGGGCGACAAAGGGCAGCTGAGAAGAGCACCAGCCTAGGAAGGGGACCGCCGGAGCACACAGAGGAGAAGATCCGCGGCGCGAGGGAGCAGCCCAGGGCTGGCGGCAAGCCCTGGCCTGAATTGGGGGTCACCTTTCTACTCCTGCCTCCAGCTCCCTGCTGCGTCTAAGGGGAGGATTAGCCACAGCCAGGCTGCCTCACAAAGCAAATCACTGGGATTGGGAAGCAGATGTGAAATGAAAGAGCTTTTTAATTATTTTTATTATCCTGTCTGGAATCTTTCCTGTCTCCAGATCACATTCTTCTAGCAGTTTCTAGATGTTCCACTATTGAAGAAGAATATGCCACATATAGGAATAGATTGAAAAGTTTAACAGGTAAGATAGAACTGAATTCACCAAGGGAGAGATGGAAATGACTTTCTCTCAGGTCTCAAGATTACAGCATAAAGAAAGCAAAGATTTTGGGGGGCACAGGTGGAAACCTGTCATTTCTTTTAAGTGGAAGGGGTTACCTGGACTTTCCGAGAGCCGACATCCATTTCTCTCCCCAAATAGATGTGGAGTAAAGGTCCCTAAGCTGAGACATGGCCCCAGAAGTTTGCTCAAAATTGCCTTTGTTCCACAAGAGTTTGAAAAGATGAGGAGTCAATGAGAACAGGGGAGTCTGAACTACATTTTCCCTCCTCTTTATAGTGAAGAAAAATTTCCTATCTAGACGGCTCCCTGGTTTCAAACAAAAACCCTTCGAGCATCTCTTTGGTGGAGACAAAACAGCAGGTTTGAAATGAGGCAGCAAAAGACATTGGTAAAGAACCTTAGAAGCAAGAGACTGAATGAAGCCATGAGATGCCCCAGGGGAAGCTCTCAAAAGAAAACAAAGGTTCACTATCCAGAAACAGGACAAGAACATCAAAGCATAGTTTCAAAAATGGGAAGCGAGTTGCATTCATGCATAGGTGATCTAAAAGCATCAAAGGAACTGGAGATCAAAGGAGTGCTGAGGGTGGAGTGGACCACTCGTGGAAACATAGGTTTAACCTCCATCCATTGCAAACATAAATCCTTTTTGTGACATCTCAAGCAATGCTCATCCATCTTCTGCTTGGTCATCTCTAAGGATGGCGAGCTCATTACTTCATACATCAGCTGCTGTTACAGCTCTGGGACTTAGACCAGTCTCCTTATATTAAGAGTCACACAGCATCTGTCGCCCCACCAGCCACATGTCCTACGTTTGCCTTTGGACATCATGGGCAGGATGCCACATAATTTATCACATAAATTGGGATCTATTAGAATATATAAGGATATCACAATGACACCAGGGCAGCAGATGTAAGCTGGACAAAGAGGGCATAACTGTATTCTAAGTATGGATGTGTGGGGCACAGAGCTTTCAGACAAGAATGAATCTAGAACGGATGATACTTAATTTTTTTCTGTTTTCCAGCTTTATCTTATGCGTGGACCTTCAATGATAACCCTTTATATGTCCAGGAAGACAACAGACGCTTTGTATCACAGGAAACAGGAAACTTGTACATTGCCAAAGTGGAACCATCAGACGTGGGCAACTACACTTGCTTCGTAACCAACAAGGAAGCCCAGAGAAGTGTCCAAGGGCCACCCACGCCCTTAGTGCAGCGCCCTGATGGTAAGACGCCTAGTTGTCTTGGGGATGTGCTTTGTATGTGGCTTGAGGAGCCTGGGGCAGTCTGTAGCTCCCTGCTTCCCCCTGGTTCAGTGGAGCCACGTCACCTATGAGCTGAGGTTCAAGCCACAAATATGATGGCAATCAGGTATTATCAAAATTATAACAGAAAATTCTATAATTCGCCCATATGGTCCAGTGTACATGATTCTGGGTGTACTACGCCACCCCTTCTCTGGCATTAGGATAGATCCTCTTTTCACTGCTTAAGGAGTCATTTTGTAAAAACAAGACAAAACAAAACAAAAACAACGTTTGGAGGAGTAGGCGTGTGTGTGTGTGCGTGTGGGCGCTGCCAAACTTCTTCACTGAATTAATATATGTTCAATGGACACGTGACGCAGCTGCTCTTTAATGCTTTTCCCTATCTGTCCTTTTAGTTCACCCTTTACTTACCTGGCTGGCAAAATTGGCGGGGGTGGGGGGATCACATCTAAGGAAAGAAACTCGAGCCAGCGTTAATTACGAGCATCACAAAGAGGAATGAAACACAAGAGTCACACAAGCTATATTCCTCCAAGAAGCATCCTTCAGATTGGTCTCTGACGAGTTTGGTAGCTTAATCACGTCATAGCTGGTACAAGATTTAGAGACTAGAAAACCTAAGGAAGCCATCGGAGTAGAAAACCCTTTAACTGGTTCTTTAATTGAACAGCCACAGTGAGAAATGTCAAGATGAAAAGGCTGCTGATGCATTTTATGATCAGACTCTGGAGGTGAATGAGTCCCTCAGAGAGTCTCTCTCGTCCCTAAAGAGCTGAAGAGAAGCAGGGACATAATGTCAGCAAGGGCTCACGGAAGCCCTGCCCTCGTTCTGTACAGGGCGTTCCTGTGGCAGCGCTTTTGTCGTCACCAACCACCCAACCATGTTTGCATGCACTTAATTCAGAGCTCAGCAACCATGAGAATCCTTCCTAAGTCCAATTTCTCCCCTTCAGTGCGTATGCTGCTCAGGACTAGGCAAGCTCTTAAGCCAATAACACGCAGAGAAAATCTACCACATTTTCCACTTCTTTGCGTTTACTCTTAGTTTCTGCTTCTCCCCTTCTTAATTCCTTTATTCTTCCATCCCCTCTATTCCCTTCTACACATTTATGGTAACAATATGTCAGAGCATTGTACATAATATTTAAAAAGTCAAGCCTCTTCTAAAAATAGTCACTCAAGAAATATCAGATGTCAAGAAAATGGAAAAGATAAAACCTACCAATTTAATTGAATAGTGTAGTGCCCTCTCCCTCCTCAAACATGGCTTTTTTGAATGTTCGGAATGATCAAGGTCTTAAAAATTATATATATATATATATATATATATATATATATATATATATATATATATATATATATATGTATA
The DNA here is from genome assembly GCA_033961575.1 of Aselliscus stoliczkanus. Lineage (NCBI taxonomy): Eukaryota > Metazoa > Chordata > Mammalia > Chiroptera > Hipposideridae > Aselliscus > Aselliscus stoliczkanus. The sequence goes on from CM066735.1 coordinate 68,051,324, forward strand.
TATATATATAGTAATTTCTACCTTTTGTGCATTTGAACTGGCCACCAATAACCACTTATTTTAGGAATGTATTACTCCAGTGTTTTGGCATATAAGTAAAAAATATGATCAAAAATTTGAAGAATCTTGACTTGTCATTGGTTACATTGATTAAGCTAGTGAGGTCACCTAGAGACATATTTCTGTCATCAGAACTCCTGTGGTAGAGAGCATACTTACAATATATTAAACTACTGTCTTATTCTTGACTTAGCCCATATCCACAATTCCTTATTGGACATTATAAAACCATGGAAACAAAAATGTTTGGTATCTGTGTACTGCAAATTGGTCAGCAGTACTAACTTAGTAAAGTGACATAAGAATATGGATGTCTTCATCTATCCCAACCAGGGTGATTACCTCATAGGTTTGGTTGTGGAAACACTGATATTTTGGATTAAGAGGTAGGCACTGTATCAGACATCTGACGGTGTTAACGGAAACTTTCTTTATTCCTGAACTGATCTCACCCCATGACTTCCATGAAGGGTGGCAGATCTGGATACTCTAGAAACTTTCCTGTTAACTCATAAGAACTGTAGAATGTGGATGTGTTCAGGTTTGCATTGGTGACACTCATTCCCCTTCCAATGCTGACCGGATCCTCTGTTCTGACTGCTGTATCCTAGATATTTATGTTTCCAGGGAGAGGGGAGATGATGAGTTCCTTCAACAGCATGGTGACACGTCCTTGCTCATTGTTAGTCATTAAAAGATACAAAAATATTGTGAATTGAAGGCCAGAATAATCAGGTGTTGGTTAATGAAACGTTTGCTTCATAGAAAAGCTCTCTTCTCCAGAAATGCTGCTAGCTCTTTTGATATTTAACAGGTGTGATGGGGGAATATGAGCCAAAGATCGAAGTGCGTTTTCCCGAAACTATACAAGCTGCAAAGGATTCGTCTGTAAAACTGGAATGCTTTGCCCTTGGAAAGTAAGGTTGTTTTATTTTGTTGATTTTTTTTCCTGGTGTTTTAATTTTAAAAAAAAAAACACACAACTTTTTGTTATTGAAACATTGCTCTAAGGTTAACTACCAAATAGATTTCAAATGCTGGGCAAAAAATGGAACTTTCTGATTGGAATTTAAACACACATGCGTAATACTCTGAAAATGATTGGGGCTGCGATGCTCCCGTGAATGTGCTGGCATTTCCTCTGGTTGAGCACAGTCACACGCCTGCAGGCAGCACCCAGCAAAGGAAAAAGTGCCCGTGTAAAAAGGTGGGCTCGTCTCTAACCTCCAACGTGTCCTTCATTCCATTGCGTCTTAGGTCCAGAGACAGAATGCCCCACGGTGTCCCCCTGCTTAATTAACCAGCGACAACTGTAAGTTTAAAACACACACTGCTGGTCTCTCCAGTAAGATGAGCTAAACGCCATGTTCATGGTGGGCATTCAGAACCAAGCCAAATCTGCCCTGTTTTGTTTTATCAGATAGGTGTGTGCCAGCCAACAGGTCTGGAGAGCCTCTGTCAGCCAAATATGTGCATTTTTTGCACATAATATTCGGACGTCTCTTTGCCTGTGGGGGCTGTACAAACTTCACTGTAAGCCTATGAACAGCTGTACCCGAATAACATAGGGATGCATACACGTACACTCCATCGCCCGTTTTTTTTCTTGTTTCCTGTATTTCATTTTTTTATTTATTAAATTAATTGGGGTGACCCATTTTTAAGCACGAGTGTCATGTGAACCACCAGGGCACATGGTTACATTGAGAGCCTGGAGGTCTGGGCTGAGGTCTGGTTTCTCTTTTTCTAACAAGCTCCCAGGCAACTTCTTCTCTGTAGAACATACTTTGAAGAGTAAGAGATGTGACTCTCACTGTTTTTGAGGGGTACCTTCAAATTGAGAGTCTAGCCATAATTCGGTCATCACATTTAAAAATACTGATTTACAGTCCAAACTGTGGGAAAGGTCCTTTAAAGTCTCCATCTTGTTTTTAAGAAATATACTAAGCAACTGAAATAGTGCTGGCTATGAAATCACTTAGGTTCCTTTCTAGATATGAAATTGTGTAGATCTTTAAATTAAAATTTTCAGGTTATTCATTTTTCATGTATTTAAGAGACCATATTTTACTTTTATACAGTACCGGTCCCATAGTATTTGTCCAATAATTATTGATTGATTAAATTATTCATAAGGAAGTGACATACAGGGACTTTATGTCCCAGTTTTTATTTGTTTGCCTACCTTTTAAGAAATGATAGTTTTGGACCATTTTCAAGCTTTCTCAGAAATTAAATTTACAAACAATATAAATAAAATATTTGTTAGCAAAATACTTTGAGAGTTAGATGATTTATTTAAAAAGAAAACTAATGAAAGGTATCATTTAAAAGAATATCAGTAGCTTACTCTAACATATTTGGCATCAGGAAGTAATGAATTCCTGAAATTTGAAAAATACTTACATAATAACTGTAAATTGTTGAGACCAGTTTTCAAAAACCTCACATAAATAAATCTCATTTGTTAAGCATTTATAACTCAGAATTTATATAATATATATAATCACCCTAATTGTATGGGGAATATCATATTTTTACTGCATATGAGAAAACTGAGGCTCCAATTGAGCGAGTAACCTGTTCAGTCTCATGCGTCTATGAGGAAGATGAGGGCAATCAAACTAATCCCTCTGATTTTGAATTCTGAACTTAGAAACTTCTAGTAAATGATTCAGATAACTGCTCTGAAAGCCAGTGGAAGCAGATTGAACCCTGATTTTCACAGGAGTTGTCTGACAGTGTAGAAACGTGCTTTCTACCCTCTGTGACAAAATTTCCATGTTCCCATTGGAAAGGGGTTGCAGTGCCACCTGCCTCCTGTTTGTTCTGAAGATCAGAGTAGGAATACCTGTCAAAAACAGCACTGGGCTTGGCACTTGTCGGTCATTTCCACGGAATTATTCTGACCCCAAAGTACAATCCCATTCTCACTGTGTAACGAGTGTGTGAGTTAGTGAGGATGGTCCAACCAGAAATCATTATCTCAGAGCGCCTATCAGTGAATCCTCGTATCTCTTAGGCCTGTTTCTTTCCTCTGGGCCTCAATACTGATGACAGCACAACAGAGGAAGCAGCAACAGGGTCTTAAATAGAAAAGTGGAGCAGACGAGGAGGAAACTGAATTGATCGACATAGTCTTTGAATTGCTCACATATCAGATTGCTTAATTTTATTCATTTCTACATTCTACTTCTAGAATATTCAAATGTACAGAAAATTTGGAAGAGTATCACCAGGGTCTCTCTCTCCCCCACCCTCTCTCTCTCTCTTCACACACACACATGTGCATACAGACACATGCAGACACACACTCAGACACACACACAGACACACACACGCATACCCGCACACGCAGACATACACACACGCAGACACGCACACGCACACATGCACACGCACACACAGAGACACACGCGCAGACACACAAACATGCAGACACACACGCACACAAACATACACACATGTAGACACACACATGCAGACACAGACACAGACACACACGCACACACACATGCAGACAGACGCACACACACATGAGACACACACACGCACACACACATGCAGACACAGACACACACATGCAGACACACACAGACACATGCAGACACACAGACACACAAATGCAGACGCACACACGCACACATGCAGACACACACAAGCACACACACACAAACACACACACATGCAGACACACACATGCAGACACATACACACATGCAGACATACACGCATGCGTGCATGTGCGCGCGCGCACACACACACACACACACACACTAAAATAGATGGGTGATAAGTAATAATTAGCCTGCATTTGGTAGGCATATTTATGCCACTCAAGGTCTTGCCATAGATCTACACCTCTTTTTGGCCCAGCATGTTGTGAAATTGAGGGGTGGAAGAAAGGAAAAAGGCAGAGTCAGGAAATTTTGACCGACTCATTTAGAGTTCATTGTCTGACCTCATTCTTTTGATCTTATCATGGGTATATGCTGTTAGAATTCACTGGAAGTATATGGAAGAAGTAGATTTCCAATCTAAACAAGATTTAGAATATATGAGATAAATTTTTAGAATATATGATATAAATTTTTATCTTAGAATATATGAGATATATATATTTTTTAGAATATATGAGATATATTTTATCTTAGAATATATGAGATAAATTTTTGAGAATTTTTAAATGGAGAATTTAGAAATAAATAAAAACATCTCTCATTTTTAATTAACCTCATGGTGATGGAAACAACACATGAAAAACTGACAATAAAACTATATACACTAACATTTGTTATCTTAAAAACATGTGGGAATAGGGCCGGCCGAGTGGCGCAGTGGTTAAGTGCTGGCTTGGGAAGCCAGCGGCCCCAGTTCGATCCCACATGTGAGGGCCAGTGACACTGCCCTCAAAAAAAAAAAAAAAAAACATGTGGGAGTACCTCAACTTCTTGATAAAACTGAGATTAGCAATATTTGGTCCAGGAAAATTAAGTTGGAAAAATAATAGTTAAAATAACCTCTCAAAATGGTAAATTTGATATGTATGGACACAAAACTTGATTGATAAATTATACATCCATTGTTAAGTTTATACATAAAAAAAGTTTGACACATGAAATAAAATTAAAGAAGAAAGGTAAAATGATGGGACTTACTTAACTGAACTTCATAGAAAATTGTCAAGAACATCGTTGATTTAATGGAATATACACCATAATATTTTATCTAATAAAATCAATCAATGTTGAGAAAATGTTTATTAAATTAAGTCATTAGTATGGAATTGGAATTCCTCAGGTGAAAATAGAAAGCATTTGTGGGTTCAAGTGACAGTGCTAAAATGCCTGTACCACACACATATTTTATGTCACTGGATTGTAGATACATTTTTTATTTCTTCAAATGAACAAAATGTATGTGAAAATGCTTTGTGTACTTTGGAAGATATTATACAAATGTGAGCTACTACCAAAAAGAGTTTTTATGTGTGCTTGCCAGTAATTTTCAGAAAACAAATTGCATTGTAGTTGAAACATTGCAAAGGCACTTAAAATTCTTTCCAGCCCATTATAAAATTGACATTTACCAAATACTGTACCAACTTTTCTAAACTGCAAAATTAACAGATGTAAAGAACAACACATACCCTAGAAAATTAAATATGTGATAGGCGTAATTAACAATCTGATAATAACATCAAACTTCTTGCTTTCTAAATTATAAACCTATAGGTATAGGTTTATTGTGAAATGCTTTTATACACTCTATTGATTGATAATTATAAACCATGTTCTCTGAACTTCTGGGTTTAGTTACTTTTTTCCAAATATGGGGAATACTTTGCACAAATCCATTTAAATCCCCTTGTTCACTGTCTGGGGTACTGAGTCCCTTGGTAAGGTGTTAAGGTGTTTAGTGAATGAAAACTGAGAGAGGCTAACTGATTCAAGGAGGAATGACATCAAAGTTCTTTTTCTTATTAAGCATTTCTGCTAACCTACTACTAACTACTCTTTGTGCTTAAAAGCTACACATTCATTAAGCTAAGTTTGATATATTTTGATGAGAGAGAGAAAGAGAGAGTGAGAGGCAGAAGCTAGTAGAGAGAGAAGCTAGTAGATGAGTAGGTGAATAGGAGGGAGAAAATAAATAAACACAGGTCAAGGCCACAACTTCTGATTAACTTGTTCATGCTTAGGATCTAAGGCAGCTCCTGACATGCTGACAGTTTTCATTAAACATTTGTGGAATGTAGCACATGCATGCTCACATAGGAAATACGGAAACATATTCTTTATTTGTGGGAGTGGCCCTGCTCTTAAATGTGTACATTATTTTGGTATTTATCTTAATGTTCTCTGAGTTTCCTAGGCCTATGGTTTGGTTTGGTAGCTGTCATTAATTTTGGAAAATTTCCAGCCGTTATTACTTTAAATATGTCTTCTGTTCATTTCTCTCTTTGCTCTCCTTGTGGTATTCCCATTAGATGTTGATTGGACCATCTGTAATTATCCCCGGTTCTAGGATATTCTGTTCTTTTTTGTCTTATTTTGATTCCTTTTTCTCTTTGCATGTTAGTGTGGGAATTTTCTATTGACAGTGCTTCTAGTTCACTTGCTCTTCCCGCTAGCTAGACCTCCGAAGCATGCTCATGGTACTACAATTTTTTCCCCTGGCATTTCTTTTTTGGTCTTAGAATTTCTTCACTTCTACTTATATGAATCACCTGTTCTTGCATGTTGTCTGTTTTAGAACCCTTAACATATTAGAACCCTTAACATATTAGAACCCTTAACATATTAATCAGAGTAATTTTAAATTCCCAGTCTGATAGTTCCAAAACATTTGCCAGAGTTGAGTCTGGCTCCAATGCTTGCTTTGTATCTGCAGACTGTGGTTTTTCACATACCTTGTATATTTTTGTTGAAACCTAGACACGCCGTATCAGGTAAAGGGAACTGAGGTAACTAGTTTTTTTGTTTTGTTTTGTTTTGTTTTTTGAGGGCAGTGTCATTGACCCTTATATGTGGGACCAAACCGGGGCCGCTGGCTTCCCAGGCCAGCGCTTAACCACCACGCCGCTCGGCTGTCCCCTGAGGTAACTAGTTTTAGTGTGAGGTTTGATGCTTATCTAGCTAAGAGGTAGGCTTTGTTTATCATTTGCGGTGGCTGTAGTGTCAGAGGCTCACATTTTCTCTTCTGTCCTGCTTTGTCTCCCTGTGGTGTTGGGATTTTTCTAGAGACTCTGTTAGTTACTATCTGAGGCTTGCAGTGCTTTCTGTGCTGTGATCAGAACCCCACTGACCATGTGAAAGTCGTGGGTTGCTCATTCTGTCATCTTTGTCACTTATGGGTCTGTTTCTATTGACTGCTTTTCCTCCTAGTCATGATTCTAATTTTTATGCTTTTGAGGTTATCTGGTATTTTTAGACTGAATTACAGACATAGCCAGTGTGACACTGTTGAATGCTGGACTGTAATGGATTTATTTAAGGCACTGGATTTCAATGATAGGAGTTAGGTTATTGCAAATCTGCGTGATCCTTCTGTGGGCTGTGAGCTAGCATCCTTAGAGCCGATACAGAGTCCATGTTCATCTCAGGCTGGCTTATGACTGAGATGCACCCCTGCTGACTGCTGCAAATGTCCACCACTCTCTTCTCTAAGTCGGTAACCTTTTTAAAATCCAAGCCGAAAAGAGTTACCCAAAGAAATCAGTCAGGGCTGTGGAAGAGCATACACCAGGCTGGTTTGTATGTGACGCTGACAGTATCTACCGTTTATGAAAACCTGGGGTAGATGGTTAGACAGGGCATAGAAAACATAGTTTCGGTCACAGCAAGCGCCGTAGGAGGCTGCTACTGCCAGGCAGGCAGCAGTACAGAGAGCGAGGTCAGGGGAAGCTGGCTGGGTGTCTACTCTTAGAATCTGACCATCTTAAACCACCGTGGGCTAATGGGAACATATTGGATTGTCAGAAAAGTCATAACGTATTTTTTCTATGTTTTTCATTGCAAAAATGCATCATGACTTTTCTGACAATCCAATAGAATAATTGAGACAAAACGTCAGGTACCTGCTTCGACTTTAACCACTTTGACTTCTGGGATATGCAACTCACTTTGTGTGCCGGGGTTTCAAAGCTGCCCTGATCACAGATGTCACTCACACTTGGCCTCATTTGTTTAACATGGCAGACTCTTCATGACCTAAGTGGCAAATTAGCTGTATTGTGAGAAACCCTGGGAAGCTCAGCGTGTAGGTGCTATGCACATGCAGTGTGACCCCCTGAGGGACCTGTGTCTCCCGTGGAGAAATTGCGGGCCTTTGCGCTTGGTGAGGCAATTACACTGATACCCCTCATCACCCTTCTTCTGCTCTTGTAAAGAACCAAATATATTTCCCTTTCTTTTTCCCAACCTAGAAACTTTACTCTCAGCGATCTGGAGTGTAAATCAAATTAGCAGCAGCACCGAGTGTTCCTGTTTGTTCTGGAGCCTTCACGCCGAGGGCTAGATTAATGCACGTGTGTATCTTTTTTTTTTTTTCTAATTTGGGGAGGAAAAGATGCCCAGCTTATATATTACTGTCAAGGGATAAATCTGAAGTCTTGTGAAGATGTTCCTAGGTGACCCAGAGCTTCCAGGTGACAGAGCAGCCACTTGATGTCTGCTTTGGTTCTTATGCTTGTGGACATCACTGCAGGTTATGCACAGAAAGGCTGCTCCGGGCACTCAGGATGACAGTTGGCTTTTTAAATCAAGGAAAGCATATTTTAGACCTTTAACAGCTGGTTAAAAAATCAGAGAGGTATCTTAAAATTTTCTATTTGGGTGTCTCACAAATAGTTTGGCTTTTTCTCCTCTCATTGGATCGAATGAGCAGAGAGCAGGATGCTTCCTAAGCATGGTTTGTCCCATTCTCCCTGGGCATGTTCACTGAAATCTAATCTTCAGATTTGTGCTCATTGCTTTGCATTATATCATAATGTTATATAGCGTGGCATGAAATAGTACAGCAAACTCCACAGAGTATTCGCTTTTGCTGACCATGCATGGAAATCTGAGTGCTGACAAATCTTCAGAAAATGAAAGACATACACCTTTAACACACACACACACACACACACACACACACACACCGAGGAGGGCTGGATGCTTCATTAGTGGATTCACTAACATTTCAATACTAATGTATTAGCTTTAGACTTATTTTTTGTTAGCTCTTTGAGATTTTTTACATTGTCATCTGTAAACCAAGATGGTTTTGTTTCTTGCCTTGCAACCTGTATACCTTTTGTTTCCTTGTTCTTGTATTATTGTCTTAGCAAAGGTTTCTAGTGGTTTGTTGAGTAGGAGTGGTGAGAGAGATGTCCTGGCCTTTTCCCTGCCTTAAGGTGAAAGTATTCAGTTTCTCACCATCCAACATGATGTCAGCTCTATATTTTTTGCACACATTCTTTATCAAGCTGAGGGAGTTCTCTCTATTCCTAGTTTGCTTTGAGTTTTTACTACCACTGGGTGTTGAAGTTTTCCAAATGCTATTTCTATACCAGTTGGTAGGATCATGTGATTTTTCTTCTGTTGAGTAAGTCATTTACAAATATTGAACCAATCTTGCACACCTGAAATAAGGGTCATTTGATTGTGGTGTATAAGTCTTCTTAAGCATTGCTGGATTCTATGTGCTAATATTTGTTGAGGATGTTTCCATCTATATCAATGGAAGGTATTGGTCTATAGTTTTGCCTTCTTGAAACATCTCTATCTCATGTTGGTATTCAGAAAATGCTGGACTCATAGAAGGAATTAGAGATGGTTCTCTCTGCTTTTATTTTTCTGGGAGAGATTATAGATAATCATTGCTTCCTACGTGTTTGGATTATTAATCAGTGAACCTAACGGTCCTGGTGCTGTTTTGGAAGATTGTTAATTATTGACTATATTTCTTTAATAGTTATAGGTCTATTCATCTCATTTATTTCTCCTTGTTAGGGTTTAGGTAACTTGTATCTTTCAAGGAATTGGTTAATTTCATCTAACTCATCTTTTTAATGTTGATGGGATCAGTAGTAAAGATGCTTTTTCATTTTTGATATTAGTTACTTGTGTCTTCTCCCTTTTTTCTTGGTTAGCGCAGCCTAGAGACTTATCAGTTTTATCTATCTTTTCAAAGAACCAGCGTTTGGCTTTGCTGATTTTCTCTGTTGGTTTCCTGTTTTCAAGTACAAATACTTCAACTTACTTAGTCTTACATGGGAAGCGGAGTAAGTGTGCAATGAAGATACAAAGAGAGGGCAGGGGCCAAGCCACAGGCCAAAGCTAAAGCCAGGGGGATGCAGACGGCTACTCACCCTCGGAGGACCAAAGCAAATTGGAGGCAGGGATACCTGGAAGGCACTAGGAAATGTTGAAGTGCTTTCTATAAAGCAAGCATGAGCAGGAGAACCAGAGTTCCTGGACTGAATCTGAAACGCAAGCTCGCAGGGCAGGGGCAGTTGCATTGAATGTTTCTTACCACAGAACAGAACAGAAAATGCTTAGCGAGGTTTACCTTTTCTTATGTTATTGCAAAAGTCAAAAACGTTAATTGAAGGAAATAATAAAAATACAGTCAAGCCAAAAGAAGAAAATAAAGTTAGCTGTACACTTACTTCCTCTCCCAGAATATTACTGCTCTTACTATTTTGATGTATATGTTCTTCAATTCCTATTTTTAATACAACTGTTACAGTGCAGTGCCTATTCTTTTGTACAATGCTTTTAAAAAGTATTTAAAATACATACCATGAATGTGTGCACAGGTCATTAAGGAGACATCTGTACCCATTCTGTAACAACAGAGGGGCATTCACATGTGTCTTCGCAGCCAGCCTCCTTCTAGTGGACACTTGGCTTCCTTTTCTCTCGTTCTGCTTCCATTTTTGGTTGTTATGAATAATCATGTGGCTATATTTTGTCCACATCCACGTGAACTTCCTCAGTACATTTTGAGAAAATGAGACTTGTCAGGTAAAGGGAATGGAACGTTCTAAGGTGTCTTCAATGTGTTGCCAAGTCCTCCTCAAGAGCCATTGTGGGGGGTCCCCTACTGAGACCAGGGACCCAGCCTATGAGTGGCCTCTTTTGAGCTTACAGACATATTCTGAATGCAACGCCAAACATTCCTTTCATGCTTTTTTCCAAAAACAGAACTTGAGTTTTTTACAGTGCTGTTTTTAAAACTAAACTAATTTAAAGGCTCCAAAATCATCCAAGAAGAATATATATATTTCTGGAAGCAACTCTTCATCCTTTCCATCCCAGTCTGTCACCACCTTTTTCAGGAGACCTGCAGTTCTTATTTTTTAAGTAATTGGCAGTTGCAGGAGAGAAAGATTGCTTATCCAAGTTGGAACTGAGCTGCAGGAAAGAAGTTACTTGCTTCCTTTCTTCCAGCTGACCTTGGGTTGAACTTGGAACCCATCTCTAGAAACTTTATTGGAATTTGGAAGCATCTCAATATGTTAAAAAGAATGCTATGATTTCACCTTCCAGAGAAAAGGAACTGCACCCCTAGTTGTAACACACATTAGCTCATTCGGTGAAAACTACATTTCTGAAAACACATCACACACCCTAATAAACCAACCTGACCAGGTGGTTTTCCTTTTGTGCTGGTTCGTGCGTGTAGGGGCAGCAAGGATGACGGCTTAGAGCTCCGTCTCTGTGAAAAGACAGACTGGTTCAAATTCTTTTTTTTTTTTTAAATGTCGGTGTGATATTGGGCATGTTACCCAACCTAACCATGTCCTAGGAGGTTAGTGAGGATATTATGACAGTGTCACATGACAGTATTATGTGTTTCCAATAAAGCACTTAGCACAGTGCCTGGCATAGAACATTTGCTCAGTGAAGTGTTAGATGTATTAGTAGTAGGATGATTAAATATTAATGTATCATAGTAAGCGTCTCTTTTATTTCTTTACATATGAATATTTATGGCTGCGAGCTGAGCTAAGGCCAAGCCTGATAAGTCTGGTGGGAGAGAGACCCCTGGCATCCACCTTGACCAAAGTGTCGCTTTTGCACCAGAGCAGCAGAGGACTCGCTTGGTTGGCAAGGAGTTCCTCTGTGGTTAGTACTTTGTGGGAAGTGGCAACAGAATCCCAGGGGGACCTGAACAGTAGCCTCCAGAAAGCTCCCCCGCAGACAAGCTGAGGAAGTGGCAGAGAGATGGCCAGTGTCGGGGCAGCGGGGAGGGGAAGGAGGCGGAGGAAGGGACGAGGGGAAGCGGACGTTCACTGAGCCCTTACTTGGTGCCAAGCATTCTGTCATTGATTCTTCCGACAACCCTATGAAGCCGTCACCTTGCTCCCATCAGACAGAGAAGCACGCTCGGGGAGCTTAGGAGGCTGCGGCAGCAGCCCTGAGCTGGGGCTTGGCAGGCTGGCTTCGGAGCCCAGGCCCTGGACGTAAATCCCGGGGTGGAGGGCGGGCCTGTTCCGACTCCCAACAGACAGGTCAGCTGCCTTGACACATATCTCAGTGTTTCCCATCTGGGGAAACGCATCCAGAGCTGCCAAGCACTTGGTACTCTATCAACACAGGAAGTGGTTGATTCTCAAACACAGAGTTTATTTTTGAAGTGACCTTTATTTAACAGTCTTCCCTTGCATGTCTTAAATAACATAAAGATTACAGACCAGCTGTGAATGAACTGTCAAGGGCAGGATCCTACTCGGCTTGGCCACACCTTGAAATAATGGCCTCTGGTTTATAGTCCGTGTGTAAATTAGTGCTCATTTTACTTCGGTTCAATGGAGTAGAAGAAAATGGTAACACAATTCCTAGGGAATCCAGGGACAGTAGGCCCTTCCAGTCTGTATTTGATCATCATAGCCATAAAGGCAATTTAGTGGGCCTAATTCGGGGTTTAAACTTCCGATTCCGAAGTATACTCCCATGATTACTCCTCACCCGGTTCCCTCGGGAAGCCTTTTGACACCCATTGTTGTCTCCAGCTAGGGGTGAAGAGAAAGCCAGGCTCCAAGAGCTTAGGCCACTTGCATTCCGTCACACACAATTTGCTGTGTCCTTGTTTTCGCCCTGCAGCAGGTGCCATCTTGCTTCTGTTGTTGTGAGCAAATCAGTTGTGGCTTTTCCTTGGGCTGCAGCAACTGTGGTGTCAAACAGCAAACTCATACCCCCAAACCATCGGATTCCTCCCCAAGGGACCCTTGGCGTAGACACGGAGGAGTGGGCCGCGGGCAGGCTGATGTGAAGACCTCTCAGAAAAGCTTTCTCCCTCTTTCCATGCAGCGCAGTTGCTTCTCTGCAGAACTCCTGAGTTTCCCTATATTGTACCCCCATAGGACAATCTCATATTCCGGGCTCTTTGTATGAATATTTCAAGTTGGGGAAATGAAAGCAGCTAGCTGAACGGTCTGAAAATTTAACAAAGGCCGCCTTTGCTGGCTTTGTATTCTGCTTCCCTCTCTTCGATTGAAAATGTCCACTGACGGGATTTTCTGAAATGAGGTTCGAGTTAAGAATAATCCCACCATAAGCATCTTAGGAAGCTGCTTCTCTGTACCAGTTTCTAGTTAGAAGCTTGGTCCGGTCTGGATTTTAGCTGCGCATAATGAGGTTTCAGAAATCCGGGGGAAACCAGAAGCTTTCTCAAATAGCGCTAGTAATGAAAATTCTATTTATGGCTAAAAGTATAGAATTGAAACGCAGTTCCTACTAGTGTGTGGAGAGCTTTAATTTTGCTTCCAATTAAGGGTGAACTAGGCCAGATGGTTAACAAATGTATTCTCTGTCTTCAGAGAAAATTAACAGGGTGCTCACTCAGTAAACCGCAGTGACGACAGAGAATGGAGCACGCATCCTTGCTTATGGTGATGCTTATTTAAGGAGCACGGAGCCACAGCAGTGCGGAAGAAAGAAAGGAGGACAAAAAAACAATTCTGCTTTTATTATCCGGTAGTCTTTCACAGCTGTGAGGAACCACATTGCAGGCAAACCTGATTTGGAAAATAGGACCAGAGCAAGAAAAGGCTCCCCTGAAAACCTGAGGGCCCTGAATGCCTGCTCTGTGGTGTGAGGAAACTTTGGATGAGAGACTTCCAGTTGGTCTTCTTTATTGAGATTTGTACACAAGTTCTATTTCTACATCATATTTGTGAAGATTAAAAAAAAAAAAAAGCAGGGGGCGATTGTAGCTGAAGGAAAATGTGTTGATACCTGTAGTTAGGAGGATGGTGCCGTTTGTTTGGACTTACCTTGTAATGGCGCAGTGTCAACACATTCGAAATAATCTCCACTCCGAAGACCCCTCAGAGACCCCCATTGCTCCACGGCATACTTCATGCATTAATTGGCATATTAAATTTGCATTTTAAATAGATCACTTATTTTAAAGTAAAATGAACTGCCAGTGAATGTCGCCTCACTGACATTATCAATGTGGACGACGTAGGTGGATCCCAAAAAGAGTGCTGAGGACACAGGAGATGAGTTGTCGGCGCTTATAATCGAATGGGTGGCGACTCGAAGGCTGGAAGGTGGATCACAGTAAATTAGCCTGTCCTGAGGCTGAGTGGGGGAGAATCGGCAGGTAATAATCTAGGGGAAATTACATGTCCAAACGTGAGTGCCATTCCTATAAGGTAATTAGGATCATCAGCAGCCGCCAGCTGAGACTATAACTCAGGTGACACCTGGAAGCCATCAGTCATAATGCCAGGTACATAGTAAGTACTCAATTAATGCTCATTACTATTCATAAAAATACTCAGGTTTCTTACACAGCATTTCTTTTTTTCTCTTTGAACAACTTGGTCTGATCCCCTCCCTTCTTACCTCAGTGGTCCTAGGTGATTAGCCTGGTGGAAAAGAAAGGTTCTTTCCAGCAAAGCATGTCGTGTCACCTGAGCAGTCCCTGCTTTGGTGATGAGGGAGGGAACGTGACCTCTGTGACCGGGCAAGTACCCTTAGCAGCTGGCATATTAAGCAGAGAGAGCAGGAGACCCGCTGCCATGGAGAAATGCCCTGCTGCTGTGCCCACTGCGTTCATCGTGCCGAGGTCTGATGTCCGTTTACAGGTGACTTCTAAATCACTCCACACTGAGCCTCAGTTATGGGGCATACTTCTCAGAGAGCAGAAGACGAGTAAATGTGAGCGAGCAGCTTTGATCCTGAGATAAGAACATAATTAAGTTATTTTATTAATTTTATCATTAGCACTCAAACATACTGTTTAAGGTGTGCTAGACAGCAGGTTAAACACATGGCGTGGATTATATAATCTAACCCTCACAATAATCCTAGGAGTCGTGTACTATTATTAATCTCCATCCTATAAATGAGCAGATCCCTGCTTGTGCAGGTGTGATCAAATATAGCTGATACGCGTGAGGGCTGTACTCTGCCGTATGAATAGTATCCCGTGATGGTGGATTCAGAACTGTCATTATTAGTGTTACTTGCATAGACTGGCCCATTGAAAAACTAAAGCTCACTGCTGAAATAAGCTCAGCTCTTGCTGGTTCCTCCTTGCCACCCACGGTCCTTTTGGGGTGGCTGCAGAAAAGAGGGAGGGTGTGAAATCCACAGCAGTTCATTTGGTGTCTTCATAAGAAGTCCCTGGGAAAACAGGAACTTTTCATTAAGGTACATATGTATTTCTGTCACCTGTGTTTTACATTTATTGTCTCTATATCTCACATTCCCAGTGGTAATCAGGACCATGGCATTCTTACTTAGCAGTGATGGAACCAATCTGAGCAAAATCTCAGTACTTAATTGGTAACTGTGAAATCTTATAAAACTGCTTGTTTTTTTTTCCCCTTAGAAATTTGTTAACATGAAATGTAGCCACAAAATATATTTCACAAGACTTTTAAATTTAAATTTTTAAAAAATATTTGGGTATTTTTTGATAGTTTAGTTGCTTTGAGAATTCTCACATATCTAAACTGTAAAACATAATATCCAGAAATAATCCACCACAGCATATCATTCAGTCACACAGATGGAAAGTAACCTAACAAGCATTTGAAACCAGCATTCAGAACCTATCCATCAGGCCTTTTGGTTGGAAGCAACAGGAATATAATTCAAACAGGCTTAACCCAAAAAGTATTACTGACTAACTGGAATGTTCAAAGAGAGATTTTTGGCATCAGGTATAACTTGATCTCTGTGTGTGAAGAATTCCAAGTTTCTTTCCTTTGTGCTGGCTTTGGCTTTCAAAGGTACTCTTTCTACATGGGGGGAAACTATTGCCTTGAAGCTCCAAGTTTATATCGTCCTGTATGATCAAAGCCCTGTGAATAGACTTCCTCTTCCAACAGAATCCCAGCATCGGGTCTGGTTGTCTCTGGTTGGGTGGCCTGGTTCCCATAGTTGACCAATCACAGTAGCCACAGAGTACAATTCTCTGATGGCTAGACCAGAATTGTGTGCTCTGTCCTGAAGCCACAGGTGTCGTCAGCCCCGTTCAGATATAGAATCAGTTAGAGCAGCTACAGGGGAGTTGCCACAAAGAGGTGCAGGGCTGCTGCCTGCTGCAGGATCTGGGGAGGCTCAGCGACCAGGAGGGTGTGGGTGGAGCACTGACATTTTCTGCTGCACTGTCCCCGCTGGAGACGGGTGTCTGCAGACGACATGCCATTTTATTCATCAGGGAAGAACGCTTGTCCAATGTGACTTCACTGTCATCACGGAGATTTGTGGGGGGAAAGTCGAAATAGTTGAGATGGGTGTGACTTGCTCTTTGGCCCCCACTTATTTGGAGGGTCTTACAATAGCTGTGGCATCTGTATTGCCTTGAGGTTAAACACACAGCCTCTGTGGCAAAGGAATCTGGGAACAAACCCAGCTCTGCCACCTTATTTCCAGGAAAGTCATTGAAATCATATGCACACATTATACACATACAGAGTGTCTGGCACACAGTTTGTGGTTAGTAATTAGTATCTACTTGTTATGATATTATCGCAATCATTATTATTAAATAGCAAGCTTTTCTATTACTGCTTCACAGACTTAGACGTTTAGTTATGTTAAAAATTGACCTCTGTCTTCATAATCAAAACAAAGCACTATGATATAACTATGGGAAAAATTACTCACTCCTTACTGAGGTCATTGTTTTGTCTGAATGCTCAAGATGAAAAGCTTTTTCAGTTGGTCCACTTTCATGTCTTTGTCATAAGCCTCAGAGACACACTGTCATAGAGGCAAGAAAAAGTATTGCATTCAGAAAACTATCAGAGCCTCAATTTTCCTTTTTGTAAATAAATTTTCTTAGATTTTTTTTATTACACAGGTAATACATGGTCAGTATAGGAAAGTAAGGGAAAATAGAGATAAACCGGAAATGGAAAATAAAAAGGATTCATACCCTCATCACCCATAAGTAGTAGTGACTTTTCACATGTTCACATATGTACAACATGTATTTTTTTTTTTTGAGGGCAGTGTCACTGGCCCTCATATGTGGGACCCGAAGTGGGGCCGCTGGTGTCCCAAGCCATCGCTTAACCACTGCGCCACTCGGCCGGCCCTGTACAACATGTATTTTTAAAAACTGGATAATTCTGCATGTACTATAAAATTCACCAGACTTAGTGAAGATTCTTCTATGTGAACAAAATTTCTTTCAGGACAGCATTTCTATTTGTACTAGTTTGGTGTCCCATAAAATGAACAAATAAGAAAACCAGTTATCTGAGGTTAATTGTTGGCAGGCATATGCCATTTTCCTAAAATGTCAACCTCACTGTGCGGTAAGTGGCAGGGCTTTCTCAAAGGACAGAAACTAAATGTATTATAATAATTTTATTTTGACAAAATTCCAGTTGCATCTGTAATGATATGCTAATTCTGAGACAGACAGGCGACATCACCCATCGATTTGGAGGTATTTTTCTGACATTACGTGTGAGCACGGCTGCTTTCCTACATGGTGTATGTCTTTGATTCGCAAAGAAGAATCAACATTGTTTGCCAGGACAAAGTTCCTGTGGCTTTTTCAGGTTTCTCGCTGTGTTAGAAGCTCCTCGGAGTCACCGTCAATTTCCTGCAGCTGCTCACACTCCGCAGCGGACCAGGTGGCCTCCCCATTACCTTTGTTGACTTGAAGAAGCCCTGCATCTTCTACAAAGTTCATAATTCAGCACTGCAAAATGGCGTTATTATTATTAATTCACAATATATTTAGATTAAAAATATTTAGGTCATCTGACAATCTATAAGAGAATGATGAGTGACTCAACGGAAGGAAAGATGTTAATGTAAATAGATTGGAGCTTGATTTTGTGAATGATTAGTTTATTAGGGACTGTTGTCCTGTTATAATTGTATTTATGGCCTGCATTTCTTTCTGTTATACCTGTAAAAGCTGGGCCTTTTATACCACAGATTTCTAAATGCATCCCTTATGGTTAGACACATTAAGATATATATTACAAGATGTGTTTTTGCTATTTTAAAAGATACTCCTATTAGACCAAAAATATTAGATATAAGATATTAAGCCAAAATCCTATAAATAAAGGGACTCTTTACAAATTCTTTCTAACAAGAGACAGATTATGAGGTAAAGTTATCTGTTATGTTATTGTTGTTTTTCCTTTTTATTTGAGACAGGCTATAAATTAGTACATTTTTTGAGGACCATAGAGCCTGTATTCCCCATTCATGTGGTCCCATCACTATACTGACCCCCTTGGTTCTATCTAGCTCACCCATCACTTGTCTTCAGTTACCTACTAGTACCAATTTAGCTTTAGAGGAACCTGTATTTTTGTCTTAAAATCTATAAATACAGAAAGAGCTTGCCGACTCTTAAATGTCATGTCCTTCAGAAAATTTCCTGAATACCATATTTCAATTGATATAATCTGGTTACTATCTCTGCAGCCTATTTCCTTTATTTCCATTATTGCAGTTTACACATATATCTATTTTTTATTTGTTTATTGTGTGTTGCTCCACTGATCTGTCAGCAGTGGGAGGGCAGGGAACGGGTCTATTTTCGTCACCAATTTATTCCCTGATCACAGTGCCATGACCTGTTCCTGGCAGGCGCTTACCGAGGTGTTGTACATTGCTGGATGAGTGCATGGCGAATGATGGCATGATCTGACATCTGCCCACAATGCGATGGACTAATTGAATGTGTTTTCCTTGAGAGTTCTTTTTAAGGACACTCCTGTTTTATCCTGCTGCCACAAAGACTAACCTGGACTGTATTCTAATGAGGTGTAACTGTTTAGTCCAGTCCCTGAGATTAGTTGGAGGAGGTTGGATGGAAGCCCCTTGCCAGGGAAAGTCCAGTACAGCAAATCCCAGGCTACCCTTGAAATCCCGAACTTTCAACAGGAAGATGAAGGCTTCTACGAATGCGCTGCAGGCAACCTTCGAGGAAGAAACCTGGCGAAGGGTCAACTCATTTTCTATGGTGAGCTAATAACATTTCAAAAAGCGTGTGAGCTATTTGGTACCACCTTTCCTTGTCAAAAGTGAAGGTCATCACCATGTTGTGGAAAAGTCTCCGGGAGAGACAGGGAAGTCAAGCTTCTGGGCTGCATGCTTAATATGATGCTTAGTGGGCGGGAGTGGCCATTTTTGAAATATGGCTTTAACTTCCGCATTGGCTATGCATGATATTGTTTATTATAATTGCCTTGAAAACATCAGCAGTGTCATGTTAAAGCCATAAAACTTTATAACCCAAGGTAGCTCGGAATCCACTTATCTCCCATAAGACATTCAGCAGCAGTCTGTGACAATCTTAACTATCATTCTAAGGAGAATTTACAAAAGAAGGAGAGAATGAGGGGGACATACTCCTGAATAGTTTTCAGTATTTGTTTCCGTTTTCCAGATTTTTGTCTACTCACACGTAGGTAATAGAAAAACAAAGTCATTACTTCATTTAAAATTACCAAAATCTCTTGTGGATTTAAGAGAGACGATGAAAGCATATATTTTCTGGAAGTTGTTTTTCTGTCTCCTTTCATCCAGGCCAAAATACAACACTAGCATGAAATCATCTTCTTCTTCTTCTTCTTCTCCTCCTCCTCCTTCTTCTTCCTCTTCCACTTCCTCTTCTGCTTCCTTTTCCACTTCCTCTTCCACTTCCTCTTCTGCTTCCTTTTCCACTTCCTCTTCCACTTCCTCTTCTGCTTCCTTTTCCACTTCCTCTTCCACTTCCTCTTCTGCTTCCTCTTCTTTTTTTTTTTAACATCAAATAAACTGTGAAACATACCCCAGACTTCTCAATATGTCTGGTGCTTTCAAAATAATCTTAACTTCTTTGCTAACTGTAATATATCTGTCCTGGAGAACTTTTTAAAACTGTATTTCTACATCGCCAAAATACCACATAACATGTTCATATGTGACGTATTTGTAATCACTGATGGAGTGATTGGAGAAAGATACATTTCTGGATGACCAGAAAAGTCTCAGGCACCGGAATTGCCTCGCAGGGATGACTCTTGAGTGTCCTGCAGAGAGAACATGTCGTGCCTTGGTTATATTATTATTATTTTCAATTTCCTTTAGGATTTTCAATTTTAACCCAGAATGAAAAGCAGTATTTTATACATAGAACATTATTTCCTCCACATTATTCCTCTACAGTTGTAACAATGCTAACCAATGTATATGTATCTGCATTTACATTAATGTATGTATTCTTTTCAATAGCTCCTGCTTTATAAAGGAAAGTCATTCGGCATCCAGCGTCTTTTCTAAATAACATAGTAAGAATGAGTTTTTTAGTGGCACAAAGATATTAAAGGCTTTGGCTAATTTTCAATAGATAGATCATTTTTCTATTAAATAGACAAAGATATAATCAGAAAAAGGAGGTATCTATAAAGTGGAAAGTACTTCCTCCTACATTCATACAGCAACTATTAGCGTACATAGAAGTCTTCACAAATACTAATTCATGTAATTCTTATGATAGTTAGATGTAAAAATAATTTTCAGTAATGTTATAGGTAAGAACCCTTAGATGCGTTGAGTAAGATCTCAGAGATGTTATCTCAGATCTGAGATAAGAGCTCTGAACAATCCATACGTTCTCAGCATGGCAGTCTAAGCCCATTCGCGTGACACAATCAAATTAATTTTAAAACATTTAATTTATTCCCCACCTGTTTCCATGAATGATGGTTAGGATAGTACTACCTTTCACCTACCCAACACTTTAACATCAGTTAAACCTGCTACTTTTGGCCTCAATGTCATGTAGAACTTTTGCAGTTCAGAAAATAAGTTTTGGAAAATGCATGCCCAGGATTAAGTTAGGTGCTGAACCTCTGTGCACCTCCAAAAGTTCTCATTCCTGTCAAGAGTTTTATCTAGGAAAAAAAAACAGGTATTATCATCCTACTAAAACGTGATGAGGCTCATATTGGATTTATGCTTTCAGCCATTGAATCATAATTATGCTTGATACAGACACTTTTAGTTAGTTCAGAAAAAATAGAGTCCATGGTCTTTCACCCACAAGGGTTTGTGGTGTGGATTTGGCTTGGATTTTCTAACTTGGGTTTAGCGTGGAAGTGTTATCTAGCCTTGTTCTGCACTGGGACCTTCTCGCAGGAGTCCTACGTTGTCATACAGGGCCACAAAATGACAAATGACAAACACAGACCTTGTGCCAAAGGCCCGCTGCTACTGTCAACATACTGTCTGTTGTTCCACATTGAAGCCTGTTTCTGGTCCCTTGAATTGTGTGTATGGAGCTGCTAGCCCTGTGAGCCTTTGCTTCTGATCGTGAGTCCTCAGCCTGGAGTGTGATGTCTTCACTGATTGACTTGCCAAAGAGCTGTTCTTTGTTGTGTTTTTTTTGGAACAGCCCCGCCAGAGTGGGAACGAAAAATCCAGAACACATACCTGTCTATCTATGACAGCTTGTTTTGGGAATGCAAAGCTAGTGGAAAGCCACACCCTTGGTACACGTGGTTAAAGAATGGTGAACGCCTCAAACCAGAGGTAAGCAACTGTGTTGATATTAAAAAGTAGCTCCCCTGCCAGGGAAGTTTTGTTACTGAGAGTAACAACAAATGTTTATGGAACGTCTAGCTGGCACCAGGAAATGTAATAGACTCTTGATATATACTAACTTATTTAATTAAATAAACTCAAAGGAGCTGTGAATATTCGCCACATTTTTCAAATGACAAAGCTAAGGTAGAGAAGACAAATAACGCACACAAGGTCACATACTGGTCAGTTATAAAGTTACACTCAGATGTCACCATCATCATCACAATCTACATCATCACCATCACCGCCACCACCACTATCATCATCACCATCACCATCATCACAACCATCAGCATCACCATCATCATCACCATTACCATCATCACCACCATCACCATCACCACCATCACCATCACCATCATCACTGTCACCATCATCATCACCATGATCACCATCATCATCATCATCACCATCATCACCATCACCATCATCATCATCACCATCATCACCATCACCATCATCATCACATTCATCATCTTCATTGTTAATATCTATTAAACTCTCATATGACACAGGCTATGTTAAATATTTTTCCATGCCTTATTTTATTGAATCCTCATGACAACCTTATGAGAGAGATATTATTATTTCTTCATATAGATGAAGAAAATTGGTTTGGTTTTTTTTGTTTGTTTGTTTGTTTTAGCTGAGCCATCCTGCCACCTGTTGGCAGCTCACCGGCAACTCAGCTCGGGCTGGCCTCGAACCGCTGTTGCTCAGAGCTCAGCTTGCACTCTTGAGCGAGCTCTTAACCAACTGAGCCATTCGGCCGGCCCGAAAATTGGTTTTAGAGAGGTTTAGTCACTTGTCCAGGTCATGCAGCAGCTAGTAAATGTTAGAATTAGTATCTGACATTGTCTGTCTGATCTTAGGACCCAAGTTCTTACTTGTCACCCAGTATCTTGCTTTTATGAAAACTAATGATTATCTTTAAACCCATAGGAAAGTGGAGAACTGGGGCAGTATCCACATTTTCTGATCTCAAGCATACTTTCTTCTACAATACACAGAAAATGAGACAGAGCTGTTTTTTCCATCAAATTATCCAAATAACTGTGCTAGTTCTCCATTTTACTTTGCACATGTAGCCATGGCCAGAGACACAAAAAACAGCTGTTGTTTAGAAGCTGAATATAATGACGCTCTTTGTTTCAGCTTTAGTGGAATTTTCTTCCTGCATGCCTTTTCATATAACATTCTCTGCTTTCTCCAGCCAACTCGTTTACCTTTAGAGATGGTAATAGGTACATTGAAATATTTAGTTTTAAGTTTTATTTGCAATATTAAACGATTTCATTGTATGCACTAAAAATTCTAATTCTACATTCTAAATGGGACTCTGTAATGGATTTCGGCTATTGAATCACACATTGTAGTCAGCTGCAGAGAAGAAAATTCAACTCCTCCTACTTATGGCACAATAGAAAATTATCAATTGATCACATGTCAAGTTTTTTGAGACCTTATGATGGAAAGGCAAGGGAATATTTTAATCATGATATCCATGTCTAATATTAATGTCAGCCATGTATTCTGGAATAACTGGAATGGTGGCATGTTTCAAAGTACTTATATACCATAGCACAAATACATATACATTCTATGCAGAGAATGCCAATTTTCAAAGAAATGAGATAATATAAAATATACCAACCACTAAAATGATACTGAGCATATTTCTATCTTTTTAAAACTTCAGATAGCTGCTCAGGATCTTGCAGTATATTCAGCTTATCTTTGTAAACATCAGTTCTCATCTACCCAGATATAATGTCTCATAGATATGCACAAACATTACATAATGTATTCTGATTAAGAGAATGCCTGTGTTATCATACTAGCATCTTTGTATGCCTTCTCTTTTATTAGGAAAGAATTCAAATAGAAAATGGGACACTTACCATAACTATGCTTAATGTGTCAGATTCTGGTGTCTACCAATGTGCTGCCGAAAACAAATATCAGATCATTTATGCAAATGCAGAATTGAGAGTATTAGGTAAGTCTTTCCTTTATAACCGAAAAAATCAAAAGGACATATTAGCAAGCTATGATTGAATCCAATTTTTCTGTAAATTTGAAATTGCTTTCCCTTGAAATAACAGGAAATGTTTAAATTAGCTTTTGAAAAGTGCAAGATGATAATTCGTATTCTTCTTGGGTGACCCATTATGGCTTTTGGAGGAGCCCACGGTTGGGCATACCAAACCAGAACAGTCTCCTGCAAAGCTGGTCCTACCTGGGGTTTTGAATATGATTCAAAACGTATCCATTCTATATAGAATGGAATATTACTAAGCCATAAGAAAATATGAAATTTTGCCATTTGCTACAACATGGATGGATATTATTATTATTATTATTATTATTATTATATTAGCTTTAAGTATAAAAAGCGACATGATAGTTAGACATTTACGCCCCCCACAAAGTGATAACCCCCTAATCTACTACCCCTCTGACATTGTATATAACTGTTTCAATACCAGTGACTACATTCCCCATATTATATTTCATATCCCTGTTGACTATATTGTGACTATAATTTGTGTTGTCTAATCCCTTCACCTTTCTTAATCCCCCAACCCCCCTCCCATCTAGCAACCATCAGTTTTTTTTCTCTATATCTCTGAGTCTACTTCTGTTTAATTTGCTCGTTTATTCTGTTCTTTAGATTCCACACATAAGTGAGATCATATGGTATTTGTTTTTCTTAGTCTCACTTATTTCACTTAGTATGCTAAGTGAATGGTAAGATTTCATTCTTTTTTATTGCCAAATAGTACTCCATTGTGTAAATGTACCACAGTTTCTTTATCCAATCATCCATTGATGGGTATTTTGGCAGTTTCCATATCTTGGCTATTGTGAATAGTGCTCCAGTAAACATAGGGATGCATCTAGTTTTTCAAATTAGTGTTTTGGATTTCTATGGATAGATAACTGAGAGTGGAATTGCTCAGTAATAATGTAGTTCCATTTTCAACTTTTTGAGGAACCTCCATACTGTTTTCCATAGTGGCTGCACCAATCTGCAATCCTATCAATAGTGCACGAGGGTTCCCTTTTCTCCACAGCCCCGCCAGCACTTGTTGTTTGTTGATTTATTGATGATAGCCATTCTGACAAGTATGAGGTGATATCTCATTGTGGTTTTTATTTGTATTTCTCTAATGATTAGCGACATTGAGCATCTTTTCATATATTTGTTGGCCATCTATATGTCCTGAGATTATCATGCTAAGTGAAATAAGCCACACAGAAAAAGTCAAGAACCAAGTGACTTCACTCATATGTGGGATTTAAAACTGAAAGCAACAAACAAGTTAAAACTTACAGACATGGACAACAGTTTGGTGGTTACCAAAGGGGAAGGGGGGAAGGGGTGATGGAACAAGGGATCAAATCTGTAAAGGGGGTCAAATATATGGTGATGGAAGGAGAACTGACTCTGGGTGGTGAACACACAATGTGATATGTATATGATGTATTACAGAATTGTACACTTGAGACCTGTATAATTTTACTAACCGTTGTCATCCCAAGAAATTTAATTTAAAAAAGGATCTATCAGGAATGTTTTTAGCTTCAAATAAAAAACTAAGAAAAGGAAATCTCAATTTCTAGAGGCTTAACAAACAGATTTATTTTATCTGTTAATGAGAAGTTCAGGGGTGATGGCCGATCTACGGCCCTGTACATTGATGATGTCATTTTTTAAATGTTTTCCTCATGCTTGTGGCCTCATGGTTCCAGGAAGGCTGCTGTGCCTCCCAAAATCAACTCCATACTCAAGGCAAGAGCAGAGAGAGGGGACAGAACTGACTGAGTCTACCCCTTTCATTAGAAAAGCAAGATTTCCCTGAGTCCTTACAGCAAACTCCTTCTATGTCATTGGCTGGAACCCTGGCACGTGACCACTAGTGTAGGGTTTTGTGAAGGCTGTAAGAGCCCATCCTCCTTTCTTGCCATGATTACTCATTCATTCAACAAATATTTATTATTTAAAAAAAAACAACAACAAAAAAACAACAACAAATATTTATTGAGGAATTAGGCAATACCAGAGATTGGAGCTACAACAATGATTGAGATGAACATGGCCCCTGCTCTTATGGCTCTTCGGACATAGTAAGTAATGGGGATACAGTACCTAAATCATCACGGTGCTAGTTATGCCATTAAAATTATAATAAGGTCAGTTGAAAATTACCAGTTGTTATGAGAGCATGTGGCTTGACATCAACCTGGTAGAAAGAGCTGGAGGGGCAGCTGGGAAAGGTTTCTTAGAAAGAGAGACATTGCGTTTGAGACCTGAATGAGAGAAGATGGACAAGGAGCATGTGGACACCACAGCTGGAATCCTGGAGTTGACAGACCCAAAGGGGCGGCACATGTCCACATGACGCTTCTGACTTGGACATCATTAGCTAAAGCCACTGCTTTTATTGTTCCAGCAGCACCAAGGCTCAAACTCAGACAATATGAGTTTCCAAAAGCATCCTTACCTCATCAGGTTCATCAAGCATTTGGTACACGCATATGACTGGATATGGTTTTGCATTTGTGCATCATTATCACAGTATACTTATAATTCCCTCCATCTTATGTTACCTTTCCATTTTAGTTTTGAGACGGTCCCACTAGGACTTTGAACAAAGAGGATGGTTCCTTTAACTGAATACTTGGGTTCCCATTCAAATTTTTTTTCTTTACTTGAGACCTCAAGGGAAACTGGGAAAATAATTTTCTATAGCGGAGACACTGAGATAAAGAAGTTTGAGAATGATATTTTGGGATAGCCACCAGTGGTATTTGTCACAGTATATGACTCATTGATATCTTTCATGCCAAGGCTTTCTTAGTGGTGGAAAGAGAGAGATGAGAGGGAAGAAGGATCGAATGAAAGGAGACGATGTCCTATTAGTTCGCAGGTGATGACATTGATCCGTTTGTTCATTCTTTCCATCACCACTACTTATTAGACACGTATGGTGTCTAGCATTATGGATACTAGTGAGATGTTCATCTTCATAGAACATAGAGTTTCTCTGAGAAAAACAAAAAAGCCAGATTTTAAAATATGATGATGATTATGGGCAAGAGTTGACAAGTTGAACATAACCTATATTGAGCACATTCTCTTTAAACCGAGGCCAGAAGGAAAGCATGAACAGGCCATCGGGGGTTGGGGGGCCGAGAAGCAGCAGCCAAAGCACCCAGAAGCAGGATGGCATAGCGTATCCCAAAGAACTTCACTGGGCTCCAGGCTGGGAACGGGGTTTGGAGCACGGCTTCCCATATCCATGAAGCTCGGAGGACTTGCACGCACCCCCGACAGTCTCAACAATTTCCCACCCTCATGGCCTGGTGGTATTTGTTCAATATTCATTTAGTGGGGACAAAGTTGAAACTAACAAAGATGTTATTTTTTTTTAAAATTGCTACTTTGTAAAGGCAGACTCTTTACCTATTTCTAGTTAAAGGCTTGCCTGAAAAAAATCTGACACAGTGATACAGCATTTCTTGTTTATTTCAGTGGTATTTCATTGTTATAGGTAAATGACAGATATAGATAGATACATGATTGATAGCTAATAGATAGATAGATAGATGATTGATAGATATCTGACAGAATATATATATATATATATATATTCAGCTGGAATAAATTTAATCATTTCCCTAATTAGGGTTAAAGTTCTTCTTCTGTCTCTTATCCTACCATCTTCACATCTTTATTGTGAATTCAGAATGTGACTTTTTTAACTTGCTTTCTCCCTCATCCTCTGGCTTTTTGTATTGCAATGGTCAGCACTGAAACAAAAATAAATTACGTTTAGCACTCGTAATCTCATTTAATCTCCACACCAGATTTCTGAGGTAATACCTACTGTCATTTTCATTTTATAAATGGAAATACACAGTCCAAATGCCAGGCTGATACCTGACCCTAGAACACCTTGAGCCAAGTAACGTGGAAAAGTGTTCTGGCTACAAATATTAGAATCCATCTGGTATACAAAGTTATATCTTGGGTTACTACATGTTATTTATTTAACAATTTTTAAAAATTTTGTTTTTAGCCTCAGCTCCTGATTTCTCCAAAAATCCCATTAAGAAAAATTCAGTTGTTCAAGTCGGCGGGGACATTGCTATCGAATGCAAACCAAATGCCTTCCCCAGGGCAGCTGTCACCTGGAAAAGAGGGACAGACAGCCTGAGACAGAGCAGAAGGTACGTGAATCTTTTCTGTTTTAATAGTTTGATATTTTGTAGCAAAGTATCTTCCAAAGTTTTAGGATTTCCTAGGTCTTCCAAAATGTCCCCTTTGTGGTAGACTTATAACTGCGTATTTGGGGATACAGAAATTGTTCCCCTGGCAGTAAAAACAAAAAAGCCTTCTAAAGCTAAGACCCAGTGTATTCTGTGTGCGTGCTTGTAGTGGACGGATTTTTTAAGGCCCTGTAAGAGCTGTCCCAGGCTCAGTGGAAGAGTTGTCCCGCCGCGGCCGGCTGAGAATCAGTAAGAAAGCACAACACTGGAGGACAGAGTCACTCACACCTGGGGGTGGTTTTAAGGAGTCCCACAGGGGTTCCCCTTGTGACAAAATGGATTCACCACAGGAACAAACGTGGCCGGGTTCCCGCAGAGAGGGAGAGAGCTGAATGGTGTGGGGGCGGGGGCAGGAGTGGGAGACCATGGCACCGCGCTAGCGTGCCTTCTCGGAGAGTTCTGGCTGAAAAAACCAGGTGTTTCTCTCTGCTGTCTGTGCATTTCTCCCATTGTGCCATGGACCCGTGTACACCTAGAGACGTGTACACAGCTCTGTTTGATGGCCGTGCATGTTACTGTGTGATCAGATACACAGTGGGGTCCTAAGAGTGACCATTGTGCTAAAGATATAACATGGTTCAGTGAGCACTTGTTTAGCAGCATACGTGGCACGAACTCATAGGCAAACCAGGCCAGACAGGTGACAAATGAACGAGACAGGCCAGGCAAAGGAACGGACAGTGAAAATGTGATGAAAATGGCAGTCTCTCTATGAGACAGGACTCAGAAGGAATGGAGCGCGACCTCTGCACCTGAAAGAGACAGAGCTACGAATTCTGCCCGGTGTTGTTTTGTGGGAGGGCAGGCCCAGGGTTGGAGAACGCTGGGCATTTCAGGAAAAGCTGGAAATCTGGTTGGTGGCATTGAATCTTCTGAGCCAGAAAAAATGCCTGTAGGCCGGACGCAGGGACACCAATTTGTCATTTCTGGTCCTAGGGATGTATGTGTGGTCCTGCAAGAGAGAGACGAGGCCACCAGCCAGTGAGCAGGGCTCTGTGTCGACCTGTGGGGTGCGATGTTGTGAGCGTGTGTGCTGCACCAGAGAGGCCCGTGCAAGGCGCTGTTTCCTTCCCCACGTGCGGGTCTCTGTAGCCCATTGGGGTCACAGGGCTTTCCCCAGGACGGGTTCCGTCAAGCCTCTCTCCGTACTCCCTGTGTCCTGGCAGAACCCACGCTCCTTAAGTGTCTGTGCATGAATGCCTGTGTCAGACAGGATGACTAGGGACAAGCAGCCTCAGAGGCAGGCCATTGTGGAGGAGATGAGGGGGACCCGTGGCCGGGCCCTCCCTGTGTGGGGCCCGCGGGGACATTGCTGCATTCTCCCGGCCAGTGTCCTGCATTCCTCAGGCGGGCATGGCAGGCTCAGCTCTGGGCCACAGGCTGGGGCCACCAGCCCGGCCCGCCTTTCACTGAAGTGGCTGGAAGGGCTCAGCTGTGGCACGAGGGACCGTTCACCTTCTAGAGCCTTTAAAGGCCCAAACGCAAGGTGTGTAGGAGAGAGAAAAGGAAGACGATTCGGACAACGGTAAGAAAGTGAGAGAGAAAAAACACACTGAAGAGTACAAGGAAAGCTGTTTACTGAAACAGCTTTTCAGGTTTGTGCTTCCTTTCGCTTTGCTCCACGTGCAGGGAGTTTGGGGTCTGTTCTGTCGCCGACACCATATCCGGCTCAGCGCTGGGACCACGGGGGTGACCCCTGCGATTCCCCCTTACAGGCCCCTCTTCCGTCCTCCCCTGCTTCTGTGGCTTTAGGATTTCATTACAGGATTCAACAAAAGAAAACAACCGAATAAAATGATCTCCTGAACACATCCTAAATTGTCACAAAACACAAACTGCGCCCAGCAGGATGTGGTGATGAGGGACGCACACCTGTGCCCGGCCCAGGTGACCTTCGGTGGTGACTTGCAGAGGCCGCAGCGCAGCTCAGTGGGACCCGTGACGCCCTGCCTGCCGAGCTCAGTGGGCCCGTGAAACGCGTGGCTTCCAGCCGCTCAGCGGGGAAGGCAGCCCCTAGCCACTGTGTAGACCTAATGGCTTTTTTGTAGTCTTTTCATGGCGATTTCCAAACTGGTTGCTGGTAAAAATTAGAGCAGCAATGAAAAGGAAGGAGGGCGGGAGGGAGGGAGGTCAGCAGGGGCCCCGTACTCTTACTGTGGAGGGAGCAAGGCCTAGGAAAAGCGCCCACCCCACCCTCCTTGCCCCATCACTCTGAATAAGTCATTTGCCCTCTTAGGCTTTTGTGCATACACTGGATTGCAGACCTCTCACCTCCCTGACAATGGAGAGAGAGCCCAGTGCCCTCTTGGAGGCCAAGGTTGTTTATTTCTTCTGTTTCTCTGGTCTGAGCCGTTAGAGTGTAACCAGTTTTTTCTCTCATGATCAGGATGCCCCTTCTCAAATCAGTGTCACAGGACAGGTCCCAAGTCCTAGCAAAGGAACTGCTTTCCACTTGTCCATGGCCACTGCTCTGAAGGCAGCTTTGCAGAGGGGGAGAATGCTAAAGCAGTGGGCGAAGCCACAGAATGGATCTTGTAGCATTTGGAATGTATGAATAAGGGTTATTTGACGTGTGTGTGTGTGTGTGTGTGTGTGTGTGTGTGTGTGTGTGTGTTCATTCATGAGCATGTGCATGCAGGGACAGGCAGCATTTCCAAAGCAAATGAATTGAATTCAGTGCCCTGGGAGGCAGGGCTAGAGTGCTGGCACGGAGGCTGGCTGGAAAATCACTTTACATTTGACCCACAAAATGCAAGGTTTATCACGTGTGTACATACACTGTTCAATGTTGGGTTTGAAAAGGGTATTAGTGATGACCACCAGTTTCCAAATTGTATAGTACCAGATCCTAAACTCAGACAAAGCATGCTGAGTCCCCCTATGCATTTATCTCTGTTAAAACATGACCCAATTGTATGCATAGGACGATTACGAGTCAGAGACAGAAAACAATTTAAATTTTTACAGAAATGCCAAGTAGGGATAGCTTTTAGTTCTTGACCTTGGAAATACCTGTGTGGGGAAATGTACATTTTACTCTCTGTTATAAAACTTCTGTTTGGTCCTGTCTGCTTTGAACTGTCATTGTCACTAACTCTTGCTCCCAATAAAGTGTAAATACCTAGAGATGGTTGAAAGGACTATAAAGAAGCCTGTTCAAAGGAGTCCGACTGTATTGCCTTCTTAGAAAAAATGGTGGCAATCTCTACATTTTGACAGTCTCCTCCACTCTTACATGAATGAGCACACATTACATGGCTAGTAACTGATGAGGCTGAGACATGATGCCACGTCCCCGGGCGCCATATCCAGACCTTTATTTCTCTGCAGATAATGGAGAACCTACCCTGGCTTTTATTTTTCAAAGAACTGTTATCACAGGATTTAAGCTAATTTCAGATCAAGCAATAATTCTGAGTATGGTGGATTGTTTGTCATTGACCTGTGTGCTGCATTGAAGCCGTGACTGTTTGAGGAGCTCTGTCTTTGTGAGTGTCTACATTGTGGTAGGCTGTCAGAGTAGCCAAGCTTTCCTCCCCCTGGAAATAGGGAGATGGCATTACAGACTGCTGGGAGTCACATGACATCTACCGCATCCTTTTGGGGGTTACTGTTCATTTTGAAAAGTACCTAAACTGAAGAGAAACGAAAGTATGTTCCCCTGGGACAGCCTGGGACGTGTGACAAAGAGCCCGCCCTGGGGATGAGCACAGGGGTCTGGTTCCTGTTCTGTCACTGGTGAGGGGCCTGGCCTGGGGCCAAACCACCAGCCTACTCTTCTTCTCTTTGAGGCCACTGCTTTTTGGGTTTATTTAAGATGAAATATTATGAAAACTTCGGGAAACATTGAACACTATACCCATGCCAAGACTACCAGAATAGAAAGGATGTATTAGAAATCAGTGGGAAACCATGAACCTGGCAGGTTGCAATTGCCAATTCTGTCATACTCATAATTTTATAGGTTTTCCTGATTTGCCCAGGTGACCAAGTGATTGAGTTAAACATAATCATTGCTGTGAATTGTCAAAAACGCTAATGTGCTTTGGTGGGATGGTTGCAGAGGGCACAGAGAGCCTGGCAGCTAGGCTGTGCGGTCCTTGTGGGCCCAGCACCCAGCACCCCCCGGGGCACCGCGGGGGCTCAGTAAATATTTCCTGTGCTGCTAGGTCAGTGGAAGGTAGAGTTCCCTTGGTTTTGTTTAGGTCTACCTGCCTAAGAGATTTTGAAGTTAACCCAAAATCTCTATTTAATAATTAATAGGCCCATGATGTGTTCATTCATTCATTCTGTAAATATTTAATGAGCACCTGTTACATCCCAAATTCTCCACGAGGTGCTGTGGGTAGAATATCAAGCTCATCAACTGCGTGGCACACATTATCCTTTCCTGAGAAAGTAGTTTTCTTTAAAGTTCTTGGAGTCAGCAGATCTGGGTTCAAGTCTCAATTCTACTTGTTACTTAGTTGCTGGCTAAGGGGGCTGTGTACAGACTGCTGCCATTGGGTGTGTGTATTGCTTTTATCCTGTCCTGTGTGCAAATCCCAGGCGCATATTCTCACCTCTGCCAACCCGAGCAGAACCACACGCCTCTCACAGAAAGTCCACATGAATACAGATTAAGCTCATCTCTGCAAGGCTTGCTCAGGCAACCCAGGGAATCAATTCCACATCTGCTAGGTTTGATTAATCGCTGCTTTTTTTTTTTTCTTCCTTGTGGATCCACTTAGCAAGTGAACTGACAGAAATCAAAGGCCTAGATTTATCTCCTATGCCCAGTGACTGCTGGCTACGTGTTCAGGGAAATGTTCAGCTGCTGGACAGACAGTCAAATTCATCCTCTGACAGGCAGCATTAAGGTGATGCCAGAGTCACCTGAGGTCTGGACAACAAAAATAAAGAGGTGGAGAGAATGTTTTCCTATTATTGAAAGAGTAATAATTGAATTAATAAATAGTCTACATTTCTTTCTCATTTTCCTGAAAAAAAAAATCCACCATATTTCTCCCTAATTTCCTAAAACAAAATAAAATAAAATCCAGCTATATGTCAGATATATGGTCTTTGATAAAGAGCCATTTTAAGTACCTTCTATATGTTGGGCAGTATGCCAACACTATATATCTCAAAAAATTAAGCTACACCCTTTTTTTACTTCAGATACCTTTCTGAGAAACAAAGTTGTCACAGGTGATGCTTGTACCACTTTTACCTCAGTATATCAAAGAGCTAAATGCACAGACATTTTGAAATTCACTGAGAATAAAATTCACCCAAAGATTCTACCCCTGAGAATGTAAACAGAGTCCACAGACTTGGAGTGAAAGGATTGCTGGATGCTGGGGACCAATTCATTACCTCTGCCCACTGGGGCTCAGATGGAGATGGAGACGGAGACGGAGATTGAG
This sequence comes from Aselliscus stoliczkanus, assembly GCA_033961575.1. Classification (NCBI taxonomy): domain Eukaryota; kingdom Metazoa; phylum Chordata; class Mammalia; order Chiroptera; family Hipposideridae; genus Aselliscus; species Aselliscus stoliczkanus. The sequence goes on from CM066735.1 coordinate 68,084,688, forward strand.
ATGGAGACGGAGACGGAGATGGAGATGGAGATGGAGATGGAGACGGAGACGGAGATGGAGATGGAGATGGAGACGGAGATGGAGATGGAGACGGAGACGGAGATGGAGATGGAGACAGAGATGGAGATGGAGACGGAGACGGAGACGGAGATGGAGATGGAGATGGAGATGGAGATGGAGACGGAGACGGAGACGGAGATGGAGATGGAGATGGAGATGGAGATGGAGACAAACAGAGTTACAGACAGACCAATTCATTACCTCTGCCCACTGGGGCTCAGATGGAGACGGAGACGGAGACAGAGACGGAGACGGAGACGGAGACGGAGACGGAGACGGAGACGGAGACGGAGATGGAGATGGAGAAGGAGACAGAGGTGGAGACAAACAGAGTTACAGACAGACCAATTCATTACCTCTGCCCACTGGGGCTCAGATGGAGACGGAGACGGAGACGGAGACGGAGACGGAGATGGAGATGGAGAAGGAGACAGAGGTGGAGACAAACAGAGTTACAGACAGACCAATTCATTACCTCTGCCCACTGGGGCTCAGATGGAGATGGAGATGGAGATGGAGATGGAGACATAGGTGGAGACAAACAGAGTTACAGACAGACCAATTCATTACCTCTGCCCACTGGGGCTCAGATGGAGATGGAGATGGAGATGATAGAGATGGAGATAAACAGAGTTACAGACTGACCTTCTCCAATCATGGAGTTTATATGCTTTGTTCTACAACAATGATACTATTAAACACTTCCGTGGCCCTGGGCTGTGGGCCAAATGCATGTACCTTGTGGGAACATGGAAGCCCGTGGGGTGGCATGGTATCTAATAGTGGTGCTTACTCAATATTTTTGTCTTCAAGCCCAAATGTGGTGGGCCCACTGCACTTCCATGTGTGTGGCACTCCAACAAACTGAGACATCCCTCTTGGCTACAGTAGTCCATTGTGGGGACAGAACACAGAAAGGGAACAGAATGAACATTAGTTTGGCTTCAATCTGCTCGTTGCTAAACTACCTGGACGAAGTAACTCCTTTAGTTACAGGGCCTGTTACCCAGCACTGAGTCCCACTGCATTGTCTCCCAGGAATCTTTCATATACATCATGCCATGTGGGGCAGCAGCCAGTGAGGTTGTCAGCCTGGGTGTGACAGAGTCCATTATATGATGCTCCCTTCCAGTTCGACCCTTCTCTGAGTGTCTTTCAATATCTGCTTTCTAAATCACCACTGTTACTTTTTCTTCTACCTTTACTCCCAACTGCTCAGTCTTTACAAAAGACACACACACACACACACACACACACACACACACACACACACACACCACACGTACGCGCACGCACCTTATCAATGCAGCTTTAGCCAGAATGAAGCAACCGGTAAGCAGGCTGATTTACCCTTTCTCCTCCTCATAGGGTTTCCTAATGGATCAAGAGAATAAACCTAATTTTATTTTGTGTCACCAGCTACTTAATGTAATAGTGCTTAGTACATCAGGTAGCATGAGTATCAAATAGGCAAATGAACCATATGTCCCCATGTTTAAGGAAAAATGGCAGTCTGCATGCCAGGATTATTCCACCCTCCCTTCTGTGCTGCCTCTTTGTAATAACATTTTAAATTGTTCATGCTGAGCTCCTGAGAGCCTTGCTATGGTGAGCCTTTCCCAGGGAGTACATGCTGAAGATGTCAGGAGCCATCTACAGTCATGCCTCTGTCACCAAAGATGTAACAAGCTCAGGGTGTGTGTGTACCCGTCCGTCCTGCCGTCATTGTCCCTTCTCGCCATCCCACCCTCCTTCCTTTATCCCACTGGCCTCCCTGAGTCTGGACCAGTGACGCTTTAGCACAGGGCATAGAGAACCCTCTGCCTACAGGTCATTAAAATGGAAGGCCCACCTTTAACTCACCGCTGCCTTGGGTTAGAATCTAGCTCCGTATTTAAAATGTCTAATGATGGGTAATAACGCCCTGTGGCTTTCAACCAAGGGCGAGTGTGACAGCACAGAAGTTCCTGAAGCACCGGGCATCTTATAGATTCCTGACTTGTACCCTACACCGGGAGTGCGTAACCTTCACGGTAGACATATACCCCGAGCTCATAGCTCTGTTGGTCGGTTTTAAGTTTGATCATGTGTAAGAACCTGATAAAAAAAATGCAGATCCCAGAGTTGTGTCCAAAATTTTGAGTCAGTAGGTATGAAGCAGGGCTGAGGAAACCGCATTTCTACAAATTCACTCTCTCTGCTCCCAAGAGAAGCCAAGGCTATTGAATATCACCTGAACAAATGCTGGGTTGGTGCAAACATGTTACTTAAAAAATTGAAACTTCATTTAACCTCTTTTCCCTGCAAAATTTTACTTTCTATACGAAAATGCTCCATTCCTTATATTCTCTCACTATGGAAGTCCTCAGTTCACTTGAAAATACAAAAACAATTCGCCTAGAGTGGTGTCCAATTACTTGTGTGCTTTTTGATACTTTCTGAGTGACATTTATATCTTCTGAAGTTTACATAAATATTCAACAGCAATAATTGTATAGGCAGAAAAGGTCAGTTATTAGTGCAATGTGTACAAATGACCTTTTTTTCCCCTTAGTTTGACTTTTGAGCAAAGAAGCGTTTACTTGATACATTTAAAGTAAAAAGCTCCTTACCTAGAAAGAAAATGACTGCTGGACAGGTATGTGGTTCCACCCACACCTTCTTACAAATGCTGGTGGGCATAGAGAAAATAAATACATAGGAATAAACAGATAGAAATAGAATTGCTGTCTTGATAGACATTATGACCCAGCTGAAAAAATGAAAGCCAAACCCATTGTGTGGAAGTCAGGCTTGTTAATATCTTTGAAATGAAAAGTGAGTTTGTTAGAGCACTGTTTTTAGTCAGTCACTGGTTGTTATTTTCCAATTTTGGTTTTGTTTTACTTTGTGTGTGTGTGTGTGTGTGTGTGTGTGCACGCGCACACGTGCACGTGCAGTAGAACTTTTAAAAATGTTTTCCGATGAAATGTATGCATGCACCTATTTCCTATGACAGTTTAAATCAAGCCAGCCTGGTCTGTTTCCAGCAGGGAGAAGCAGAGCCCCACCCAACACCCGTCCCTGGTGTGTGCCCCAAGATCCCCGAGGTCTCCTGAGAGCCTAGTTTGAGAACTGCTGACTTGGAGTGACAAATGTGATTCTCAAGTGTGACTTGTCAAACTACTCATTTATTTATAAGCATAGTTGCAAACCGATTTGACATGTCTTGTGAAACATTCTGGGTTTATAAATTTGAATGAGCTCAGTCTCTTGGGAGGGCAGAGAGGTCAACAGCTGCCATGCAGCGAGGCACACGTCACCTCAGATGGAAGACAGAGGACATTTAGGAACTCGGCTCTCAGGTGTCCAGAGAGGCCTCAGCGGGTTGAACACACCTGAACTCACACATGGACATTTTTCCAGAAGAGGAAGGTGGGAGGAACAGGGGTGTCATGTGGCTGCTTACTCCATTGTCAGTTTCACAATCAGTGCCAGTTCAAAGGTCATGCAGACTTCCCTCCAACACACGATACATTTTCCCCATGATGCCTTGAAGTACACTCAGATCATTTTGTGAGTCATCCAGCAGTTGACTCTGTCTACTAAAAGGATGCTTAGATATACTTACCTACATACACTTTCATTCTATCTCAAATTAAGTTAACAGATACAGCCAGAAATCTATTTTTCCCATACTTGACCCTGAGTCTCATCATATGTATAGAATACCTGGCATGAATATACAGTGGGCTAAGATACTAGATACATCATCTCTTGGTGTTATAAGATATCCATGAGAGGATTATTATTTATTCATATTTTTTTCTTTTTTTTTTTTAGCTGAGCCATCCTGCTACCTGTTGGTAGCTCAGTTGGCTGCTCAGCTCGGGCTGGGCATCGAATTGCTGTTGCTCAGAGCTCATCTCGCACTCTTGAGCGAGATCTTAACCAACTGAGCCACTTGGCCGGCCCTTACTCATATTTCTTAATAAATGATGGAACGGCTTCCAATTCCAGGAAGCTCTGACTCCAAAGCCATGTGTAACCTTAAACGCCACAACGTAAGCCTCTGACGTTCCATCGAGCCCATCTGTGCAGCTAAAGGCAGACCATCAGACTGTACTTATTATTTCATCCTTGTTTTTTTAGTTAGACTGAAAACTTCTAAAAACAGTGACATATGTAGTTAAACTATTTTTATATCAGCAAAAGTTATAGAATACGTCTATATGTTGTCAAAATGCTGATAGATGAAGTCAATTCACATCAATAAAATAAAATAAGTGAGTCCTCTTGGTGACTTAGCATCGTGCATCCTCAATGCTCAAATGGCTGGCTGGATTCTGAATGAAACACACAATGTAATTTTTGGTGACATATAGATATGCAAATTCAATAAATGATGACAAACTCCCTAAACTCTACGAAGAACTTGATCTAGGCATGGAATGATGTATTATAATTAAGAAGAGCGAACTAGAGCTAGCAGACAACGAGTCACACTCACGTTGGCCCCCATTCTCGGCCACGGCCGTGAGCTTAGTTTTACAGACTCTGAGGACGGGGAGCGTCTGCCAGCATCCATCACTTTCAATTCCACGTTCCAAATACTAGGGCAAAGCAGTTCCCAGATACCCGCGTTCTGAAATCACTAAGTTTCAGAACTGGAGTGAAAGGGTAATATCACTATGTTAGCCTGACTCCATCACTTTTTAGACCTGAGAGCACCGAGGACCTCAGGGACCAAGTTCCTAGTTGTGGGTCACCTGGCTGTGTTTGAATCCTGTCTATCTCAAAATATATTGCAGTTAGAACTTCCCATTTGCAAACTTTCAAAGCCTGGAGGAAATTGCACAGAAGGCCCATCATCATAAAGGTAAGGAGAGCAAAGCCAGCACAGCGTGTCCTCACGGTGTCGGGGCTTCTCCCCTCTCTCCCACTGTCTCTCCAGTTGGTTCTCCCCTAGTTATTTTGGGGCAAGCTTTTTACAAAAATTCTTTGAAGCCCTGTGTTTACAACTTTTTTTTTTTTTTTTTGAGGGCAGTGTCACTGGCCCTCATATGTGGGACCCGAACCGGGGCCACTGGCTTCCCAGGCCAGCACTTAACCACCGCACCACTCGGCCGGCCCTACAACTTTTTGTCCTTTGCCAACTTTATAATTTCCTATCTTTTCTTTTGATTTGCTTGGTCTGCAAGGCAGGTGAGCACATGCTTCTGTATTCATTCCTTTTTGTGTTTTCTCAGCATCCAAAAATACCGCCACAAATAGAGACTTTTCTTTATCTTTCTCTTCTATGAAACAGCTCAATACTCCTGTTAGGCGTCTTTCATTGGATTAATTCAACTAAGCTTTCCATCTGACGCTGTTTTGTTAATGTTAGATCACATTTTCTCAACATTTTATGGTAATCAGCCCAGCAGCACACGCTGGCATGCCTTTGGAATAAAGACACATCATGACACCAAATAATTATGTTATTTAGCAACTGCTCTCATCTGCCGTCTCCTAATTTGTGTCATAATTCAGTCACCCTGAGTCTGTGTTTGTGTTGCGTGTCAGCCACTACAAAGCTGGTGCTTAAATTATTTGTGTATGTTAAACATGGAATCACATTTTGATGAATTCTAAGGTCTGAATATTTGATGCTTGCTTTCTGCCTTGGAGTTTAGGACACTTGAACTGAACTTTGAAACATTTGGTTATTTACACCGGTAATTACACATTAGGCATAAAATACAATTGCAGAAACCAGGGATTTAAAAAAAAAAATTAGACACTGCCAGCAGTAATGTTATTATTTCCATGTAAATTATAAATTGAGTCAATTGCTAGTCTCCATGTCACACGTCTGCACAGTCCTTGGCTGGTTAAACCCTTGGAGTTAGCTGCGTAATGACCCTGAATCATCCGTGACTACTTAATTCATGGGAAGCATATTTTCAGCTATTTCTTCTGTTTAAAATATATATTCCTCTAGTGTGTTGGGAGTGGTGAAAAAGGACAAATCAGAGGCACCCACACATGCCTGTTTCCTCAGGTGCCTGAGAAAAACATATTTTTGACCAAACAGCAAAATTGAATTGATTTGTGCTACCAGTTTGATTTGCCATTTCACGTAGGTTTTCATTTTTGTTTCCTTTTCTACCCACAGCCCCAACCCCAGCACAGATACATTTAAACACTGAATAATGCAACTCAACAAGTCTGGAGATAGGACAGAGGCTGAGAAAACACTACTGATATTATTGCTGTATTTCTCTGAACCAATTACATATGGAGACCCCCCCTTACCCTCAACAGAACCCATAACAACATAATCATTAAAACAATTTTATTATGATTTTTATTGGACCTTTAGTTTCATGATGGGAAGTTTACAAAAGAGTAATTAAGATGAATTGCATATATGCATGTCTTATCCTCAATGACACTGATTTAAATGCATTTCTTCCCCTTCATGCTTCTACTGCATCATACAGTATAGACAACCTAGCGGAAAAGTCACACAGCTAAACAACCACTTAGTTCACAAATATGACTAGCTTGTATTTTTACAGAAAGAGGTTATTTGACTAGGTGTCTCTCTGTTTGCTCACTGAATTCACTGATAATACTTATAAACACACATTCAGACCTAGAAAGAAAAAGCCAAAGATTTTGGAATAGATACAATCAGAAGACACATACTAATTAAGTACTTAAGAATTTCTGTACTCTCGGAGAATACAAGGGAATAAAGATTGATAGATATCATGCTGGGGGAATTCTTTACCTTCTACACATATGCTCAGCATTTTTAATACATTTTTTAATTCTCAAAACAAACTGATGTTGTTATTGCTACTGTTATCCCCATTTTACATGTAAAATTTACATAAAAATCAAGCGAGGGCTCCCAAAGTAACTCAGCCAAAAGGGGGAGCTGGAACACAAAGCAAAAGTAGGCTGACCAGAGTCCGTGGTCTCAAAACCCCTCAAAAACTTCGCCTATTTAGAGAGTGAAGATTTGTTTAAAAGGAAAGTTATGACAAAGGAGTAAAGGCAATACAATGGAGCAAAGATGGACTTTTCAACAAATGTTGCTAAAACAATTGGATGCCCACATGCATCAAAAATTAGCTCAAAATGGATCACAGACTTAAAAATAAAACACCAAACAATAAAACTCCTAGAAGATGACGGGAGCAAACCTAGACTACCGAGGGTGTGGTGATGATGTTTAGATATGACAACACAGGCAGATCCGTGAAAGAAAGACGCGATAAGCCAGACTTCATTAAAATTAAACCCTCCTGCTCTTTGAAAGACAATGTCGACAGGATGAAGAGTTAAACCACATACTGGGAGAAAATATTTGCAAAAGACACATCCAATAAAGGACTATTATCTAAACTATACAAGGAACTGTTAAAACTCCATGGTAATAAAAACAATTCCATTGAAAAGTGAACCAAAGACCTGAACAGACACCTTACCAAAGAGGATACAAGGAAGGCAAATGAGCCTGTGAAAAGATGTTGCACATCTTGTGTCATCAGGGAAATGCAAATTAGAACAACGTGCCAGTACACACCTATCAGAAGGCCAAGATGCAGAACACCGACAACACGGACTGCCGTGAGGACGCGGAGCCACAGGAACGCTCACTCATGGCTGGTGGGGATGCAACACGGTGCGGCCGCTTTGGAAGGCAGTTTGATAGTCTTACAAAACTAAACATACTCTTAATGTATGACCCACCAATCGCTCTCTTTGGTATTTACCCAAAGAAGTTGAAGACGTATGTCCACACAAAAGCCTGCATATGAATATTTATAGGAGTTTATTCCTAATTGCCAAAAGTTGGAATCAGCTACCATGTGCTTCAGTCGGTGAAAGATAAACTGTGGTCCATCCAGACAATGGAATATTATTCAGAGCTGAAAACAAATGAGTTGTCGAGCCACAAAAAAACAGGAAGGAAGCTTAGATGCTATGACTAAGTGACAGAAGCCAGTCTGAAAAGGCTTCATGTGGCATGAGTCCTACTATGTGACATTCTGGAATGGGCAAAACTGTGGAGACAGTAAAAAGCCCAGCGGTCACCAAGGATTGGGGGATGGGGAGAAGCTGAATAGGCAAAGCATGGAGGATTTTAGGGCATTGAAAATGCCAAATGATGCTGTAATGATGGATACATACTATTATACATTTTCCAAACTCATAGAATGTACAACAGCAAGGGACACCTGAGGTACACGGTGGCATTTGGGTGGCTGTGATGTGGCAGTGCAGGTTCTCAGTTACCATCTGGTGGGGATGGTGACAATGGGGGAGGCTGTGCATGTGCGGGGTGGTATATGGGAATCTCTGGACCATTCTTTCAACTTTGCTAAGAATCTAAAACTGAGCTAAAAGAAAAATACAAGGCAGCATAATGATTCAGATAACGATTTAGTAAAAGAAAAAGAGAAACACTGATTCGGGATCAGAAGACGGTATCCCAGCTGTGGGTAAATTATTAGTTATTATTCCTCCCCAAACATCAGTTTTATTGACATGGAAAAATAATCTTTAGCATTGGGGGAGGGGACACCATGAACTGCAGCAATTGGGAGGAGGGGTATTACAGAGAAGGCTGCCAGCTCAGTCCAGGTTCCCCAGGAAACAAAGCGGAGACTGAACAGGTAAAGGCAGCCATGAGCACCTGGTTTTGCTGCATTGGCCACTGACTCACTTTAAGCCACAGTCACCCCATTGGCACCTTGGCATCTAGGCTCACTCAGCTACTTAGACTGTCTGCAAGCAGGAACTACTTGGGAACAATCTTTGGAGGAGAGAAAAAGGGATTTATCTGTCCCACTGTCCTTTTGCTGGTGGGGTTGCTCCATGGGGACCTTTTACAGCTGATGGCACTAAGAGAACCTGAGGGGAGACAAAAGGTGGCTGGCGGTGAACGTAGGCATAGAAGTATGGGTTGGGCCCAGGTGAGAGCTCAGGTGCAGGCCCTCTGGGTCCTGGGGCAGAGCTCAGGCCTTCATCTGACAGGCCCATGGAGGCTGTCCTTGAAGGAAGATGTGCAAATGCTGACCATGTTTCCTCGTTGGGACTTAAGGACACTTCCCTGAAAATAATATCTGTGCTCTTTCCCAGAAGGTGCATAAAGGAGATGAATAACACACGTATTTAAGAATTTCTCCCGTTTTTTTTTCTTCTTGAATTTCCTGGCATGTGTTTCCTCTTGTTTAGAGCTGATTCCAGGTTCTCAGTTTATTGTGCTTTGCTGGAGACGGCCTGAGTCACTGAGAGGCTGGAGTTTGACTTTCTGTGGGCCGTGCAATTTCTCTCTTGAGACAGCACTTCATTTCTCTCTCTGTCTCTCTGTCTCTCTCTCCCCTCTTTTACTGCGTTATCTCTTTTGGGTTTTTTTACTGCTCTGAAGATCTTAGGAGGTATGGCGAAAGAGGTTTTTACCAATCCATTGATTAAGTCTTTAAATTTGCCTGGCCAGAGATGTGAGATGTTCTCTGTGGCTGATTGCCATTGGAGCCGTGTAATGTTATTGCCGTAAAGGGAAGGGAAGGACAGCCTTTATTTTGACTTAAATGAGCAAGTTTCGGTATTTCCTTGTTTGTAGATCATATCTGTCATTCTTTGTAATTTGTTAAATAAGGAATTTTTAAATGATAGCTTATTAAGTGACACTGAAATTAGCATAGATATGCCTATTAACTATGGTAATCAGGTGCTAAAATTATTAAAATGTAATATCAATATTTGATTTAAAATGGATTCCAGTGGGACATTTTACCTGAAACCTAAATTGTGAAGAGTCGAAATTTATACACTTTTCTATTTCTTATCCAACTCATTCTAATCCAATTTATTTTATATTTTCTAGAAATCAGTAAAATTAGACAGTCAATTAAAATTTCATGGTCTGCAGTATTATCTTTAGACAAAACTTGAAGCAGTACTCCAGTTAATAATCTAACTATAAAAATAGCAGCATTGCTCTAGTTTCAGCATTAAGAAATTATAATTGCCCAATGTCCTAATTTTTCTTAGTTTAAGAAATTTAGCTAGTGCTAATCTCTGATATCCTCAAACTTTGTGATATTATGTAACAAAAAAAAAATTAGAGCCTTCCTCATTTTCCAATCACACTTTGCATTTTTTTTTTTTTTTTTGAGGGCAGTGTCACTGACCCTCACATGTGGGACCCGAACCGGGGCCGCTGGCTTCCCAAGCCAGCGCTTAACCACCGCGCCACTGGGCCGGCCCTCCAGTCACACTTTGGAATCTACATATGTAGATCTGTCTTCTATGTCGATCAATTAAGGATTGGATGTTTTTCCAATTAGCTGTAGTGATAAAGTAGTCACAAATGCTAATCTCTATTATATTTGTGGAGTTTAAAATGTATAGACATCATCATATACACCTCAGGAAAGTAAGGGAAAGATCTCTCACATTTGTCTTTAAGCAGACCCTTAGAATGACACAAAATTTGACACCCATGTCCCAGCAGAAGGAGTCCTACCTCCTTCGATGTGGTCATCTGTCCTTCTGGTGTTCTCGTCACAGTAGCCCATCCGGTAGGAGGCAGGGTGGGAATCACACACACGGGCTAGCGTCTGTTTCTTTGTTTTCTGTGTGCGCCCTTTCTATTTCGCTGACAGTGGGAAGGCTGCGATGTTGTATGTTCAATCGCTCTAGGTAGTCTGCCTTCAACTTATCAGTTAAACTTGAAAAGTTTACATACGTCAGTGGCTCCGTCTTCTACATGTCCTATATTCTAATGCCACCAGGAAATCTACCAGTGTCACTTGACTGCCAGGCACAGCTCGCACTTCTGAATCTCTCTCTTTTTACGCTAAGAATACAATTAGAGGAATAGTGTGGTACATTACAAATGCCAACTATTAATGTTTCTATTGTTGAATGGCCATACTACAGCTACACATGTAAATGTCTGAAAATTCAAATTTTTAGAGAACATCTTATCTTTTTATTCATTATTATTTTGTATTAATTTCAGGTGTACAGCATAATGGTTAGACACTTACATATGAAGTGATCCCCCTGATCAGTCTAGTACCCACCTGGCACTATACATAGTTATTACTATATGATTGACTATATTCCCTATGCTGTATTTTACATCCTATGACTATTTTGTAATTACCAATTTTTTTTTACAGAACACTTTAATCTTTAAATAGAATAGTAAGCTTTGGTAATTTGGGGAAAATTTTTCTACTCAATTGTGTCACCAGTTGAAATGTTTTCATTCAGTGGGTATCTGAGACCAGAGACTTGAGAGGAAGGGTATTGTAACCGAACTGTGAGAAGGTCATAGTGGCAGAGTTATGGAGGAAACCCACAGAGCCCAGCAGGCCTGTATCAGAACTCAGTGACACCAAAACTGAGACAGCCGGGGGACAGACGTGCCGCTGAGTCCAGTCAGACAGGGTGTGAGGACGCTGGGCATGAGTAGGAACCAAAGCGAGAGTCAAAAATGCTAGTGTGAGCCCTGGAGGAGGGCAAGGGCCAAGCCCTAGTGTCAGCCAAGGATAAGAACAACTTAATTGCTGGCATTGGATTAATTCAGTTCATTGCATCCCGGGTGTCATTCCCAAAATAAAAATGAGAACACTGTCGATCGGGAAGACAAAGTGTCGAGCACACAGACATGAAATTGCATGGACTCCACAAGGGGCCTTGGGCAGTGAAACAGGGCTGGGACAGTCTCGCTGGCATTAGTCTCCTTTCAGAAAGCCTGGCACGCAGCTCTCAGGGCCCTTGCATTCTCTGGCAGGACAAGAAACTGGTTCAGTACAAACCGATCTGTTGGCCGCTGACTAGGAGTCAGGCATAGTGAGAAGCACTTAAAAACAGCTTCTGTCGTTTACTCCTGATCACTCTGTGACACAGGCAATACATGTGTCCCCATGTCACAGACGAGAAAGCTGGCAACCTGCACTAGGGAGTGACTTGACTCCAGCTATGCAAATATCAAGTGTGGAGCTCAGATTCAGTTCCAAGCAGTTTTTTTAACCCCACCCCCATGTTTGACCTACTCTTCTAAGAAAACTATAATTTCACAGGGTGGCGTAAGAGAAGTAGAAAAATAATCCTTGGTATTAGTGTCGCCATCATCATTACCTCACAGGTTAAAGTGTTTATTGTTAAAACAATCCAACAGCAGGAATATCAAACTCACTTTTAAGATCTCAGAAACACTAAGAACCCAGACAAAATTCACCTTCGTGCACGCACACACACACATGCCATCCTATTACAGGCATCGGTGGATGCTCTGGGAATGTGAAGCGGCCCTGGCTTCCAGGTCTAAAGGGAAAGACAAATGCTTAGAAGCGTGGCCCTGCACCACCTGGGGCGGGGGGGAGGCACCTTAGGTCAATGATTGCTTCTTTCTAGGCCTCACTGTCCTGACTGTACAATGGGGATGAGCCCCGCGGTGTGACTTAAGGATCCAATGAGTTGACATTTGTTGTACCCTTGGTAGAGGGGCTGTGCAGGGTGAGAGCACACTAATTGTCCCTACCCCACCCACAACTGAGCAGTGAATTTTATCATGGTAAAAAGTATCCTTGGTATTAGCACTCTTTAGTTCCCACATTCTTATTGTAATATCTAACATAGTGCCTCAACACAGCAGGTATTTAGTAAATATTTGTTGAATAAATTAAAAAGAAAAAAAAAAAAGCCTTAGCATTGCCCCATTTCCAATCATGCATTTAATTGCCTTTGAAATGTCAGAAGTTTTTCCGTATTCATTGGTATTCACATATTTCCACAGATCCTTTTTTGATCTATTGTCTATTAGCAATATAACCTCAGTATTCAGTCCTAATATAAATATATATTATATGTAATCAATCACTTTATTGTCTCCTGCTTTTTTCCCCTATAATTATGTTCTCTTCCCTAATTATTAATGCAAATCTCCATTTTTATCACCAGAATCCCCTCCCATTTTTTCAGATAGCCAAGCTTTTCTACACCTGTGGCCCTGTTTTGTTTTTAAATGCCAGAGGAGCTTAAATGGAATAAAGATAGAATATTTTAACATATTTTATTAATATGTCCCTTTCAACGCTCTAGATACCATTTAAAGTATCTTTTAGAATATTTCAAAGAAGGATAGGAAAAACTCAGTCTTTATTTTGATCTATGGATTACCAAAACCATCAATTAAAATGTTCCAGTTAATTTTTATATTTGCATTCTTCTTTATCTCAAAATGTCAGTTGCTTTGTACAATTTGATCTTAGTTGGATTTTTAAAATAATTTCCACTAAGCCAGGTTTGGTATGTGACAGAACTGGAAATTCTCATTTTTCTTTAATATTTTTGTTTAATTATTATGCATAAAGTTAGGGCTATGATTCGGTGGTTTGATTCCATCAGCATTGTCACAGACTAAGTTTTTTTTACTGTATTTTAACACCTCTCATTAATGAAAAAAACAATAAATGACATGTTGAAATATTCATACTTCTTATCATGTGATAAACTTTCTAGTTATTGTTAAATATCTGGCTTCTATATCCAAAGCCACTAAGGAGAATTATTTTTTAATTATGTGTTTAATAAATGATACATCAGTTTGGTTAATTTCCTAAATCATTTAAATCTAACTTTTTTATTCTTTTATACATTTTTGCATATTGATCTTAGGAAAACAAGATGGATTCTTACTTAGAAATAAAGCTAATCTTTACAGACTGAAGTTTGATTCGTGCTGAATTGACCATTGCTTCTCAAACGTTATTGTGGACACTGATCCCTGGGCCTCTTGCTAACATGCAAAGTCTGACTCAGTAGGTCTGACATGAGACCACATTTTGAGAAGCAAACTCGTAAGACTATCTTAAGGACAGCTAATGATGACTCAGCAGAAACTTCCTGAATGTCATCGTTAAGATGCAGAATTAGTTTCCTGCAAGTCAGGTAAAGTGATGGTTCTGAAAACAGAAACAGAGCTAGCAATACTCAGATATAACTTTCTATCCATCCTTTAATGCTTATTAGCTGTTTAGTCTTGGGCTAATTTCAGCTTTTCTCAGTCAGTCTGCCTTCTCAGTATTTCAAACAGTGGTAGACAGTTGAGAAATTAAGATTTCAAAAGAAATCATCAGTTTCGATGATGGCAATTTTAATTCAAATTAACAAACATTATTGAACAAGTACTATGAGCCTAAAAAGGGTGATGGATTCAGGGTAATATTAAGCCACTGTTAACATGAATTGTTCCTTTCTAAGAGTTAAGTGAGAAATTATATGACATATAAACATTGGCATTACTAGCTGGGAAAATCGTCTGATGGCATTTAGATATCAGCAGGTATATATTTTAATCATTTAAAATGCTTTATTAGCCAAACTTTAATGTCTACTGTTGCTGAAAATTCTGAGTTATTTGTAAATTCTAGAGGTAGATGATGCACCCAGATGCTTTTCACATTGACCTCGTCTAATTAAATCAGATAAAGAGCGGTATTGAGTTAGAAGTGTGCTGCACACTGGAATGGCTTTGTCACTGTCAATAATGCTATGATTTCATTATGAATATAAATTGGGATCGAGATACTAGACACTTGAGAAGTTCAATAAGATAACAAATCTCTGCCCTTGGGAACTACTCCAACTGAGCACAGAATACTAGGAAAGCACGCATTCATGCCATCACACCCACCCACGGTGTGAGTCATGGCTGACAGTGGGAGCGCGTGGGGAAGCCTTAGCCACGCTCAAGCGCCTTCCGTATTTTCCATTAATTAGTTAATGACGTGTTTCCCTTTTAGAGTGTTTCTCCTGGAGGACGGCAGCCTGAAGATACGCAACGTGAGCAGGTCGGACGCCGGCCCCTACACGTGCGTGGCTACCAACCAGTTCGGCGTGGCGAGGCACACGGGCAGCCTGGTGGTCAAAGGTACTCCTTCCATCGCGTCCGTGCGCGCAAAGCGAACCCTGGAGGCGCGGTGCGCACCCGCCTCCCCGCCAGGCCTGCGCCGCGCTGCGCGTGGGAACCACTGGATTCCCAGGGCGGTGAGGGCCGCGCGCCCCGTTCCCTGCAGCAGGCCCTCCTGGCCCGCGGGAGGGCAGGGGGTAATTAGAGATCCAACCCGCACCCACAGGATCGGACTTGCCACACAGGCCTCAGTGCGGGGGACAAGGGCAGCTGGATAAAGTCAGCGGCTAGTATTTTTCTTGGTTCCATTTAACTTCACTCTCATTTTCAATGAAATTTTACCTGGATAGAAGACTGCCACGTACATAATCAGTTCATGTATTTATATAACTCTAGTGCATAACGTGAAATGCACACTCGTGCACATACTTTAAGAAGCGTTTTTCTTTTTTCAAAGAGAAAACAAATGAAAATATGAGTGTCCTTAGGAGTCATTGTTATACAAACAGATCATATCGTACAGTTCAGAATGCACACTCTGGTCTTTAGACTTTAAACTAGTGTCACTCTGAATGTGCCCACATATTTCACCAAGGGGCATAATTAGTGTTAGAAGTCTCTATGCCCTGTCTGCTACTTTATTGACCCTTGGCTCATAAAACTAGTTTGTTTACTGGAAGCCAGGTCACTTTTAGCATTTCATTGCTTCCTGGATGATAAAAATGACTGTCTTGATAAAGTAGTTTGAGTCGCCAATTAAGCCAAAATGATTAAAGTTGGCAATGGTGCTTTATCATCATTTCTATTAAAAGTAAATGTATTCAATAAAAAGTAGTTAGCTGTTATACTTAACTACCCTTTAAAATGTCTCAAGGAAAATAAACCCCTGTCTTTATCCCCGGAAGATATTTCTGTCAATTTTGTCTCATACATTATGGTGACAATTGTCTGAAACCCTCAGGGAAATGTGACTGATAGACTTGTGTCAAAATCCAACTGGTATGGCACATTTTGAAAAACTTCATTTCCTTAAGTTTGTATCGTTATCAGATTTTTAAGACAGAACTGGACTTAATGTCTCAAGGAATATGCTGTCGCTATAATTAATGATAGGACGTTCCTCCAGGAAATGTTTGGTAAGACCTGGATACTGACAAGTGTGAATGCTTTATGTTTGAAGAAATCACATGTCCATAAAAGACAATGAATTGCACCTGAAAAGCAGGTGGCTTGCATTCATTTCATTTTAGCAAAATGTTAAAATACGGTGGAGGAGAAAACACCATCACAGTTAATTTCTCCAACTACAGAGAAATCCAGGGGGAATTCAAATATGAAATATGAAGGAGAGAAGACATCAGGAATAGAAATGAATTTTCTCAAAAAAAGTCTCTGTAGAGCTGGACCAATTGTTTTGTTGCTAAAATGCAATGATAGGGGTCCTTCCACCTGAGATTGAGAAAGAAATAGTTAATGGGTAGGCTGAGCTGATGAATAGTCTCTTCCTCAAATGTTTCTTGAGCCTTTGGCGGCGTTATGCTGTCCATTAGTAATTATTGGGAGGAAACTAAGAGAAGAGTCACATTAGCTCAGGGGCAGGGGCTGTGCTTCGTTCCCGAGGCAGCTATCGGATAATCTCATGGGAAGCACAGCCATGTGTTTTGCTAGATAGGTTCTTAGTTCTTAGGATAGAAACACCTTGATCTATATTTGGGATTTTCCATCATCCCCATATACTTTACTCTCTTTACAAGTAAGAAAATAACTAAGATTGCTCAGTAAAAAGAAAAAAAAAACCTGACTTACATTTCTGTTTATTTCTGACGTTCTTTGCTGGGACTATTGAAACTAAATGACTCTAACCTGCATTCCTGGTCGCCTTAATCTTTCCCACTCTTTCTTGTTCTGTAACACATTTCATCTTTTTACAAACTACCATTCACACGTTTCTGTCAACGGTTTCTTTCTCAGTCTTCCTTTTCCTGTACAAAAGAAGCACAACGAAGGTAGGGATGTCACAAATCCTGGAACAGTCCTGGGAACATTATGTGTCCAATAAACATTGATTGGTTGAGTGAAAAGATCTCATCTTACATCCCTTACTTCACAGGGATAACTTCCACCCCGACTTTTTTGCTCTAAAACCTGGAAGTTTTCAGTGTTTCATAGTTTAAGCTTCTTAGACCAATTTGCAATAAACGAGCATCAAAGGAAAACGACAAACTTCTAAATAAATGCTCTCACTTTCCCAGTTCAAGGGTTTGTAGCTGTATGTTTCTAATAGAGAGCCCACTCTGCGAAAGGTTTCAAATGTGAAGCTCCATGAAAACCCTAAAGACTTTTGGGGGAGAACCAGTGTTCTGGTATTTTCAGCACAGACCAGAGGAAGGCTCACAACCAGCAGGAAGGAGCATTCAGTTGGCATGAATACCAGGTCATTTGCATGGCATTGCTATGCAAATCCAGTCCTAAGTAAAGACTACTATTATCACACCCTCTTAATGAGGCTGTGTCTGTAGTTCCCTTTCATGGGGTAGTGTCGGAGGTATCACTGCCATGAATTACTATTTTACAATCTACGAAGTTGAAGTTTTAATCTGAGAAAGATATACAATAATTACAGTAGCATGCACTGATTCAATCATTTTCCTGACTATAAGAGTGTAGTAATCTGGTTGTTAAAAAAGGTTTGGGGTGTGTGTGTGTGTGTGCATGTGTGTGTGTGTGTGTGTGTGTGTGTGTGTGTGTGTGTTTACTCATCTCTAATGTTCATCTGATTGTCATTACACAGTCAAATATAATTGTGTTTCTCAAACCAAAATCAGCATGTAGTGACCTTACTGGTAATAGGGTGGTAAGGAGCAAATGAGAAATGTCCATAAAGCTGATAAAACAATCATCTCTCTTTGAATATCCTTATCAGCCTCAGTCATGCAAGAAATGTTGTTAGATAGCATGTAAAAGATAATAGCTACAAGAGTAAGGTATGGCACAGCTTAGTTTTCAGCTGATAGGGCCTATCTGTGTTTAGCGAACCCTGAAGTTACCTGCACCAGGTGTCTGTTTCTCTTTCACTGATGCCACAGGTGAGGTGGTTTTCCACTCAGGCCTGGGGAGCACAATTAGCACCGGCCGAGCCCAGCCTCGGAAGACTCCCGGTGTAATTGAGGGACACGGAGTCCACAGGGAAGAGAGCTGAAGTGTTTTCATTTTGAAGGACTTGGGTTAAAATCACCGTGTGACATACATGAAGAGGTATATGAAAATCCCATAAACAGGGAAATTATTCGATCTGGCATTTGGAAAATTATTAAAAAGCAGAGTAACAGCAGGCTATAAAAATGATCTTGTTTGCAGGCAACATTTGTTTTTGTTTCCCCACTGGAGAAGTTTTGGATGTTCAATTATAGGCCTCATTGCTTCAGCATTATTTTCAACTGAAATGTCGGAACTTGGAAAAGCATATCTAATGTGCAAATTAAGTTTATTGCTGTTCATTTACGTGTTTATTCTTTGTGATAGAGTCTTTATTATACCAGCAGAGAGTAGCCTCCCATTTTGTCCAGCAGAATACAGTGCCACATTCGCTAAGAGAAATGTCCAGATAGGTAGATAATTGGAGACTGTGTGTCTTTAAAAGGCAGTTGCAAGGATTGAGCATTGAGCCCGGATTTATCCAGCAGCCCTGCTTTATCAAGTCCACCACAAATACAATTTCCCAGAAATGACGACACATATTGGAATTCACCCGCCGTCTTGTAATGGTTGAAAACAGCACAACAGAGAAATCTCCCAGTACTGCTGCTGTTTTCCTCCAAATGTGTAATTCTGCACCCCAATTTTCTGCAAAGAATAATTTAAAGCACTTTAATAGAGCGAAGACTTTGATTTAAAAAATTAACAGAAAGGATTTTAAGGTGAAAACATGTATAGTGAATTTTTATACTGGCTAGATATGAAATTTTCTTTTTCCCCTCTAATATTGAAAGTAACGCTGAGTGAATTCTTCAGACCTGACTTCCATAATATTGTCAAGTAAAAATGTGAAAACAAACAAAAGGCATTCATTTGTGAAACAGAATAATGTCAGTGTTCTTTTGGTCTTCATAACAATTTAATTCATAGTCTTTTAAAAATGTAGCACATGTCACTCAGATAAAATTCCCAGGAGTATTAAGCAGCTGTTTTGTTTTGGTTTGGTTTTTGAAATTATATATTGTATAATGTAATACAGAAGTATTAATGCATTATAGGTTTGTGCCATTTGTTTTATTATTTGAGATATTCTTCCCTGAACAGATCAAACCTATAACTGGCTAAAGTTCTGTTTTGTTTGGTTTATTCTTAATACACATACGGGGTGCGTCGTTCAGGTTTGTTCCATGGGCAGTGCGTCTGCACCACCTGCCAAAGTGGCGCAGAGCCCAGGCTGCCGCCAGGTACACTAGCCCTGTCACCGACTAGCACGGGGTCGCGAACTTTGCCCACTGCTATTGATGCCGCCTTCTTTGGTGTCCTCATTATTAACTGCCATTTACTGAGTGTGTACTCTGTCCCAGGCAGTGTGACGGGGGCTTTCCACTGAGCAACACTTAAAAGCCGATAATCATGTCTCCACTTTCACAAGGGTACACAAGGCACAGACGCTGAAACTACTTGCCCGAGGTCCCTGTGTCAGCACGCGGTAGAACTTTCCCTTGTTTTTGATCCTCTGGTACATTTATGTGACAATAATGGCATGAGACACTTCCACATGACATTGATTAAATCCAGAGGGATAAATATATACTTGCAGATATTAGTACTTCCCCAGCTTCCCTTCATTAAATAGAATTTAAAATTTGCTTATACACCTTTTCCTTTGAGGTAGACTTTACATATCATGAAACACATAAATTGAAATTGAAGTGTACACTTTGCACATGCGTACACCTGGGTCACGCAAGGCTGTGCCGAGATATAAGACGTTTCCTTCGCCCTACAGAGCTCTCCTTCAGCCCTTCTCAGTCCACTGCGGCCCCTCCCACGCTTACGACTTTCTCCTCCACAGATTTCACACACATGCGGCCACACAGTACAGACTGTCGTCTGTCTTCTGTCACTTGGCATAAACCACTAGCTGCCCACTTCCTGTTTCTTACTAAAAAGAAACAAAACAAAAATCTAGCCAACGGCCAGTTCAGTCTGTGCAGTGAAAGCTAAACGCTGGCTTGAGCTGCGCGTGCTTTTGTCTGGTTTCTGGTCCAAGCTGTTCACACGCGTGTGCGGAGGACTTGGTTAGGAATTGGAAGGTCAGCCATGTATGTGTCCAGGGCTCCAGGCTGATGCTGACAGAAACACGCTCCTGTGCTCTCACGGACTCTGCTCCTACCCCAGCAAAGTGGTCACTTAGGCCCCAGGGCTGCGTTTTAGGAATGCTGTGTGTCATTACATCAGAAAAGACCCTCAGACACAGTCGGCTTCCGGTGGGCGGCCCCTCAAGACTCCAGGAGGCAGATTCTTTGAGGCCCCAGAGAGGAATGTGGTTGGGGGGCTGTGGAGAATGGGAAAACAGTCACGTGACTCAAACTCACCCCGACTCCCCTCTGCAGGCTTTCGCCTTCTCCTCTCATGCCCTTAAATGTTCCAAAGGAAACATCCTCTTTCTACCAGCCCCCGACCCAGTGAAATAAACTTCCCTAAATCCCTCTCCCATGCACTGCAGAAGGCTTCGGCCCCACGTTTCACTGCAGCCCAGGATCAAGTAACAGGGACAGCTGTCTGCTGCCTGTTTCTAAGCAGTAGAAACGTGAAGAAGCCCCACGTTGCCATGGCCAACTGTGTGCTACCAGCTCTGAATGAGGCAGTCCGAACACAGAACCCATTGAGCAGAACCCACCGTGGGCTCCCTTTTAAATAAATGCCCCCCCCCACTTGCTTTACGGTCTGTTAATAGAGGAGGTCTGGGTTTGCACTCCACAGTTACTTGCTGGAGACTTGCATGACACTTAGACATGGTTTCTCATCTAAGAACTCAAATTTTAGACAGTTGCTGTCTTTAGACTGGCTCTTTGTTTCCTTTATCCTGAGATTTTGGTTGCTGTTTCAGTATTTGTTCTAAATCATTTAAATATTGAAGTGAAGATGAGTGGGTAACGGCACGGGCAGGTAAACTGGGATGTATTGACCATGATTCCTTTGTGTGTTTACATTCTTATAAACTCAGCCTGTGGAGGAATATGTACTAAGAGCCACGTGTAGATTTTAATCTGCCCAACATGTGTCTGACCAGATAACCTTGAACTTGGCTAAGGAGACATAAAACATCTCAGCCTTATGCAAGCAGGAGATCAGACAATTAAGTTTGCGAGCTCACCCTAGAAAAAGTGCTCCCTACCTCGTTGCTGAATATCACTACGGTCACCTTCGAAGCACTCCCCTTGGGAAGCTAGGCACCGACACCAGTGCCTAGTCCAC
Organism: Aselliscus stoliczkanus; assembly: GCA_033961575.1. Taxonomy (NCBI): domain Eukaryota; kingdom Metazoa; phylum Chordata; class Mammalia; order Chiroptera; family Hipposideridae; genus Aselliscus; species Aselliscus stoliczkanus. Next base: position 68,106,109 of record CM066735.1, read on the forward strand.
CCTTCAAAGCAATTTGGGAACTCTTTTTCTGGAATGGCCATCAGAGCTGTCATTGTATTACCCTTGATGTCCTGAATGTCATCAAAATGTCTTCCTTTCAATATTTCCTTTCTCTTCAGGTAAAGAAAGAAGCCATTGGGGGACAGATCAGTTGAGTAGGGAGAGTGTTCCAATACAGTTGTTTGTTTACCGGCTAAAAACTCCCTCACAGACAGTGCTGTGTGGGCTGGTGCGCTATCATGATGCAAGAACCACGAATTGTTGGCGAAAAGTTCAGGTTGTCTAACTTTGTCACGCAGCCATTTCAGCACTTCAAAATAGTAAACTTGTTAACTGTTTGTCCAGTTGGTACAAATTCATAATGAATAATCCAGCTGATATAAAAAAAAAGTTAGCAACATTGTTGCAACAAGTTCGTGAACTTAATTGGCAGACCTCCTATACGTAGGTAGAGGGCAAGAATATTAAATAAAAACTGGCGACTCCTTGGCTGTCTTCTCTGTGCAAGGTTTATTTCAGAGTACCAGCTTTGATTTTCCTGTGCCTGCTTTCCCCAGAGTTAGTAATTTTCTTGTTTGGTTTGTTTGCTTAGTTTTCTGTGGGCTTGACATTAATTCATTCCTCAATTCTGTCTTAGTTGCCTCCCCTCAAGTTTTTTAAAGACCTTTCATGTTTGAAATATCTTTCTTCTCTACTTACGTTGGATTGATGATTTAGTTGAAAATAGAAGTCTACATTGGAAATCATTATTCTTCAGAAATTTGGAGATATATCTGCTCTGAAAGCCGAAACCATTTTGAGTCCTGATCTGTTGTTTGTGACATCTTCCCTCTCTCTCTCTGGAAGTCCTTTTTCCCAGTGTCCCGCTATTGCGTGCTGATGTGCAAGTCTGTTGTCAGCATTTGATGCATTTTGTCATCCTGAGGACTCAACCTTCTTAGTCCTGGAAGACCTTCCTGAACCATTTAATAATGTGTTCCATTTCCTCTTCTGATATATCTATTATTTAAAAGTGAGATTTCCTAAACTGCTGCTCTTGTTTGTTTCCCTGCCTATAGATATGTATATGTTTCTATCTACATTTGTGTAGTTTATTGTATTTTACATATTTAGATTTAGTTTATATATGTGTATATATGTTAGATGATGATGATGATAGATAGATAGATAGATAGATAGATAGATAGATAGATAGATAGATAGATAATGTGTTTGTTTCTCTCTTCTAATCTCCATTTTATAGCTTTTCTGCTCTACCTTCTGGGAGATTTTCTCAACTTTCAGACATTCTGTATAATTTTTGATTTTGCTATTTTTAAAACTTTTAGGTGCCCTTTTATTTTCTCATTGTGCCTTTCTATAATAATTTACTCTTCTTTTTCTCTCTGAAAATATTGCTGATGTTGTTTTTTATATTTTATTTTTCCTGCATTGTCTTTTCTTTTTTTGTCTTAATCCCTATTTTTTAGAAAGAGATGTACAAAGTTACTTCATGAATCTTAGTGTTTGCTCCTATTTAAGGGTGGCATGCTAAAATCTCATGGAAAGCTCTACTCAAGTGTGTGGGGCTTATTGAACTATTGAACTTCAAACTAAGATGATGGGGCTTGGTTATTTCCTTGGGAAACTCTCAAGGACACTGTATTTAGGTCTTTTCTCTTAGGCTCCTCAGATCCCTCTCCTCCCTGGTTTCCTGCCTGGCAGCAAAGGCCCAGCAGCCAGTGCCCTCAGAGCTCGAGGTCACGAGACATGGATCCCCACTTCTATCCAAAGTCATCCTCACCTCTTTCTCCAACGGACATCAATTATCCCACTGCTCAAGCTATTAACAAAGTCTTCACCTGATAAATGTCCTAGACTTTCCCAGCCCCACACAGAGTCTATCATTGACTATTACTAATACTGGAGAAACTTCTGTTCTGGCGAGCTGAATAATGGTACCACAGCAATGTCCCACCACTATCAACCATGAATACTGTTAAGGTACTTTTATCATTTTAAATAAAAATAGAAGTTTGAAGGAAGGAATTATGAGAATAGCTAAGGTGTTTGCAACATGAGGGACAGTTTTTCTGGAGAAAGAAAGCACAGATGGGTGAACCCAGCTCTTCCCAGCATTCTTCTCCAGAAACTTCCAGTGCCTGAGCTGTATGAGTCAGCAGTACAAGAAACCAAACAGAAAGCAGAAAGTATCTAAGCAGAAATGTTGGCTGTCTCACAGTGAAAGGAAGATGAATATTTGGGCTCAGAATAAGCCATTTAGAATGAAGACTGCTGAACAACTCAACCTTGAATTAAGATGCCTGAAGGACTACACCCACGTAATAAAAACAGAACCAAATTGGCCAGTACTTAAAATGACTGAGATTCAGACTCCGTTCATATCAGTTCCTAAGTAGATTCGGCTATTTTTCAACTGCCTCTTTGAAAAAGTCTACCTGGGGAAAATATAACGAAGTAGAAACATTTATGTTCTGACCCACAAGGTCTGGCATGCAGTAAAATGTTACCCCAAATAGCTGGGGCCAGGACCAATGGCCAAACCCAGAGAAAAATCAGACAATAGCAGCAGGTGACAGATGATAGGAATATGGAAGTTATTAGGCAAGGGTTTTAAAACATTTGTGATTAATATGTTAAAACAATAGATGACAAGATGAAAAAATTAAGAAGAAAAATGCTATGTATTATAAGTCAATTGGAAGTCCTAGAACTGCAAAATACAAAAGGTATTAAGAACAAAATAGATTGATTTAATACCAGATTAGATATAGCAGAGAAGAGGATCACTAAGTGGGGGGACATGTGAGTAGAAAATATCCCAACCGCATCCTGGAGAGAAAAATACAATGGCAAAGACACAAAAGAACATACGGGATATGTGAGATGTGGCAAAAGGTTCTAACATATGTAAACATGTAATTCCTCCAAGTGTGCAGAGGGGAGAAAGAAAATGAGACATGAGCAATATTTAAAGAAATATTTGCCATAGACTAAAAAATATGACAGCAGGCATCCTATTCAGGAAATGATATTAGCCCCAATTATGTCAAATACAAAGGAAAGTTTAAATAAGCACATAGTAGTGAAACCAAAGGAAAGAAAAATCATCTTGATAAAAAAAGATACATTGTCTTCAAAACAACAACAAGATTGGCAGTTGATATAGCAACAGATACAAGCGAATCCAGAAGACAATGCAGTGGCCTTTCAAAAGGCTATAAAATAATGCCAGTAAGAATTCTATTCCCAGCAAAAATGTCCTCCTACATGAGGCTAAAATAAAGATGCTTTTACACAAACAAAACCTAAGAGAATCTATCACTTTTAAATCTGCACTATATGCTAATGAAGTTTATACATTTAGAAGGATTATGATCCCAGAATGAAGTATGTAAATGGAAGAATAAAGGGCAATGGGAAGGGTTAATATGTTATTAGGCAGGATAATTTGAGATTCTGAGGAATTAGGAAGAGGATCAAATTTTAAAAGTAGTTGTTTCTAGTCTTCTCAAGTTGGCTAGTGAGAGAAAATATCACAGAATTTTGTCACCTGTTTCAAGTGCTATTTATACACTTGTTTCCTTTATGTTTTGGTATCATAGCAACATTTCCTATAATGGCAGAGACAAACGAAGGCAGAATCACATGTGTGTATAGAGGGAGACAGGTTCCGTGATTTTTCTTGTACATTTCTCCATCTTTTGAGAAGAGCTGATAACTTCGGAAACAGCAGTAATTATTCTGAACAGCGACACTGGAAGATTGTCACTCATAGATGGAAGTTTCAACTGAGGTGAAGGTACAAAAGAAACAAACAAAGAAAAAGTGACCCAAAATAACACTTTCTGGATGGTCAGGACAGACCGGTTATACATTTGATTGCCATCCCTTGCCGTCTAAAAATGTTTAGGGATCATGGTGCGTAGTAGTATGGTTGGCTCTTAATACAAGAACAGTCCCATTTGTGTTTAAAGAAAGCATGCTAAACAATCCTGACAGAAGTTTTGAAATAATTAGTTTTCATGTCTCCTGAGGTGCTCATAACTAAAGCTGTGCTCTGGAAATATCATTCACTATTAACAATGTGAATTTGAGTAAAGCTGTGTATTAAAAGCAGCATATATTTTATTAAACCTTTCCTTATACTTCTTAAGAATAGGATTGTTAAATCAAGTTATTTTCATAAGACTTTTATCTCACTGAAATAGATTTAAACTGATAAATATTAAAATCCTGTAATTTTATAAACTCTTCATGAATGTCATTTATATGTAGGATTATCTTTGAAAAGAGAGCAGTCCTCATCATTTTAGAATCTGAACGGGGAAGATGCCCTCCTATTCTATTTAGAAATAGTCACTCCCTCCCATAATTTTCCTTTTATATGTCTTTTATTATTCTTGAAAATTACAAACACAGAAAAGTAGAGAAAATACTATATGGAACTCTCATGTAGGGTTGATAATCATCAGCTCATATCCAACTTTGTCTCATCTATACCCTTGCCTACTTCCCCAAACCCATCCTAAATAGCTAAAGGCAAACCACAAACATCATATAATTTCATTCGTAAATATTTCAGAATATAGCTTTAAAAGATAAGGGAATCTTTCAAACATAACAACAAAACCAGTTTTCTTATATTAAAAAAAAATTACAATCGTTCCTAAATTATTCAGAGTTCATATTTAGGTGCTTGTCTCATAAACATGTATTTGTACATGTATGCTAAAAAATTCACACACACAGACACACACACACACAAACACACGTGTGTTAATCCTTTTCAACCATGAAAGTAATTTTTCCAAACTTTGTTTCTCAGAATCTCTTGTATCTCAAGATGGCTTAAAAATGTTCCAAAATCTGGTAAGTGTAGGAAAACTAGAATTATATTAACTTTTTTTTTTAATTCAGGAATTCTCAGAGCTTTTAACATGCTAAAACGTACTATGAAACGCTAAAAGCCAGTATGTTATGTAGAATTAATTACAGTTACCCATGGAAGTCCATCTTTATTTTGTAAACTTTACTAACCAGTAACATTTTACCAGATACGATTTTCTTCCTGGTTCCAAAGCATTACAGATTTCCTGACAATATATTTTGTATAGCTTGGATTTTCCTTAAATAGAAATTTCAGGATCAGGTTTCAAAGTCAGATGCAATATTTCTCAAGCAGGGTACCTGGACTGACTCCATCTAAATCACCTGGAGAAGCAATCTGTTAAAAAAAAAAAATCCACAGTCTATATCCTGCCCCCCACCCAGACCTACTGAGTCAGCCCTTCTGATGGGAGCTGAAGAATTCACATTTTGAACAGTTCTCCCAAAAATTCTTACGTACGCTAAAAATCTTAAAGTACAAGGGTAGAATTTTTACAAATCCTTAAGGAATAGGCAGGAAAAATGAAATTGTATGAAATGCAAAGGAATAACGTATCCCTGTGTTTTGTTTTGAGAGAAAGAGGCTTAAAGACTGTAAGTTTCACCATTGATGAAGTCCAGCGTCATCGATTTCCCTGCTTTTTAAATCGTTATATTGCAGGCCCTAGTGGCGTCACGCGTCCTTAGGTACAAAGGAGGCTCTCAGTGATGACAGTGACCTCCTGTTACTGCACCTGGTATACATCCCTCCTCCCAAAAGGGTGCACTGGGTGTGTGCACACCCCTCCGCTCCCCGGGGTGATGGGCATGGCTTCAGGAAGACCTTTGTGAGATTAGGGTTTCTGAAGAAGTTGAAGGGTGTGCATGCCCAGGAGGGTCTGCGCTTGGGAACAGCACAGGCATCAGCTGCTGGCAGACGCCCCCGCCCCGTGACTGTCGTGGGGCGCTCGCCCACCTGCAGTGCTGGCCGGTGCGTGGCACGTCCGCGCCTTAGGGTGGCGAGCAGCGCGCGTGGCGTGGGGGGCGGAGACGCCTGTTAAAGCTGCCCCTCCGCTCACAGGATCACCAGTCCGCTTTTGTTGGAGAGGAAGTCAGCCCACATGGAAGCTACTTCTTTTTAAATATAATCCATTGTTTCGCCCTGCGGATCCTGGCGTGTGATCACCCCATTCTGCTCCATACGCCCCGCCCGGCCCCCTTTGCTTCGGGTGAAAAGAGCACGTTCTGTGACATGCCATCCGGGGCTGGTTTCCTAGTCACCCAGGACCTGGGCTGAGCAATGCCCCGTGGGGGCTGCGTGGGACGGCGCAGTCCCTTTGCCCTCGAGCTCCGTGAGCGAAGCCCAGCGGGGAGGGCCGTGCGCTGAGCAGCGGGCCCAAGCTGCGGGCAGCGCGCACCGGCGCGTGTTTATGGTCCCGCAGCTGCGTCCCGCGTTCACGCGTCACGGCGGGTCCCTGGTGCGGAGGCCTGGGCTTCGGGGCGGGCGCCCCAGGCCCTGAGCCCCTGCGGCCACAGAAGCCAGGGCGTCCGGAGACCCCGGGATCGGAGAGCAGCCGGGACCCCGTGTGACAGGCCTGCGGGCCCGTCTGGCTGCGGCGTTTGCAGAAGTACTGGTTCCAGTTGTCAGTACACCGGCAGCAAACCTTGTCAGGAAAACATTCAAACTAAAAGCAGGCACATGGACATTGCAATAAAGCATATCACCACCTTATTACAATTCTTCAGAACGATTAGAACACATGGTTTTGAAAATGTGTGCAACATTGCAAAGCTAACATCCACAGGCATAGAAATAGAAATTAAATTTAAAAATGATTCCACTCAATGGAAAAGAACACTATTTTCATAGGAAGCTACAATTGTCCTTTCCTTGTCATTGGAGATACCGCAAGAGACTTCATAGACGGGCATTTGGGGTTATAACAAATCCCGAGGCCATTTGAAGTTTCTTATGGAGCTCCCATCAGGCTACAGGATATGGCACAATAACGTTACATTCTGTTCTGTAAATTTACATTTAAAATTAAATTCAGTCGTACAGAAAACATGGTTGTGTTAAGAGTTAAACCTTTTAGAAAAAGCCGTGCCATGGGAATCATCACCTCTAGATGTTCTAAAATTAATATTTCAAAATTATGAGAAATCTAGTTCATTGCTGTTGCAACCTGTAAAATACTCTTAACAGTTCCATAACAGTCGCATCAGGAAAGTCCTTTAAAAATAAAAAATTATCAAAAACTATTTGTGATTTTGTGTTTGCCATGAGTGACTGATGTCAAATACATCACTTGAAAACAAAGTTGCTTAAAACATAAATTCCAATGATCTAATAAATACATTTGCAGAAAAGTGAGAAAAAAATCTTATGATCAAGATACAACTTTAATAAAGTATTATTATTATATTATTATTGTTGTTGTTGTTTCCAATACATGAAAACAAACCCCATGAAAAAGGGGTTTGACCTAAAAGAACCAGGAAGGAGAAGCTACTGAAACCACTGGAGCTTAGAGAGGGAAGATCCAAAGAACCCTCAGCGTGGTCTGAGGTCTTGCTTCTAAGACCTTAGTATGTATTACGATCACCTGTAGAGCTCATTAAAACACAGCCAGACCCCGCAGCTTTATTTTTTAATGTGTTACATAACATTGACACCAAAATTATGTTTTTTTTGCAATTTGTAAGCTTATGTTGTCACCCTGTTATATAATGCAATATTTTTAAAGCAAAATGCTTTCTATTTGGTGCCTTTAATAGAATGCTCCATGTTTTTGAACAAGACAGCCCACAGTCTCATTTCACACTGCCACCTGCACGTTGCGGAGCCGCCCTAGCGATGCCTCGGGCTCACCTGTTGACTGTGATTACACTGGGCTTCCTACTCACTCCTGAATCACTCTCGTCCAATACTAGGCTTGGCAACGAGATGGCCGCCCAACTACCAGCCATGTTTCCCCTTGACACAGATTCTCTGTAAATGCCCGGCCGGCATAGGAATCAGTTACTCCCCTATTATCTTTCCCTAGCTAATGCCTAGGGGCCTTTTACTCTCAGCTGAAACAACTCTTTCTCAATAAACCGCCTCTCAGGACTCACCTTTTCGGTAGAATCACTTACTTATAACATATGTCACTTATCACACTTATAACCGTATATTCGTTAATATGATTTGATGAATGTCAGTCTCCCTCTTTAGACCTAAATCTCCATGAAGACAGACACCATGTCATTTTTATCCGGTGCTGTTTTTAACCTTCCCCTTCCATTGTAGTTTTAGTACTTAGCAGACAGCTGAAATTGAGAGGTACTCTAAATGTTAGTTAGTAAATGACTTAACTAGTGAGAGTCTGTAAACTTTGTAAGTTATGATGGAAATGTTTCTGGTTCATGAACTTTTAGTCATTATTACTGTACTACCAGTGAGCTATGTATAGAGTGAAGGGTTTGTCTAATTTTGCCACTTTATGGTGCCATAAATGGAAGGGGTGGCTGTCATTTTTAGTGTTTGAAGATTATCTTAATTGCATGATCTGAAATTTTAAATCAGAGTAGTTTTGCTCTACCAACACATCCAATTAGCCAAGTCATCCTCCCATAAGTGTAAGCAAGACATTAGTGATATATTTTTTTAGAGAAACTACAAGAAGAAAAATATTCTTTACTCCTAAAAAGTGATCTTGAAACCCTTGTTATTATTATTCTTATTTTGGGGGAGCAATGTGAAAAAGGCCTGAAATTAAGAATGGACTTGGTCCACACAGTTATTCTTCAAACTTTTCCACAGAAATAACTGGAATAAAATGTGTATGCATCTCTCATAATAAATGAAAGAGTATTTCTAAGTGTGAACACACAAAGATATATCTGATGTTAGATCTTATCCATATTCAGAAATATAATATGTGCTTTTATATTTTCCTGACTCTTTTATCAGTATTTACCTTGAAACCCAAGATTATTAATTCCTACTTTCCACTCTCAAATCTTTATTAAGGAAACAATTAGAATTTTTTAAATGTTATAATACTTAAGCCATTAGTGATGAAATACAGCGGCACACGAATCCATCTGGACATAGAAAGTCAACCTCAGCACCAGCTTGGTTTCTGGAGCCACATCGAGAAGCCAGAAGAAAGGAAACCTTTCAGTCCGTCTCCTAGGGGGGTTATTGTCTCACAAATGATCCTTAGAGAAAGATAGCAGGCTCCTCATTTCACTGTTCTGAAACTTCTTCATGTACAATATTATTTCCTTGTAATTTGCCCAAACCCTTAGTTCTTAAATGGAAATCTCTTAAACATACTTATTTTGGTAACATAGTGCATACGTAAATCCAAATGCATATCCTTCTTTATTACCAAGTTGCCCTTCTGGTGAATTCTTAGCCTTCAAATTGAAACCATTGACTTTGATATCAAAAAAGTACTCAGAAATGCTCTATCATATGAGTCTCTTTTAATCAGAGAAATATGGAACTCGAGTCCAAATGGAACACTTCCGGAATTGTCCTTTGAAACATTGGTCAGTGAGCTGCTAGGACTTGTAGAACAAGGGTTGACACTGTGGCTGATATTTCTAGAGGGACTTTTTTTTTTTTAATGATAGATGTATAATTCAAACATTGTAAAATCTGGGTAAAAAGGGAAAACTTGTCATGTTGCATCTTTAGCAAGAATGGGAAATTACTATCACAACTATGGCAGAAATAGAATGTATTGTGTTCACACTGTTAAATGTGAACTTATGATTATAAATATATAAACTATTGTAGTCATGATCTTAGGGACATAAGTGTATGGAACACTCATAGACCATTTAGAGCTGTAACCAGTGTGTGGATTGTAATGTGGCTGGAATTTCAGAATAAACAAACTAACAAACAAAAAAAGTGTGGTACATTCTCTATGTATGGAATACTGTTTCGAAGTCCGCAGGTTTTTTGTTTTGTTTTGTTTTTTAAATTTCATATAAAGCAAGAAAAAAGCTATGTCTTTAATTTTATTCAAGAGTTAAACTCCACTGACTAATGCACAAATATCTGAAAAAAGGGAGAGGGAATTTTTCATATTGAATATAGCAGAACTCCAAGTTATATTTACATAATTTCAAACAATTGCAAAGCCATTCAAAATATGTATTTGATAGCCATATGCTGGCGTTTTATAAGCTTTGACGATAATGAACTTCTTTCTCACCAGAGCGGACTGTTATTACCGTTCCACCTTCCCAGATGGACGTTACCGTGGGTGAAAGCATCGTCCTACCTTGCCAGGTGTCCCACGACCCCTCCGTTGAAGTTGCATTTGTGTGGTCTTTCAATGGACACATCATAGATTTAAAAAAGGGAGTGGCTCATTTTGAAAGGATCGGAGGAGTAAGTTGCTACAGATTTTAAGTGCTTAATAAATTGGATCAAGTCATTTCCATGAATCAATGTCTCTCATAATTATTCTCCCCATATTTATTTGCATGGATAATCACTGTTTATGAAGCTGCATCTGTTTTTGTTTTGTTTTATTTTGTTTTATGTTTTTCAGGGAAATGCTTGTGTTCTAGATGCAATTATAATAAAGGGGATAATAAAAGGGATCAAATATGAGAAACGACAATGATACTAATGTATCTGCTAACTTCACAGCTGTCTGATATTTAATATTTATCCAGCTGTAAAAACAACGAGACCTGCTGGGCGTATTTCTGTTTTTATCCCTTTCCCTCTTCCTATCTGCAGGAATCTATTGGAGATTTGATGATAAGGAATATTCAGTTAAGTCATTCAGGAAAATATCTATGCACGGTACAAACAACTCTAGAAAACTTATCTGCTGTAGCTGATATCATTGTTAGAGGTGAGCACAAAAGGTGCAAATAAATGAGCACATTGTTTATTCAGCCAAAAATGTTGTTATGTAAATGGCAGGTCTTTGAGTAACCACATCATGATATAGAAGTGAGATAAATAGCCTAGTTCCCCATCCCCCAAACTCCACGACTCCAGGGTATGGGCACTATGGATACAGATATTGAATTCTCTCTTTAGAAGGAATGGTCAGACTTGGCAAGCAGTGTCCGTCCTGAAAAGGTAGAAATATCTTCTATTTCTATTCTTGTTGAAGGGTCAGGGACTAGACTCCTGTGGTCACCACATCGGTTGTGTTTACTTGAGTTAGCTTTTGAGACAAAAATGGATGAGAGCGATTCTCAGTTTTTGAGATTAGCTTCTTATCGGGTGATATTCAACCATCCCATGACTGGCACTTCCTAATCTTCAAAGCAAGCATTTCTAAATTAATCTCTCACCATGTAAGCTGAATTAATGGGGCTTTATCTCAAAGGAAGGGCTAAAAATACATTATGTTCAATATTTTATTTTCTAAGCATAGGAGAAAAAAAATAAACTACCCTATCGCAAATCAATGAGCTTAATAATTTCCAGTATAGTCACCATAAAACGTATTTTTCAAGGTCCCCCAGGTCCCCCGGAGGATGTCAGAGTGGAACATATCTCCAGTACCACTTTGCAACTAAGCTGGAGACCAGGCTCGGATAATAACAGCCCCATTCAAATATTTACAGTTCAGGCTCGGACGCCATTTTCTGTGGGTTGGCAGGCTGTCTCTACAGGTAAGCGGCACAAGTATTGTGGATCATTTTCTAAAACACGTGATGTGTCTTTTTGTTTGACTGATTGATTAATTTTACCTAGTGCCAGTGTAAGTGCCTGAAGGGTCTCCTTTCTAGTTCCAGAAATTCTCAGTGGTAAGACGTACAATGCGACAGTGGTTGGCCTGAGCTCTTGGGTAGACTATGAGTTCCGTGTCGTTGCTGGGAACAGTGTTGGAATAGGAGAACCAAGTAAACCATCAGAACTGCTAAGAACCAGAGCCTCGGGTAAGAGATCGACGGCTTCAAAAACTGGGGGAGATCCTTTATGGCACAGTTCTTAAATAAAACCAGGGAAACTTGTCGTAGTTTTGGACCGAAATCAGAAGCAGTAAACCAGTGTCTCACTGTCACCTTTTTAAGTGCACAAAACAAGGGGTATTTCCCCTCAGACCTGTGCCTTCAGTGACAGCCAATTATAGTTAAGAAGGCATGTGAAACAATGAGGTTTTCAGAAGCTGTCCTTTCCTCTCATCTATTTTCCAGCCCAAATCCGATAGAATCTATAGATCTGTAGACACAGACGAGCGCCTGCTTGCTTCCTGCGGGGCGGTAGCCGAGAATTAATGGAGGCTGTCGGGGCAGTCAGCCGTGCACTCCACCCACTCCTCCACCCGGACGCGTCTGCAGCAAGAGTATACATGCTTCCCCATGCAGATGAGGTCAATCCTGAACTCGCTAACGCGGGCGCTAGTTGAGCATCGCTGGTTCACTGAGAGCAGGCCTGAGACCCGTCTGGGAGCCGAACTTGCTTAAGCCCTTCTCAGTGGGTCTTCTTTGTTGCACTCTGAAACACTCGCATCCATGGCGACATCTGGTGCACCCACTGCCCGCAGCGAACAACGTTCACCTTCTCATTCGGTCACAGAAAGGGGGGATCACCCCGCGGTCGCTGACTTAGTTTAACAAGCAGATTACTTCAAGAACGTGTACACATCTGTCACGTGCCAGGAAGTCACTTTTTAAACTAAAGCTAACATTAGTATTTTCATCATAAGATTGGGGCTGCAAACAACCTAGATGGCAGCAATATCTTAAGTTCAGTCACCCTAGAAGTTTAGGGCTGAGAGGAGAGACCTTCGTTTTACAAAGGAGAAAAGCCGGACAGAGTCAGAATTTGAACCCAGACCTCCAGCCCTGGACCAAGCACTGTCCATACCAGAGGGGCTTAACCCAAATGAGCAAGGGCTCGGCGTTGGAAGTGTGTAGATACAGAAATCCTTGGCCCCGCCATAGACCCACCGCACCAGGAGCTCCGGGCATCAGTCACCTGGACCTGAGCTTTAGTTGCAGCGTATTTGGATTTGTATCACGGTGGCTTTGGGCAGGGCTGGCCCTCAGGTTTTCACGGCAGTTGGCATGGCACCTTCTCTTAACCATCACCCCCATTTCAGCAGCGTGAGGAGACATGCTTTTCATAACGAGAACCCTGAGGCTCCAAGTCACAGGGAAAGGTGTCTTTTCTGTGTCATCAGTCAGTTCTTGTCAATATGGCTTTAGGTTTAGCATGTTTCATTGGAAAATTGAATAAAGGAAGGAAACTGATTACCCAGAACATTGAAAACTTTGCAAAGAGTAAGTGAAAGTATAATTTTAAATAATTTCCTTAGGTATCTAAACTATTCACTGGTCCTGAAGTAGTGTCACTGTAAACTGTCAGTCACCAGGAAACCTGCCACTGCAGAACCCACCGTGGTTCATTCCAGGGCACTGGACGACTCCGAACTGAGGCTGTAGGGATGCGGCAATCTTTTAAATACATTATGAAGATGAAAGCAGACAAAATTAGGGTAGATTTAAATATGAGAATGGATACTGTCTGACAAGTGCTATTACAAACAATCAGATTACTATGTAACCATGTCATTTATACAGTTGAACATCTGTATGAAATGGAAATAAATAAAATAAGTAGTTTAGATTTACCTGTATGGTCTCCAAGGTGGGAGAAAATTCTGAAACAAGCAGATAAACTTCACATATATGACTTCCTACCCACCAGGCAACAAACGTACCCAGGCACTCCTCTCTCCTCTGGTTATTGATCAATAATGGTCAGATGTAGATAACTGCATATAATGCAACATTTAAAAAGTATATCCTGCAGGTTTACACATTATCACAGAGTTAGGATACTTTTGCCATTATCAGGAAAAAGATTTTTTTAAACACTTCCCAAGTAGAACTCAATTCTGATTATACACTGCAATACCCATCCTCACAACTGTCATCAATTTTATGATTGACCTCAAATGATTTATTATTCATTATACGATTGCTCACAAGGATATAGTTGAAGGGCATACGTTTTTCTAATTCATGAAAATGATCAGTGTCTGGAATGTTCTGCCAAGAGCCTTAGAGTCCTGAGTTAGAGACAGCCCTGGATCATGTCCCTGACAGGAGACCATCTTTTTGCTTTCGGAGTGAAGAGCTAAAGGTCCGTCTGTTCTGTACCGAGATCTGGGATTTAGACACGGGGCTATGAAACAGAAATGTATTTATGTATGTGTGTATTTTTCGGAATTTGTTGTTAAATGCAAAAAACTATCCTGATGACTAACAAAAAAAGAAAAAGTGTTTTAGTTTGCTTTCTACTGGCTCCGAACTTTTTCATGGTACAACTGTATAATTAGGTACTAAATCAGCAATGTCCCTGCTACCATCTCAATGGAAGGAACATCATTTTGCCAATTAGTCAGTGATGCATAATAATGTCAGATACATGATGTTACTTGATTTTTAATTAATTTGGAGCCGGGGTGTTCATGTGTCACATAGCTGTGTCCTCTTAGAAATTTGGATCTGGGTAAATATAATTTATGTTCATTAAAAATGCAGGTCTCTCTCCCAGCGTGCCTGCATGAGATTTTGAAAGATGAAATCCACAAACAAAATTTCCTGATAAAGATGCACTTTCGTAACTGCCACCCTATGTTTCTCTTGGTTGTTTTCAGTCCCTGTCGTGGCACCAACAAACATCAATGGAGGTGGAGGAAGTCGGTCTGAACTCGTCATCACGTGGGAGGTAATTTTCTGTCCAACTGAGTTATTTTGAAGGGAAAAGGTTTAGCGGGCCAGGAAGAATGCTGAAAAACAAAAAGCTTTATTTGATCATTACTGAGAACGTAAAAGCACATGTCCTGAAAGACTCCCGATGGTGCATTTAGAGGAGGTCTTGGAAACCTTTCCTCTTTCTCCTAAAGTGAGGGGTATGACTAACTTGGCACAGTTCTCATCCAAAGAGCAGAAAACGACTTCAGTGTCCATGGCAGGGGGTCAGGGGCATTGCCATCGTTACTCGGTCAATGCCACGATTTTGCCCACTGCCCCGGGAACCACTGTTCGTGGGTGAGCTGGACCCAGCAGAGCCCAGATGAAGCCCGTTGTTTTCCTCTCAGTGTTCCGTGACGCCTTCCGCTGTGCTTTCCTTTTTCTCCAGTTTGCTCTTCCATTTCTTCTTCCCCGTTCACCATCTGACCTCTAGCAGCTCACTCCCAGGTTGGGATGGACTGGGCTTGGTGGAGAGGGGCCTGTGTAACTTGACGCCGGTCCACTCCAGAATGGCAGATGACAGGGTGCTGGTGTTTCATCGTGGGGTTTGTCGGGTTTTGCTTTCCGGTGGGGGTGGGAGATGGCCCTGGATCCCACTGGGGACTTCTGGTTGCAATTCCTTGGTGCAGCCCCAGGTGGCTGCTGAAAATTCCTCATTCCTGGGTTCTGATGACCACGTCCAGTGTCTTCTGCCGGAGGTGCTCGGTCCCTGTAGGCGCTCTTTGTGGCTGGGTCCCCTTCAGGGCTGCGCGTGGACAGCTCCCCAGCACTGGCTCCACACCTGTCCCGGCAAACACACACCTTTGCTCCGTGCTTGGTGGAAGAGCAGTGCGTGCCCACCTGGCCTCTTTCTTCTCTCTGCCACCACACACAGTGCGTGTCTCTCCCCTTCGCAAGCTTCTCAGGCATGTACCAGTTAAAAGAACCCGTGTCTTCCAAATTCCATGTAGCTCTTTCTGAAGCCCCCTCGCTTATGTAGGCAAGAGGTGAGACATAGGCCCCTACGTGCCCTACTGGAGGGGTGGCAATGCAACTTTCTCCAAGAACTATTTTCCTACCAATCTCTCGCTAAACAAACCAGCACTCCGTTTGTAGACATTTTGCCATGGCTGACAGGCTAAGTTGTGCCAGGCAGCCCTCATAGAGATGGTTTCATGTCTGGAATTCAGGGCTCTCTGTACCTTTCTTATCAGCTGTACCTGAGAAAAGAGCCCCACCTGATTTCCTTGCCCTGTGAAGATGTTTCTGACCCTTTGGTGAGAGCTTTCCTACTGCCCACACATCCACTTCCATGCACATTTTAAGTGTCCCACCTTAAAACATCACAGCTGTGTGTGTTTTAATGAAAGATCATCATGGCTGAGTGTAGAAGAGTAGCCCTCACTGGGAGGCAGGAACTCATCCCTCGGCTGTCCCATTGTCATGACGAAGGGGAGGGGGATGGCATCTGGGTAAAGGCCGGGATCCAGTGCTCAGGACAGCCCCACAGGGACCGCTCTGCCCCAAACAGCAGTAACGCCAGGCTTGGGAAGACTGCTGCTGAGCGATTTCTTGCATCTGTGAATGATGTTAGCATACTTAAAGGCCTTTCATATACAAACATGCCTTGTTTTATTGTGCTTTGCTTTCTCGTTCTTCTTCGGAGATGTTGAGTTATTTATGAGTTGAAGGTTTGTGGCACCCCTGAGTTGAGTGAGTGTCGGCGTCATTTTCTCAATAGTGTTTGCTCACTCCATGTCTCTGTGTCATGCTTTGGTCACTGGCGATATCTCCAACCTTTCAATGATTATTATATGTGCTGTGGTGATCTGTGATCAGTGATCTTTGATGTCTATTGGATGCTTATCTATTGGAATAGTTCTGGGCGCTGTGAACCACTGTGCATTTAGTGCGGATTTGTTTCCAATAACCTTGACATGGAATCTAACTTTTGAGATGTAGTAGCTGCTAATTCCTTTTTTAAGCATATGTTTGCCTATACTTTATCCTAATGTATACTTCCAAATACTTCGAAGTTTAAGATTCTTGTAGTGAATGTCTCATGGAAAACATGACTCTGAAATCAGGTGTAGGATGAAGTGCTATGAGTCAGGGCATGCCTACACTGGGACTCAACACACCTTTTAGTGAAGAACCAGGAAAAATGTTCAGCCATGTAGTGCTTTCACTGCTTCTCAACCCTTTTGTGTCACTCAAAAGCAGCCATAAACCATATACAAATGAACAGGTAGGACTGTGTTCCCCAAAACCTTCACTTTCCAAATGAGGCCACAGGACAGGTTTGGTCTGAAGGCCATAGTTTGCTGACTCTTGGTGTCCTAAAGATTTAGTTCCTACAGACACTGTGGTTGAAATTTATATTATTAGTCTTTATTGAATTAATAGGTTTCACCACCGAAAGAATTCCTGAATTTCCTTGAACTGCCGAACCCTTCCTCTGCTTGAAGGAGATAACTCTTTCTGGCCATCTTAAACAGCTATCTATACAGAAGGTGCCAGAAAAAAATGTATACACATTTTAAAAAAGGAGAAAACTGTATTAAAATTGTAATACTCAATATATACCGATAACAAAAGATGACTACAAGACACGTTTGACTTCTGCAATTACAAGAGGTGCTCAAAGTGGTTACCATCAGCCCAATTGTAATACAGGCTTTTCCTTTCTTAAAATGTGTATACATGTTTTTGGCACCCTCTGTATTTCTCTATCGTCTGGCTCTCTGCACATATGAGAAGAATAAAAGGAAGAACCTAAAGAAGTCTCTTTTTTTTTTTCCCTCTGAACTACACATTAGATCTTTCTTGAAGGAACGCCGTGAGAAACACTAATTGGATCCCACTAACAAAAACAAAAGTCTCCAACCTTCCTGGATGAACTAACCATCCTGATTAAACCTGAGATCAGAGAACCATGAAAAACACTTAAATTCTCATCAAAATCTTTGAAAATACCATTGAAAATTGCCTGTGTTAATTTTGAGATGCGTTACTCCAAGACAGCATCTTCTTCCCCAGCTTTCCAGACCTGCCTGTCCCTTCTTCTTTTCAGTGTCTGTGTTCCATGTGGCAAGAAATGGAGACCCGCTCAGGCCATCTGTGCTCGTGGGGGTTCATTGTATACCTCTGTGGGAGGTCCTGGGGATGGGGATGTCTGAGCAACCAGCAGGCAGGCCACACGCAGCAGTGGAACCGCAGCCATCCCTGCTCTGAGCCCTGCCGCTGTGGTCCGCGGTCGACCACTCTGGTCATCCAGCCGGGGCGCCCACAGTCCCTCGTGTGTGTGGCTCGGTCCATCCCATTCCCTTTACTTCCAGTATCCCACGTGGCCGACAGCTGCATTCCACCTCTTCTCTGTGTAATGTACAGCCTTCCTTTTCTCTTTGCTCCCTCTGCCTCAGATCACCACCACTGTCTGCTTTATACCCACTGCTGCTCTAAGGATATATCCATTGTCATCCCCCACACACCTGTGTTTCATATTCCAACTCTGGAGGGGAGGGGTTGCTTGGGTCTGTTAGTCACTTCAGAACACAGAGATTCTGCACCACAGTATCTGGTAGATCTGGCCAAGATGGCGCCGTCGGAGCTGGTGCCCACCACTGGGTGATCAGATGTGGTCCGCGTCACAGAATAATGTGGCACAGCAATGGGGACAAGGACTGGAGAAGGGATATGCATCAGGGGCATTAGGTCATATCACGTCTGACTGTTAGTCTGTGAAATTGTTAGAAAAGAAAAGCATTTTCCTGTGGAAAAGTGAAATAAATTCCATGGATTTTTAAATACAATTTTCTCATAAACACGTAGAATATTTGTCTAAATTCAAGCACAAATTCAATTTCATTTATGTGATTATAATGTTTAATATTGGTAGCGTTCTGGGGAACTTGTATCTATTTTTATTTTGTAATTTTAATAAGTTTAGGTTTTAAATGAATCTTAAAGAATTTGGTCTCTGAGGAAATTAACAAAGGAATTTTTTTTTTCATGTCAGGAAGAGTGCACAACAATGTTACTAGCAATGAAGACACATGTTTAAAAATACTGGGAGGTCACTTATACTTTGGAGTTTGCATAATATATTTGCATAATATGTCCTAAACAGCAAATTTTATTATACGATAATTATACTGCCTGTATCTTACAAGGGATTCTAGAAAACTGTTGTAAAAGGAAATAATTAATTTTGTGTTGAGTTTAAATATGCATATCAACATATGAATATAAAATATGTTTTAACTTATTAAATCTTGCAGTCTTCTAAACCATTTCATTATTATAACTTATGAGTAATCATGGAAAGAAATATAAACATATAAAACCTGTTTTCCATTTCTATTTAAAACTTTCCTTTATTTATCTGAATATCTTTAATCAGGACCATTTTTTTAATTGGCATTCCAAATAAAAGTATTATTAGTTTTTTGAATACTTTATAAAACAGGATAAATATCCATGCTCCTCTCTACGAAAGATGTGTCAAGTCACCGGTAAGCACTGTGACAGGTCTGTGAGCTCCGTGTGACTGCTCAGTGATTGCTCCCTTCTGCCCAAGCCCATTCCAGAAGAGCTGCAGAATGGAGGCGAGTTTGGGTACCTGGTCATGCTGCGGCCGGTTGGCTCACCAACCTGGACCAAGGAAAGAGTGCCATCTGTGGACTCATCCAGGCTCGTTTACAGAAACGAAAGCATCACACCCCTCTCGCCCTTTGAAGTCAAAGTGGGGGTGTACAACACGGAAGGAGAAGGGGCCCTGAGCGCCATGTCTGTCATCTACTCGGGGGAAGACGGTGAGTGCGCTCAGCAGGCCGCACGGGCGGGTTGCTTCCAATGCCCGTGACCTGCACCACTAACGCTGGTCATGTCTTTCTCTGGATGGCAGAGCCTCAGCTGGCCCCCAGGGGAACTGCTGTCCAGAGTTCTTCTGCCTCGGAAATGGAGGTGTCATGGAACGCTATAGCCTGGAACCGAAACACCGGCAGGGTGCTGGGCTATGAGGTAAGGCTGTGGCTCTCACGTCCCGTTGTGCTCGGGCTGCCCAGGCGTGGCTCCTGGTGAGAAGGCCTGTCCTGTCACCCAGCGCTGGGTGCAATGAACCTGTCTATCTAAAGCCAGAGGGGGTGAGTGCAGGGACCTTCCCAGGTGACCTTCGGCACAATTACAGAGGGTAGCACTTACACAGTGATGAAGAGGGCATCTCATCAAACTGTTCAAGTGGCAGGCTGATGGTTTCTTGGGGAAAGGTGAACCTCTCGTCCTCAGTCAGCTTAAACCTTAGGAGGATCTCACTGGGAAAAGCGCTGTGTGGACTGGAGCACGACTTGAAAAGGTCACCTAGGAAAAGGCAGCTAAGTGACAAGGAGAATCCTAGAGTTCTCCTAAATCCATTCATCGTCTGTGTACAATGAGGCAAACCACCTCACATTCATGGGCCTTCGCTCCCACAAAGCTGATGGATGAGACGTAGGAATGGCTAACACAGTTCACTTTATTTTGGAGTTAAAATAAAAGTACAATTCTAAATCCCCCTTAACTTTGCCGTGTGCCTCCCATAGGTGCCTGTGCCCTGCGGGCTGAGAGTTCTCGCCTCTCACCTGAACCCTGCTCACTTCTCAGAGCGCATCCCTGGCCTACCCTTCCCTCTGAACTGTCCTCCAGTTACTGCCTGGTGTCGCTTCTTCAGATTCTGAGAGCATTGTTTTTCTGTATCGTCCCTGAAATGTGCCCTCTTTTCTTTCCACATATGTGTTCTAGCCTCTTAACTAGATTCTAAGAGGCTCGAAGGCAGGCACCGGGCTTTCTTCTCTTCTCTTTCTCAGAGTGCCTAAACTGCGTAGAAAGGGCGCAGTACAGCTGAATTGTCAATTCACCTGGCATTCAGAGCATTCTGGGGAAAATGTCAATAGTGAAACATCAGACCTGAAGTCTTTGATTGACGCATGAATCTTGTTTTGGTGTGACATATTATATACCCTTCGTTAAAGCTCATAAGCTTTAAATATCTCATGAAGTATGTTATTTTGGTAATCTGAACAAACCCAAGTTCTCTAATTTCCACTGTGAATTTGTATGTTTTATTTCTTCCCTATAAATACTAGGCTTTATTTTGTTGTTGTACGAGGGCAGATGATTAAGTTCGCGAACTTAATTGTAGACTTCGTATAACCAATCGAATCAGAAGATATCCGGCTATGCATGCTGCTGCCCTCTTCCCTGCCCTGCTGTGGTTGACGGTTGCCTGGAAACCGTGACTGTTCGCTTTCTTTTAATGACCAGGTCTTATACTGGACAGATGACTCCAGAGAACCCATGATTGGGAAGATTCGCGTCAGTGGAAATGTCACAGCCAAGACCGTCATGGGGCTGAGAGCTAACACCGTCTACTTTGCCTCTGTCAGAGCTTACAACACCGGCGGGGCGGGGCCCTCCAGCCCCCCCATCAATGTCACCACCAAAAAGTCTCGTAAGTATAATCCCACCCCAGGAACCGAGACTCATCTGTGAACAGAAACATACACCTTTGCTCAGGCTCCATTTCACCCCTCCCACCTCACCATCTCACTGATTGCTTCGTCTGGTTGAGTGCTTTGCCCCTTAAATATGGATAATTGTCCCTTAGATACAAAAACTTTCCGGTAGCAACCAAAATGAACTGTTCTGAGAATGAACTGTTCTGAGAATGCTTCTCAAAGAGGAGCATGCTGGGCACAGAGATGAAGAGAGGAGAATGCAGTGTTTAAGGGCGCAGACTCCCAAGCCCTCTCCCAGCCTTGGAATGCTCCGTGGCTATTTCTTCCTTCAGTCCCAACATCCTCAACTATGATATAAAGAAAAAGCCGTCCGTCGCTCCTCACAGGGCTTTGCTCAGATTGGAAGGGACAACTGCTAGCCAGGGTCTGCTCACACTGTAGGAAAGGCTTAGTGAACGATATTTCATCTGGTTTTGTTTTGCTTAGTGCTCGAGTTCTAGAGTGAGCTCTAATGTGATACTTTCAGGTGGTCTAGACCTTTCCTTCCAGAGTGTCTCCTCACTGTAATTTACGTCTGTGCATCCTCATGCCTCCCTTAAGAACCAGCCTCAGTCTGTCACAGAGGCAGGACCTGCTCACTAAAGGATGGGCAGCTGATTGTCGCTGCCCTTGTTCTGCAGGTGAGACTGGTCTCACGCAGACATTCTACAATGAGGCACAGTGATAACTGGGGAAAGGCCTGATCTGACAGGACACAGCGAGAGTTGCAATATGGAGAAAACTATGTAGGAGTCAGAAAAATTTAAGAGAAGTTTCATGTTTCTTTAACATTCATCCCCTTTCTTGATTAAATTAAGCAAACAAAAACCCTTGTGATTCCTAATTTCTTTTCTGGAAAACTTGTTCCAATATTTCTTAAACTGGGCTTTCAATGGCCAGTATGTGTCAGTGTCACCAAAATGGCCTAAAGGACTTGAGAAGCAGAAGCCTGTACGGGCTCCATCTCATCATATTGGAATACCGGTCAAACTGCTGCTTTCAGTCTTTCAGCATTCCGTGTCGCTGGCACTGTGAAAATAGGATACACGCTGCTTTATTCTCCTAGTGTTGCTGCTTGAATTCCCACAACTTGGTGCTTTCAAACAATACAGATTTATCACTACACATTTCTAGAGGTCACGAGCCAGAAATGAGTTCCGCGGGTGGGAAACCAAGGTATGGGCGAGGCTGGACCCCTTTTGGAGGCTGCAGAAAACAGTGCTCCCTTGCATTTGGGGCTTTGGGGGCCCATGGCTGCAGCCCCTTCCTTTGTTTTCAAGTCTCGCTCGGACTCGGAGCCTCCGTGTCTGCCTCATGGCTCCCCCACTCTGGCCCTTTCGCCTCCCCTCCCTCTGTCCCCGCCGAGAACACTCGTGATGACATTGAACCCACCTGGCGAATCCAGGATTGTCTCCCCATCTCAGGATCCTTAGCTGAATCGTGCCTGCAAAGTCCCTTTTCCATAGAAAGTAACAGCCACAGGGTCTGGGGGTTGGGACCTGGACAGGTTTGGGGGGGCCTTTGGTCTGCCAGTGATAGCTCCAAAATACTGAGCACTTCTATGTCCCAGACCCTAACATTACCTCACTTATTAAACCCAATCAAGGTGTTTGGGATTTCAGCTCCCACATTTGAGGAAAAAAAAAATGCCTGGGAAGGTTTTCTTGTGGCATTGGTTAGGCTGACCTGCTGGGAACATGGATTCTCGATTGTCTTCACCCCACAGACACTGTCAGCTGTGCAGTCTTCACCTCTACCCATCTGAAGTCTCTCTCCCTCCAGACTCTCAAATCTTCAGTCCAAATCTCAAACTGCCTCGACATTTTTCTTCCTAAAATGGAATCTTATCTCTTCGAAAGCCAAAATGTTATTGTCTCCTCTGTGATAGAGAATGACAGCGAATAGAAAGGTGTGCTGGGTCATTCCAGGTCTTTCCCAGACTCCCTTTGTTCCCCATTCCTGATCCAGCCCCAGCGGCCCCAGACTTACTGATCTTCTCAACCTTCACGCTGACTTATCTGACTTCATGCATTCTCTCAGTTTGTAGTGCTCCCTCCATGCCTATCAAAGGACCGATATCTTTTCTGCTGATCTGTAAATTTCCCCTTTAATGTATTTGCACCATTGAAGGCATTCCCATAGCTTTGGCTTATGGTTAGGTAGAGTTAGGAAGAGCTAGCAAGTGACTTCAGAGTGAAAGAAAGTTGGATGTGATTTTGACTCAACCATGATCCATCTGTGTGACAAGTCTCCAACCTGGATAACCCAGAACCCGTTTCTTGTATGAAAAATACAGATGATCCTTTCTTCCAGAGTTTTCTCTGAGAACTGAGGGATGAAATGCACACCAAGGTGACCCGGGAGCTGCCATACAGCCAGGGCTCGGTGCTGACATGTCATCAGGTGGTTTATCTGGAGGTGATTAGTCAGTGTCTTCGCATTTCTTAGAGTAGGAAAGCACAGCTGCTTTCCACTTTCTTTCTCTTCGTGTGTTTCAGCCATTTTCTGCAACGGTCATGGAGGGACATCCAAGGCTAAGATGAGAAATGGATTTGATGAGACACTAAAAATAGCTCTGATTCCAAGTGCTGTCCTTGGATCTAACTTTGATTCCTCATGTTCTTGAGATGCCATCAAGATGACCTCTGAACAGTGGTGACAGCAGCTCTGCATCCATCACACACTCATACTGTCACTGTCTAGAGTTTCAGTCTGATACTTGATCATCCATTGCAAATTCTGATGAAGCAAAGCTCACATTTACCAAAACCTCTGCTCCTTTTGATTGCTTAAACTAAGCAAAATTCAGCCTTTATATTTATTTTTTTCCAAAATATGATGATTCAGTCAATTGCCCAGTATATGAGCTGTGCACTGGGTTAGATGCCACATGGTGATTACAAGGCAGGCAAGGTCCCTGCCTTTGGGCGATTCTCTTTTAGTGGGGAGGCAACTTAAAACAAGGGAAAAACAAAGACATGGAATCATCATGAATTATGAGAAGCACTGTGAAGAAATCGAGAGGCTGAGATATATAATACATAAGAAAGAGTCTGTATGGGGAAGGCTCTATATTTGACATGGTAGGAAGATGGAAAGGAGCCAGTGGACAAAGGGATCTCCACGCAGAAGGAACAGAAAGAATGCAAAGCATCTGGAGTCTTTGGTGGTATTGTCCCCAGCCATGATGATACCTTTATTTTTTTTTCCCCAAGTAAATATTGTCATCAGTCAGTGAAAATGACGTCTCTCCAAAGGCAGCTAAGGGGCACTGCAGATATAGATGGTGATCCACACAGACATCACTTAAATGCAATTCAGAGTTTCAGTGAAAGGGGGAAAAAATATTTACATCAATTCCAAGAGGAAAAAAAAAGAATAAGCACTACTTACCCAGAAAGAAGTGTTCCTCCCCAGACACAGAATTGTCTGCAAATGCTGGTTCTGTCTGGCTCCTGACACTGACTGACTAGCACTCTGTACTGGATTTTTCTGGTTGTAAATATATAATCAATCCATATTTAGACATAAAGGAAGCATTAAGCTTTTATTTCATCTTGCATTTACTTTCTTTTTCTCTTGCCCAAATGTCAGCCCCATGCTGTTCCTTAGAAGGGGAACATAAGAAGTTATTTTTTTGAATCAAGTTCACAGTGTGAACCACAGTTGAATATAAATGCCATCTCCAGAAAAATTGATCACAGGGGAACTATTGGGTGGTGGAGGGCTGCTATAATGTCACTCTGTTATTTGATTAATAGAAAATGAGTCACTTTGGAAACTGCCTGAAAAGATTTTTAAAAATTACACAAGTGCTTGTGTTGAGTTTACTATTGGCAGACTTGGTGCAAATAGCCTTGGCATGTGTCTCATATTATCCATTTGACAGTGTTTTGGTTTTTCAAGGGAACAGACATTTCGGTTTCATCATAGATATTTGCAGTTCAGTTTAACCAGGTACATAAAACTCATGACACTGGAACTGTGAACAATGTTGATATTAAGGTGATGGAATATAAAGCAACTTTCAGAAAGTTTTTTTTTTTTAAATACTAGACAAAGGCGTTGGCCTTGGAGTCCCACTCATGGACAAAACTAAGGAAAGCTATGGACAGGTGAACTTCCCAGGAACTAGTTGAGGCTCCACCACTTGATCTGCCTTTCAAAAGCACATGAAGGACCCAAGTGATGTTGTGAAGGGGAAATCTTGAAAATACCCTCATTATATTTAAGAAGTACCTCATTTGCAGACTTTGGAACTGTATTATTAGTAACAAACCACTCTGAACTCAATTGAAAAATTCATTTTGTCCTAACACCACAGTGGGTAACTGCCACTCTCAGAGACAATTCACAGAAATTGAGAGTCTTACTTAATAGGTGCCACTCACCAAGTTAGGCACATTCCATATTTTAGTTCATGTCAGCTAAGGATTTGTTAAGTAGGAGATTTTAGTCTTATTCCAAAGATAGGAAATCAGAGCTCTTGGAAGAGACTGGAGACAGATTCAAGTCGCTCTGACCTCAAAGCCCAGCCCTTTCCACCCCCAGACGGCACGAGAGGCAGAGCTTGGGTCGCCCCCACACTGGCCATTCAGACAGCAGTGCATTCCTGCTAGGACTCCTTTCCCTTCAGCCTATGGAATGCCTTCCTTGGCTTTGATAAATGAGTTCACAAGTGCCAGTGCCTTGGTGCCTTGGGGACAGGCACTCCCTCAGAGTGGGCAGAGCCCGCCCTCTCCCCAGCCTGGGGCTTCTGCGATGGAGACATAGTGTTGGAAATCGTTTTATCTAAACAGACAGACCAAACAGACACAGCAATAGATGGAACCTCCAGCATGCATCACTGCCAGTGACATCAGACTGAATTGATATTTTCTCTGTATTGATCGTATGATGTTAACATTAGTGCTTCATTTTGAAGAACAACAGAGACAAAAGAAATGGGTCACAAGAGTATGTTAGATATTAAAGCTATGATATCTTGTAAGAATGTTTATATTATGTCTTTCATAGTTGAGAAAAAGATTAGAAAGAGCACACTGGCATAATTTGAAGGAGAAGAGTTACAAAACTATTATTGTTGCTATCCGGTCCTTTGGAAATAAACATATTGACAAGCATGCAGAGAGCGCTTAGTAAGCGCAAAGCTCTGAAGCCTTTAATTATGATTGATTTGGTTTATATAGTTAAGGAATGTTCTGGGTTAATCCAATTGGCCTGTCCGTCTGTCTGTCTTGTACATCCATACGGATTGCCGTAGGTTTGGCCATGGCAGTTAGCCTTGATTATGGGGCAGCATAATGAATGGATGGGCCACACTGTGTCACCTGCGGATCTGCTCACAGCCCAGAACATAATTAACATGACCTGAGGAAACCATGCAGAACCCTGAGGGGCTTTCTTCAGCCATTTTATCGCACAGGCATTTACTCAGCATAAAGGGATTTCTCTGGTGTGCAGAGCTTCAGCCTCGGGGTTGGGAATACAGAACTGAGCAAGGCACATGCCCTCCATAAATTTAAAGAACCACAGCCCCAACAAGAGCTAAAATTCAATGTGAAAAGTCCATAATCAGATGTGACCTGAGCCCCAGGGGAGCACAGGGGCAAACCATTGTCTCTCCACTCTGTCCCAACGGAGGTGGCAGTGGCCGGATGAACGCTAACTGGTGAGGTCCCCGTAGGCTCGGGGACGTATAATCACACCATGTCAGGCACCTGTCATTCTCCCAGTGATACATAGGGGATTAAACAGCAGTTGAGTCAAAACTCCAAAAGAAATCATTTCTGTTTCTTTTGGAGTGTTATAATGAGTTAATAAACACTTTGCTCATTCACCCTCACAGATCAAATAAGAAGCCAGAAACATCTTGCTGGGTAGTTTTATCTTTTCCTCTGCTTTTCAGCTGCATTATTATTTTTTTATTAGTTTCAGGTGTACAAAACAATGTAACAATTATATATTTACACCCCTCACAAAGTGATAACCCCCCAATCTACTATGCCTCTGACATCATATATAACTGTTACAATACCATTGACTATATTCCCTGTGCTGTACTTTACAACTCGTGACTCTATATCTATATCTATATCTATATCTATATCTATATCTATCTATATCTATATCTATATGTTTAATTATATTTGACATTCAGTGTTATTCTACTGCAGCCCCAGGTATACAGCACAGTGGTTAGACATCTACACAGTCCATGAAGTGATCCCCCTGATAAGTCCAGATGGCTATTGACTTATTAGCTGAATTATGTTTAATGTCACCAGTTTCTAAAAGCTTAACAATAATCATGTGCCTAACATCTTTGAGAAGTGGCGTGTTGTCAGGGAGCAACACTGGACTGAAAACCACGAGGCCAGGATTCTGATTTGGCTCGGCCACTCATCGGCCGCTTTGGGACAAATGGCCTCCCACCCTGCACTCCAGCTCTGCTGTGTGTGAACGGTCCAGTTGGACACATGCATTATGTTGGAAGGCCAGTTCGAAATCAGCCTTCCCTGACTTCCTTCCCACCACCTTTGTCCCAGATGACATTAATTTCATGGACCTAAAAACCACCGTTTGGATTTAGGGTAGACATCTTTTGGCATGATCACCCAGTTTGGTAGGCTTTTTCTCTTTTCTGGGTTCCCAACAGCTCTGTTTATAGTAAATGACACACATCTTTCTCACTATCGAGCGACCACTGGTTGGACTAAGATAGACATGTGGCCAAATTGAGTTAATCGTTAGCTTTCTCCTGAGAATTCTGGCCTGGACCAGCTCTGAATAGAGGGGGTTTCAAACCTCAGGTATGGTGGGCAGTCATGCTTCCTGCCACGTGCATGAAGAATGACAAAGGGGGTATCTACAGCAAGACAAGCACCCCAACACCACTGTGAGAGGCAGGAAAGGACCTTCTTGGCTTTTGGCATTTTTCTTCTGTCTCTCCTGAGGCTGTGCTGCACCCTGCCATGAGTGCTAAGAGATTCCCCTCATCCTTGGCGATTTACAACTAAGAGTTGAGTTAAAAGTCAGAAAGTCCTAACTAACATGTAATTAAAAAGTAAAAGACTACTGAGAATGAACACCTTCTGCATTAATATGTATAAAAGTTTGCAGCCTGAATTTGTTTGACGTGTATCGATTGATGGCCAAATGAACCACTAGATAAAGAAGCCCTCTGTCTATTGATATGTGGCAAAGTAAACAAACTCAACAGCAATGATTAACAAATGAGTAATAGACAGGCAGCAAAGCATTATTAACTCATACGTTTGTCACAAAGACATTCCCAGATGATCTGAATTTAAAAGATTTTGCTTATTCTGATTAGAATTAATGTTTCAAATGACACTGAAAACATTTTAGCTCCTTCCATGATGATCATCTAGGACTCATTATCCCTTTTCATGTTGATGGGTCATATAATAACCATGTGCTAATTAATATTCATTTGGATCTTTGATTATCTTTTTAAAGCTCCGAGCCAACCACCAGCTAACATTGCCTGGAAGCTGACAAACTCTAAATTATGTCTGAACTGGGAGCATGTGAAAACCATGGAAAATGAGTCTGAAGTGCTGGGCTACAAGGTGCTTATTTAGTTTTTCCTTTAATCATATCAATTAAGTTACTAAAGAACCAGAAATGTCACCACCAATTATGAAACAAATTTTATGCATATGGAAATATAGGAATCTTCCTTTAAAAATGTTTTGAAAGTACTTAGTATTGCTGTTTTTAAATTCTTCATTGAAAAGTTTTATACTGAGGTTAGTAATGTGTCATGGAGCATTAAGAAATAAACCACTATAGTTTGCAATATTTTTTTCTTCAAGCGACTCTCCTGGCAATCAAAAGATGTGGGTAGTAAGTGTGTGATGAAAATGAGGTCAAATAATATTATTCAAATAGAATTTCTAGAATGTAAGCTGCGGTAGGATGTGCTATTTTAACAACAGAATCTAAGAAGATGACAGTCAGATACCCAGAGCGGATCATTTCCATCAGTGGTGACAGACATGATCTCCGGGCAAATGCATCTACTCAGGAATTGGAAATAGGTCGAAACTAACCAGTGACTTTCCACAGCAAGCTCCAAAGATAATAGCCTGGAGCTGTTTAATGACTAGAGATAAATCTATTCTCATTTCAGAAGCACTGGCCAAAAAGGAAGTCTTTTCCTTAACACTAAAATCTGTAAAAAGAAGTATAGATTGGCTATTTCCATGCACGGAGCACGGCATGTATAAACATGCCATGTATAGTGACATGTCTTGTGTGTGCCTTAAGAGTGTCTGAGCCTTAGGAAAGGCACGTATGCATTTAACTTGATTCACTATTTCATTCAGATTCTGTACCGGCAAAACAGACAGAGTAAAACTCATATTTTGGAAACTAATAATACATCGGCTGAGCTCCTGGTCCCGTTCGAAGAGGACTACCTGATTGAAATAAGAACGGTTAGCGATGGTGGCGATGGAAGCAGCAGCGAGGAGATTAGGATTCCAAAAATGTCAAGTAAGTTGAGTCACCATTGCTGCTGCAGAGTTGGATCCCAGACAGCTGCAGCATGAATTCTGGGCTCTACGAATTGTTCCAATTTTTGTTTAAATGGTGGATGAAAAAAAATGAAAGATCTGTGTTTCCATTTTTAATTGTGAGCAAGAGGTGATGAGTCAATTTTTCTTTAAATAATCCCTCAAATTTGCAACATGTTTACATATCGCAAAAGCTTTATGTTTCCTCATTTGAATCTAAAAACAAAACAACAACAAAAAACAACAACAAAGAACTGTATCCATGGTGCATGATTCATTCTACTGGACAAAAATCAGGAGGTGTTTCCATGGGTACTCACAGGCTTCTGGGAGCAGGGAGCGCTCATATGAAGGACACACACACACACCTATTCCCACATCCGTGGCAGACATCACTAATCACTCACAACATTCATACCCTCGATACAATGTTCTAAGTGGGTTACACCAATCAGTGTGATTGAGCACAGAATAATCATGTATTATTTATGCCTTAGAAGAATCACTGACTCATCGGCCTGGAGCTGTGACTGAGTGAAAGTTATCAGCCACTTCGTATTGGCCAGTCTTAACCTGCCCTTTAGTCAGATGTGGCCAATTTGGGCATCTTTCTTTTTCCATTTTTGAATTTAAAACAGATATCCTAGCACAGAAGGTGAGAGACACTTCCTAAAATTAAGCATAATGTAAATGAAACAAGTGTTCTAAAATATTTTATTAGGAAACAAGTCATAGTATGCATTTGGGTCATGAAGAATTAATCCAACAATTTTACTTTTTCTCAGGATAGTTTGTTTTATTTTTATGTTTTGCAGGTTTGAGTTCCAGAGGAGTTCCAGTCTTAGAAGCTAGCATCCATTTCCTGTTTTGCTATTTTTACCGTTTTGCTATTTTTACTGTTTTGCTATTCAGCTGCTTATACGACGAATAAAACCATAAATCTTTGAGAGTTTTTTGAAAGCAAATCCTTCTGTAAATAAGCTCTCCAAACCCCATCACAAGATACATTCTTAATACTGACTTGTTTGGAAAGGAAAAAAAAAACAATGTATATTATTAAAATCTTGTAAATATCTATGATACATTAATAAAACAATTTTAAACACTTTTGAATTTTGAAGTTTGCACATGACTACACACATTCAGAAGGTGCCAAATTAATCCATGGAGCTGTAACTGCTGTGGCTTTTAAGCGACTTAGATGGAGTGTATAAATAACTTCCCTTGATGATGATGATAAATATGAAATAGGTTGCAGTTATCATAGCTAAAATGTACATTTTACATGCTCTAGTCAATTTACTTCAGTATTAAAATTTTTCACCCTACATGGAAATAAAATTTATTTGTTTATAGTTGGGATTCTTTAACAATGAAGCCTACCCCAAAGGGGACCTGCTTCTCTCCCTGAATCAAGTTGGGACAAGAGGTGTTTGTACCCGGTAATATATCCATATATATCATGTTCTCAACTCAGTTTTCTAGGAGTTTCAGTAATAAAAAGGGCATAAAAAGTGCTTATGACAGAAAAAGTAAAGAGGGGATATAGGCACCCACTTAAAATAATCCAACAACTCTCATGTATATACAGTAAGCAGTTTCTCATAGTAAAAATTAACTTTTTTTAAATCAATTCCTTGTTCTCCTAAGGAAAACATTGCATGACTAAGTCTCAGGTAATTATTACAAATTATTATCAATGTATGTGGCCTTGTTTTTACACAATAAACCTGAGAACAAAAGTATTTAACCAGGTTTTTGAAATTTTGGACAAAATATTTTTTTGCCAATCTTCCTCAAGCTATGAAAATAATCCTACACTGTCCAAGGCTGGGAGATTTTTGTGGGTTGACGCTTCTCTAAGATACACTTATTTCTTCAGTGGTCCCAGTTCCTGGGATTGTGCAGCACTGAGAAGGACCCTGAGTGGCCGTGCCACGCTGTGTGGCCACCCGTTTCCTTCACAAACAGCCTGGAGGGGCCCATCCCGCTGCCAGGCACTCAGGTCTGATGTCCTGGGAGCCAGGGGTGGGAAATGGTCGCACTCGTTTTGCCATCTTAACATGGTGTGACCTCTAAATTATGTGAAAATGTTTGAACTCTCCTACAACCCTCAGGTCACATGATCCTCAAAGTTGGATTTCTATTGATGTAGTATCTTAGAGTTGTTTAAAACACAAGGCAAGGTCAGCGGCAAGTTGACAATGAGTTTGCACAGCTCAGACCATGCTACTCGCCTCAGGAGTGTGCCGAGCACACAGTACAAATGAATGAACCCCACACCGTGAGTTCTGACTGCTTTTATGGAGCAAAATCAATAAGCCACAGCAAATGCTGTTTGAGACACTCCTGTTAACAGTTAACAGCTATCTGTTCAGGACGCATCCATATTGATCAGAGATATGAGTGACGACACCTGGTCTTCATGTTTCCTCCACTCGGCGAGAGACAAGGTTTGTGTCCTGGTCCCCACAGTAGAGACTGATGTTTGATGGATCGAACTTTTTGTTTCCACTGCTCATGTGTATTAGACACAGTCATTTGTGTGGGAGGCAAAGCCAAGTCAGCTCTTATCAATAACTCTTATTTGTTTTCAGGTGTGCTCTAACTCATAATCATGTGAGTATTAACATTGTTAATATTATATAAATCCAACATATTATTTGTATTTTCACCAATCCATTCTCAATTATTCAGAACATAATTTGGCATCACTATTAAAAAGTGTGTGCCTGGGCTCTCAGCTGACAAATCTCTACTCTTACTGAGGCCTTGGACACATCCATTAACTCCCTGTATCAATATTATCAGGGTAAGAGGACGTAATGAGCACAAGTATTAGCCGTACACAAGCGGAGCTGCTATCATTGACTGCTAGGACATAAGTTACGATGCTTCCTTAAGCGTCCAAGACTATAAAAACAGATTCAACATGTGTTTATGTCAAAATCCAGAACAACGTCAAGAAAAATGTGTTACCCACCTACCCTTGACACTAAACGGCACTAAAGAATAGAACCAATGGTGGTTCCATCTGGTCATTTGGGGGGAATATTCTCTGTGACGTGTACACAAGTCTAGCATTTAGGAAGGATTTCTAGGGAGTCTAATGACTGAGAATATTGCTGATACAAACTGTTATAAACTCTTTTCCATCCTTCTTACAGGAAAGAAGGTGTGATAGCATCTGGAAACAACCAGAAAAAGAAGGAGCAGGGGCTAGGACATGGGACAAGGGGAAGTATGGCGCTTTCTATGCGCTGTAGGCTGCTGAGGCGACGCTCACTTCACAGTCAGCAGCACTGTCCCTCCTCTCCTCAGTCACACTGTGGCCCCATCTGGTCAGTGTCCCTTCTCTAGCTGTACCCAGGAGGCGGCTCACAGGGGGGCAAGGCCTGCCACCTTTAACAGCAAATGCAGATGGTGAGAGGTGACCTGGAATCTACTTGGGTTGCAAATGCAGTAACATAATCACACCTCCCATAAGTAAGTCTGCTGCTTTTAAGGCTCACTTATTACCAGTCTGTACTCCATCTCAGATATCAAGTTTTATACACTCCCCCGACGCCATAATTACCATTTTCTTTGCTGTGGAACTACATATTGGAGTCAACAGAGATTTTTCTAGAGTTCAGTATACAATGTAGGAGAGAGAGATTATAAGGAATGGATACACAATTATGAAGGCTAAGAATTCCAGACCCAGGAGAAGCCATGTATAGCTGTCCTGTAAGTCAGAGTGTGAAGGCAGAAGACGGATGCCCCAGGGCAAAGCCCGTCAGGCAGAGGGAAGCCTTCCTTCCCCAAGCCTGTTACTCAGGCCTTCAATGGATGGGGTGCGATCCATCTACACTGGGGAGAGCCATCGGCTTCCCTCAGTCTGCTGCTGAAATGCCTGTCTCGTCCAGAAACACCCTCACGGATGCTCCGCAAATATTGTTTAACTACATATCTGGGCACCCCGGAGGACCAGTCAAGTTGACACAGAAATCACCATCACAGACCTCCTGGTGAGGATTTTAAAGAGCTCCACTCTAATCCCATCATCCATTTGTCATACAGTTTACTCATCTGTAAAGAAAATGGTGGGATTCCACCATCTCCCCTCCTTTAGAGCCCCAGGAGTCCAGAGCAAGCTGCAGAGATGACTATTGTTAGTACAAGACAATGTTTTATAGTCTCTCACAACTCACACATACTCTGCAAAGCTTTTCCCATTTATTTCTGTATTTTCACCAGCTAAGTGATTGTGTCGAGCTTCCCTAATTGGACTTGATGTTACTAAAGCAATAAATACATTGAGTTGGTTGTCTCCCATTACAAAGGACCCTTGGAGAGTTGACCCATCTCCACGCCCCATTGAGAAGAGCTGCCTTATTCTCCGGGCTCCCAAGTGCAGGGCTGCGATAAAGTTCTCACTGTTCAGCGAAAACAATGAGAAAAACTCAGACAGTGTGGTGAGACTTTTTTTTAAATCATGAATAATTTATGAAATATTTGGGAGATTATGATTCTCTTTTGCTTTTTGTGGTAAAATGTCCATTTGATGAGACAGAGTTTAGTATAAATACTAGTTCCCTGTGTTCAGTTTTCAAATGTTCTTACTTGGCAAAGAGCAGATTACTTTATATAAATCAATTCAATTATTATTATTTCAAAGTTTATCTTCTGAGAAAGTCAAAGGACTGAAAATGACTGGGGCTTAGCTTTTTAACACTGTTCTTTATTTCATTTCATTGCCGTCAAATTAGTAAGTTTGACTTTAGGTCTGTCCAGGTCTTACTCTGCGTCCTGTGAGTGCCAGTGTCTGAATTCTGTGGAATTACTGTTTATGTACATCGATGAACCACGGGTCTAAGAAATCCAGTCTACCTTTTATAGCAAGCTTTTCATATAATAAAGAGAACAATGAAAAAAGAATATCAGAATTCTGAATTTTTTATTATCTTAAAATTTGGAGGTTATTTGCTTTCTACTTCTTCATGAGCTATATAGTAGCTATTAGACTTTCTTTCATGTCTTTACATAACAACATAATTTTTACATAAAAAATTGTTTCCCTAGTTATTTTTAAAATTCTGTTCTTGACAGTGCTTTGGTACAGTCCTGGGCAGAGAAAATGATGCTTAAAACACATATTTTTCTCTTTGAACTAATTTACTCAGCCAACTGTTGGGGCAATTTGTTTTCCTTTAGTTTCCTCAAGAGTCTAAGTATTTTTTGTTAATAAGTCTGACTAAAATAATATGCTAACCTAACCCCCAGATTTTGGTGGATAAATAATATATTCTTGAAATAAGTTTAACAAACTGATGGTTACTAGATAGGAGGGGGATTTGGGGTCTGTGTGAGAAGGTGAAAGGATTAGGAAGTACAGATTGGTAGTTACAAAATAGTCATGGGAATGTGAAATACAGCATGGGGATATAATCAATAAGGCTGTAAAAGCTATGTACAGTGTCAGATGAGTACTAAACTTATCAGGGGGATCATGTCGTAAATTATATAAATGTCTAACCACTATGCTGTACACCTGAAACTAATATAAAACAATATTGAATATCAACTATAATTAAAAAAAAATAGTCATGGGGATGTAAAGTACAGCATAGGGAATATACTCAACAATATTTTAATAACTATGTACAGTGTCAGATGGGTAATAGACTCATTGGGGTTATCACTCTGTGAAGTACAGAAATGTCTAATCACTAGGTTGTTTTGTACACCTGAAAATAATAAAAAAAACTAATATGGAATACAGTAGTTTTTGAGACATCAGAAATGCTAAATCATTTTCCTCTTTCTAAAAACACACACTTTACAATCTGGGTAGCTATACCTTAGAGGATACTTACCTTGTGCAGGGTGTGGTCAGGAGAGAAGCGAACTACATGACTCTTTAGATACAGGCAGCAAGTTGCAGCTCAATGGGAGAGACAGGAAATGTTGACATAATGAACTATGTTTCTCCCCAGGCCCCTCCAAGACTAGGAGGTATGCTAGGCTGAGTCTCGCAGATTTGTCCCTTATTCCTGGACAGAAGACCATATTGGGTAGGGATATATTCTTGAACTGTGATTAATTAATGTTTGTAAATTAATGTTTGTAATGTCTGTAGATGAAAAGCATGTCATAAGTTCAATAAGTTTTACTAGGATGATTTTTGCCAGACGTATGTTGACTTTTGCAATGGCACTTTGAAAAAGAATACATTAGTGATCAAGACCCGGTAGAATGCTTGGAGGAAAACAGTAATCAGAAAGTTAGAAAGGTAATCATTTGGGGACACTGAAAATTTAGGTGACTTCATAATGGCCTTCGTGAACTAAATCATTTCAATGCAAACATGAGGTACCTACGTCGATTCATTGAGTACATGGAGATTGAGTTTCCTGCTTGTAAAGTACGTGTCATAGCGACAGGATTTGTTCCTCAAATGGTATTTACTCATAACAACACTCAAGTATTCCCCAGGGCTTCAGAGAGCAGCAATAATGAGTGTAGGCAACTTTTATTGCCTTTAAGCACAGCAGTTATAAAATCTCCCAGACCTATGTCGAACAGATTAATTTCAGCCTATTTTGGTTGACAGCAAAGCATAATTGAATATATTACTGGCTTTCTAAATCAGATCATTTTCCTTATCTGTTTAAAAGTGAAAATGTTGTCATCCTAAATTATGCTTATGTTTAGACATACAAACTCATAGGGAGCTGTTTTCATCCCTTTAAGTCCTTAGGAGAGTAGAGCCTTGAATGTTTCTAAAGAGACTTGAGTGCAAGGAGGAGGCTCCAGTTACTCTGAGCAAAGCTGGGTGACAATATTTCAAGCTAGATGACTGCCGAAGAATGAGTTCCAATTGAAGACAATGTGAATGACCTACAACCTACGGCCGTCAATATACAGAAGGGCAGCAATGACGGTGTCCGGAAGTTGTGTGGATCATTCCAAAGTCTGAATTGTAGTTATTTTCCCTGCAGCCACATTACTTGAAGTCCATACACTTGACCATGAAGAGTAATCATCATGCCAGGCTGTAATATTAAATCCATATATTCAGCACAGAGAGTATTTCTAGTTGGCAGATACAACAACCAGTCATGACATCCTTTTCTAAGGGGCTACCTCTTTAGGCCGCATTGTAAGATTCAGTCAGCTTTGTTTCCAAAAGCTCTGAAAATCTGATGATTTACTGAAACTTTCAGTTAAAATATTTTTTGGAGGGCCGGCCGAGTGGCTCAGTTGGTTAAGAGCTTGCTCAAGGGCGTGAGCTGAGCTCTGAGAAATAGCAGTTCAATGCCCAGCCCGAGCTGAGCTGCCACTAAGCTGCCAACAGGTGGCAGGATGGCTCAGCTAAAAGAAATATATACATATTTTGGGGGGGCATTAAGGAGGTTGCAAACTTTCAGCCCAAGGTCAAAGCCAGCCACAGACAGATTAGATGTCTTGAGTGTCTCTTTATTAGAAGATTGAAATAGTAAGATGATTTCTTGTGAATCCAGCTTTCCGTGGGTAGTCCTGGGCTGTGTGACACTGCTCTTTGGCTCACCCCATTCCCCTCCCAGCTCCCATAGTGCATGTAGTCACCTGTCAGGCCCCTCGGGCTCAGAGCTCTGACTCCTTCTGTCTGATGTGATGTAGTTGGAACACACTGTTTTACGGTGGGAAGTCCACTGGCCTAGCAATCCCTACAGAGGGTCTTAAGATCCTCATGTGTTCTGAACTTCAGTTTCTTCATCTGTAAAATGAGAATGAAATATCTTCTCCACAGACATCATGGGTTGTTTTAGGAAACACGTAAAATAAAGTCTGGAAAGGGGTCTATCCATTCTGAAATATCAAACCAGTGTATATGGGGCACTGACTGGCTCTCTTTGAACTTATAGTTTTAGATAAGGTGTAGTTAGTACGGAAGTGAGGACGCCAATTGTGGTTTTCAAATTAGGGCATGGGAATAGCTTCTTTCTGTTATCATTTTAGGTATGTTAATTCCTAATTTTGCCCTATGTTTTTGAAAACTTAATAATAAATATTGTTTTTTTATATTACTTTATACTTATTTACATAAACACTTCATTTTAGCTCTCATGAATTATTAAATTTAATAAAAATGATCATTATATAAAATGAAAATATATACTGGAAATGAAAAAAGTGTCATTTATTAAGAATATATTTGTTTACATTGAGGTTAGAAACATTGCAACTATTCATTAACTAGATCTACCTTTCTAACTTCTCAAATCATGCAAGAGACATTTATTAATGGTTTACCATGTTCTATACATTGTGCTTGTGTCTGCAAAAAAAATAATAATGAGGAGGAGAAACATGTTAGCAAGGTAGGAGCTGGTAATAAACCCAGCACCATCCTTCTACCCCACCCACCTAAAATAATAATTACAAGTTAGGAGGAAATAAGGAAAGCACAGTGATAGCGACTAACAGGAGCCAGCATTGGAGAGGGTGATGAGGTCCGTCTTAGAACAAGTTCCATGTGCACCGAGACTGCAAAGGAACCACAAATGCTCTGAGGAGGACGAGGCTCAGGTGTTCTAGTTCCCCAGGGAAGGCCAGTGCGGATGGAGGATGCGCTAGAAGGGGGCAGTGGCCTGAGGCTGCAGAGGTCAGCGGGCTGGCCTCTCCTGGACTTCCGGTCATAGGACGTGTCATTGTAAGTACTGTGTATGTTTAAAGAAGATTCGTTTGACTGCTGTGGTCGATGGATTGTGAGGAGTCAGGAGTGGAACCAGAGCTTCTGATAGTGGTCCCTGTCACAGATCACAGTGGCCCCAGCTGGGTTGGTAGCAGGCGATGGATCCCTGCAGTTTGGTCAGGAATTGCCGATTGATTGGCTATAAGGCGGGTCAGGGGTGTCTTTTGTTTTTGGTTACTTTATCAGATGGAGAAGACTAGGGAACGGGCACAGAAGTATTCTGGGAATACAGAAGACAGACGTAGCCGAGGTTTCCTTTTTGGACGAGGTATGTTTAGACATGTCTGTGGGACATGGGGGTGGAGATGTCAAAGGAACACATCACTGCAATTAGGGTCAAGGAGATCTGGTTTCCCCAGAGGTTATGGCTCTTTCATGAGCAGGTGGTAGTGTCCCTGACCTCTTAGGTGACTTTTGAAGGGAGCTATTTCACCTCTGAGTCTGAGATTTTCTTCCCTATAACGCACGGCTGTGTCTCGGAAGCTCCAAGTTACACCACAGCTCTCCGGGGTGTATATGATGCATACCTGCCGTTTCATAGAAACCACCCTCAACACCGTCTGATCTGAATTAGCCATCCAAGCAGGTAAATTCACATTACCACCTTGCCTCACTAAGCTTAAAAATGTTTTCTTACCTCTAAAAGGTTCAGAAGAAAGTTCACTATAATTCAAAATGAACCAGAAAACACCATGCACAAACTCCTTCGGGCAACTGGGATTGCTTCCTGATCCATTCAGAACAGAAACAGTTCTCAGGTTTAACCAAATTCCAAATCCAAAGTGGGAAATCAACAGAACTCCCACAAATTTTTTTTTTTAATCCATTACAAAAAAGAGGCATCAAACTCCAAATCAGGAAGTTTAGAGTAACCAAACGATCTGCTGCTCTCTGACGTTTCCCGTGTGTCCCTTTCGCCATTTCGGCATACGCTCCTCTTTCTCCATGGGACACCTTCCCAGGGCCGAGGCGGGGTGCTCAGGCGCCCCTGCACCCCTCCTCCGACTGCGCATGCGCCGCTCCAGGCTCCTGGGCTCTCAGCTCTGTGACACTGAGACAGCTCTGTGACACTCGGCACTGGGCCTTCCTGCTGTTGGTTTCCTTTCCTGCTTCCCTCACGAGCCGGCGCCATGACTGAGGACTATGAATAGTCTATTATTATGCTGAGCACGTAGTAGGCTTTCCAGAGACATGCAAGGAACACAAGGCAGGGAGCTACTGAAGTTTAGAGCTTTTCGTTGTTTAACAGGTAAGACTGTATTCTGCCAGCAGTGTACTTTAGAACAAAAAATACGAGAATATGGAATTATAATATGAAATACTCTAGTTTGCCTGCAAAAAATTTTTCTAATATTTATAAATAGAGTACCTTGAAAGAAAAAGAAAAAAACTCTGTTATCAACATGAATCTTTTATGAGTTCATCTCAGGTAAGCTGACGAACAAACATTTCAAGTGAGTCTACACAAATTATGTTCTGGCATTTGTATTTAAGACAACTCTGTTAGCTTTGTGACAATTAAAGAAGCATGTGTTTTCTGTAAACTTACATGTCAAGGCAAACAAAATTTCAGAGCTGTTGTCTCCTTTGTCCAGAAGACAGGTTAATATCCAAAGGCAAAATGATTTAGCCGTCTTCATTGCCAAGGCCTGTGTTTAATTCATTCTCCTAAATTGGTTCCTCTTCACCCTTTGACCCACCGTGCAGTCCTGGCATCAGCGGCCCTAGATTCCATGAGTTGGGCGAGTGCTTGGTGGGACATAATTCTAGCTGTTCCCAAACTGTAATTTCCAGACAGAGTAAAATAATAAGGTACTTCCAAGGTATAGACTGTCACCAGTCTATGAATAAATTATATTGTCTTAGGAAACCTGTCATTTGGTTGTTGAAACACAGCACTCACTTTTTTTCATAGAAATATTGCTGAAGGCGGTCTCTTCTACAACGCACAAATGCCCATTACTTCATAGTGGGCTGACTATGCATTTGGTGGGGCCCACGAACCCCATCTTGAAACAAAACCATAGTTCTCTGAGAAAGCGCTGCTCGCACTGTAGCATGATTTCTGGGAGACATATCTTCCCTGGGACAGGGGCCCCAGGAAAACAGGAGAGGAAGAGAAACCTAAGGTCCAGATGGCAGGAATTAAGGGCTGTAGGGAAAGAGCTTTCTGTCAGTGAAACCCCCTTCATCAGATGAATACCATTTCCCCACTTCTCTCAGGAATTTCCCTGCCTTACCTCTTTCTATTTACCTTCCTTTTCAATAACCTCTTCACACTCGCCTGTGACTGCCCTAGCTTCGGTCTGTGGCGTTCCAGCATCACAGAACCTCACTCTGCTCCACCATGAGCTGTGCTGCCTCTCACCACAGGGCCTTTACACATGCTGCTCTCTCTGCCTGGAATTTCCTATGGCCCTCACGTGTCTACTCTTGATCCTTTTAGCTTGTTAGTTTTTATTCATTTGGTTAGGTAACCGCCCCCACCCCTTATATTGCTCCATTGCACCAATATCACTCTTTCCTAACACCTATCATAGCTATAGCTTTTTCACTTATTTGTGCTATTTTTCAATTAATTCCTGTGATTTTCAGTAAACCGCAAGCTCCATGAGGGTGGGGCCAGTGTCTGTCCCATAAGATGCTCTCAACAAATGGAATTCATTTGGAAACAAATAGCTTTGAATAAATATCTAATAAATACAAATTATTTAATTACAAGATTCAATTAATGAGTTAATGATCATTACTTATATCTTTTAAAAAACATTTTTCTCTTCATAGAACTCTACTTGGAGCTTTTGCAGTCTACTTGCTTTTCAAAACCAGGAGACAGTTCTCAGATTTTGTCATCACTTTTTTGAGAGAGAAAATACTATGAAATCAGACAAGCTTTCATTAAATTCTATTTTTGTAATGTCTCTTTTATCTCACATCTACCTACACTTTTTTGTATCAACCTAGTGGAGTAAAAGGTGACAATTTCTGACATGTGGAGCTCGTCCATCCCATGACCAAGACAGTCCTCCCTGTTGACCTACGGACTCCTCCTAAACACAGTGCCACAGGCGACTGTCTCTAATTAATTTTTTTGGTGTCATGAGATGAAAATGATTTTCAACTCCGCAAAGAGGAAAGAAAAAAATCTGTAATTAGCAAGATGAACTTTTCTGGAGAACTATGATGAGAAGAGCACGTTTTCTAATTACCTACATGGCTTTGGTTCCAACCACATATGAAGAACAGCTTTTTTTTCTATAGCTTTTTGCAAAACGGTTTTCACACAAAATATATTCCATTCCACGTCTTTCTTCTCATGTGTATGTGACATAGTCTCAGTTAATCAAATCTCTTAAACACAAACCCTGAAATGTGGGCTCCACCATTTAGGTAACAGGATGTCTTAGAACAGTCAGTATATCAGGCAGGATAATGCTTCCCCCTCCAAGGGCGTCCAGGTGGTAATCCCCAGAGCCTGCAAAT
This sequence comes from Aselliscus stoliczkanus, assembly GCA_033961575.1. Taxonomy (NCBI): domain Eukaryota; kingdom Metazoa; phylum Chordata; class Mammalia; order Chiroptera; family Hipposideridae; genus Aselliscus; species Aselliscus stoliczkanus. Next base: position 68,147,973 of record CM066735.1, read on the forward strand.
ATGTTACCTACAAGGCAACATATTCAAAGCTGTGATTAAGAATCTTGCCTTGGGGAAGTTACCCTGGTTATCCGGGTGGGCCTCGTAGAGTCACAGGGTCCTTAAAGTTGGAAGCTGGAGGCAGAAGAAGAGTTGGAGGAAGAGCGATTTGATGTAAGACAAACTAGAGGGGCCCTGCCAGCTCTGACGATGGGAGGGGCGCAATCTAAGGAATCCGGGCAGTCTCTAGAAGGTGGGAAGGCGTTTCCAGGAGGGATGCAGCCCTGCCAAGACCCTGACTGCAGCCCAGGGAGACCCAACTTGTGTTTCTGTAAGCCACTAGACCTGTGGTACAGTTGTAATAGGAAGCAAACACAGTGCGTGTAAGAAACTTGCCAAGTTAATAAGATGAATGGAGAATCAGAAATAAAACCCAGTCTGACAAGAAAACCCACTTTATGTAACTGGCAACATAAAAAAACTCAAAGCAACATACGCACATGCACACACACGACTATACAAAAAGCATAAACATACGTACACATACAACTATATGTATGTATCCATATATGTAAAGTGTATACGTACATTATAAAGATGGGCTATTTTCAAATAATTGGAATGAATGAGGCTGTAGCACAGCAGTGCCAATGCCTCATTGATTCTATGAAAATAGCCCATCTTTATAATAATAAAGTTGCAGACATACATTTGGTTTCCAGGTGCTCCTACGTGCCACTTACACTGCCTGTTTGTGACATGCTGAAGGTGTGCACACAGTGATATTGGAAAGAAATCACACTTCCACCAGCACTAACCTCAGCTTGTAAGCTGACCATGGGTTATGGATTATTTTACTCTCTGTGTGTGTGCGCACGTGCCTTCTAAATCATTGGGAATGTTTATAACTGTAATTGTTACTCATGATTGCACATAAATTCTTCATGATTTAGATATGAGGAATCTGGGCATCAAAAGCAATGGCGACAGCCGAGCAGTGATATCCAGGTACTTAGAAATGTGTGAAGGAAGACGAGAAGGCTGCACAAGGACAGGCGTGAGTTCAGGTGGCAAGCGCACCTGGAGAGATGGGGGCGCTCCGAAAACTGGGCTTGGAAGTAATGTGCAGGGCATTCTTAGGGTGTCTGCAGAGGATCAGAGTGACTGTCCCTCTTCTCGAGCCTGGTTAGACTCCTTGGAAATGAATGACCACGAGGACAGGCTGGCCCAGCTGACATCCAGAACTGACCTTCTGAAGGCGGATGACTCATCTGGGACCGTCTGACCTCATTCAGCTAAAGGAGTGAGCCCGGGACAGGCCAGAAAAGGGGCTGGCCAGCTGATTCCGGCCTAAACTGCTCACCCACAGAATTACAAGCACATACATGGCTCTTTTCAAACACTCAGTTTGTGCTATTTTTGTTATGCAGCAGCAATGGCTAACTGCTCCAGTAACTGAACTGTCCCGTCTTTATGAGTGGTCCCCTTGTACATAAACTCTTCTCAATTTATCTGATATCAGGCAGACTGTCCTGACCTGGGCTGATACGCTGCCATTTCAGATCAGCCAATAATCAAAGGCTCCTTTGGACACAGACTGATGTAGTCTCTGTCTCCTGATACTCCCGAATCAACCGAAGTGCTTCTCTAGGAAATCCTCTTGACAACAGTTAATAGTCATGGATAGTAGGTACTTGGCATCAAGCACGTTGCTCGTACAACTTCTAAGAACTGTCACTGCAAACCCGCAATCAGGTAATATTAACCTCATTTGACAGATCAGGAAGCAGAATTCCAAAGAGCCGCAGTGATTGGGTCAGGATGCTGCAAACCCATAGCATGTTCAGAATGCAAGCCTTGGTCTCAGTTACCCCTCATTCTGGTTCTTTCCACTTCTGCAAACTGTCTCAGAAATGGAGACTTTAGTTCTAATAGTCAGTCAACAACCATCCTTTAGCACGAACTCCATCCACATGGGGCTCTCTGGGTTTCCAGGCTGGAAAAGGAGGCTCTCTGAGGCTGGACTCCTTCTCTCAGAAAAGGAGACCTAGGGGCACAACAGTGGGGGCGTAATTAGCCCCTATCGCGTGGGTGAATGTGTGTGGCCTCTCGGGGTGGGGTGGGCAGGTTTCGAGGCACTTGGTAAGGGATGGTGGCCCCTGGCCAGTGTCCATGCAGTTTCCAGGTAAATCTGCTTCACAGACCACCTTCTTAGACCCCAGGGCTGAAAAGAGATGGATGGCGATGCTGGAGGAGCAACCTATGGGCCGTGTTTGCTTCACTTTCCATATTTAACATTAGGCTCCTTGTACGCATCTCCCGAGGGAGTACACCCTCAAACGTGACTCTGGCAGAGTCTAACGCATGACAGGGAGGGTGCCACGTAAAGCGGCTGTGCTAAGGCGGCCAGCCGCCCCGAGGACACCACTTTCTGTGCTTGTGTCAGAGCGTGGACGGCCGTCTGAAGACCAGCTCGCAGAGGCTGGAAGAATAACAGCCGCTCATTTTTAGGGAAGTGCAGATATGGCAGTCCGTGCACAGGCGGGCTCAGGGCCGGGCACGGGCTGGGCTGCTTCTCATTGTGTGGCTTCAGGCAAGCTGCCTGGGATCTCCCAACCTTGCTGATGTCACTCTGAAAAAAAGGATAGCAATGGCCCCTACCTCATGTAGTACTGTGAAGATGAAGTGAGACACAGCAAGTGGAGGGCATACTGGAACACCTCCTCCATTCTAACAGTAAATACATGTAATTTTTTATCATTGCTGTGTCTTGTCTCAGTGCTTCACACACAGTCCACCTTTAGCTGCCCTCCATCCTTCCACAGTAAATGTATTGTCCACTTTTGTAATTTTGGAAACTGAGGGGAGTCCCCAACCCAAGGCCTCACTGCCAGTGTCTGTCAAAGCTGTGACTTGATCCCACTCCCGCTGATGGCAGAAAATAGAGGGGTTTTTTTTCATGTATGATCCTCTGGTTCACGTGCCTCTGCCGGGTGGCGGGTGTGTGCATTTGTGAGTGTGTAGACATGTGTCAAACAGTGATGTGTGTGTGTGTGTGTGTGTGTGTGTGTGTGTGTACGCTCCTTCTCGACCCCGGGAAAACCCAGCCATCATCCTACATGATTGGGGGTGCTTGCCAATGATGGGGTACATTTGTCATGGTGAGGGGTGCTGCCAGCCCCCATGGCCCTGCACATTACAGGAAGGCGCCTGCTGCAGGGATGGGGTTCCCTTCCCAGCCACACAACAGAGGAAAGGCAGTGGGCAATGTGGGGCCACGCCCTGACCTCAGCCTCATCAGCAGCCTGCTTTCATCATCGAAACCCACCAAGCACAGGTGGCTGTGCTGTGCAAATGCTCTGCATCTCATTTCCTGAAAATGTCAGTGTCTGGGCATATAAATATTACTTATAATCCTGGGATGACTGTACAGGTACTAATGGAATGGCTTTACGGTATTGATTTTCAATAGCTCATTTGCTATAATCAGCTTAACTTCACCTGCTAGAAAACGAAGTCCAAATTCCAGTCTGAAACATATTACAAGAAAATGACTTCAGCGCAGTCTGCCGCTACCTTGAATCTTTATGAAAGTAGACTGGGTGTAAATCTTAAATAAATAAATCAACTTCAGACTCTCCCAGATTTTCATGATCTCACAAGATTGATTTCTTTTCCTTTCATCTGTTTCTTATTAAAGGGATACTTTCCTTTGAGACACGGTCCCTAATCTTTTCTGTTTTTATTATGGTTCTCATACACATCCTTGTTTCTATTTCGGGAGAAGCGGGGTTTCCCCCAGGAAGGTAGTTTGAAAGAGCAATGAGTCTGCGCAGAGTCGGAGGAAATCCAGGGAGAAGAAGGGTCCGCAGGGTGGGCTGGGAAGAGCCGCTCAGGAGAGCCACCCGCCCCCTGGATGAGAGGAGTCATGCCATCAGTTTTCTCTCTTCCTCCAAGGATTTAATCAAAAGACTTGAACAGCCATCTGTGCACGAGAAAGAAAATGAACAAGAAATGGGGAAGGGGACAGAGGTCGCAATAGATGGAGTGACAAAAGGCATTATTCAGAATGGCATACACGTACGCATGTTACAAAACGTTTTACCTTAGGATGGTGCTGACTCATCCCAAGGTTGAGGCTGACACCATATCAGGACCTCACAGGCGTTTACAGAACTGGACAACTTTCCTCCAGTCGCTCAGCAGCAGTCACGGAGTAGGACTCAGGCTGAGGCAGCCACACTCCAGAGCCTGCAAGTCCAATGGCGGGGCATCGCCGCCCGGCGGGGTGCACAGTGGGGCACAGGCTTGGGGGCTCTCTTTGATCTGACTCTGTCTCTGGGCCTCTGGGCAGCTCAGTTCACAGCTGTGACCCTCGGTCCCTCTAACTGGGAAGTGGAGACTATAGCTGCCACCTACCATTGGGACAATACATGGGAAACACCAGGGTGCGGCCAGCTCATGGTGAGGTGTGCTGGATGCTCCCTAAGCTGCTCTCACTTTGTTATTAGCTCTGTGACTTTTGGCAGCTTGAACTCTGGGGACAGTGCTATTTAAATGAACATAAGTCTATTGTCTTTTCCACTTCCCCTTGCTGGTGGCTGTGGGGCTCAAAGAAATAAGCAAACACCTTACAAAATCTAAAGTTGGCTGCAAATAAAGTGCATCTCTAGCTGCAATAAATGGCACCTGGTCTCTATTAATGGAGCATTTAGCAGGTGAGACCCAGCGGGCACCAGATAGATTAGCTTTGTGGGGTCAAACCCGGAGGGTGGCGGCCCATGCGGCCTGAGGAGGTACACTGCTCCCAGACACTGGAGCCTAAGTTCTGTAAGAGGAGTTCCTCTTTGCATCATAGCATAGAAGGGGTGGGTGTGTATAAGAAAGAGACACATATGCGCACAGAAGTTGAACTTTGTCCAAAGTCAGTTGATTATTGGGGTGCAAGAATGAGGATTCAATTTTATATTTGATGAACTGCAAAGCCCATCAAAAAAATTCACATTTATGAAATAATTGTTATGTGCTGACCCCTCTGTAAGGAGATATATATATAGTTTTTCAATATACTCGTCTTCTTATCCTCATTTGATAGATTTGGAAATCGGGACTTGAAGTGGTTCACTTGTACGAAAGCATATGGCAGAATCCAGATTCAAGTGTATGTCCATCTGACCACCTGGTGGTGGCTCACGGGAGTCTTGTCGGTGCCTGGTGGGCAGCAGCACAGGCAGGAGAACTGCTGCGAGGGTGGGGTGGGTGCTGGGAAGTCACTAGGACGGCACTGAGCTGGGAGTCAGCTGGGTGGGCGGGCAGAGGGAGACTTGCTGGCTGCGTAATTCTGATTGTGACGACATGGGTGTGGAGTCAATTCCTTCTCCCAAAATGGAGCAAGGAGAAAAGTGTACTGGAAGAGGAGGAGAAGGAGGTAAATAATTCAAAGGCATGTACCGGATGGCTGCAGAGTGCTGAGTTATGGCTCCTCCTGAGCTCCTGAAACACGAGGATTTGTGTGGGTGCTGTATCTGAGGGGATGAGCAAGGTAACTGTTATTACGCCAGGGAGATCACAGACTGAGGAAGTGACAGTCTCAGTCTCGGGGACTTAAACAGTGATTCTCATGGGAGGAAACATTTGACTCCGCTCTTGAAAACTGTGTAAGAGATTTACAGGCAAAGAAGGTGTGAATAAAAGAAAGGAGGTAGTGTCGATCAGTCAACATACATATGCAGGTTTAAAAACCATAAAGAACCTTATAAATAAAAAGCCTGGCAAGAAAGTGTTTTACATTTATAAGACCCTCTATATTTGGGGAGGATAATGCCTTAATTTCAACGTGTTTTCCATTTGTATTATCTCATTTGATTCACACAACCCTGTGAATAGAAAAAAAAATGGTGTTTGGCAGTGTCTTAGTCCATGTGGGCTGCTATAAAAATACCTTAGACTGGCTAGCTAATCAACAACAGAAATTTATTTCTAACAATTCTGGAAACTGGGAAGTCCAAGGTCAATCCCCAGTAATCATTTGATATTTGGTGAGATCCCTCCTCCTCCTAGATGGCTGTCTTCTCACTGTGTCCTCACCTGGTGGGAGGTGTGGAGTCCTATGGGCCCCTTTATCAGGACAGGAACCCCATTCATGAGACTCCGCCCACATGACCTAATGGTCTGCCAAAGCTCCACCTTGTAATACAATCACCCTGGGTGCTAGGTTTTAACATAAATTTGCAAGGTGCACAAACAGTCCACAGCACCAAGGGAATGGAGAAACTACTTAAATGACTTGATCATAAAAGAACTATGCGGCAAAGCTGACCCAGAACCCAAAATCCTCAAACCCTGCCTCACTGGTCTGAGTGGGTACAAGATAAACAGCTCATAACACTTAATACTAGAAATGAAGGCATGGTCATACTTCTGCAAAAAGAAGGGTAAGAGAGCACTCATTTGCAGTTATGTAATGCCAAGAAAAGGGGTTTCAAAACTTAGGGCATTAGATTGAGTAGTTTTAAAAGCAAAGGGGTTAAAAGTAAGAAATTTTACTTCAGAAGTGTCACTAGTGATGCTCACAGTCAAGAGATGAATACATTATTCATTCTTCTTCTCTTTGAGAGAAAAATCAAAGAACTGGTTTTGATGTTAGGCATTTCACAGCAGTAGACATGTGTATCTAATGTCCACTATAATAATTTATCTAACTTTTCTGTAGCACTACACTCAGAAATACAGATTCTTGATTACCTCTGATATCAAGCTTTCTCCAGTTTCTAGAAAATTCCTGTGTTTCACTGTTGCCTTCTGGATTTCTAAGTCAACCTACAGTTTTTCCTAAGTGCCATGAATTTCATTATTTTTATTTGTAAAGTGACTTAGTACAGTTATTGGACTGACATCACTGTAATCAGTCTATTGCTCTGAATTATCTCTGTCAACTGTCTTGTCCTCCCTGTGCATTTATCACTGCTGATAATAACACTAATAAGAGCTAACATTAACTGAGCACTTACTATGTGACCTGCTTGTGTTAGGCATCAATACAAACATTACATAATACAGTCATCACAGCACATTGTTACTTTGTTGGATTTTACGTCTGCCTTCCAAGAAAGAATGGTAAGAAAGATGCAGCTATTTAGAAGTGGGAAAATCCTTGCACTTAATTGCATAGACATAAGTTCAAACCCCATCTCTGCTACTTACCAGTTCCATGGCCTAAGGACAAATATACACTATAAATGCGATGAAATCAATTTTTATAACTATGAAATGAACGTAATAGTCTCTGATGAGTACGTGCCACAGCAGGTGAAAACCCCTGAAGTAACATGGTGAAATGAGAGCTGTGTCCAGGGTGCTTCAGGAGCCGATATTTTCAGCTGGGTTTGATTTCCCAGTACTTCGTCCTCATGAATACTCAGTTTACATAATTCTGAAAATATAAACGAGAATTTCCTTCACTGCCTAATTAACAGGGTTGACGGTAGATATAATGAAATTACGCACGTGAAATGATTAAAGTACTGAATAACAGTAGTTGCTATTATTATACTCACTGGAGCTGAACATAAGAGAGGTGGAAACTATTTACTATTTCAAAAACTCGAGATCAGGGAAAAAGTAATTCCAGAGGACCAGGAATAGGTCCTTGGTGCTGAAAACATGAGAACGGTTGGAAATTTAGCCCAGAGAACATACTGTAAGGTACAACAAATGGGGATGTGAGTGACACTTCCAAGAAGGGCTCAGAACTTTTCCTGTTTTGTGTCCCCGGAAACCCACCTAGAGAACACAGGCTACAGGACAGACTTCTGTGGGATGGTAAGAGAACTCCTAGCTGTCAAGGTGAGAAAGGAAAACCCTGGCAAGGATTGTCAGGCTAAGTTGTTGAGATGCCCACCCTGCAGAACGTCAAGAAGGGAAGCAGGAAGGCTTAGATGGCTAACCGAGGAGGGCTAGCTGGACCCGCCCTGCTGGACCGGTGGCTACTCCAGGTCCCTCCCAGCTCAGTCTTTCTCAGGCTTGTTCCTGTGTGTTTTCTCAGATGTAGATCACTGCTGAAATCCTGTCTGAAATCGTGTTTTTCTGTGTAAAAGTGCATCCTGCCTCTCCTTCCATTTAGACAGCGAGAGGGTTTATCCTGCAACATTTTCCTCCACTGAAAATATATTATACAACATTCAGATCACTATGTTCTGATTCTGAATTATGATTGGTTTTTATGTCTCACCATAACCGAACTTGCCACATTATGGGGAGGTGGACACATACATTTTTTTTTGCAATTGCAAATGGGAGTTGCTTTGTTTCATAATGGGAGCTGATTTCAATCATTTCCAACTTTTCCTGAGCAGATACAATTTGCAGTGACAGTTGGGAATTACAGTTGCCAATCAGGGCTATGTTACCCCACTTGAGGCTTCTTTTATGTAATTCCTTAATGAGAGCCAGAATGACAAAGCAGTTTCAAAGAACAGAGAATTTAAGAAATGGGATTTTTATACTCTGTGGGAGGAATAAAACCCGACTGAAATACTAATCAAGTTAATATTTAGAAGGCAAAAGAAAGCAAACACACAAACAAAAAGCATAGCTTTTTGGTAAAGTCATACCAACTAATGAGTTTTACAGAATGATAGATTTTTGGGGCCCTGCCCCACTGTGCAGGGTGCCATTCCCTACAGCAGCACTTGGGTTTTGTGGCTCTCAGGCAAAGGCCTTGGTGACTCTCAGGCAAAGGCCTTGTGGCTCTCATGCAAATGCAAAAGACTGACAGGTACTTGTCCCTTTGAGTTTTTTCCAAGGTTTGGATATGTTTCCTACTACCGTTAGTGTTCCATTTGCTTTTCTGAGACATGGTGTCTAAATGTCTTAGTAATATTAATTGAAAACCATGGTTATTACAATTATTTTATGCCCATAAGTTTAAAGTCTAGCAAAAGAAACTTGATAGAGGTTTTTAAAAAAAAAAAAAAAAGACATAGGTGCATAATATTTCATCTTTCATCTTACGGTTGCACTGCATGTTAGGAAACATAGGTCCTGCTTCCAGACATTTAGCTTATTTCTAGAATCTCACCATTTTAACTAATTCTTAATAAGCAGTATCATTGCTTTCAACTTTGCACAACTGTGCCTCTACACTCCTGGGCTAGGTCCCAGTGGTGGAATTGCTGCTTCACAAGTTACTTAAATTTAAGCACTGTAAACAAAATTGCCAAATTTTTCTTTTAAAAAATATATTTTTGCCGTCACAATGACTCACAGACCATATTTTAAATAGACAGCCAATTGGAGCCATCTGCCTTGTTGTTTTTGTCTGTATATCTTTACATACATTAATCCTTAGTCTGTCTTAAGGTTCCAGGTCATTGGTAAGTGACTTGAGAAGAAAAAACATTGAGAAATGAAGGTGCTGAGTCCCAGTGAGCCCAGGCAAAGTTGGAAAACAAATAAACCAATCAATAAACAATACATCTGGATAGAAAGGCAGCGAGATTTCCAGAAACACTGAAGACATTTTAGCCAGAGAATTTACAGTAGTAATTTGTTATTTAAAACGTATGAGAAAATAAAAATAATGCCTCCTCTAATGTAATAGCCTATCTGATGACAGGTGAGACCTGGGACTGGGTTAATTCTCAAGGAAAAGAACGAAAGGAGAAGAACACTGAATTAATCGCTGATTTGTTCAACACGCTCTTGGCTGCTAAGCCTACAGAATTTATTAATAAACATGTTAAGTGTGAGCTGAAGAAAAATATCTAACGTCCATCCAAGAATTCTTCTAAGATAAGGAACTGCTTTTGCTTAAGAAAAGAATTGATGGTATGGAACGGGGACTGAAAAAGACAGTAAGATAAACAGATGCAACAACTGAGTTTAATGTAAAAAAATAATAATAATAAAAAGGAATTGCGGGATGAGGAGAAGAGAAAGGAACACGATCTCAAGAAGAAAGAAGGACCGGACAGTATGGAGTCTTAAGTCTGCAGGGATGGACATTGAAGGAGTGACTAAAAGACTTTAAGAACAAATAACTAATATCTGTGGTCCAATTCAGTTTCCAACTGCCTGAAACACGCAGGACGCTGCTGGGTTAGAACAACGAGATGACGAGGTGAAGCTCAGGTGAGACTGGAGATTCGGCAAAAGCAGAAGCTCAAAACTAGAGGTGACCATGACATTATGGGGCACAGAATTATCAGGAAACAAGGGGAGTGCTTGGTCCAATGTCCTTAAATGCCATTATCCCTAAAACTGAGGGCAGCCTCAGTTGGTACCCAGATTGCATAAACCTTCCTCAAAATTAAAGAAATAAAACATAAATGTAGGCAACAGTAAGACCCGGAAGACTTGGAAGCAGTGCTTTTACCACCCTGCCTCTGAGAGCAATGTACTCTTGAGCCAATTCTCTGATGGGTAATGGGGACAAATTAATTGCCTATCAGTTGGTGGTGTGACACCAAATCTAGATAAATCTGTATATAAAGTCCATATAAAACATAGCGTCATTATAGTAAAAACATTGCCACCACTAGTAACAACTTGTATATTTGTATGTCCTTGTTTACAGCAAAATAAATATCTTTCACCATGTCCGGAGAGTCAAAAGTTCCTTTGACTCCCATGTCCACCCCTGGGTGCTTTCAGACCTCCAGGGTAATCATACATACACATCAAGGGACGACTCGGAAAGCAGGATTCGTGCCCGATTTTCCCAGAAGTGTGGCCTGAAGCCCTTGGCAGGAGGAGATTCTGTATTTGCCTTTCGCACCCCACCCAGGGTCAGCACACACCAAACCTTCTTCCATCAAACTCAAATCCTTTGGCGTCCTGAAGGTCACTCAGAAAGATGGGAAAATACCAGTCACACTCTTTCAAAAGTAGACTTTTCCATTTTAATGCCAATTTCTTCCGTTCCTTATCTTGGAAGTCGTGTGACGATCCTAGTTAAGAAGGGGGATTTCTCTGTACAAATTTAATATCCAATCCCTGTTCCCCCTCTGCAGTAGTTCAGAATCCAGCTTTGTTTTCTAGATGTTCACACAACTGTCGTGGCAACACTCTTGAAACTCGTTTCATCCCTGAACAAATTAAACAGAAACTAAATAAGCTCCGTGAAGTAAAACAGCCCGTCAGAAATGTAAACATCTCCTGCGGGAATATTAAAAGATTTCTACGTTTTTCTTCAAAGCAGCATTACTTTAGATTATAATAAAAAATAAATGAGGGATGGGATTTACTAAAGTTACCAGCTCCTCAAAGACAGAAAGAGAAGGAAAAGCAACTTGATCTCAAACTGTGTCCCACATAACTGTCCTGTAAGCTTTCTTCCCCGTTTCAAGAGTAATGACAAACTCTAGGAGATCTCGACAGCCCCAGAGAGGAGGGCAGTACTCCTGTCGCAGCCAGACGGAACTCTGAGGGAGCAGCACAGCTGGGGGGCCCTTCTGGAAGGTTCCCCACCAACCCCGGATGCACCAGCTCAGGGAAAAGATGTCTCAGGCTATAACAGGTGTGTCAGAAAGGCTGGCTGTGGTTATCAGTGAATAAGAGGAAACACATGCACTATGGCTCTGGTACAAAGAATGCTTTGTCCATCACACTGATTTTTCTGTTTTCTTTGGTATCACTGTTTTCTCCATCCATTCTCCACCATCAGGAAGGCAAGAGGGGCTATCCAATATGGAAGTGCCTGAATGGCCTCTGCTGCCTTATGGGGAGCGAGTGGCATCAGTGCAGAGTCAGCCTCTCTGTAATGATTCCTATCTCTAAACATAATTCTTTCAGACTACGGGAAATGCTTTACATCGATCTTCTTTATCATTGATTTAGTGTAGATCCTTGCAGCATTTTGGCAGAGGGGTGAAACATTTCTCTTTGGGCAAAAAATGGTGGAGCTTTGAAACGCTGGCCATAACATAACTCACTGTACCTAAACAGTGTGATTTGTGCATCATCAGCATTAGCCATAACAAGAAACCAGCATTATTAAGGAGTGTTATGACTCACCGCCTAGGGCTTTGTGTCACTGTTGCTTTACAGCAAAGCTCCCCTGCTAAGCACTGATTTTAAACAGGAAATTTATTTATAAAACAAGTCTCCAAACTCAATCTCACCCAACCCCAGCTGACCTTGTGTGAATGGGGTCATCATTAACAGCTGCTTAAGGAAAGCTTGGAAAGTAGAGATGCAGAAAATCTACTCTTTGCCATGATTTTATTTCACCAAAGCTGGGGTGCATGGGGGCTATTTCAAGGTTTACCTTCATTTTGGAACAGTGTGTTATTTCAGGAATGAGCCATTTCAAATATGAGAGGTGAGTGCCATTTTGCTGTGGAATAAACATTGGGAATCAGGAAACCTGGGTCAAAACACTGGGTTGGCCACTTGGCAGGTGTGTGGTTTTGGCTCTGAGAATATTTCTAAGTCCTCCGAGCCCTTGGGTAAACGCTCTCCAAGCTGACGGGTAGGCCTCAAATTCCATAACCCTTTGATGTTTTCTGCTTTGAAAAGATAACTCTTGGGCGCAATGCTTAAGTATCATCTGCATTACATGGGAGAGATACAAGATACTAACAAACCCTCCTCTCAATATTTTAGAACAGTCTCTCGCCTTGACTAGAAGTAAAACCACAGACATACTAGAGCAAGCAAAATGAATAATTTTCCAAACACGAGATCCTTAATCTGTTGCCACCTGCTGAACTTGCTCCGTCATCAACAACAGGAATTTCCACAAAACAGCCCCATCAATAAAAGTGCCACGAAAACAAAATGGAAATAATTGGCTTAAAGAGCTGGTGATTATGATGATTACACACTGCCTCTTTTGTTAAACCAGGAAGGGGTGAGCTTTCAGGATATGTACTGAGGATTCAGCCATGTGCCTCCCATTAAAGTTAACAGAAAATCTAATCTACTCTTGTCCATCATATTGAACTTTAGTTGTAAAATTTACTCAGATGGATTGTCAGTAATGTCCCTTCCTTTCTATCAAAACTTTCTTTAATAGTTCTCATTTCAGCAGCACATATACTAAAATTTTCTTTAATAATACTATTAATAGTATATATATTTTAATTGATATATATATATATATATATATAATTTTGGCTATATTAATATGATCCTGACATCTATTTTTTTAGTTTCTTACCTCAAACTGTATATATATCAAACTGTATATGCATACATAATAAAATCCATATATATATAGTAACACTTTACATATTATTTTAGTATTTGAAAGCAAGATACTAGAATTCTTTATAATCCAGAAGCCATAATGAAAATGACTGAGAGATCAGATTGTAAAGTTTTAAAATTTTTAGCATGACCCTCATTTTTAATATTAATAGCTTAATCAATTTTAGGAAAATATGAGCAACTGATATATTTGATTGTCACATTTCATAAAAAGTATGACTTAAAGTCAACAAAATTACTAACTTTGAGCATTTATAATAAAAAACTACTAGAAAAATAAATTTAAAGCAAATGGTTTATCAGAAGTATCTGTCAGGGTTTTATGCATAAATAATAAGGAATACATGTTATGAACAAGACAAAGAAGTTGGAGATGTTATGAGATCTTGCTGATCAGATTGTCAGAGCCTGTGCAAATAGAAACATTAAGCAGAAACTAAATTACTTTGTGCTCAAATAGTTAGAAAAGGAATACGACTTGGCATTAATTGTTTACTGACATACCATATTCAAGTTTCTCTCTGAAAATTCATTGAAATTTCTTAGTTCCAAAGGTAACTAAAAACTAGAAAGTTATAGAAGTACTAAAAGACTGACTGAAGGTGCATGAGATTGAATCAGAAATCATAGATGTATGCTGAGGTGAGATGGTTGTAACACCTTTGTTGGGAAAAAGTATATACATGTTATATATACATATATATGAAGGTGCATATACGAGGTGTAATCAAACAATATGGTAAATGTTTAAATTTTAAAAATATATTACAGTAAAAGACACATTGCCATTAATCCCCCTCAAAATACTCCCCCTTGCCTTGAACACACTTATCCCATTGTTCTTGCCACTTTCTGATCAGTTCTGAAAGTCCTCTTTCATGAGTGTCTTTAGTTGTGCTGTTGTGGCTGCCTCGATGTCCTGAATCGATTCAAAATGTTTACCTTTCATGGTCATTTTGACTTTGGGGAAGAGCCAGAAGTCACACAGATCTGGTGAATAAGGTGGATGAGAACACACCGTAATGTTTTTATTTGACAGAAATGCTGTACTGGAAACGATGTGTGGCACAGAGCATTGTCATGATGGAGGAAGATTTATGAAACACTTTAAAACACACCTTCTCTCAACTGTAGCTCACACCCAACTGACTGCACCAAGCACGTAGAAACTTGTCACACACTGTTACTAAGGCTCGAAGCACCACTCCCCATATTGAATATCCCTTCCTTTCCGTTGGATGGCACTCGGCAGCAGCATTCACCATATTTTGTGATCCCAATGGAAAGGCTCTGTGTCACACATCACTTCTGGTATGGAAATCTCTGTCAAATAAAAACATTCTGGTATGTCCTCAGCCACCTTATTCATCGGATCTGGCACCGTGCGACTTCTGGCTCTTCCCCAAAGTCAAAATGATTCAGGACATTGAGGCAGCCATGACAGTGCAACTAAAGACACTCATGAAAGAGGACTTCCAGAACTGCTTCAGAAAGTGGCAAGAATGATGGGATAAGTGTGTTCGAGGCGAGGGGGAGTATTGTGAGGGGGATTAATAGCAATGTGTCTTTTACTGTAATAATTTTTTTAAAAAAATTCAGACATTCACCATAGTTTCTAATCACACCCCATAGGCATACATACCAATATATGTATTTAATATTGAAGGTATAATTGTTTTCACTGTGCACAACCACACACACGTGTGAGTCTCTGGGTGAGCCACCTACAAAGATGGTCATTCTCCACATCACCTAAAGGATGTGACTCTCAGTAAGACAGTACTGAAAGGGGGTGAAAGATTAATTAAAAATATAATTTTTTGGGATACAGAGCTCACACTGCTTTTTCTTCATTCCTTCTCTTGAAATTCCTGGTACAACATATAAACAGAGAAGCCACCCAAGTCCCATTTGCATGCATAGTAAATAGAGATCAGCAGAAGACAGCTTAGCTTATTAAATTTGCAGTGTCTTTTATGGGCCTGTCTGTTCATTGCGTGTCTTGAAGAGCTTTGCAATTCCTGTAAAGGATGATAAATATAGCTGTAGGTTCCTTTTAAATGTTTAAGTTCTAGAGACCAATAAATAGCTTCTCTGTTTCCTACTGGAAATTATGAAAGTAATCATCATGCCGATATAAAAATGGCAGCATTGATTCCTCTGACGGGGTTCTCCGAGATCAGCTGCAGGAAGTGGAAGAAATGGCAGTAAAACGGTGATTAATTTTTTTTTCCAGTCTAGCTCTACACATTAGAAAATAACCTCAAAAGTAAGTCTGTTACAAAATTCAATATACATTACCAAGAATCCATATGTATTGCAGATAAAAATGAAGCAGAGATCATTATTTGTCAGGCAAAGTTCAATGAGGTTTCCCTCAGTGGCTAAGGTAGGAATTTGGGCAAGAACTCAAGGCCACTGAGTGCCATTCATTAGCCATCTATGGCAGGAGAGTAAATGAGACTTTGAGGCAGTGTTTTCCACAGTGGGGATAACAGCTACAGGGATCCTTCTGGTGAATCCTAAACTGATATTTAAACCAACTGAAGACAGCCAGTGCCTTGATTGAAGTAAACGTGGATACAAAGTAGAGTACTGATGAGGGAGAGAAGGCCACCAGGGATGCCACTGCCAGGGACGAGGCACCAGGAGTGAACAGTGGCCCCACCAACACTCTCTGCTCATGACCCTAGAAAAGGTATTTCACTTTCTCCATTGCTTTGTTTCCTCTTCTGCAAATGGGAAGAAGAATAGTGCCTATCTCTTAGAAATTTTATAAGGATTAAATGAAATAATAAATATCGGGGGTGCCAAAGAAATATACACAAGCGGACACTTTGGTCAGTGTTGCCCAAGCAGTAGTTCGCTGTAGTCAGAAGTGTCTGGATGCTGATGGGAACCACTTTGAGCACCTCTTGTAATTGCAGAAGTCAAGCGTGACTCGTATTCATCTTTTGTTATTGGTATATATTGAGTATTAAAATTTTAATAATTTTTTCCTTTCTGAAAATGTGTATGCATTGTTTTGCCACCCTCTGTATATGGCACCTATAATCCAGTGCCTGAAACATAATTGCTCAATAAACGATGGTTGTTGTTATTATCCTATAATTACATATGTCTAAGGACTACTTTCTAGTACCTTCTGAGTGAATTATCAGAATTATTACAATATATTATTTAAAGTTAAGGAGCCCCTGGAGTTTAAGGAGGTCTTCCTTTTGTCTTCTTTTAAACGTCACATTACCACACATTTTTAGCAGGACTACAAATTTAAGTTCACATAGGCAATTGGAGTTTTCAGTTTTCAGTAACATACTTTATGATCATTGTTGTGTTGGAATGATCATGGCTTTCCACTGACATTTTTCATGTAATCGTTGGTCATCATTTGCTTTTCATTGCTGTGCTATTACCTGAAGTGATGATATTCCAACCCGCTCTATTCTTTGCTATACCTTACTGTTTAGTCTCACTAAAAAGAAGAAACTTGTGGAACAGGTGGTCCATATAGTTCATTTACTCACCTATGTTTGTCTTAGGACTTTTGTTCTTTCTAAAGAGATGAAAGTCAGAAAAATTGCAGAACCGTTGTTCTAGAGGCCTACATGACTCAATGGATATTTGGAAGACATTCAACTTTTTCTCCAGAAAAATACAGTAGATTAGCACCATGTGACCTAGTCAAGTATTCCCTGAATGGAGAACTGTTATACTTGTAATTTATTCAATTCCTAAAACTCATCTCCCCTGTCATTTACTCCATTTTTGTCCTCTTGCCCTCTCTTAACTGAATTACCACACAGCCCTCTTTTCCTCTCCTGTGTTTCTAATCCCTGTTTCTCCATTCCATCCATTCATTGTCTTTCCAATGAGCAACCCTTAATGTTTCACTCCCTGAATTTAAAAAAAAGTTTGATGGCCACTATTATAGGGCAAGTTCAGCAAATATAAGCAGTTATAAAGACATTGACCAACCGATTTTACTGATTAGTAACAGCGATTTTCACTCCTGAGCCTAGAGACAGTGTACTGGTATTCTTAACAGAGATTATCAGGCAATTATACCCCCAGGGTAGGTAGATGAGAGCTGCCTGCCACCTTGGCTCACCGGATCCCATTTACACTCCGTAGAGAGTGTGTGAGATTCTTCCCACTGTGGTCTCAGATCACCTTTCCAGTCTTAGGTTAACTTCTTTCTCATCACTCTCCCACCTCATAGCACATTTCCTGTGCCCCAGGTCACCTGTAAAATAGCGTGCCTTTTTCTCACCTTCCTGCCTACATCCTTCTTGGGTTATTTATTGGGTTATCATTGGGTTATTATTCCTAGAATAAACACCATCCTCCACTGGAAAATATTGACTTTACTGGATAGTAAGCCGTACCGTGTTTTACCTGGGTTTAGATGGCCTGGACAGAGGCATAGAATCTAGCAGGCCATATTGTATATGGATCAATGTAACATTTAGTTTGGACAAAATAACTGCTGTACTAATGATTACCTTACATGATAAATGTGAAAATATCTGAAAAGCACCTAGTTTTGTTTGTCATGTTAGAGGTTCTGTAGTAAGAGACTTTCTGACAAGAGTCTTGGTAGAGAGACACATATCATTTTGAGTTCAGTTTCCACACTTTTCAGAAAGGAATAAAGCTGTCTGTGACACTGACATCTAAATTTAATTTTTAAAATGCTCACGGGACCAATAAAGTGAGACTCAGCTGATTTATTTTAGGTCAGAATGGGTCTTCTTTAACTGAATTTCAAAAGTCAGGATACTTTCATTTATTTTAGCCTTTATAAAACCATTGTTAAGTGCTAGACTTGGCTTTGTTTAACGCTCAAGTTTATTGCCCTAGTGCCACTCTTATTTTGTAATATTTTCCAGCTACATTTTAGTTGAGGCAGACAGCTATCAGATTATAGCTTAGGAAATACACAACATTGTACTTTTGCAAGAAGGGCCGATAATATGTGTAGAGACAGGTGAGTGGCCCTCTTTCTGAGGATGTAAGAGGTAGGAGGGAGGTCTTTCTAGCTTCCTAAAACTGCAGAGTTAGTTCTTTATGTTAAAAAAAATCCTTATCTCCAGGACTTCTGCACTAAAAGCCATATTTGGGGGAAAAAATGTAATACAATGAAACATCATTGGGATTAATGTCTTAAATACTTAAAATTAATTTCATATACTAATCAGTCTCCAAGTAATATCTTAGCAAAAAGAATAGGCTCTAGAAAAAGTTCATTCTAGAAAAGTCCTTCTTTTCTTCCTTCTCTCCTTCCTTCCCTCATTCATTTCTCCTTTTATCTAAAACTTGTGTTTACTCAGCACTTAAAACATACCAGACATTTGCTAAGTTCTGGGAGTAATATGCTTTTTATTTTTTTTTTTAAGGAAGAACATATCCAAGTCATTGTTCTAAGAACTAGTCTCTTATTTCAAGGCTGAGGAGTAAAACAAAGATTATAGACATAGGGAAGACGACAGAGGAACGATAATGTTTTGCCCGACTCCTAGAAAATGGCAGAGTTGCCAGGCGGCATCAGGGTAAAGAACATACCAGGTGGATGAAATTGCTCTCAAATTCAAGGTCAATCTCCTAGACCTGTTAGAAGGCTGACACTGTGTATCAATGTACCCCTCGACCCTTGTTGGCTTCCTGGTCATGGCTCTTCCTATGTACCTCCTTATGTAACAATGTGCTCCAAGGGGTCTTGTTCCCATTATCTCCTCCCTCCCCAATGTGCCTGCAGTCCAGCCCTCCTCCCTGAGCCCCCATCTAGTAGGTACACATGCCCACGACATCTCCACATGGATGTCTAAAAGGGACCCGGAGCATCATTTCCCCAAAACTCAACAAACGTAAAGGCTCTACAGAGGGAAAAGCTCATTACATTTAAGTAACAGTGAGAAAGATAATTTTGTTGGCGCAAAAGAAGTAAAGAGTGATGGCAGAAAGAGGTTGAGCTCAAGCCAGAGGCGCACTTTTCCCTCTGCACCTATCCTTGCTTCCGTCTCTTCCAGACCGCGTAGCACTTCCCAGGTCACAAAATGGCGACCTCTGGTCTCCACCTGCTCAGGGCAAACATCTGGCGATATTTGTAATTCCCCAGTGTCTCTCCCACACACCTACCCCTCCCACCAAACAACAACAAACCAACAAACACAGCACCGATCTTCATTTAAACTATATGCCAAATCCAACCACCTCTAACCAATTGCACGGTTAACATCTTGATCCAAGCCACAATCACCTCTGGCTTGGACCATTGCAGTAGCCTGCTAATTGGCCCCCCTGTGCTTCATCCCCTTCACAGTGACAGGAGAGATCCCTATGTGATCAGATGTCAATACTCTGTCCAAAACTCTGTGGTGGCTTCACTCAAACCATGCAAACTTCTCCCAGGAACTCCAAGGTCCTATATGATCAGCCTGAGCTGCCTCTCCAGTCTCACTCCTACACTTCTCCCTCCACCCACTCTGCTCTGGGCTTCTGGCCTCCATGCTGCTCCATGACATTCAATACCCTTGACACTATGATCCCCTTGGATCTGATTACTCTTTGCCCACACAGCCCAGTTTGCCCCATTTTCATTCAGGCTCCCACTGAAGTGCACATTGTTCTGCCTGTGACCAGGACCTCTGCGTTTGTTCGCTCTTCCCTGTGTGCTGCCTCCTTTTTCCACGGAGTGCTGCTGCCACCTGGTCTATGGGGACATTTACTGGCACATCCTCTGTAGGGCTGTAGCCTAGAAGCTCCTGTTAATCTTCCGAGGTCCTTCAGGTCACGTGAGGCTGCAAGCCCTGCGGTCACCAGGCCCTGGATCGTTGCCCAGCTCACACACTCGCTTAAAGAATACTTTGGAGGTGCAGCTGACCGTTAGTGGTGTGTGTGTGTGGGGGGGTAGTGTGAGAGTACTTGAGCATCACTGTAAAGTTTGGACACACAGCCAAGTTCACACAAGGCTTGGGGACCTTCAGTGGAGAAACGGGATCCATATAGAGTGTTAGGTGTCATGAAAATACTGCTACAGTGGGAGTGGAGAGAAATAGAGGTGCAACTATAAGGGGACCACAACGGCATCGCTCACTGCACAGTCTGCCCAGTATCTACCTTAACTGCTCCTCTGCATAAATCGAACACATCCACGACCATTTGGAAGGGCAGGCATGCTGTCCCGCTTTCTTAATTTCAGTTCACCAAAATTATTCCTTTACATTAGTATGGAAGATGATGAATAGAAATATTTGATTTTCATCCTAAGGAACTTAACTGAATATTTACAATTGGCTTGCAATAAAATTAACAGAGGAGATTTATTGCAAAACCACTTCTTCTGAATTACATTAGGCTGCTTACGACGGCTCTGAGGTCTTCCAGCAATTTACTCTAAGTACCTCTCATTTTCCTATGGCTCATTTATTTCCACTATATCTTGCTTATGTTCAGAATAATTTGGTTTCCTTCCTCCATACCTGCTGATCCTTTCACAATTAAAGCCGTTACTTTTCCCTGTCACATCCTGCCCAGGTCCCTTGTCTTTGGTAGTGATGCCTACATTCTTCCAAAATACCCATAACAAAATTAGGATGTGAATATACCCAATGGGTCAATTAATGGCAGAGGATTCCATCGATTTGTCTTTCTTTATCTCAAGGTTGACATCCTCAATACTTTTTCTCAAGGACAAGGTGTTACTTTGAAAGAGTGGCAGTGAAACCATAATATTGTGTTTTTGTCACTGTTGTAAGACTTGCACTCTTTCAGTTATGTTCTGGCTGTTAAGAATGAGCTAGTCCCTGTGATATCTTCCCATTGTAAACTATGAGAGTGAGGAGAGTTCTTCCAAGTACCCATCTCATTTGAGAGATGAAGACGCTAAGCTGTGAAGTAGCTTGTCCAGGGCCATTTGAATAAAAACCTTGAAATGAAAAGGTTGCTTAAGACATGATGGCATCTTTTAGGAAACTAAGCTGCTCATAGTGCTTTCAGATAAGACTGAGAAATTCAGGTTAGTTGGAAATATTATGTAACACATACATTTCATACATGCAGTATAATGGTGACATATTTTCACTACTATATGCATATGAGCATATCTGTATGTATGGGAAAAAGCAGTGATACCAGTGCTGTGTTTACACATGCAAATGAACAGGGGGTACTGATGAATATTTAATGAGTTGTCACTGTTTTCAGTCTTCCAGTTCACTCATCATGCATCAGGAGCACCAGTCTGCATGAGGGAGGCCCCCTGCGTGAAATCTGTTTAATTATATTAACATTTAAATGTAAGCATTTTATTAAGGGAAAATGTTGTATCTACTCAAGTCTTCTTACAGCTGATGGAACTGTTGAGTATGTCACTAAAAAAAGTTCATTCAATCATACATTTATGAAACACTTTTATATTCAAGTGGTCTCTAGTTTCAAGTTTTAATTTTTAGTGCATACACCTATCAACTTTACTTGCAAATTTATTGAAACTCCTTTGCGTTTCAAAACGAGAAGACAAAGATATAAAATATGTTAACTTTAGCTAATTTTGCATGTTGAGATGTACTTTTGTTTGAAGGTAAAAGGACAGACTAAGTGATCCACGATTCCTCAGTAGCATGATGTCCTTCTTCCCTGCTACAAGTTCATGGACCTGTCAACTAGAAAACAAATTCCCAGGACATATGGGTTTTGTCGACCTCAAAAAACACTTAGAAATGTTTTTAAAATGACTTTCTAAAAGTAAAATGGAACATGGGCTAACTGATTAGCTCAGTTGGTTGGAGTATCGTGCTGATAACACCAAGGTTGCCAGTTCAATCCCCGCATGGGTCACTGTGAGCTGCACCCTCCTTAAAAGAGTCAACTGTGCCATTGTAGCATGAAAGCAATGTGTAACCAGTGACCATGCTGTTCCTCACTAAAATTTTAAAAAAGAAAAAAAAGAGTAAAATGGAACAATGTATGCAATTAGGCAATTAGGCAATTAGGGATTGACATATTTTATTCTCCAGAGGAGACACAAAAAACTACCCAGTGTACTCGAGATGAGTAAGTAACATGATTGCAGTCTACGCCTCCCTCAATCCTCCCTCTTTTATAGACTGCTTATTCTCAGACCAGTCTTACTCCTTCTCCCTTTCCTCCTACCTTTTCAATACCTACTTTCCTGATCGCTCATTATAAAAGATCAGAGGTTATCTGCAAAGACAACCCTCCTAGAAAGAGGAAAGGAGAGGATATGAGCTGAGATCAGGGGACAGGGAGAGCAGACTCGTATCCACTGGTAAATCGTCTTCCTCTTCTCCCAGGTGGGTCTGCAGATGCTACTAATTATGATGCACAGAACTGTGGATAATAGGCTTCGAGTAGGATAGGAGTTTCGATTGTAATGTCACTTATAAATATACTCACATATTCCAGCTCAACAAATACTTTAAATTAAAGAATCAAATTCTAAAAAACATTTCAATTGAGCAAATGCCATAATATATATTAGATAACTATAAAGTTTTGGGCATGAGACTGACAATTGGACCACCAAGTTTATGGTAAGAATAAGATTTGGGAAAGTCTAACTCTTTTGTATTGGCCAATGGCACAATGTGATTGTTGGAATATTGTGATAAGGGAAAAGGACAAGAAAGGAAGCAGTGATAGCTGATAGATGAAGTTCTCTATCGTGAGCTGCTGAGGTATCATGTCTGCTTCTGTGAAAACAACACACTCAGCAGAGAGATATTGAGATACTGAATTGACTATAAACCATGTAAATTAGAAATGATGTCATATAAAGAAGAGAAGACATGACAGGGGGAGATATAATAGCTATTTTCAAAGTCATATCAAAATTCTTATCAGAATAAATTCATTTTGTCTGGCTTTCTTGATGTAGAACTAGAATCAATTAAGAGAAGCATGAGACCATGATCAAAAAGAAGAGGCATTTTCTATAATCAGATATTCTAAGGAGAGATGTGAGAGGGAGGGCTGAGTACCTGGGCACTTAGTAAAAATATTTAGTCACAATAAAAGAGCAACAAGGCTGGAGATAATCCAAGGGACTAAAAATCACAATCATTCTTAAGGATTCTAGATTAAACAGTCTAAGATGATTTAAATACAATAAAGTCTTCTCTGTTCTAATTAGATTTTCTCTTCAAATTTATGTGCGTTTTCCAAAGTCTTCAAAATTTTAAAATTTTATCCCCATGAGATAAGCATGTCCAACTATTTATGCCATAAGTCTCTAAATGCATCTTAACTAAATATATTACCATAGCTACCCAAATAATATTAAAAATATTTACTACATATGGAGCAGCCAAAAAATGTGCATCCAGCACTAAGCACTTTACATACAGTTTCTCCACTTAACTCCACACTTGTTGGGTAGATAGGTTGGGATTCATGGATTGACTGGGCATCAGTAAATAGCAGAGCTAGTTTCAACTCCGGAGTGTCCAAATTGAATACCAATACTGCAATGAACTGTTATACTATCGTTACTCCTCGTTCTCTAATGCTCCCCCAAGTGGACCGTGAGTAAATGCAGCATGGAAGCCAACACTATGTGAAAGAGAACTTGTACAACTGAGATATCCCCAGGTACAGACCTGGAGTCATGATTGCCCAAGGCCCTCAGGGACAACGTGGAGATCTGTCTTCACACAAGCCTCCCAAGAGGCCCGAGTGGGCATTTGGTGATGTCAGTCCTCAAGATGTTACCCCCCAAGGTCAATATGCTATCCATGCACAGGTGAAAAATCAGGAGTAATTTATTATGGCACCCGACGAGGTGAATGCATTCATTATAATCATAAACATGGAAAGGTTTCTACATGTTTCTAGCTGTTTTTCTGATTCCTGGGAATGAAGTTACTCATGCAGTAAAAAAATCTCTGAAACTTTACAGAATAAGGGGCAAAATGAGGGAGCCATAATTGTGCTTTTTTTCTGTTCTTAAAGCTTTGTTGAAGTTTTAATAAGGTATAATGGGCAGTGATGGTGCTAAAGTAGTTGTTTCTTTGGAATCGAACCCTAGGCAAAAGAGTAATAATAGAAATGGCAATAGTATATAAAAAGCAACCCATTCAGTAATGCTTTAACTGCAGTGAGTCTTCACGTATCCAGAAAAAAAGAATTCGTAATCTGAAATGGCAGAACATCACTGAAAATGTTAGAGTAGCAAAAAAATTGTAAACAGCAAAATGTGAGCTTAAAATCTACACACCAAAGCTGAACCACTCTATCTAAAATATGAGGTATGATAAAAAAATATGGTGAATATTTAAATTAATGAAAAATTTATTACAGTAAAAGACACATTACCATTAATATCCCTCAAAATACACCCCCCACACACACACACACACATACCTCTTGTTTTGAACACACTTATCCTATCATTCCTGCCACTTTCTGAAGCAGTTCTGGAAGTCCTCTTTCATGAATGTCTTTAGTTGCGCTGTCATGGCTACCTTGATGTCCTGAATCAATTCAAAATGTTTACCTTTCATGGTCATTTTGACGTTGGGAAAGAGTCAGAAGTCTCAAGGTACCAGATTGGGTGAATAAGGTGGATGAGGACACACCAGAATGTTTTTATTTGACAGAAATTCCTGTACCAGAAGTGATGTGTGACATGGAGCCCTTCCATTGTAATCACAAAATACGGTGAATGCTGCTGCCGATTGCCATCCAATGGAAAGGCAGGAATCTTCAATACAGGAAGAGGTGCGCTGAGCCTTAGTAACAGTGTGTGACAAGTTTGAACTTGTTCAGTGCAGTCAGCCAGGTATGAGCTATGGTTGAGAGAAGATGTGTTTTAAAGTGTTTTGTAAATCATTCTCCATCATGACCATGCTCTTTGTCAGACATCGCTTCTGGTACAGCAATTCCTGTCCAACAAAAACATCACAGTGTGTCCTCATCCACCTTACTCACTGGATCTGGCGCCATGTGACTTCTGGCTCTTCCCCAAAGTTAAAATGATTCAGGACATTGAGGCAGCCACAACAGCACAACTAAAGACACTCACAAAAGAGGACTTCCAGAACTGCTTCAGAAAGTGGCAAGAACGATGGGATAAGTGTGTTCGAAGTGAGAGGAAATATTTTGAGGGGATTCATAGCAATGTGTCTTTTACTATAATATATATTTTTATTTAAACATTCACCATATTGTTTGATCACACCTTGTATATATGTATAAGGTTTAAAGCTTGGGTATTCATTTATAAAAATTCGTAAGACAGAAAATTATTGTTGTGGGCAGTCAAATCAATAGTTTAAAATTAAGAAGAAAGAGAAAAATACACAATTAGCCACAGTAACCTGAAACATTTATTTTCGGATAACACATTTTTGAACAGAGTATCTATATTGGCTGATATTAGTTTTCTCAATCTGTCTGGGTCCCAACAGCAGAGAGGCTCAGAACAAAGTTTTGGAGGAAGCCTTCTCCACCCCGGGCTGGAAGAGAGGTTGTGATTTGCATCAGTGAGTCTTCCCCTGGGCCTGGGGAAGCTGTCTGTATACCCGCCAGCACACAAATAAGCTTTCAGAAAAAAGTCCACTGTGTCTATGCCGCCCCTCCCAGCCAGAGGCAGGAAAAACAAGCACAACATTCAGAACCAACACATCACAGAGCTGAGCTTCAGGGAGACAGAGGAGACAACTGGACCCCAAAATAACGAGGCCAAAGGATGTCTAAACATAGTACAGAGAACCAGCTTGGAACTGAAATGTGTGAATTAGGCAAAAGCACTCAGTAGGTAAAGAGAAAACCAACATGAGTCATGGGGGTGTAAAATACAGTGTAACAAATATAGTCAGTGATATGGTAATAACTGTATGGTGTCAGGTGGATACTAGGTTTATTGGGGTGATCACTCTGTATGGTATATAAATGTCTACTCACTATGTTATACACCTGAAACTAATATAATATTGTATGTCAACTGCAATTGAAAAAAAATCATTTAAAAAATTAGAAAAAAAGAACAAGAATGAACTTTCCAAAAATTAAAAGAATCATCATTGCAAATATATAGAGATGGATAGACAGAGCTCTGATAAAGTGATACTAAAATGAGTAAGATTGTTTTACATAGAATAAGACAAATGTGTTCATTTCTTCATGTGAAATGAAAACAAAAGCTCTACTCTGTCTACGCTACAGAGTGTTCAGGAGGATGAGATGGAAACATCTCCAAGAGATCTGGAAATGGTAAACTGATACAACAATTACATGATGATTATGGCTAATGATTGAAGTATGTCATGCTGATGGACAAGGCTCCCCAGAGAATAAAACACTTCGAATATTGAGTTATGATAGTGGTATAAATGTAAAGCCAAATCAGTGATTTTATTTATCTACCAATAAATACCAAAACATACTCTTATTAGAAATATCTTGCAAAGCAGGAGAAATAAACTTTAACAGTTTTCTTCCTTGATTGGGTTTTAATGTTGGTCTAAGAGCCAAGACCAGATGTCAAACAAATACTTTTGTTTTGTTAATTCAAAGAAAAATATTATTCCAGTAAATGGAAGATGGAGATGAGTTTTTCTGAGAAATAAGTGTGTTGAAAAGTGATTTTTTGTTTTGTTTTGTTTTTCTGAAGGATATGCTTCTTGGATGTGAGAAATCCTGTCCAAAAAAATAAAAATTGAATTTTCCTAGATGTGATTTCTGTCTGGAGTCCCAAGGAATGGAAAAAGTTCACATGATTATTCCCTATTCATTTCACTGGTAACCATGAGCATTAGAGGATTTCTGTCTCTGTTAATGAACTGAGGTGGACAGGGGCGTGTGAAATGCTCCTAAAAATCAGGGCTCTGCAGTGCACAGATTCTCCCCAATTTTCTACAGTATTTGCTGTTTCTTATCATTATGACTAAATAACGATGGCAAAACTAATGATGCCATTACGCTGTAATTGGGAATCGCTGCTGTTCAGCAGTGATAAAGCGTGCGCTGAGCGGAGTTAATGGGCCACCGGCGGCCCCACCGGCGAGCTGGTCCACAGAGCTGGCAGGCCCAGCACGTGTGAGGTGCGAGCGCTCAGAAGAGGCGGTGAGTGGCGGGAAAGTGATCTCTGTCTGCTGGCCTACCCACTCAGGGAAGTGACCCGAGTTCAAATACAGCCATGAAGTGCTTCTCCAGGTAAAGCGTACTGGGCCTTTTCTCTCCACGAGTCAATCTTTTACAAATGGTTTGCTGACTTCCCTTTCAACAAAAGTACCCGTAATTTTAATTCTACCATATTCTGCATATTTGAGCCCCTCATTTAAATGGGGAAGGTGCTATGGATTTTAGGGGAGATAAGCATATGTATTCATTTCTAAGATATGTTCCAGCATGGTAGCTGGAACACAGTAGGTGCCAGTTAGCTACTGGCTCAATATGCTAGAATCTCCTATAAAAAATGTAAAGTAATACCTTTACTAAAAAATATACCACAGTAAAATTTAGTGGAAGAAAACTGAAATTTTCACCGCTTTTGTATTCAAACTGTGTTTTCTCCAGTACCCTGAAAGTAAGGTCCCACTGGTTTGGAAGTAACGGTGACCAGGGGGCACCGCGGAGAAAGCACCCCGGACCAGCCAGCCCACCGTCCCCAGGATGCCACACAGCAACAGCCACGAGCGCCTCCCCAGGGAGCGCTCCCCCACTGCAAACCAGCCAGGTCTGTCCACAGTGTTTTGTCACCTGGGTGAGGGGAGATGTGGAATGTCACCAGTGTTAATGAAGCGATGCCTCCCCATTAGGAATAATAACTATTAGCTCTTGAGGCCTTATGCCAGGCATGATGCTAACCACTTTGCACAGATTATTTTCTTTCATCCTCACAACCAGCCTGTGAGGTGGGTTTGACTGGCGTCTTCAGTTTTCAGTCTGGAAACATGGGGCTTAGAAGGGTAAGCCCGTGTGCCCCGGGTCATACTGTCAGTAAGTGGCAAGACAGGGACTTCAGAGGAGCTCGATGCAATGCCGAGGTCCAGCCATCAGAGCAGTCGCCCCGCAATGTACCGAATGGGGCCTCGGCTGCCTCACCTGAGCCTGCAAAGGGTGCTGAAGCACAGGGTGAGCCTTTGCTTCACCTGGAACACAGTAGGTTCCACGATGCGGGGTGACCCCCCCCATACAGTGTAACTTCTGACTCCACCAGAGCTTAACTGCTAATAGCCTGCTGTTGATCGGAAGCCTTACCGACAACATAAATAGTCAAATAACAATGTAAACAGCCGATCACCACACATTTTGTATGTTATATGTATTGTATGCTGTATTCTTCTAATAAAGCAAACTGAGAAAAGAAAATGGTATTGAGAAACTCATAAGGAAAATACATTTACAGTATTTACTGAAGAAAAAAAATGCATGTAAGCAGGCCCGTGCTATTCAAGGGTACATGGTGAGTAACTTGGCTAGGATTTGCGCAGCGATCAAATGACAAACCCAGGTCACAGTCCCTCTTTGGTCTCTCGGAAGCCAGCGCTTTTGCATGTGCAGCGTGTGCCACAGCTCCTAGGCCCTGCTCAGGCCTTCCGCCGCCCTCAGGGTCAGACGAAAGCACCCCATTTGGCGACATCTCCGTCCCTTCCTTCTAAGAAGGGACACAAGCCCCTCTATGCCAATCTTTCCTTCCAGCAAGAGAGCGATGGCTCCGGCCCAAGGCGACTCGCTTGTCCGCTTCAGTCTGTTCAGACGAGCCCTTCCCCTCCTGCCACTTGCCTCTGAACTGGACATCCACGTTCAAAGTCAGCTCTGTCCCCTGTCAACCCAGCAGCAGCGCCTGCCACGCCGTCTGCCACGCCGGAGACTGTGGCCCTGGGTGTATTTTCTTCTCTTGGCGTCTTAAATGGGTCTCTCTCTCCGCCTGTCTCCTTCTCCCTCCCTCCCTCTATCTCTCTCCATCTCCCTCCTGCATTTTTTCTCCTCTCCCTCCTCCTTCTTAGAATCATTTCTCAGGCGTCCCTTTGTGCCCTTATCCAGACTAATGAGTCTAAACACTGTCTACATGTTAACTATTCACACATTTATATCCGTAGTCTGGGTTTCACGCTGAATTCCACCCCCCTCTGCTTACTTGATACCTTCCTTAGATACTGGATACACCTCACTCAACAAAGCTGAGAATCCAGTCTTTCCCCCAAACCTTCTCTCATTGCACCACAGCTAATGGCAATGCTATGCTCGTCGATGCGCCCCGAATTCAGAGACATTCATGAAATACATCCTTTCTTCACAACTCACAGCCAGTGAGGATGCCCTGCTAGGTTCATGTCAGAGCGGATCCAGGCAGAACAATCTCACAGCCCGGCCGCTGACGGATCCGCCCCGAGTCCGTTGCCAGGGCCTGATCCCACGCCTCCGCCTTCCATCTCCTCTGCCAGCCCCTTTCACAACACGCCCTTTCAGTCATTGTAAATCCAAGTCCTTGAAATGGCCTCTAAACCACCAAACGATGTGTGTCCTCCCACCCTCTGTCACCTCTCCAACGCCTTCTGACACCACTTTGTCGCGTGTTCATCCCTCTCTGACCACATTCCCACCCCTCCCCCTCCCCACCCCGGTGCCTGAGGCACAGCGGACACATGTCCTCCTCAGCATGGGCCAAGCCACCCTCCACACTGGAGTGCCCTCCTCAGAGTCACCAGCACACTGAAGACTCACTTCTTTTTAAAATAAAATGTATGTCTTAGAATAGTTTCAGATCTGTAGACCAGTTCTGAAGGTGGCACAGAGAGCGCCCCTGTACCCCACACTCAGCAGCTCCTGTTGTTAACAGCTCACATCGGTATGGTATATTTGTCACAATTAATGACCCAATAGTGACTCAGTATCATGAACGATGCCCCCACTTTATCCAGAGTTCCTTAGCTACTCCCTAATTGCCTTTCTCTGGGCCAGGGTCCCCTCCAGAATACCACGTTACACTGAGTCGCCATGACTCCTTAGGCTCCTCTTGCCACAACAGCGTCTCGGCCCTTACGTGTCTTTAATGACGGGGACAGTTTTTAGGACGTTACATTGGGCAGCAACAGCTGAGGTCAGGCTTGCTGTAGTGTGGGTCACTGCCTCACAGGTCAGGACAAGGCCAGGGTTCGGGGTTCCAGCAGTCTCCGTGCACTGTGCCCAGGGAAGAGCCTTCACCCATGAGTGGGAGTGGGTAGACGGGAACCCCCACCTTACTTGAAGTTCCTGGACCTTCACCTCAGCACCAGGCACCTGGGGGCAAAACGGGAAATGCTGCCGTTCTGATCTGCCCAGGGAGAGAGCCCTCCGGCTGGTCACCAGAAAGAGGGGGCCCCGGGGTGGCGGTCGCCGAGCTGGGCTGGAAGCAGGAGTCTTGGGGCCGACACTCCAAACTCTCAACCTTCTTACTGACTTTTTTTAGATTCACTAGAATAGGTGTTTCTTCGTTTGCTGTTTGACGTAAGGTCCAGTGTGTGTTTGGTTGGCTTTGAAGATTCACCAGCACCATCAATCTAGTGCTCAAACACACAAACAGTATATTCCCTTTCAATCTGTCTTCTTCAGCTCTTAAACTTTCCGAAAAGAAGAAGAATTACAAGTATAAACAGTGAAAAAACTGCTACTAATAAAATGACATTTTCTCTCCAATGAACAGTTCTTGCTAAAATTGGAAAAAGTGAAAACCCAGTATTTTTCAGTCCAACATGTGCTATCGGGTGCATGTATCTGTTGTAATAGAGCAGTATGGTTCAGAACAGTTCGAATCAGCGTGGAGACTACGAAAATGTATGGGTTACTCTGGTGTTGTCACCAAGTTTAAAATACGAACCTCTGACTCGTTTGAAAGATAAGACCTAGTTCTCTATCTGTTTGCTGCAAATGACACTTCATGTATTTGCAAGTGAACTGAGGCCAGGAGTTAGACAGGTGTAAATCCATCCATGAATTATCTAGCAAATGAATTCTCAGCCTTCAACTCTTTGCAGACAACTCCACTCTGCAATCTAACATACAACCATGAAACAAACCACAGGAGCCCCCTAAAAGATATCTATGTATAAAATATTAGGTAGCATTTTAAAAATCTTATTCTCCATTTGGGGTTTCTCATCAAGATAGAAAACTCTTATCTGAATTTGCATTATCATTGGTAATGTATACATGTCTTAAAATTTTCACTTACATTAAGTTTTTGCTTAACTATATGATAATGGCAATTGACACATCCACACAAATACGAATGAGTAAAAGTCTCTAAGCACATGTATTTCATCATTTTGCGGGGTAAATCAATGAGTGCATGGTTGAGTCATTTGTCTGCATTCACGTGGATGGTCCAAGTTAATAACAGGTGCATTTTCAGAGCTGGAAATGACTGCAGAGGTGCACTCTCCAACCTTCTCGTTTTACCGTGTGGAACTGGTGCCCACATGGGGCGCTGACTTCCAACACCACGCCGGAGCCGCCACCAAGCACCCATGTCCCCACTCAGCTCTCATCTTTATGGGCACAATTTATGTTTTTGTTACAATTTTATTTTTAGGTATTTTAAGCTCTTTTTGGTAACACTTACAAGTGAATGGAAGTGACTCAAACTGTCACTGTAGGAATAAAAAATGAAAGTAAAATTCCCTTCCCCCTTTACAAAGATCAGTGATGGTAAATAACATCGATATCCCAACACCACTAATTTAAATCAGCTATTAATTAACTAGTAGCTAGATTGGGTGGCGGGGGGAGTGCTTGCTAGTAAAGTGACAATTAGAACTTCCACTCTGAAATTACCAGTCAACTTAACCAAGAAAGTGAAACTGATAGTTAAGTGTGCAATGTCATTTTATTGTTATTGCCTACAGTCCCTTTTCAGGATTTTATGGATTCCCTCCACATCCTGTAAATATATAATCATGTCATTCCAAACTCAAAAATTTCCATTTCGCTTTTTAGCTTGTGGCACTGTGTGATGCCATCCACGTATGTAGTTACTTGGTTCCAATCTACTTCAAACCTCAGATGTGAAAAGTTGACATTTCTTACACATTAAGATAAACAGTGCCTCCCTTCTATCACTTCAGGGAATATGTTAGTCAAGTGCTATCATTTTTGCATTTTGCTCTTTATAATATTAATAGCTATGCAATAAGAAGTGCACTGTTGACTGTCAGGAATGATTTGTTACCAGATGTTAGCATAATTTGCCAGCTGTCAAATTTTAATAATTTTATTTGCCTAAAATATGACACTTATGTTTCATGGTAAATCAAGACATATAGCAGAGCTTATTTGGTATTACAGAGCTGAGGGGAAGCTTGCGTGAGGTTTGAGCATACACTTCGCACATGGCATTCTCAATGCATCTCTTTCTGATAAGTGAAAAAGTTTGTTCTTTTTATTCATTGTGCTCTGTGCAGAGCGAGACAATTGTAGGTCTTCAATACTCATAAGCTGGAAGCAACAGTTAAAGTTTACTTCTAAAAATGTTAGTTTTCTTATTGAACTGTATTTCATTTTGTTTCCATTCTCTGATAATCTCAGGTAAAACAACAGAGGAAAAATGATCCCATAATTTTATGGGAACATGTATTTATGTCTCTGTTTTAAAGTATTTACGTTTTCATTTATCATATACATAAAATTAAATAATATGCTCTCAGTCTTTCAATAGTTTTTCAGGCTCTTCAAGGTAGCTTTCCTTAATACCATGCATATTAATACCTTAGGATTACACTATC
The DNA here is from genome assembly GCA_033961575.1 of Aselliscus stoliczkanus. Lineage (NCBI taxonomy): Eukaryota > Metazoa > Chordata > Mammalia > Chiroptera > Hipposideridae > Aselliscus > Aselliscus stoliczkanus. Next base: position 68,180,888 of record CM066735.1, read on the forward strand.
CACTTGATTTGGTCAGCCCAGTCAAGTGACTTGCAATCCAGTGCGGAAAACAAAAACCTCCAACGATACTGACTCCACTTCCATTACTTTGCAATCTATTTAAAAATCTTCAGCCAGTTGTATTAATGGCTCAGACAGAGAACAAAAGTTATCTACATCAAGCAATTTTCCAAATCTGAGATGTTCTATTTCTCTCCATCCTTGTAATCTGTGGCTGGGAAGTTAAAAAGTCTACAAAATAAGTCCTGTTAAGTTCACATTAAGCAAAATCTTTGATGCCAATTTAGTAAACTTATTGAATTTTATATTCACTGAAATGGTCAAAATAAAATAAAATGATGAAGACTGAATGATATTTGTCTTTAACAGAAACAAGGATTGAGCATATGTTAAACAAAGTTATCACTGAATAATACAAAATAATAACAATAATTATAATACACAATTGTGTTCAGCCTCCAAACATATCTCAAATCTACCTACTTCCTTCCATCCCACTGACGTCATCCTGGGTTCAGTCTACAGTTACCTCTCATTTGCCCAACTACAACGGCTGCCTGACTTGTCTCTCTTCCATCCTGACTACCTGCCAATCTGTTTTCCAAAGGCTGCCACAGTGAACTTTTATTGGTTCACTAGAAAAAGGACAGAAAACTGGACTGTCTTGCTCACTGACTATGTGTAGCACCCCAGGGTATAAGAGGTGTTCAGTAAATATTTTTAAAATGAATGAATGGGTGGGTGCATGCATGAAAGTGTAAGTTACAACCTTCCTCATTCAAGGCCTTTGTTTGTTTCCTTTTTTCCCCCAACTATATCCATTATTAAAAAGATGAGAATCCTAACCAAGTTTCCTTTTTTAAGACTGAGTTTTTTTAAAAGGAAAATTGCCAATTCCATGGCAGTCAGTTAAGGAATTATCTTCTTGCCTGAGAGTTATAAGCACTCATGGTGGAATTATGGCCTCGACCAAAATAACGACCAGTGGTTAGTTATTTTAACTACAATTTTGCAGATGCTATCGAATCACACTCTGTCGGATACTCTAGGGATTATAGATTGGTTTTACTCAGGGAATCATTTTCACCTTAAAAAAGAGTATGTATGAATTTTCTATCTATATTTTTCCTTTCTAGTTTATAAATTAAAACAACAACAACAAAAAAAAAAAAAAAACTACGTCTGCCCATTGTTATGTATATTGGGTTGTCGGAAAAGTCATGACATATTTTTCCTATGTTTTTCGTTGCAAAAATGCGTCATGACTTTTCTGACAACCCAATACAATATCCATATCCTTTTATAGAAGTGTTGCATTTTCTTATGTCTGAGACAAGTGAGGGAATGATTCTGTAGCCACCTAACACCAACCTCTGAAGGAAGTATATCAAATATTTGGATTGAAGCCCAGACTCCACCATGTGCGAGGGGGCTGACTTTAAACAACTCACATGGAGTGTTTTAGCCTCAATTCCCATCACCTACAAATAAAAACAATAAATTAAATATTCTTCCAAGTAGTCCAATCTTTAATAGTGTTCAATTTCTTTAAGAAATAAAAAAACAAAATTTGGGGTTAAATCCAAAGTAGGTGATCACCATTATTAGGTGCCGCTTTCTGAGTGCCTATTTTCTGATTGACCAATTGACACATATATATGTATATATAATTTGTTACTATTCTACAATAATCCTAAATATAATAGTATTAAAATTATATATCCATGATTTTGTGGCCCAAGAATACAGAAGGCCTTTAACAGACAGTTTGATTTTAGTTTATTTTTGCGGATAGCTATCTCTGAATTCATAAGAAATGTTGGTCTGTCGTTTTCTTATTGTAATGGCTTTGTCTGATTTTGATGTCGGCACTACCAGCCTCATGTCATGAGTTGGGAAGTGTTCCTTCCATTTCTACTTCTTGGAGGGCTTGTGAAGGATTGATGATAATTCTTCTTTACTCTTTGATAGAATTCACCAGTGAAGCCATCTGGACCTGGGCTTTTCTTTGTGAGATTTCATTTTTATTACTTTCTCCCCCGCCCCCATTTTATAGACCTCTTCAAATATTCTATGTCATTTTTGAGTCAGTTTCATTAGTTTGTATTATCCTAAGAATTTGTCCATTTCATCCAAGCTATCTAATTTTTGCCATAAATATGTCTGTAGTTTCTTAAGGTGGAAGTTTAGGTTATTGATTTGAGGCTTTTCTTCTTCTTTAATACAGGCATTTACAACTATAAATTACCCCTTAAGCATTGCACTGGCTCTATCCCATAAGTTTTGGTATGTGTGCTTTTATTTTCATCTCAAAAGCACATTCTAATTTTCTTATGATTTCTTCTTTGACTTGTTGGCTATTTAGGAGTGTTTTAATTTCCAACTATTTGTGAATTTCTGAAATTTTCTCTTGTTATTGATATATAATTTCATTTTACTATGGTCAGAGAATATCCTTTGTATGATATTGATTATTTCTTTAAATTTATTGAGTTATTGTATAGCTTGACATATGGTCTACTCTGGAGAAAGTTCTGTCCGTACCTGAGAGATATGCGTATTCTGGTTTTGGGTGGTGTGTTCTATAGATGTCTGGTAGACTTACTTGGCTTATAATGTTGTTCAATTCTTTTATTTTCTTGTTAATCTTCTGTATAGTTGTCCTAGCCATTAAAAAACAGAGTATTGAACTCTCCATCTGTTATTGTTAATGTGTGTATTTCTTCATTTCAGTGAGCTTTTGCTTTATGTATTTTGGTGCCTTTGTTTTTAGGTACATACATGTGTTTTAATTGTTATGTCTTCTTGAAGGATTAACCCTTTTATCATTATAAAATGTCATCCTTTGTTTCTAGTAATATTTTGTCATAAAATTATATATAGTTATGTCATAACATTAATATTTTGTATATTAATATAGCTACTCCAGCTTTATTTTTGTGTACTTGTTTTCATTACATTTTCTCCCATCTTTTCACTTTCAACTTATCTGTGCCTTTGAATCTAAAGTATTTATCTTTTACACAGTATGTAGTTGGATCTTTAATGTTTTAAAATTATTCTTCCAATCCGCCTTTGGATTAGAGTGTTTAATCCATTTAAATTTAATAATAAAATTGAAAAGCTAGGATTTTCCTATTTATTTTTTATATATCTTACGTCTTTGTTCCCCATCTATTTCTTATGACTTTCTTTTATATTGAATAGATATTCCTTGTTTATCATTTGAATATCCTTATTGTTTGTTTTATTATATTGAGTTATTTTTGTAGTGGTTGCCATGAGAGTTAAAATTCACATCTTCATTCATAACTGTCTTATTTAGATTATTACCAACTTAATTTCAACAGCATATAAAACTTTATTCCTATATAGCTTCATTCTATCCCCCCCTTTGCCCTATTTTGTCATACAAGTTACATTTGATACACTGTAAGCTTATCTACACTGTTTTATATTTATTGCTTTATGAAGTTATCTTCCAAATACAATAGAATAGAAATATTACAAACAAATAAACATTTTCCTGTCCCTTATATTTATCTATATAGTGACCTTTATTATTGTTCTTTATATTGGGTTGTCAGAAAAATCATGATGTAATTTTTCTGTTTTTCATTGCAAAAATGCATCATGATTTTTCTGACAACCCAATATTTTCATGTGGATTCAAGTTACTGTCTAGGGTCTTTTTAATTCATTCTGAATTGATTTATTTCAGATTTCATTTATTATGTGTTGTATGGCCATGTCTGTTATCAATAAATTATTTCTGCTTTTGTTAGTTTGAAAATGCCCTCATTTCTCCTTCATTTTTGAAGGACTATCTTCGTTTTTTTGCCAGATACACAATTTTTTGCTGACAACCTTTTTCTTCAGTACTGAATATATCATCCCACTGCCTTCTGGCCTCAGTAGTTTCTGAGGAGAAGTCAGTTGTTATTCTTATTGCCACTCTGTCTTGCAGCCTTCAAGTTTCTCTTTGCTTATGGCTTCTAACAGTTTGATTATGAAGTGGTTAGATGTGCATCTCCTTGAACATATCCTATTGGGAGTTCAACAAGCTCCTAGTTGGATAAATGAACATTGTTCATCAATTTGGGAAATTTTTAGATATTATTCTTCATATATTCTTTCTGCCTTTTCTTTCTTTCATCTCCTTCTGGGAGTCCCATTATGCATATGTTGGCATTCCAGACTGTGTCATATGCTGCTGTTTTTCCTAACTACAGTAAATGGAAGGCTTCTCATTCTCAAAGGTATCATGGAGCAGGGCAGTAAGTGATAAGTGTAGGAAAAGCTGAGAGGCTATGAAGCTCACTGTTATTACTAAGATTCATCCACTCTTCTTGAGGGAATGCCCCTCAGATTACTCTAAACTCTTGGTTAATGTCCAGAGTGCATCCTGACAGTTTCTGCATGAATGGGTTTGGGGCAGTCCATACCTTGTCTTTCCTGCTGACAACACTTCTCTGCAAGGTTCAGTTTTAACCCACATGGCTTCATTTTGAGTAGTTGGGCCTGTGGTATCCACTTCCAAGATGGTTTCTTCGCTTACTGATGTGGCACTTGGATGTACCATGGCTTCTTTATCTCGTTTTTTTTTTTCTTCTCCCATGTGTGATGCTCCAGAGCCTCCTCACATGGCCCAGGCCTCTAAACGCATGGTGGTATCATAGTACTTTACACCTGATGACTTGCTTTCACAACAGCAAGTCAAAGCTGCCAGTCCTATGAAAGGAAGTATCATAATTTCTACCATACCTTATTGCTTAATGCATCACACACTAGCCAAGACTCAAGGGATTCTAACTTTTAATGGAAAGAGTACCAAATAACTTGTGGTACTCTGTACAATCTGCCACATAAAAACTGTCATTTTAATCTTTACAAAATTTTATGGAATACATATTACTAGTCTCATCCTACAAATACTAAAACTGAAACTCAATAAATTACAAAAAATATGAAGCAGTGTTGAATCTATATTATGTTATTCTGACTCTAAATTTGTGTCCTCTAGTGATTATAGAATAGACAAGTATTTTTCCCAAATCTTTTTCACAGAATCATATACCTAGAAATTTTCTGAAAAGGAAAGAGCTTATGAATTAAAGTATTTCAAAAGCAAAAGTAGAAATAAGCATATTTAAACCCCTTTTTTGCGACTCACAATATATATTTTCATATAAGGTTTCCTCTCTGCAAAATAACTTGTGTAAATAACATCTAGTGTATCACCATGCAAAATTCATGGAACACATTTTGGGAAAGGCTTAGTCAATTACTATTGTTCACATTTACTGAATTAATTTTAAGGGGTGGGGGACCAATCATTAGCAAGTGTCCCCAAAATTTCAAGACTTAAGTAAATTGTTGTATTTTAGGCACAAAGCTGAACCACGTACTTTACACAAGGAGGTGGCTGGGTAATACATAGGCACAAAAGATTCATTTACCTAGTAACTAAGTTTAGCAGAGCTCAATTATCGTGAAAAAGATGGTTTTCTAGCGTGACATGGAACAGAGCCCTTAGGAATATGGATTGGCAAACCATACTTGTTACTTTTCAAATCTTGGCTCTTCTCTAATTACAAGTATAGCACTGAGCAAATTATTTAATCTGTTTGCCTCTGATTCCTCAGTGTAACATGAGGGTAAAAATAGTACTCCATAGAATATTTTAAGGTGAATACGGAAATGCCTATAAAACCTTGGCACTTTGCTGGTAGTCACTAATTTTATATAGCATTAGTAATTATAAATATTGGGTATCCAAATGTCTAATGACAGTCTAGCAAGATTATAACACAGTTAAGCTGATACAATACAGTCGGTAAACTAAAGCCAGGGCAAATTTTAGACAGATCTCAACAGGCATACAGAAAGAAATGCAAATTAGGTTCCTCAATGACCCCACATATTTGAAGATACGCTTCACAGATCAAGAGTTTCTTCCACTGTGTCCACAGGATACATTGATGAGTCAAAATTAAAGAACAGAGGTGACTTTCCTCACAGTTAGAATAGCCAATGTCCATGGCACTACTCTTATTAAAAAATAAAAGACAGATACAGTAAAAATCTGGAGAAATACACATCAAACTACTTAAAGTTTTGTGTCTTTGGGTGGAATTACACAGAATTGCACAAAATTCCATTTTCTATATATTTCTGAGGTATTTATATGTTTAAGAATTATGTGGATACTTTGGTAAGTTCAGAAAAAGTTGATTTAAAAAATTGGAATTTGTTCAAATAACTAAGAATTTACAAAATAAAATTAAAATTAAATTGCATGAATTCAAATTTTAGCTAGCTGCACCCACCAAATGCTCAAATAACTTTTCTGGTCAAATCCAAGCGTCTTTGCTAAGACTTTGAAAATAAAAACAGTGTCCAAATTTAATTATTCAAGAGGAATTTAAATTCCACCTTTATTATTAGGTGTAATTAGAAACAAAGGCACCCCAAATAAATATATTTAAAAATGTGTTCATAAGTATTATGAGTCATATAGGGACCTTACCTGGTGGGAATAATTAGGTAATATAAAGTTGTTGTTGTTTACTTGTTTTTTTGTTTTTTTTTCACTAGTAAGTATGGTGGAGTGTCTTTAAAGAAAGATAACTCAAGTAACTGGTGGGAATATTGCTTATTATTTTAAACATTTAGTTGAAAAATTATTGTTTACATATTTCTTATTCAGAAATATTGTGAAATAATAGAAATGAAATGGAACTACTTAAAACAATTGGTTGAATTCTATCAAATTTATTTGAAAATGAGAAGTGTTCCCCAAAGATTAAAGGCTTATGAATTCAACAATTTAGCAATTTGCTTCAACTAAATGAGCTTGCAGATTTGCATGTCATTTTAATTCATGCCAGAAATGCTCATGATAATAAAAGTTAAAAAAAAATCCAGTGGTGAAATAGTATCAGGAACATCAAACACATTTATTGCTTGCCATAAAAATATGACATCATATAAAATGCAATGAATATATTAAAAAGGCATCTTATTTATTATAACAATTAAAACAGCAAAAACTTAATAACTAATAAAACCTAAGACAACTTTGTTTCCCAATAAATTCTGTGATAGAAGATAATTTTGACAAGAATGTTCTCCATGAAATACCTATGACAATGGCAGCCATTTATTGTACATAGTGATGAAAAATACATTTCCTTATATATAAGTGGCTTAAATATGTACTCTGCAATCTTCTTGAGAAATTTTAGCCAAGTCTAATTAAATGTTTCCAATTAAAATTGTGTAGCTAGGAAGGAAATTAATGGCTTTGTTTGAACTATTTGTTTATTTCATCGTCAAGTGTACTGGATGTATTTGCAGTGCCAAGAAGAAATCATCCAAATTATTCTTTACCCTGTTGATTTGCTGTTATATCACTTCACTTCAGAACCTTAATTTTTCCAGCTTTAAAGGAAAACAGGCAGCTAAATATAAGACCTTGACCTAGGGGGCTTTTTCCCAAAAAAACTATTAACTAGAGACAACATGTATGGAACAAATAAACATTAAGCTTCAATTAAGAATTGTAAATATATTAGTGAGATATTGAAAAACTCATAATGCCTCTACCTATATTACTCAACAAATGCTTTGAATAAAGTAAATTATGACAGAAGCCAAAAATGCTCAGATGCTTTACTGCATCCTGTGGCTTTTCATGGTAAATTACTATTGCCCTTACCTTGTATCAGTTGTTACTAGGAGATAAATATAAATATATCTATCTATCTATCTATCTATCTATCTATCTATCTATCTATCTATCTTCTAAAATTAAATAAACAAAACTGTTTCATAAATGCTGCCAACATTGCAGAAAGGTCTTTGGGCAAAATGGCTGGGTTTAAACACAAACATACTCACTTTCTCCTCCACAGACACACATGCTGTGTTCCAGAGCCTAAGACTTGCCTGGAACTGGCTCCCCAACCCACTGCATTCACGTCTATTGTTCCAGCTGAAATACTCGAGATTATCTGCTGCCGAACTGGAGGGGCCAATCCGTGGCTTCAAAATCAGAACAAAAACCTCACACTAAACTCCGATTGAGGAGGACAGTTTTCCAACGAGGAAGCGGGGACCACCCTGTGGCCTTGGTTTTTAAAAGAGGACGCTTTCTTTTTCTGGACCTGATAATTTTTGAAGAACAGTGTCAGGGAGTTGCTGGGAGTGTGAGCTGGATCAGCCTTGTGGATGTTAGTCCGCTGCTCACATTTCCAGGAATAACCTGCTCCCAGACACATGCCCGTTCCAGCCCTGTTCAGAGTGAAACCTGATTTGTTAAAAGTCCCTCCTGTGATTTACACTGATTGCCACTCCCTTTCAATGGGCACTCTCTCACAGGGACATTCTGATTCCTGCCACCATGGCTTATCTCTAACTCCCTCGCTGGGCTCCTGACACAAATGCTGCTGCGTTTGCAGGACAGAGGTTAGGAAGGCTCCGTCAGGACTTTGATGCTCAATGAAAGAAATTTCATCCTAAAGACGAGAAGGAGACTTTCGGAGAACGCTGAATAGTTGGTTTGAAATAGTTGTAAACACAATCATGTTGTCGGCCTCTGCCCAGGTTTAATTTCCAAAGCATGTTTGGCTCTTTACTTGTTTTTGTTTTTTTTAAATATTTATTTATTTATTTATTTTTATTAGTTTCAGGTGCACAACACAATGCAATAGTTATACTCTTTACCCCCCAAAGTAACCAACCCCCTCCCCCAGTCCGCCACCCCACTCCCCGCCATATCATACATATCCATCACAACTCCCCTGACTCCCTTCCACAGTATACTCCACATCCCGTGACCATCCACATATTCAGTTGCAGTTGGCATACAATACTATACAACATCAGCTTCAGGTGTACAGTGCAGTGATCAAGCCTCTACTCCATCCATGAAGTGGTCTCCCTAACAAGAAATGTGACTATCTGATACGCCACAAAATTTTTACAACATTATTATATTCCCCGAACTGTGTTTCATATCCCTGTGGCAATATTGTAGTTGTCTATTTATGCTGTCTAATCCCTTCCCCTTCCCCCCATCCCCACCCCACTCCCAACTAGCCACCCTAAATTTTTCCTCTACATCTACAAGTCTGTTTACTTTCACTGCTCACTCAGCTCTTCAGACTCCACACACAAGTGAGATCACATGGTACCTGTCCTTCTCTGACTGACTTATTTCACACAACATAATAGTCTCTTCACAATATTATCGATTACATTCCCAGAACTGGCCCCTTATTCCTGTGGCAACATTGTAGTCCCACCTACACTGTCCAAAACCTTCCCCCTCTCCCTCTTCCCCACTCCCTCCCAGTCAGTAACCATCAGTTTTTCCTTTATATCAACTCTTTCTGTGTTGATTTTCTGTCTAAAAGGTCTGTCCATTGGTGACAATGGTGTTGAAGTCCCCTACTATGATAGTGTTACTGTTGATCTCTGTCTTTATGTCTGTTAAAATCTGTTATATGTAATTAGGAGTTCCTATGTTGGGTGCATAGATGTTTATTAGGGTTATAGTGCCCTTCTTTGTCTTTTATTGTAGTCATTTTAAAGTCTATTTTGTCAAAATAAGTATTGGTACTCCAGCTTATTTTTTTCTCATTTCCATTTGCATGAAATATCTTATTCCATCTGTAAACAGCATATACATGTGTCCTATTTTCTTATCCATTCAGCCACTCTCTGTCTTTTGATTGCAGCATTTAGCCCATTCACATTTACAATGATTATTGATAGGTGCATATGTATTGCTATTTTGTTATTTGTATTCCTGGTCTCCCTGGGTTAGCTTGTTTACCCCTTTCTTTTGTTTAAAAAAGCCCTTTTAACATTTCTTGCAATGCTGGCCTGGTGGTAATGAATTCCTTAAGCTTATTCTTTTCTGAGAAGCTCTTTATTTCTCCTTCAATTTTAAGTGATAGCCGTGCTGGGTAGAGCAATCTTGGTTGTAGGCCTTTATTTTGTGTCACTTTGAGTATCTCCTGCCACTCCCTTCTGGCCTGCAGAGTTTCTGTAGACAAGTCAGCTGTTAGTCTAACAGGAGCTCCTTTGTATGTAACCTGCTGTCTTTCTCTTGCAGCCTCTAGGATTCTGTCTGTGTCTTTAACCTTTGCCATTTTCACTATGATGTGTCTTGGTGTGGACCTGTTTGGGTTCAGCTTGTTTGGAACCCTCTGCACTTCCTGGGCATGTATGTTGATTTCCTTCTCCAAGGTAGGGAAGTTTTCAGTCATTATTTTTTCAAATACATTCTCAACCCCTTGCTTCTTCTCTTCTCCTTCTGGTATCCCTATGAGTCGAAGGTGGTTGTGCTTCACCTTGTCCCATAGGGCTCTTAAACTATTTTCATTGCTTTTTTATTCTTTGGTCTTTTTGTTGTGCCAACTGTGTGATTTCTGCTATTTTATCTTCCAAATCGCTGATCCGCTCCTCTGCTTCATCTACTCTACTGGTGATTCCTTCAAGTGTGTTCTTCATTTCAGTTATTGTATTCTTTAGTTCTAACAGGTTGTTTTTTATGGTTTCCCTATCCTTCTTTATGTCCTCACTAAGTTCCTTAAACATTCTTATCATCAGGGTTCTAAACTCTGTCTCTGAAAGGTTGGCTCTCTCTGTTTCATTTAGTTCCATTTCTAGAGGTTTCTTCTGATCTTTTACTTGTGACATGTTTCTTTGTTTCCCCATTCTGGCTGTCGCTCTGGGATTGCTTTGATGTATTAGATAGATCACCAGGACAGCCCTGGCTGGACCACGCAGGCACACAGCTCACGGCCCAACACTCCCAGGAAAACTCCCAGTCTCAGCCTGTCCCAATCAGCCGCTTGCAGATCAGGCCCAGCAGCCCGACAACCAATCACCAGCCTGGCAACTCTGCGAGCGCAGTGCGGAGAGCGGGACCCGAGGCGGCTTGCGCGCTCCCGCGTCTCAGTGAGCAGCCTGTTGGAGCCGGATCACTCCCACTAGGCGTTTCCCTGGCAACGCAGCACAAGCCGTGCGGAGGGTGGGGATCCGAGGCCGCAGGCGCGTGGACGCACACACGCACTTCTGCGCCAATCCCACCAGACCAATGAGGTCTCGGACCTGACCCTCTGTGGGCGGGCCCAAGCCCGACAAAATGGCGCCCCCCCTACACCACTCGCGTGCAGGCCCCACACCAGGGGAGCAACAGTCCAGACACCTCCAGCCTTTGCTCCAAAGGTGCTCAGCTCAGTCCGTCCCCGCAGGCTCCCGGCTCACACAGCCACTCCCTCCACCGGGAACCAGGTAAGTGCTCACCGCCGAGCAAGCCCGGGCGCCGGCCCCACTGATTCTCCAGCCGCTCCCAGCCTCACCGAGCTGAGCAGAGAGTCCTCACTAATTTACTGCCGGCTGTCTTAGAACTCCTCTTCCCGGCAAAGGAGCTCTGGGCTGGTGAGCTTGGGGTGCGGCCGGAGGGTCTCCCCCAACCAGACAAGCTTCCCACGGCGGGGGCTTCCCTCCCGGGGCTCGCCCTCTCTCGTCTCCGCCCGTCCCACCAGACCCGACGCGGCCTCCTCTTTAAGTTCTTCGTTTAGTGGTTCTGTTCCTCCAGTGTTCCGGGGACCTCCAGGGTTGAATGCTATATAATTTGCTTGTAATTTTGGTGTGATCCTAGGAGGCAGTTAGCACAGCGTCTGTCTATTGCGCCATTTTACTGGAAGAGCTGGCCCTTTATTTGTTATGATCCAGTATTATTTCTATTTTCTATTTTATGAAAAATATAATTTACTTTTCTTTTTTTCCCTTCATCCATTTTGTTGTCAGTTAGTTTGAAAGACGAAAGCTAGACTCTCTTTACATGAACATTTGACTAGAACTTATGTTACTTTAACCGTAAAACAGAAATTAAATGACATGACCAATTGCTGAGTGTGTCCTCTCCTTACTATACTCATTAGTAGTTACCTAAGTCCTTCAGGTAGCAGTTTCTGCTCCATTCCACCCAATAGAATGAAAACTGCCCCATAGCGAAGAGCTCAAACTACCAAGAAGGTAGGCTTTGACATGAAAGTCTGTGATATGCCTGGAAATGAACTTCTTATTACATCTAAAGCCTCTCTCCATGCTTCTGGGTGTTGGCTAAGCTCCTGCTTTCATCCCATCCAACACATGGCTGGAAAATGGGTCCATCAGAGGGTGGCCAATGGGAGTTGGAGTCCAGTGAAGATGATGCTGTGGACGTGAGGAAGGTCACCCGTGCCTGGAATGTTCTGTGGACATGACTCACCAATCTCATGTTTCCGCTCAGAAGATCTACACTAGTCCAAACTGGACAAAGTTTGCCAGTTGGAAATTGTGACTTGGCCTGCTTGTCAGACCTTTGGAGAGACCAATCTTCTATCAAGTGGTGTGTCCTAGTTCTGGCCTGCTCACGCCTCACTTTCCTCACCAGCTGTTTCCTGAGGTTTCTGGAATGCCCTGCATTTAAACCTCAGCAACCTGTATAAACCCTATTGTAACAGAAGAAAGCCAGTATCACAGTGATGACTGTACATGAGATGGCAGATACCAGGTGGGGGGCAAATACTCCACTGCAAGTGTAATTCCTGATGAGAAGAGAAATGGGTCTGGTGAATCCATGTGTGATGGGTTCAGCGACATCCTTTCTCATGGAAAGCTAACGTAACGTGTCTGTTAATTCAGTCCCCCTACAACGCTTCTGGCTAATGCAGTCACTTGTAGTTCCATGATTATAACTGCATTTCCCCCCTAGATATAAGGAGAAGGTGACAGAGGACTTTAAGCAGTGAGTCTCGTTTGCTAGTAAAAGCATGTGCCTAGTATTACAGTGTTTGTACACACTGATGTATATTATCTAATTTAGTCTGATTTAATAGGCTGAGTACACATTGCTTACACACCCTTCATCAGCTTCATAAGAGAGGATTTCAGCTCAGAGAGGGTTTCCATTAGCTCACTTGATGTGTGACTAGCTCAATGAGTGAGAAGGTTGTGGCCACATTTATCCTTGTCCATTATTATGAGGCTGCCATGTTAGACTAGAAGAAACAACACACCTGATATTCAAGTCCTGATTCTGCCACATGTTACACATGTGACTACACAAGTCATCTAGTTTCTCATCCAAGTTTCTTTCATGTTAGAAAAATAGTATTGCCTGACTCAAGGATTGTATCAAGGGGTAAAAGAGAATGCTATGGTTAAAGTATACCCACATATCATGAAGTAAGTGTAAGCGTAAGTCCGGCAGCTTGGAGAAGTCTGAAAATGTCCACAGAGGAGAAGCCATCTAACTCAGATCGTGAAGGATGAGTGCAGTTTATCCACATGCAGAAATGCAGAGAGGGGGTTCCAGGAAGACGGAAGAGTGTCTGCAAAGGCGTAAAGGACTGATAAGAATAGGTAAAGGGAAAAATGGAACAGTTGGGTATGAATTAGCTAAACAGGAGGTGTATTCAGAAGGAACGAGGGGTTAAGGGTCAGAGAAACAGGATACAGTCCAAATGTTTCCTTATCCCACGCTTGCCATTTTAAGCTATTTTTACAAAACTGTGCTCAAATTTTGTGTTGAGCCACTTGCCTAATTCTAATGTGATGGTAGTATTGGTAGTGTGTGTGTGTGTGTGTGTGTGTGTGTGTGTGTGTGTGTGTTGTTATACAGTTAGTTCTTTCGTTTGGGACAATTTAAAGATGTAAAAGGAACACTGCGGCTAAATAGCAATAAGCAGCATACAGCTTAATTTTGCTTTCTTTTTCTTTTTAATCCAATCTGATAATCTCTGCCTTTTAATTGGGATGTTTTGACCATTTACATTTACTGTGTTTATTTATTTATTTATTTTTTTAAGATTTTATTGGGGAATTGGTGGAGGGGAACAGCGTTGGGGAATCGGGGAAGGGGAACAGACAAGTTGCTGTCTTCTTGTTCTTCAGTTTAGTTGTGGAGGATGTTGCTTCACTGTTGGTATCGTCATTGCGCTCTTCCCGGATGAGGCAGATCAGTCGCTGGCCTCTGGATGTCGCTCATCGCGGCTATTGGCAGCTCACGCTTGGCTGCCAGCCGCTCACGCTGGCTGCGGGCCACTCACTGTAGCCTATGGCAGCCCACTGCAGCAGGGGCTGCAGCCCACACCATCACCGGGGCTCGCACAGCCCAGCTCCAGGTGGAGCTGTTGTTGGCTGTAGAGGGCAGTGTCACTGGCCCTCATGTGGGATCCGAACCGGGGCCGCTGGCATCCCAAAACCAGCGCTTAACCAATGCGCCACTCGGCCGGCCCTACTGTGTTTATTAACAAGGCTTGGTTTCAATATACCATCTTACTACTTGTGACATCTGTTATTCATTCTTTTTCTTTTCTCTTTTAGTGCTTTCTTTTGGATCAAGTATGATTTTTTAAATTCCATTATCTCTTCTAGTGATTTAACACTAACTTTTTAGTTGTTGTTATAGAGTTACAGTGTAGTATATAGTTCAGTATATTTTTAATATACTAAATATATCTTTAAGTAATATTATGCCACTTCAAGTATATTATTTTAAAAAAATACAATGGTATATCACCTTTCCCAATCTCTGTGATATTGTTTCTACATCTTACTTCGTGTGTTATAAACCATACTATATGTTGTTATTATTTTTGCCTTAAATAGTCATATTTTTAGTAAACTTTAAAAATAGGAAAATAAAGCTTATCTATTTCCATTGCTCCATATTTTTCTGTGAAGAACTGGATTTCTATGTTATCATTTCCTCTTCTGACTCTAGGATTTACTCTAACATTTTTTCTAGGGCAGGTCTGCTGGTAATGAATGCTTTCTGAATATTTATGCCTGAGGATTCTTTATTTCATCTTTACTACTGAAAGGTATTCCTGCTTTGTATAGAATTCTAGGTTGTTAGATTTTTCTTTTAGTACTTGTAAAATGTTGCTCCACTATCTTGTCTTGCTTTGTTTCTTATGTGAAATCTGCCATTCTTCACTTTGCTCCTTTGTATATAATGTGTTTTTTTTTTTTCTCAGACTGCTAATTATCCTCTTTATCACTGGCTTCCTGAAATTTGATGTTGAAGTGTCTTGGTGCACTTTTCTTTATCTACCTATGCTTGGGGTTGGTTGTGATTCTTAGGTCTGTTTACAGTTTTCATCAAAGTTTGAAGGATTTAGCCATTAATCCTCACATATATATTTTTTTCCTCCCCATTCTCATTTAGGACCACAATTACAAATACATTAGGCCACTTACAGTTATCCCACATCTCATGGGTGGTCTGCTTATTCATTTAAATGTTTCCCTTTGTTTCATTTTAAATAGTGTTTATTTCTATATCAAAAATTTTATCAGTCTATTATCTTTCTGTTGGCCCCCTTGGGCTTCAGCTCCATTTCATCAACTCAGGGTATCTGCCTTGGCTCTCTCTTCCTCTCCTGCTACCGGAAGTACTCTCCATACAGGAAACTGCTCCATTCAGGACTTACTTCCCTGGGTTTCCACTTTCTCAGAGCTGCCACCATGCACTGCCCAGTGTTCAATGCTGGACACAGTCATGTCACATATCTTGTCCAGTTTTTTAGCTGTTTTCAGCAGAAGGGTAAATACATGTATACTCTACATTTGGTTGGAGATGGAAGTACTATTTTAAATGTACTTAAACATAAATACACTAATCGGTTAACAGTAAAAGGATGGGAAAACATACTATTGCTACCTTAATCAATACAAAACTGGAGGGTCTATATTGATATCAGACCAATAGATTTCAGAACAAAGAATATTACCTGGGATAAAGAGGGTCATTGGATAATGATAAAAACCCAATAAGATGATGTAACAATCCAAACACATATTTACTGGGGTTGGAAAGAACTGAAATCTCCATCAACGATAAATGGATAAAGACATTGTGGTACAGGGCATTACTCAGCAACAAATATGAATGAAATATTGACATCTGCAACAACATGGGTGAACTTCAAAATAGTTGTGTTGAGAGTAAAGAGCAGGCCAGAAAACCTTCCATACTCTATGATCCCATTTATATGAAATTCCAGAAATGAAAACTAATCTTTAGTGACAGAACACATAGCAGTGTATGTCTGCTGGTGGTGGGGAGGGCCAGGTAGAGCGAGTGAGGGTGGCAGTGGGAGGGCGACTGTTAGGTTCATTGTCTGGATGGCGGTGATGACTTGGGTTGCCGTACGTCTGTCGGAATTTGTCAAATTGTATGCTTTGTAACTAAAGCAGTTTATTGTTTGTTAGTTACACCTCCATAAGCCCTGACAAAACCATCAAGCAGTGAACAGTGTCCAGGTTTCACACTTGTGTGTGTTCCCATCTCAGCTCCCCACTAGCGAAGCCAGTATTTCAGAATCACTGTGAGGAAACACTTCGTTCATTCAACACATATGTATTGGGTTGCCGCAATGGGCCAGTCCCCACTTAATGGCTGACAGAAAATGGAAACAAGACAAACAAGGTCTCTAGACTCATGAAGATTCATTTCAGTGGTAAAGAAAGACAAAATCAAGCAAAAATAAAAATAATTGCTATGAATGACATATGGACTGTGGTGATGCAGAATCACAGAGGGGCTTACAATAAAGTGATTAGGGAAGACTGCTCTGAGTAGATGAGTTTTGAGTTGAGCCCTGATGTTTAAGAAGGAATCATTCACACAAAGGTACTGGGGGAGGGGGGGAATCCAGGTATGGCTGGAACGCATTAAGATTTGCCAGTGAGAATAAGCCAAGCATGTTCCAGAAACTGAGAGAAGGTCATTGTGACTATATCTCTATGAGCAACACATAAAAGACACTGATTCTATGCTCATTATTTTACTTTAATTTTGCAAACTCAAGCCCTTTTCTCAGAGCAGCCCTAAGTATCTTCAGTAATCTTTTATAATTTCTTCCAAAGCATACGTTCTAAGCTTACAAAAAAAAAAAATCACTGAGAAAAGCTAGAAAAAGAAGATCCTAGACCTTAGAAATACTAATGAAGCCATGAATATTGGGAGGTAAGCATTTTTTAATTAAAAACTTTTGGGGTGACAATGGTCAACAAAACTAAACAGGTTTCAAGTGTAGAATTCTATAATACATCATCTATATATCATATTACGTGTTCACACCCAGAGTCAGTTTTCCTTTCGTCGCCATACATTTGACCCCCTTTACTCTCTTTTTTTTTTTTTTTTTTTTTTTGAGGGCAGTGTTACTGGCCCTCATATGCGGGACCGAACCGGGGCCGCTGGCTTCCGAAGCCAGCGCTTAACCACTGCGCCACTCGGCCGGCCCCCCCTTTACTCTCTTCTACTCTTCCCTCCACCACTTTACCCTCTGGTAACCACCATACTGGTGTCTGTGTCTATGAGTTTTGTTTCTTCGTTTGTCTTGTTCTTTTGTTGCTTTCTGTGTTATATCCCACATATCAGTGAAATCATGTGGTTCTCAACATTTTCTGTCTGACTGGCAAGGCAAATAACAACAAGTGTTGGAGAGCCTGTGGAGAAAAAAGGAACCCTCATACACTGCTGGTGGGAATGTAGTGCAGTCATTATGGAAAACACTATGGAGGTCCCTTAAAAAATTAAGAGTAGAATTACCATATGACCCAGCAACCCCTCTGCTGGGTATCTACCCCCACAATGTGAAAATATATGTGCTCCAATGTTCACTGCAGCATTATTCACGGTGGCCAAGACATGGAAACAACCAAAGCGTCCTTCAATAGATGATTAAATAAAGAAGATGTGATATATATATATATATATATATATATATATATATATATATATATATACACACTCACACACACGATGAAATACTATTCTGCCATAAGAAAAGATAAAATATTGCCATTTGCATTTTTGTTTTAAATCACTTTGCCACACTTTAGTTTATAACCTTAAACTGGGAACAACGATTATTTAATTAACCCAAGTTTTTTCTGGAATGAATGTCACTCTTAGACTTCTGTAGAGCATCCAAGCCTATGCCAGAGACAATAAGAGGGAGTAGGCAGGAGGACAAGGACACCAAGCATAGGACCAAAGGAATAGATGTACTTTTAAGGATATGTTTCAATACTGCCTACAACACTTGCTTTGTCATTACATTTCAGGCAGTGCTAAAAGGTGGCAGCAGTGTTAAAGCAGCAGTGTCTCCACACCCCTACCAACATGAAGGAAGCCTCAGGAGAGCTAAAAATGTTGGCACCGCACTTTCAGTAGAATAATCACATCATTTTCATTTGTGCCTGTGTTATATGAGAGATGAGGATGCCAAACTGTTTGCCAGCATTGCGAGGGACAGCTCAAGGGTGCCGCGTGAGTGTTAGCTAATATAAAGCCATCAGTAACATCCCAGGTGCCTACCAGGAGCAGAAGTAATGGTTATAAACACGTGTCCCCGCTGCCAGGAAGCGGGCGCTGCCAGCGCAGCAGGTTTGGCTTCCAAGGCAGCACAAAGACTAATACAACTGGAAAACTTTCCTGCAGAGGAAGAAAACTGCAAGCCAGGTCATTTCTAAAAAGTTTCTAGATGTGCTTTCGTCAGGTATAGCTTGGTCTTGAATACTGTCCAAAAGGAAAGCTACTGACCTGTGGTGAGAAGGCAGTGACCAAGGCAGAACTCTCGACAATGCATGTTGCCTTGTGCTGAATTTGTCTTACGGACTCGTGCCATGAGGTCCTTCTGCTCCTGCAACTCCCGCTCCTGCTTGAATTGGCCAGTTAACTTGGACCAGACCGGTGGTCAATAGGTCACTGGACCAATGGCCCCAAGCCCAAGTGGGTGGAGGATGAGGGCTGCCTGGTGTTACTCAAGGGACTGTCACTATAGGCACAGTGAGCAACCCCAGCACAGCTCTCACAGGGAAAAAGAGCCAGGTGGAGTTTTCATAGGTTTCCAAATAAGCTTGGATGATGAGGACGGCGATGAGGGACCGTACAGGAGCCGAGCGCCCCGCCTCCAGCTCTGAACCTCGGACAAGCCCCATAAGGTCACACACGTCTGTTTCACCTCTCAGACGAGGCCACATTTTTGACTTCACAGTTACGTGCTAAGAATTAAACAAGACAGATCGTAGAAAGAGATGCTGTAAACAGTGAGGTCCACACAGATGTTAGCTATTGCTATGGCAACAAGACCACGGTGGCAGCGCTCCGTCTGCCATTACATCACTGCAAGGACAAGGTTTGGGCTCAAAATACATTTTGATGGCAACATAGTTTAAGGCAACCGGTACAGTGGCAGCAAAACAACAGCTGGCTTTATGTATCAGTCTCTTTCACAGTTTTCTTCAGTCCTGGGTTTCTATCACAGATAATATAGCCCCTAATTAGCCAGCAGCATGTGGCTTGGAAGGGCTCAGTGGTTTGTGAAATAAAAACCTTCCTGAAGACGCACCATGGTCATAAGCTCAAACGGATCCTGAGGGGCTTGTTAAAAGGCAATCCATGTTTTAATAAATTTTTAATTTGTTTTTTTCTTGAAAGAACTGGGTTCTGGTGTCTCCTTGAGCAAATAAGACAGTGAAAGGAACTGTGGCCATAAAAAAAAAAAAAGATACATATTAAGAGACAGAGTAAAAAAAACCTGCCAGGGTGAACTACAAGCGGTTAACATGGCAAGGACACTCGAGTTCCTGGAATTAAGATCTAAAACAAATGATGCTGTGGGTCATTTTGCATTTTTATACAATTGGAAAGCCAGTCAAAACTCTAGCACTATCACACCTTTGAGGCTTTGGAAGATATTTTGTCTGACTATATAATCCCTGTGCTATTGGGAGACAGGAGATGAGAATTTGCAGAGAGGCTTGGTTAGTACCCACGGTCACCCAGTGTCTATCGCTTGCCATTGTATCTTCTCTTTAGGGAACTTGTGTTCCTAAGCACTAATCTCAATGGAAGAAAACAGGTGATTTTTGCCTGTCACCTTTCATTCATTTAAACACCCGTGAGCACCTACTACGCCTAACACACTGGGCCATGCATGCTTTATTCAGGGACACAGATGCCGACTCTTAAATGGTTTCCCACAACAGCAGATAGAAGGTCTCACAGCAGGCTTTAGAGAAAAGCTGATATCAAACAAAATTTCTGCAGCTGCCTTGTCTTGGGCCCACGGCTAATGAACAAAGCTGACCTTCTGACTCAAATCCACGCACATAACCTGTCAGCCCTCCTGCTTCTCGCACATTCTGAGGAATACTACGGGCTGTCTTGGGGTGTAAGCCATTTATAGGGTCGCCTCACAGGAAGGCTATGGCCGGGCGTAGCTACCACATGTCATGAGGTCGCTCATCCATCAGCATTCACATACACATAGCTTTAGCGTCGTGTGAAAGAGGAGCCCAGGCGAACCTAACATTAGCAGAAATCTCCAGCTTCTGGCCCGTTAGACCTGGAGAAGCCACACGTCCAGGACGCTGCGAGCTTAGACTCAGCCCTGCCCTTGCCGGCTGGGGGGCTCCAGACAGGTGCCAGCTAAACGGGGAGAGCCGCACCGTAGTTATCCATCAAGTCCCATCCAGGCGTAACTGACAAGGACTCTAAGATAAAGGGCTGCACATAAAAAGTTTGCATAAAGTGTGGACCAGAGGACATGGCTTTGTCTCAAGGACAAAAATATCTCAGTGAGTTTGAAATTGGCATTCGTTTGTCCTGTGTGACAAGAAGCCTGGAGGCGCCTGGATTGGTGAGGGGCTCTGGAATGGCGGGCGCTGAGTGGCCGCCTCGGAGGCCAGCTCCCACTGGCTGTTTCAGCTCCACAGCTAAAGTGGGAGGGAGCGCAAGGGGCGTTCCTTATGCAAATTAACGCTGTCAGGGAGGAGGTCCTGTCCCAGCGGATGTCCCCTCCTGGCCTGTGGGCCAGGGGAGGGCCACCCAGGTCCCTGCCCTAGTGACACAAAAGGAAAGATGAACACAGCACTGGCCTACGCAGTGTCTCTGACCTGCCCGGCCATCAGTGAGCAGAGGGGACCCAGCCGGTGGAAACGCCCCCAGCTCAGAAGGAATGCGCTCCGGTGACTCACTGAGCTTTCGGAGGCAAAGGCGCAGGGCAGACAGGCGGGGTGCCGGGGTTGGGGTGCGGGGCTGGGGTTGGGGGTGCGTGGCCAGGGAGACATCTGACCTTGAATTAAGTGTGTGAAATTTGAAGGGAAGCGTCAGAATACAGTTGTTTTCTTTCAGTTACCAGTTGTTAAATCCTTTTCACACAGATGAGGTGCCTATGTGCCTGTAGCTGTATCCTTCGAGACTTAAACCTGTGGTTCAGGGGTTGAAATGGCTGTGCTTGCAAATGTACCAGGTAAAGATTTAAAATACGGAGAATCCTAAATACTAGGCATAAATGCCAGCTGACTGATGCCTGGAGGCCTACAGCAATCAGTGACAGGTGCATGACAAAAATCAAAGAAGAAGGGGCAGGGAGGGGAGTGCACGCTTACGACCACGGTTCTCTCCGAGGAGCGCGGGTTCCCCGCACCTTCTCCGTGTGCTGACATGTCAGATGGGACCACGCCACGGGGCACACGCTGCAAATGTGCTCGAAAATGCCTGATACCGGACGTCCCTCCTGCTGCCTCCTGGGACTAGCGGGCGGCAGCCAGCCATTTCGTCTATTCACGAACCTCGTCTCAGGGAGGCCCATCAGAAGGGATGCATTTGTACAAACCTACTCACACTACCAGAAACGTTCAAGGGATCTCAGCTGCGCTGGTGATGGAGGAGTTTTTACACTGTAAGTGTCATGAGACCAGAGGCCTCGCTTGTCCTCTGCTGTCTCCCCAGGTCCTGGAATGCAAATAGCCCTGCGAGTTAATGATAATTATTATAGAAAGAGATCTATTTGCTAGCCATTAGATTCCAAATCTTTTATTTACGAAGACAGAGATGCATTGAATAATTATCTCAAAATGAAAAACTACCTGGGAATTTAGAGACATGTGTCCTTTCCGTTCTAATACTAATTCTTTGTGAACTCGGACTCACAACGGGACGACCCTGGGCCTCCATATACTCATCTGTGAAAGATGGGGTACTGACCAAATGGTTTCCGTGTTAGCTTAACGTCAGCAAATAGGTGAAATTGACAAGGACATGCAGAAATCTCAGTACACTCCAGGGCAGAACTGCAACAGGGCTTCAGAAATGAGCTAAGCCGGCAAGTCTCCCTTTTGTAAACATTTCTTCCCTTTTTCTCTTATTTGCTGATCGGCCCTGTCTGCTTCCCAGCTCATAAGCCAGAAAACCACTCACAGACTCTGAATCACATAACAAGGTCCGAGCGCCGACAAAGGTGGGCTGCTGCACTGAGTCCAAATACCAAAAAGTGTTAGGAAAGAGCTCGAGTCACGTCTGACTTGAATTAATCATCCACGTGAGCATCAAAGATGAGGGCTCAGATGATGCAAGGTGGACTCATGAAAGGGCCTCAGACACAGGCAGGCCCCAAGCAGGCAGGAGTTCTTACGAGCTCAGAGTGCAACCCAGCAAGGTCTCCAAGCCAAGTAGGTAAGAGCTTGTCCTTGTGTGCCAGCCCAGCAGCAGTCACTGTGATGCAGTCTGAACACCACAGACAACTGAAAGGAAAAACATCTGACTGGTGATGAAGTATTTTACCCTAAAGTGATAACGGTGTAAGCATAAATATACTCTTGCTTACCAAGGAAACAAGCACGAAATAACCCAAAGTATCCAAGGTGCAAAGACGATGCGTATTTGTCTTTGGGAATGCGTTCCTTCCTTTTCACCTTTTGAGTGTGTTTGTTCAGGCTAATATTAAAACTGGTCAGCATTCCCTAAGCCACATACCAATTGCTGGAACAGAGAGTGAGATCAGATGTGTGCTGGGAGGGAAAAAGGCATCAGCCTGAGATTAACCAGCTCTGAATAATTTATATATGGGAAATTGCGAGAAGATTGACAACTGGCAATTGACTGGCAAATAACCTTTGCAGGTAGTTCTAAAACTTCTATTATGAGCATGAGATGTATTTGAAATGGTGAAGGGCATGGTGACACTTCCCCATGTGTCACCTATTGTATTAGAGAGAGGGAGAGGGCGAGGGAGGAGGAAGCGGGGAGAGAGAGGAAAGCGAGAGGGGTTTGCTGTGAGGGGCTGGCTCACGCCATTACGGAGGCTGAGTCCCGTGGGCTCCCATCTGGGAGCTGGACACCCAGGGAGGCAGTGGCGGACTCAGTCTGAGCCTGGAGGTCTGAGAACCTGGGGAGCCCCTGGGGTGAGCCCCAGTCCCAGGTCCTGGGAGGGTGACAGGAGATGCTGCAGCTGCAGCTGGCAGGAAAAGGGGAGCATGTGTCCTTCCTCCGCCTTTGTTCCCCTCAGGCCCTCGGGGTGCGGGGGCCCCCCCACACTGGGGAGGAGGGCGTGCTTTACTGAGTCCACTGAGTCCGGTGCTCACGTCCTCTGGAAACACCCAGGATCACCTTTCCCCTGGACCCTGGTGGCCGTCGCGTTGACGCGCAGTCGGGCGTCAGGCCCATGGTCCAGGTCTCACTCCCTGGACCTTCCAGCTGAAGGAGGGGTGAACGCCTCTGCTGAGCGGCTGGGGCCCAAGCATGCGAGACCGGCACGCTTACCCGACTGAGGTGTTTTGTATGGTGAAATATTTCAGCAGGATTGTAAAGTCTAGGTTGTACTACTTTGCTGGGGCCGCCATAACAAAGGCATAACCTGAGTGGCTTCAACCACAAAAGCGTATTGCCCCACAGTCCTGCAGGCTGGACACCCCGAAACCAAAGTGCTGGCTGGGCCGGTGCCTTCTGAGCGCTGCGAGGAAGGGTCTGCCCAGCACCTGTCTCCTCGGCCTGTGTCTCCTCACATTGCCCCCCACTGTGTGTGTCACACTCCCTCTTTTGATGAGGACACAAGTCACAGTGGATCAGGACCCTCCCCTGAGGCACCTCATTTTAATGTGATTATCCCATTAAAGACCCTATTTCCAAATAAGATCACACTCAGAATCTTAGGGGTTGGGACTCCAACATAACTTCTTCGAAGGGACAGAATTCAACCTATCACAGAGATGATTACTGGGGAATAATAAATCAGAGAAACACCCACACAGAGCAAGTAGCCTAATGAAAAACACCATCAAATAGTGACTCTATGGGAGGCACGTATGCGATGTACGGCATATGCACATCATGATGTTCAAACTCTGCCTTCCAAGGAGGCACGTATGTGAAGAGTAAAGCAATAAGATTTAAATTGCTGTTTAAGAGAATCAAAGGACTTTTTAAAACATGACAGGGAAGTTCAAGGGTCATGAACTAAGTAAGTACGCAGTCGCGGCTCAGGCCCGGGGTTCAGGAAAGGACAGTGGGCTTCAGGCTGGGCGGAGAGATGCTCCAAGGGAGGGAGGGAGGGAGGTCACACGCTCTGGCTGCCTGTGTCTAAACTCAGTAGTAAAAGCATCTGGACCCCGGAGTGTCCGCCCTGCTGTGCCGACCCGCTGCAGTTTGCTTGCCTGTCCCACAAACGCTGCTCTAAATCTCATTTCCCTGCCTTCGCTCCTGTTTCAGTTAAGACATCTTTTTTCACCTCCTCATTTCTTCCTCTCTTTCTCTCCGTTTTCCTCATTTTCAAATTTAAACCCATAAGGCTGCAGCTCATCTATTTTATGATATGATGCCCTACATTTGTATCACCATATACACTTCCCAGGGGACTAACCAAATTACTAGAGGATATAATACGATGCTACACCAAGTGATATATTATAAACCAATAGTTATGTGTCTGTATCTTTTCCCGACTTTAATTGCCTTAAAACTAAGGATCATGTTGTATTATTTCCAAAGCTTAGCATCCTACTGGAAATATAGATTCCAAAAAATAAGTTTAAGATATTCTTCCTGGGAAGCTGGAAGCGAAAGTTCATTCAATTCAAAGTCAAATTAAAACTCTAGTTTGGACATCATGGAGCGGGCCTGGGTCTGTCTTCACGTCGGCTGGGAGAGTTGGAGCACGCCAGCTGCTCGCATGGCCCAAATTCAAAATACTAATCCCAGGGCAGGCACGTGCACAGGACGTCTGGGCAAGAGGAAGAGGTACGCTGGTTTGTTCTGTGACAACTGCTGTTTGTGCTTCCAAGAATAAGCAAAAAAATAAAATCTTTGAAAAATTAGAATTTCCCCATGAGAACATCATATGTCTTGTCTAGAATCAGATACGTAGCTTGAAATATATTAAGTAAAGGCTTCAGAAAAGGAGAATAAAACTTAGCCTCTGTGACATGTTATGTGGATAGAGTTCGGCTCTCATTTCATAGATAATAATAATAATGACAACTGACAGGTAAGGGCCATATTATCTGCCAGGAGTTATGGCGGGCACTTTCAGGGGACGGAGAAAATGCTCAGACTTTACATTTACAAAGTTATTTGCAAGCATGTGACTATACTCAAACTGCAACTTTAAGAAACATTCTCCAGTTATACAATTTTTAGACAGCACTATCTTTTATATACCTCCTAACAGCAGGTGTAAGTGTTGTAAATACACCAGTTAAAATTTCTGCCTGGGTTTTATACATCGTGAGATTCTATCAACAGTCTTTCCTTGTGTTTTCCAAGACTTAGATAAAG
Source organism: Aselliscus stoliczkanus (assembly GCA_033961575.1). Lineage (NCBI taxonomy): Eukaryota > Metazoa > Chordata > Mammalia > Chiroptera > Hipposideridae > Aselliscus > Aselliscus stoliczkanus. The sequence goes on from CM066735.1 coordinate 68,206,524, forward strand.
CTTTCATTGGAATAGTAAACAGAATGCTAAAATGCCGACAGAAATGAAATATTTTTTCCAATATGCAAGTTACAGGATTTTCTAACCATATTATTTTTCAATATCAGCAACCATGGTTTGAGGGTAAGACACATCAATGCATTGAACTTTCACTGTGTATCTTTGCTACCATGTCTTTGTTCCACTAAAATTACATAATGTTCTCTTCTCTATGCTTAGGAGAATGTGACACAATTAATTTCTCCAAATCAGGGTTTTATGACCAAAGTGTTTTAATGGTGAGCCTGGAGAGAAAGAGGGAATATTTACAATTCAATAGACTTTGTGATCTCAATGAAGATAACCAAAACAATACCAGAAAGAAATCATATAAGTTTATGTCTCCAATGCAGATTTTTTATTTATTTATTTATTTAATTAGCTTCAGGTGTACAACAAAGTGCAATAGTTATAATTTTTACTCCTCAAAGTAACAACCGCCTCCCCCAATTCTCACCCCCACTCCTCCCCTCCATATCATACATATCTATTACAATTCCTTTGACTCCCTTCCACCATATAATCCACATCCCGTGACTATCTATATATTCAATTACAGTTGGCATACAATACTATACAACATCAGTTTCAGGTGTACAGTGCAGTGATCAAGCCTCTACTCCATCCATGAAGTGGTCTCCCTAACAAAACATGTGACCATCTGACACCCCACAAAACTTTAACAACATTATATTCCCCGAACTGTCTTTCATATCCCTGTGACAATACTGTAGTTACCTATTTATGCTGTCTAATCCTTTCCCCTTCTCCCTCATCCCCAACCCTCTCCCAACTTGCAACCCTGTTTTTCTTCTATATCTATGAGACTGTTTCTGTTTCTTTTGCTCATTCATTTAGTTTTTCAAATTCCACATATAAGTGAGATCATATGGTATTTGTCTTTCTCCGACTGACTTATTTCACTCAACATAATAGTCTCTAGGTCCATCCATATCGTTGCAAATGGTACAATTTCATTCTTCTTTATAGCGGAGTAATACTCCATTGTATAAATGTACCACAGTTTCTTAATCCAGTCATCTACTGATGGGCATTTCAGTTGTTTCCAAGTCTTGGCTATTGTAAATAGTGCTGCAGTAAATATAGGGGTGCATGTATTAGTGTCTTGGATTCCTCTGGGTAGATACCCAAGAGTGGAATTGCTGAGTCATACAGCAGTTCCATTTCCAGTGTTTTGAGATACCTCTATACTGATTTCCATAGTGGCTGCACCAATCTGCAATCCCACCAACAGTGCACCAGGGTTCCTTTTTCTCCACACCCTCGTCAGCACTTGTTGTTTGTTGATTTGTTGATGATAGACATTCTGACTGGAGTGAGGTGGTATCTCATTGTGGTTTTTATTTGCATTTCTCTGATGATTAGTGAGGTTGAACATTTTTTCATATGCCTGTTGGCCATCTGTATGTCCTCTTTAGAGAAATGCCTCCTCATATCCTCTGCCCATTTTTTAATTGGGTTGTTTGTTTTTGTGGTGTTGAGTTTCATGAGTGTTTTATAAATTTTAGATATCAACCCCTTATCAGATATATCATTGTCAAATGTCTTCTCCCATTCACTAGGCTGCCTCCTTGCCCCATTGATGATTTTCTTTGCTGTGAAAAAACTCCCAAGTTTGATGTAATCCCATATGTTCATTTTTTCTTTTATTTCCTTTGTCCGAGGGGATATATCAGTAAAAATATTACTCAGGGTAATGTCTGCAAACTTACTCCCTATGTTTTCTTCTAGGAGTTTTATAGTTTCAGGTCTCACATCTAAGTCTTTAATCCATTTTAAGTTTGTTCTTGTATATGATGTAAGTAGGTGGTCCACCCTCATTTTTTTGCATGTGTCAGTCCAATTTTCCCAGCACCATCCACTAACCAGACTGTCTTTACTCCAGTGCAAACTCTCGCCTCCACCATCATAGATCAAATGACCGTATACAAATGGGTTTATTCCTGGGCTTTCTATTCTATTCCATTGGTCTATGTGTCTGCTTTCATGCCAGTACCATACTGCCTTGACTACTGTAGCCCTGTAGCATGTCTCAATGTCAGGTAGTGTGATGCCTCCCACTTTGTTCTTATTTCTCAACATTGCCGTAGCTGTTCGGGGTCCCCTGTGGCTCCATATAAATTTTAGGATTCTATGTTCTATTTCTGAGAAAAATGTCCTTGGCAGTCTGACCGGAACCGCACCGAATCTACACATTGCCCTAGGTAGCACCGACACCTTAACTGTATTAATTCTTCCTATCCATCCAATGCAGATTTTTTAAAAAACAAATTAAGTTGACCCATGATAAGGTATATGTTGACAGAGACAAACTGAAGACCAAGTCATCAGTAATTGATGGAATCTACAGTTACTCACCCACACTGTGACCACCATATTTGACCATCATGCTTAATTTGAGCAAGACAGCCATCTTGTCCTGAATTATTTCACATACTATAAGCCAGTCAAAGAGTAAAAATATCTGCTCAAACCTTATTTAATTGGAAAATATCTCCTTAGACACTAGGAAATACCAGTCTTTAGAATTCTAAATGTATTCGTGTTATGGATGCCTCATTGGTAATGATACATTTTTCATGATTTCAAATTATATAGTCAGACATTGTGAGTTACTATGAAATTATTCTCTAAGAATTTACTCTTTCATACAGCTAGTGTATCATCATACTGTACCTTGAACTTGGAAAACATACTGAACCTGAATGTCAAATGAAAGTCATTTGAATGATTTCTCTCTTCCAAAAAGCCAGTTGAGTCATAACTCTCATTGATGACCCTTCACCTTGTTGATCATTTTCCCTCCCAGAGGGTGGTCCAAAAACATGTCATCCTCATCCATTTGGCCCACAAGTACAAATGTAACACCTCCTCTGGGACAATTGTGTCAGACAGCTAAAGAGCCACCAAACGTGCCCCCCCCCACACAGATCAGGGACGTGGCTGGAAACTGGCGGCCCAGACAGACACACAGCCCATCTCTGCTACTCCTAAGTGGACTCATCTGATGCTTTCTTGCCCAGGAATGTAAGCGTGACATGTCACATCTGCTGTGACAAGGTTAAATGGTGTGAATGCCTCTTCACCGTCTTTCTCCCCCTTATTCCACCCGAGCCAGGCAGATTCTAGAGAATAAAAAAATCCCAAGATGAAAGCACCTGAATTCCCACATTCTTACAAGGAGTAAAAGCCACGTTCTGATAGGAGGACCTACACCAGATCTGTTATCGAAGCGAGAAATATGCTTCAGTCATGTTAAATCAATGAAACGTTAGGTTGTATTAATCCTAGTTAATACAGGAAGGCCTGGTGAGGAGGCCAGGCAGAAGCTGAGACGAGGGAAAGTGGGAAGTCTCAGCTTTGTCTTGACTCTCCTATGCAACACTGGGCATCATTCTCAGGATTTACCTCCCAGTATTCAGGCCTGCCACATTATATTTTATAATTTAAAAAAAAAATGCTAAATGAAATACGTCAGACAGCAAAAGTAGAAAACCATATGATTTCACTGATATGTGGGATATAAAACTGAGAACAACAAAAGAAATAAAAAACAAATGAAGAAAGAAACAAAACTTATAGACACAGACATTAGTTGAGTGGTTACCAGAGGGTAAGGCGGGGAGGGAGGTGGTAGATGAGGGTAAAGGGGGTCAAATATGTGGTGATGGAAGGAGAACTGACTCTGGGTGGTGAGCACACAATGTGATATATAGATGATGTATTACAGAATTGTACATCTGAAACCTATGTGACTTTGCTAACAATTGTCACCCCAATAAACTTTAATTAAAAAAAAATCAAAATCAGAAAATTGTTTTAGGTTTAAACTCTTTCTTTTAAGTTTCCAATGTGAAAATCACTGAACATGGTTTATTATTGAAGCTCTCTTGCTCAGGCCGTATTGAAATTTCAGGTGCAGAAAAGCCCGGAAATGAACATGAATTCACACGTGTTTCCGTTCATTATTTCATCTCACAAGCATTGGTCATGAACGACTCCACTAGCTGTGGATTCTTTCCCAGGCTTGCTCTCTTACTGTTATAATATTGATGACTAGAACATTCTTCTAACACACTCATTATCAGAGAGGCACAAAAGATTCTGAAAACAACCCTTAATTGTGGGAGCATTTAAGGTTAATTTGGTCTTCATTACTTTAGTTTAAATTAGGCTTGATTTGCATACGAAAGATATTCAGACCTTGATTTTACAACATAATTCATTCTTCCCCTTAAAGGAAAATTTTTTTTTAAATTTTTTAAATGTATGATCTATTGAGATCACCAAAGGACAGCAAATGCTATTTAATACCTTATTGGCCATCTGCCATTCTGTGAATAGTGGTCAATAATGATTTGTCAAACAATTAAGAGAGTTAATAAATAGTCAGAGTAACCTAATCTGCCTGCCACCGATAGTCAGTGGGTGGAAATTAATGTACTGAAACTATTCAACATCACACCTGATACCCAACCAGATGGAGAGCAAACACGCTATAACCGCTGATGAGTAATAAAAAGATGCTATAACTCAATAATAACATTTTAGGGCCTGGAAATCCTCTCTTCTCTCTCCTCATTAAGTTTGCAAACACATATCATATAATAGGGTCCCCTTTCGGCAGAACTGTATGCACTCTGGGCAGTTTTTGCAAAAACACAAATATTAATATAGAAACAATGGTATGGAGGTCTGAGTTACTTGATTCTATCAATTCTCCACTGGAGTTGTCCCATGAGGGGGAAAATTATATTGTGTGTTATTATAACAAGGAAAATATTAACACTTATTCAAGTTACCAGAGGGATGAGCAGCCATGTTTAAAAAACTAAGACTGTTTATCAAAGCAACCAGTCAAAAAGAGTAAATTCAGAGAATGGGAGAAGAAAGAAAAAAAACAAACAGAATTATTCAAGCCAGCTGTTTCTTCTATATCATTGAATCGGAGTTCAAAAGTATTTTCCAGATCACCTAATTCAAATAGTTCCTCATAAAACATTTTCTCTAATAACATCCCAGATAGATAGATAGATAGACAGACAGTCAGACAGTATTTCAAATTATTCAGAAACATGGGCTTTTAGCCAAACTATCTTAGTCCAAATCCAAGTTCTATCATCTTTGCTGTGACCCATGTGCAAATCCTGTGTACTCTTGACCTCATGTAATAAAAAAGTTAAATTACTTAATATGTGAAAGCGTTAAGACGATTGCCAGGCGCATAGAAGTCCTCAGTGTCTATTGTTATCATCCAAACTCATCTTGAACATTTGCGGTGGGGAGATTTTCACTCATGCACCAGGCAGCTTACCCATGACTGGAAATCCCAGCGAGTTAGACACCTCTGTCTTACGTTGTGTGGGATCTTTTCTCCTCATTCCCTTACACACGTTGTCCCAAGCTCTATCCTTTCGGACAGCAGTTCTCAAAGGGATTCCCAGAACAGCAGCACCATTATTCCCTGAAAATGTGTTAGAGAAGAAAATTCTTGCACCCCCTCCTTCCCACCCCAAACTACTGGGTCAGTCATGGGTCAACCAGAGAAGCAATGTACATTATACATTTTACATGCTATCTATGTATTATGGAGGGTGATGGATTATATTATAAGAAGGTGGCTTACACAATTGTGGGGTTGGCTTTGGGCAGTTAAGAAGGGAAGACGGGCAGCAGGCTGGAAGCCCGTGGCCTGGGCTGGTGCTTGTCCATTGTGGGAGCATGGTTCTCTGTGTCTCTCTTCTCTGTGTGTTTCTCTTTCACTTTTTCTTTCTCTCTGCCTCTGTCTCTCTGTCTGGCTCCCAGGTCTCAGTGATCTTTGAAGGCCTTCCCACTGATTAGGCCAGGCCCACCCACAATAATCTCCCTCATTCCAATCCACTAATCAGTGCTATACATCTGTAAAACCCTTCAGAGCCACACTAGGTTAGCATGGGATTCAGTCACTGGAAAATGCTACAAAATAGCTGCTGCTTCCTTCCTTTCTCCATCTCTCACAAGACGATGTTTTGCAGCTCACCCTACAGAAACATAAAAGGACACCTCAGAGACAGTGCAGGTCCAAAGCGAATACTGTAATAAAGTGAGTTGGAATCTTTGTGCTGGTGGAGGATCTTGCCTTCATCATAAAAAACAATATCCATGAAGTGCAATAAAGCGAGGCACAATTAAGTGAGGTGGGTGTGGCTGCATAAAAAGGGGGTCTGTGCAATGTGGTGCAGCCTCGTCCAGTCGACACAGCGGAGCCAGCACATCCACTGGCTGAGAAACTCGAGGTGGCGCCTCGCAGGCTAAGAGCCCTTGCAGGTGATTCGGATACACCTTGAAATCGGAGGACATCTGCTTTGGAGCAACATAGAAATGTTCAATTCTTATTTTCTAAGATAACCATTCGATTATTTCAATGTGGTTACTATATGTTCTTAAAATGTGCTTTGACATTGTAGAGATCAAACCTTCGTGAGCTAGTCAGAAGTCACATTTTACTCATACTGCTCCAAACGCATGGTTTCTTATTTTAGACATAAAATCTTTTACATATCCCTCTCTCTGATTCAGTCTGTACTACCTACATATTTATTACCTGTAGCAGTTTAAAATTGGTCAAATTAAGTGTTTTTAAGAATGTATAATAATGCAACTTTATTATTTTTCCATAATAAACCCATGATTTGAATTAATTAAAATTCATTCGTCCTTCTATGGCCTATGTTCGTAGAATCATGCATCCCTGAGTATCAATCTCAGAACCAAAGATGCACGAGTATATTCATTCAAGCACTTGGCCAATGGTGATGAGGATTCCTACTATGTGCCAGTCTACAGAGCTGGAGCCGTGTGTTTAACATAAGAATCATAGCCCATTGACAAGGAGGAGGAGCCTCTAACCTGATGGTCTATTAAACAAGATGATCCTTATTTTAGCGGCAGATACATTAGGCAGCATCAGTCTGATGGCCCTTGTTTCATTTCTGGACTCACCACATACCTGTCTGGTTATAATCTGTCATCCTTTACAACATCGTTTGTGGGATAATGTATTCCACTTACTGAAGTAAGACTGGTCCACACGATTGCTATATTTCTTACTCAAATTTAACAATTCTCATAAAGTGATACACCAAAGCATCTGGCTTTGGTAAACTCTTAGAGGTGGGAAATTACCTCAAATCCATGAAGAGATTATGACTGATTATTTATAAATCAGTGGAAACACTTGCCCGTGTGCGCCTGAAATGTGGATTATTTCAGCAGTGTTTGTGACATGAAAAACGGCGCAATATCTTAATCTCTATCAAAACATAAATGGTTCATATGGCGGTAATCCACACCATGGAATGTCACCTTTCAAATAAAAAGAATGAGGTAGATTGCTGGGAAGATCTCCAAGTAAGATATTCTGGTTAACATTTCATTCCATATGAAGGATCTGCAAACTATTTCTCAAAGGTCCAGATACTAGGTATTTAAGACTTTGCAGACCAAGAGACAAAGTGAGGCTGCCAGGTGGGTTGTTATGTAACTATGTAAGTGTGACAATTTAACAATTTAGGAACGCCCTTAGCTCACAGGCAGCAAACAAACATGGGGCTGTCAGGATGGGACCCACAGGGTACAGTTTGCTAACCCCTGTTCTACGTGATCCCAAATCTATATGCACATATGTAAAACATAAGTGTCCATGTGTAAATCTGGAACAATACATAGCGAACTGATAGTTTGTTTATCTGGGGCCAGAAATGATATTGGAATGGGGGTGTGGTCATAAAGGGATTTGTGTTCTTCTGGATTATTTGAAAATTTTGCTTGGATTTTACATACACAGACACACACGCGCGCATGCGCAAAGGATCAACAGTTAACTCTCTTGGGAGATATTTCAAATGAGAACATTCTATGTCGCAAGCTGCCTGGGCTACTGCACGGGTCCCAGTCCAGTTTGCATAGACCACTAAATTCAAGGTTTCCAGTTTTCCCTCATATATGGGGCTTCCTGTAACACCTCGGCCCCTCCGTGGCTGCCTGCTCTGACCTGACAGTGTAAAGGGGAAGCATCAGGTCCGCAGTCACCGAAATCTCTCCAGGGCATGGGCTGAGCATCTGGCTGAGTTGTCCCCCTTCGAGAGGCCATCGCTTCTCTGGGGCACAAAGATGCAAACTATTCCACAGCTTTGCTTGTTTTCATGTTGTGTTTTTCACTTCTCTATAGCTCCTTTTGGGCTATATGGTTTTGGTTTGGTTTTGTTTTTCTGGAATTTACCAACTAGATTTGTCTTATTTCTAGAAGTTAGCCACAATGTCCATTCCTTTTCTTTTTTTTTTTTTTTGAGGGCAGTGTCACTGGCCCTCGTATGTGGGACCCAAACCAGGGCCGCTGGCTTCCCAAGCCAGCGCTTAACCACCGCGCCACTCGGCCGGCCCCATTCCTTTTCTTACACAGCATAATTTTCCATTGTCTTCCCCTTCTGATCAGAATCTCATACTTAACATTGCAAAGGCTGTCTCTTCTATGAAATCAGCTATAAAGTTAAGACGTGATAGTTCATGGTCCTTTCTAGTTGTAAACATATACCACGGTGCTACTCCTTCAGAGCACACCTTCAAGAGCTTTTGTTCTTGTTCTAATCTGAGGTTATCTTGAAGAAATTCCATGAGTTTGTTTGTGATTAACCCTGATAGGCATGGCTTATCTTTACCCCACTAAATTAGGTTCTACCCTAATTCTTTTCAACATTTCAGCAGGGTCTCTATTGTGCAGTCTGACCTCAAATGCCAATACTTTAAAAAAAAAAAGAAATATACATGAAGCAAAAGTTTCTCTTCCAGTACTGTCTTTTAAAATTACCAGTCCTTACAATGATTTCAGAGTCACATGATAACCCCCTGGAACCACACAGAATAGAGGATTAAAAACCTCTAGATTGTAACTTTTGTGTGCAAAAGAGTTTAAAACCCTTTAGATCATTGCTTCCCAAAAATCTTTGGTGATAGTTTGAACCATTATGTTGAGAAGCAATTATCTATGGAACTTCAAGTTTCTGCCTGTCTTATGGGTGAGAGGCATGGACTGTCCTTTGTCCGAAGCCATCTTGTAAAGGATGTTTGTTCAGCAAACAGCCTTGAGGATCAAGGGTCTGCCTCTGATGTGAAGCAGAGGTTTGCTTACCACCTAGAACACAGAGATATTAGAGCAAAGAGCAATTATGCTTCTTGTCCATTAAAAAAACTGTAGGTTCACCAAATTCAAGGCTCCTCTCCGGCAATGCAGTCCACTGCATGTACCAGTGTAATCTGGCACTCTGTAGCATGTAGTGAGCATTGGATCAATGAAACAATACCACAGCATGCTGATGCTTTGGCTAATCTTATTGCCACAAGTAATAAACTGTCCTTGGTCTCTGAGCTCAGAGTCTCTTGTCTTCCTAGCAGATCTATGAAACCATAGAAGGCTAACTTCTTAAATGGCACACAGATACAGAGTAAAATCTCAATCCCTTCACAATTCTGGACATAATATCGTTTTCCAATTTTTAATTTGCAGTTGGTCTCATACTGATCTATTTATAAGATACATGCCTGTGGTGGGCAGCGTCGAAGAAAGCTGCCCATGATCCCTGACTCCTGCTTTTAATGCACTGTGTCATCTGACCCAGGTACTGACTGGATGTTGTGACTTTCTTCCAATGGCTAGAATATGGCAAAAGAGATAGGGAATCACTTCTGAGTGTAGGTCACAGACAGACTCTGGCTTCCACCTTGATCTCCCTCTTCTTTCTGTATGGCTTGCTAACTGTAATGGAAGCCAGATGCCACGCTGTGATTTTCCCTGTGGAGAGGTGCATGTGGCAAGGAACAGATAGCAGCCTCTATCCTACAGCCAGCAATGAACTGAGGTTCTCATGCCAAGGAACTGAACTTGCTAAAGTGCTATGGGTGACACTGGAGCCCTGGCTGACATCTTGCTTGCAGGCTGGAGAGAACTCTGAGTCAGGAGACCTGGATAATGTAGGTCAAGACGCCTGACCTACAGAAATCTAGACATAATAAATACATATTATCGTAGGCAGCTGCATGTTGGGGGGTAATCTGCTAAGCAGCTCGTTCAAGGCCTGCCATCAGCTCAGGAAGCATCCTTTCCTACTCCAGACAATAAGCTCTGCAGTGGAAGGAATCCAGTCTGCCTTGTTCATCAATGCATCCCACACACTATATGGTGGATGACAGATTACTAATAAATTGTTTTTGAAAAAATTACTGAGCCACTGGCCAAACCCAATATGACCAGACTATCTGTTACTGAGATATAAACGGAGAGTTGAGAAGCATAAGGGGAGGTAAAAGCCATGTGGGACAGCTTTTATATTAGTCAGTGGATGGTAAGTGACACATCAATGGATAGAAGAGGAGTTCGAAAGCCATAATTTAAGTGATAATCTATGGAATCTATTCTTGGGGCACACAACATTACGTAAATGAATTTAAATACATATATGAGACTTGGCTCAATTAGATATTTATATATTAATGCAAAAACCCATACTTCTTAATTTTCTATTATAACTTTTGTTTTTATATAGAACTTAAAAAGGCAATCCTTTTGGCTAACATTTGGGTAATCAATCAGTGCTTAAAAACAACAAGAGTGCCAGACAGTAGCTATTGCTTTTGTGAATGAAGTCATTTAAACTGTGTGGCCTCCAGCGGCTGCGACTGTCCAAAGAGCATTCCATTAAGTAGCCTCTAAGGCCTCTTCTAAAACAGAAAATGTCGATGAATACTGACTCCTCCTACAGCAGGTAAAATAAGTCGGTACACTGATCTGAAAGGCACAGTTCATGAAAACTCTTTACGAAGCAGGTCTAATTCTCATTCAAGCCTACCTGCAAATTTAAGAAACTAACATTTCAAGAATTACCTAAATGCTAAAACTGTTTCTTGGGACAGAAGGAATCTCTAAAACACAAGTAATAATCTGAGGTCACTACAATTTCACTTATTTCACAAAAAGAATTATAAGGGACAGATTGCTGAACTTGGTAATTTTCTTAAAAATATTACCATTCAAAAATTTTTATTCAGTATTTATTTTGTTTTATTTTTATGACTTTTGAGGTATTTTATATTTATTTTAGATTTATTTCCAGCTGACAAGGGATCTGTCATTTTAGCTTGCAGTTTCTATGTTGCCTGATATCTCTTCAAGTGAATTTATGGCTAGTAAATAATAAATCAACCAAAATTTCCATATGCATTAGTATGCTTATGGAGAAATCCATATTTTTGTACTAATGAAATTATACCTTATTTCAAATTTTCTCTAATGGATTTTCTTATTTTATACATTCAAGTTTTTCCCAATGAATTCCCTTAATGTAAGTTAAACAATAGTTTCCCACACCTGCTCAAGCTGGAAGTGTTAAAAAAAATTGTAAAGTAAGATGGACAACTTATCACTGTGAGAAACAAACCTATTTAGATAACAGTCTTAATAGCTATTAATAGCTGAAAGTAAGTCTTAATAGCTATTAATAGCTGAAGTTGACTAGTACATTCTAATTCAAGAAAAAACAGAAATATTTATTATGCTTTAAGAAGTAAATTGATGATTATCAAATTTAAAAATATTTCAAATTATCCATGAACCAAAATTTATAAAGACAACATGAATTTTTTTACAAAATATAATTCACAATAGAAAAAAACCCAACTAACTTAAAAGTCTATAGAAAAAGTTGTGTTGTTAGGAAAAGGTTATACATTTTAGGGATTTAATAAATCATAGAATGAAAAGTGCTGATTTAGGATAGGAGTGATAAAGTCACTAGAGGTGTAAATAAAAGAATTTTCTATGACTTACTCTTTGAAAAACACACTTCCTTTGCAGAAACAAAAGCATTGAAAGTGCTTATCTGCATAAAATAGCAGATATTGAGTCTGTCATAAAATCCCCCAATATGTGGGCTAGAGTTTATATACACAAGGTGCCATCACTGGGGCCCTTCGCATTTTATGGCAAGGTAGTTATTTCTTAGCTTCAGTAGAAACACAAACTGAACCTGCAACTAAACACACAGAGAAATGTCACATTTTAATATAAAACCCAGCTAATCTGGTGTAACCATCTCACCATTAAGGAACCTGGATTACACATTTCCTGTGCGGAGACGATGCTTAAACAGCCTTGCAGGAGTCTGAGGCAGGAGGCATTACTTCCTCAGACCTGGGTCACTGAAAAATTTGGGAGACCTTGGAGAAAGGAGAAACACCTCTCATAAACACTGAAGACAAAAACTGGTGGAGGTAGATGGTTTTCTGATCTCAGAGAAGATGACTTTAGAAAATTTGATAAAAAGAAAGAAAAGATAAAGACTTTCTTGATGCTTACAAACTCAACATATAGGGCTCTAGGCTTACTGACCATACAATAAAGAAGCTTTGTGAATTCATGAACAACACTTTTTACACTTATACAGATAAAATTGCTCACAATGAATAGAATATGAGGTCTGCCATTTAAGTTCGCGAACTCACCCTAGAAAAATTGCTACATACCTCATTGCTGAATATCACTATGATCGCCTTCAAAGTCCTCCCCGTGGGAAGCTAGATACCAATGCCAGGGCCTAGTCCACCCTTCAAAGCAATTGTGGAACTCTTTCTGGAATGGCCATCAGGACTGTCATTGTATTACCCTTGATGTCCTGAATGTCATCAAAATGTCTTCCTTTCAATATTTCCTTTGTCTTCAGTTAAAGAAAGAAGTCATCAGGGCCCAGATCAGGTGACTAGGGAGGGTGTTCCAATACATTTCTTTGTTTACTGGCTAAAACCTCCCTCACAGACAGTGCCGTGTGAGCTGGTGCATTGTCATAATGCAAGAGCCATGAATTGTTGGCAAAAAGTTCAGGTCATTTAACTTTTTCATGCAGCCTTTTTAGCACTTCCAAAAAGCAAACTTGGTTAAGTGTTTGTCCAGTTGGTACAAATTCATAATGAATAATCCCTCTATATCAAAAAAGGTTAACGACATCATTTTGACTTGATTTGGACTGACAGAACTTTTTGGTCGTGGAGACTTGGCTGATGTCCATTGTGCACTTTGACGCCTCGTTTCAGGGTCATATTAGTAACCCATGTTTCATCACCAGTGATAACATGGCCCAAAATATCATCTTGTCTCTCCAAAAGGTCTTGGCAAACTTCGACTCTCCTTTGTTTTTGTTCATCGGGAGCTCTTACCAGATCGTTTTTGCACATATCTTTCTCATGCCAAGATTTTCAGTTAAGATTTTCCTGTTTCTCTATTGATGCTTACTTGGTCTGCTATGCTTCTCACAGTCAGCCAGTAATTTTGATGCACAATTCAATGAAATTTTGCAATGTTTTTGTCAGTTCTGGTTGTATGTGGCCACCCTGATCTCTCTTCATCAGTGACGCATTATCTCCCCTCAGAAAAACATTTAGTCCATGTGTACACTGCCCTTTTCTTCATGGCATTATCCCCATGAACTTGGACTAAAACTTGGAACTTTCACTTCCACTCTTGCCAAGTTTAACAAGAAACTTAATGTCTGTTCTGTGCTCTAAATCAAGCTCAGACATCCTAGTGATGGCCCACAAAAATACACAACAACAATAATGAACACCACTCAGCAAGATACCACCACATGTCATACGCACGAAAACAGTTGTGAGATCCTGATATACCAAGGTTATGAAACTTTACCGAGCTGTTTGTACAGTGCTGCCAATGTAAGTGCATGGTAGCAAGTTTGCGAACCTCATTGTCTGATCTTGTATACACGTGAAAGTACACAATCCCATAGACTATATGAAATAACCACTTGGATTATTTTGGAAATTATCCCCAAATGCAAGGAAGTCTTTCAAAGGAATATCAGTATACTTATGAAAATACATGTTGTGGGCCGGCCAAGTGGCTTGTTAGTTAAGAGCTGGCTTGGGATGCCAGCTCTGAGCAGCAGGGCCCCAGTTTGGATCCCACCTAGTGTTGCTGCACCCTCTACAGCTAAGATGATGAACAACAGCTCCACCTGGAGCTGGGCTGCTGTGAGTTGACGGCACTGGCTTAGGCTGCAGTGGGGCTGGCCAGCAGCTGGCATGTGTTTTTCAGGAGCCACCGTGAGCAGCCGTCCAATGGCTGGCAAGCAACTGCCTCACCCGGGAAGAGCGCAGTGATCATAATACCAACATGGGCCAGTGAAACAACATCCTCCACAACTAGACTGAAGAACAAAGGGACAGGAGCTTGTCTGTTCCCCTTCCCCGATTCCCCAACACTGTTCCCTCCCCCAATTCCCCAATAAAATCGTTTTTTTAAAAAAAGGAAAATACATGCTGTATTTTCAAAATCAGGTATAAAATTTTAAATAATGAATGCTTTAAAAGTTCTTAAAAGTAATTTAAAGGAGAGAGCATAGAAAGAAAAGCACAGAATAAATAAATCTATAGAAAAATCCCATCACTAGCATTGAGTTTTTTCCAAAGCTTAGATTTTAAGGTTTCCAGATGGTTGAAGAACAAATTCTGTAGTGGTTAAAGAGTAAGTCTCATAACATGAAAAATAAAATCAAATGCCATTCTGTGGATATGCTGGCTTGTGCAAAAAAATTTGAAATGAGAAGAAATTAAGAGAGTGAAAAATAAATGTTCTTAATTAGATTACAGTTTAAGATACTACATATGGTAAAAAATAAACCTCTATGTTTAGATGCTGTGTTACTTTATTAGATAATGTGAGAATAGGGCTTTGTTTTATTTATTAAACTATAAAATGAACATATTATTGATTCAGTGTTAAATGCATTGATAAGAATTGCAGTGTATGACTTTAAAATTTAGCAGTAAAACTTTGAGATGCTCAACAACAATTAGAAAATTATACTGAAGCTGATTTTCCACTTAGGACCCTCTTTCACACCATTTCAGTTCTCTGAGATGGAAATGCATGTGCATAAAATCGTTGTGTTTATTTGTCTACATGGTATCTAGGTTAAGGCTTCCAAATCTTTTGAAAATGTGAGTAGCTCTCAAAGTTAAGCTTAGTATTAAATAGAATACAGAAAGTGTTTTCTGAGCTCCAAAAAAGCCAACAGTGATGAAATAAGATTCTTCAGTTGACATAAAAGAAAAACGACTTATTCTACCTTTGGAGAATTCAAAATGTTGCTAACAAGTCTAGGTGTCCACATATAAACAATACAACACATAATTGAATATTATTTCCATAGTACTGAAAATAGCATTATCATTACATTTTATGGCACACTTCATATATCACTTAATAAAAAAACAAAGAAACAGGGCCGGCCGAGTGGCGCGGTGGTTAAGCACTGGCTTGGGAAGCCAGCGGCCCCGGTTCGGGTCCCACATATGAGGGTCAGTGACACTGCCCTCAAAAAAACCCAAAAAAACAAAAAAACAAATATACTTGTAATTTCTGGATCAGAATAATGGCCATTGGCTTCCACAAACCATTATTTTATGAGGACATTAAAATTGACTTAGTATCTGCAGTAGGCACTGTGACTGTGACGTGCTTTCAGAAATTTGAATGAAATGCACTAATTCCTCATCACTAATGGCTATTGTTACTATCTGTCATTATTAAAAGTCTAGTAGCCAACATGTGAGGGTCTAATATGAAGACAGAATGGTGATGAACTGTAGTGATCAGGAGAAGATGGCAGATCTCTCCAGCTGGTCTCTTCTCTATGTTCAAACTAGAAATTGATATGGAGTTGATGGGCTGGTATGTACATGAGGGATGACAATCAGTTTTTTAAAAATCTTCATGTCTTACCACAGCCATTTTCAAACTTGTATTTCATAAGCTGTTACAATATTTTAAAGTGGATCTTCTACAAACTGAATGCTGTGACCCCCACCCCCCAAAAAAACAATGTATACCTTGAAATCTAAGCCCCGCAGGACAGTGTTTGGAGATGGGTCTTCGGGAAGTGGGTAGGTCATGAGGGTGGGGCCCTCATGAGTGAGATTAGTGCCCTGGTGAGAGAGACCCCCGAGCTCCTCCGAGACCCCTTCCTCCACATGAGGACACAGCCCAAGGACGGACTGCTGAGCACCTAGGAAGCAAGTCTTCCCCGTAAACATGGGATCTGCTTGTAAACTGACCTTGGACTTCCCAGCCCCCAGAGCTGTGAGAAGTAAATGTCATTTATAAGCCACCCAGTCTGTGGCATTCTGTTAGAGCAGCCTAACTTGACTGTGACAGGGTCTGCTTATAAAAATTGAAAAAAAACACAAAACTATCACAAAACCATTGTCACAGTTTTGCCCATTAAAACACAGAACAAACATTAAAACTGTCAAGTAAAAATATAATCTGAAAATTAAAGGCACTACATGAACTATAACCAATTTCGTTCTATGGGAATGCTCTCACCAAGGGGTCCTTATTTTTCCCTCTGGCACAAACCTCTGACTCCCCTGGGGCTGGAGGTGGGGATCCTACTGCTGAAGAGTTCTTTCTCCGGTAGTCCACAGGTGTCACGTCCTGCGTGGCAAGGGCAAGCGGGACACGAGAGGGGCGACGCAGATTAAGGAAAAACAAGAGACAGAAGAAAGATAGGAGCGAGACCAAGGGACTCAGCCAAAGACGACTGAGCCCAAGGGACTCAGCCAAGGAAGACTGAGCCCCGAATCGGGTCAGCGCATAGCTTTTATTGAGAATTTTCAAGGAAGCAAACTGTAACAAATCGTTAACGGTGGTTTGTAGTTCTCAGGATTTACACAGTCTATTACTCCCCTGTAAGTGCTCTTTCCAGGGTGCACTGTGACTTACTCTTCCGTTAAAGGATTACCTTGTCTTTATTATGATAATTGCTATGAAACCCAGACTCGTTTCTGTAAGTCACCTAAAGAATGTTTACTAAAGCTATCTTGACTATCTAGAAATCATCCTAAATCCTAGCAGTTAAACACAATCATAAAACTCACAGTATACTTGAGCTATACCAAAAGACTAGGAGTGGCTGTGTTTAAGGTAAAAGCATCTAAAATCTATTCGTTTGTAAATAACAATACCTAGCAACCAAAAGGATCTCACACCTCTCTATCCTACAGAGGGCTGCATCCATTTCTCAGTCAGAGCTTCAGTATCTGTTGCTGCAACAAGGCACTGGACAAAGGAATTCACCCAAGGCTGATTAACAAATCCATGGTCAGCGGATGTCTTTGAGCTGCCTCTTACCCGGAACTCTCATGGCCTGAAGACTTAATCTTTCAGGAGACTATTCACAGTAGGGCCCTTAGGCAAATGCATCAGCTTCTCACAGGCCTGAGTTTTCTGGCCTGAGTTTGTCAGAGGCCTGTGCCTCAGTTTCCAAGGGGCTTGATCCCCAATATCACAGTTCAGGGGTCCCCCATGGAACTACCACCTGGCTTGGGTTGTCTCCCCACTTTTAGGAGATCTTACCCGTCCTTGGCTGCGTAGTTAGCTCATTGGGGCACCACAGGAACATATCACAAGTGTAGTAAATATATTGTCTCCTATAGAAGAAAAGGCACATGGGTTCATAGAGGCAGGAGATATTACATGACCAGCCATAAGGCAGCACCCCTAATATCCAGTGCTGAGCAGGGCCATGTGGCCTTGTCAGACACTGGGTTACTATCAGCTTCCCACACACAGGTCTTATTTTCCTTCTTGATGAGGACCGGGTTCCCTGATTTATGACACGCAATTAACCGGGGATTTATGTGTATTTGACACATGAACATATGAGGCGGAACTGGCCTTAAAGTCAGCCCCATGAAAGGGCACAACTGTGGGAGTCACCCCTACACTGTGTTATGTGACTGTGCCCTGCCCCCAGGAGCATGGGATGTAAACACAACGTGACTACAGGTCTGAATGTGGGCAAGACAGCCATGTCCTTGAAATACAGGCACTCTGAAATCTGGACGGTGTTGCCTAATTAGCAGCGTGGTAGACTGCGCACTGGTAAAAAAAAAAAAAATGATGCTTTCCTAAAACTACCAGAAATCCTTCCACTTCCATTTCTCACCCCCCCAACCCCTTTTTTTAAAGGACATAAAGAGACAAACGTTATGGGGAAGCAAGAGAAATGAAAGTGAGGGGAAACTGTAGAAGATAGTTTTCAATTGTAATTTTGAAGTGTCTCCATGTTTGTATTCTTCCTATCCATATACCCCTCTGTCTATGAAAGGGGCACTGTGTGCTCGTGGGATGTTTGCAGGTGTCATGACATCAGGGGAATGCTCAAAGGTTCTGTAACGCAGCGAAGGTTTTACCACTCAGTGCCATGCCAGCTGCCTAACTGATGGAGGCTAGCAGGACGTATCTGGCATCACGATGACCGCAGTTTCCAGGCCAGCATCAGGGCGCGTCCTCACATTACTAGGGGAGATGGGTCTTATGGCATCAATGATAGTCTCAAGTAGAATTGCCAAAACTCCTGCATTGAAAACCAAATGGCTTGCATGATCTGAAGTTCTAGTCTTGGAGTTTATGTGTGTGACTGTATATTTCAGAAAACCGAGGTTGCTTGACAGGCCCTCTGGCAACAATCTAAGAAGTTCTAATGGGAAGTTGCCATTGGAGAACACTCAGTTCTCAACATGATTTAAATACTAAACTGAATTTTAAGTAGGATTCCAGGAGGGAAAGAATTTAGGCCAAGAGTTTTTTTCAAATTTTGTCAGAAATGCATAAACGCTTTGAAATAGTGCCAGCCTCTGAAATGGAAATCCCAGAATGCAGTGCTGAGCAAAAGGTGTGACTGGTTTGGGACTAAAGTGACAAACAACTATGTCCATTAGCTAGTAAGTGAATATAATTTTAATAATAATGCTGTTGCCCACTCTGCCTCTGCACCTCTCAGCAGTAAACCTCCCCTGAAAATGGAAAGGACACTTTACAGACTACCCTGTGGGGCAGGTGAGTGCCAGCGGTTGTGGAGGACAAATTGTCACCGTGTCCTGGGGAGGCTTCGAAGTGAAGGCAGAAGCCACTGCCGAGGGATAAACAATCAGCAGAACCTCAGAAAATAGGCTTGTTTTCTTTTTGGATGTAGAGGATTAAGACAGAGATTCTGGAAATATTGCTGCAATCATATAGAGAGGATTATCCAGAATAAATATTTTAAAATTATAGTTTAAGTAATCTACCCCAAGGAGTGCTTGGTCACTTCATTTCATTTCCATTTCTCAACATTAAGGTATTTTTGGTAGAATGTGTCAGAGGTGATGAAAATGCAGCGCTGGCTCGATGGGAGCTGAGAAGTCTCGCGTGCGTGTGGATAAATGCCCACCTTTCCATCAGAAATAGTGTCCTATAGAGAAGGCCAGCTTGGCCTTAACTCCATTATTTCTCAGCAAGAGGAAAGAAATCAAGATGAATAACCTCGGAATGAGCCCAAAGAGGATGAAAGCAAATGATATCAGATGACTTCTGAATGCATGGGAGATAGAAGAAATTGAATCCCATTATGCGATCATCACTAATGCACACAGTGAGAGGAAGGAACTAGTACAAGACAAAGATGGCGCAATGGAGAAGGATGATTTGAGGCCAGAGCTGGTGAACCCAGTGGGAAAGAATGAGACTAAACAGCACCATCCGTCTCTGCTTAATAAATGAGAAGTGAATAAGGAAGAACCCTGTTGGAAGACAACTACTGAGGAAATGTGAGTCAAACGAAGACAAATAATGTTCAAGGGCTGTTACTGAGACCAGCAGGGTGAACTAAGATAAACGACACAAAATGCCAATCTTTCAACAAACTAGTGACAAATCAAGACTGATGTTTCTAGATTTAAAAATAAATAAAGAGTGGAGTCTCCTTAAGTGGCACTTTGAGAGGTGCAATTATAAAAGCTACATCTAATGGCTATGGACTGTCAACTCCATCCTCCTGCCAAACATACCCTTAATTTGGTTCAACTAGCTTCTCCACTTCTAGCTAGGCCTTCTCAGCCAGGTTGGACAAAAGGAGATCTGATTTCCAAGGATGCCCATAATATGTAATGAATGGACATCTCCTATTCACATAGACTGGCACTAGTTTCATCAACCTTGGGGAACTTAAGAAAGTGTTCACTCAAATTATTTTCCATAGCATGCATCTATCTCCCACTGCATATAAACAAGGTAGCATACTGCTCCAATAGCTATGGGCAGGTATCTTAAACTTGTAATCCAAAAGACACCAACTTTAGCATGAAGCTAAGAGTAACTATGGCAGAGTACTTAGACAGAAAGCATTATTAGTCATTGAGTTAACCAAATCTGAGACTTTCCCAACCTTTCAATTTCCTGTTACGTAAGATACCTTCCATGTTCATTAAGGCAATCTGAGTTTGTAAATGTTTTTTGTTATTTTTAGTAAAAAGAACTCCAAATGATATAATAGGTCTCTTTCCTGAAGTAAAAACAAATATCATCTACTCCCAAACAATACAAATACAAACTCTGTATATCTATCTATCTATCTATCTATCTATCTATCTATCTATCTATCTATCTATCTATCTATCTAGTGTGTGTGTGTGTGTGTGTGTGTGTGTGTGTGTGTGTATGGTTGTCGGAAAAGCCATGATGTATTTTTTCTGTTTTTTGTTTCAAAAACACGTTATGACTTTTCCGACAATCCAATAACTTTTCCAACAACTATATATATACGGAGGGGGAGAGAAAGAGAGAGAGAGAATCACTTGGGTTAAACACCCCCACCAATCTGAGAAACAGTTTCTTTTTTTTTTTTCAGTGCCTTTGTTTTAATTGTCCAACATTCGTTAATTGTCTTGATTTCATCTAGGCTGCTTTTTTAAAGCTCACCAGTATACACTGTGAAATCTACTGCTCAGATGTTTTGAGGTGGACAAGAAACTTACTTAGAAATAATCAATTCTGATGAACTTTGTCTAGAAGACAGTGTTGTTACATCTGCCAGGAGTTAACCATCACCTCTCCCATTTTCATGTTTATTCATTGAGCAAAGACTCTATTTGAATGTATGTCTACTGCATTTGAACAGCCAAAGTTATAATAGAGAAAATAATTTCTGAAAAAGAATTTATCTTCAGGGTCTTATTTGCCTGTGTGCCACACAATGAATGAGCCACCGATTCATATATGGAAATGCCTCAGTGTGGGCACGCTGTGGGGCTCTCCGAGTGTACCAGAACCTTCCTTCCCAATCTTCACATTCCAAACTCAGGCATTCTCTAGGAAGTTTCGGCAATGCAGCACTTACATCAGCGGCCCTTCTCTTAAACCACTCCACCACCGACACCGTGGAGGATCTTACTTAACTTTTCTTGGGTGAAACGAGCCCTTGCTGAGTTGGAGACAGAAGGCTCTGCCTGCGGCCCTGCTTCTGCCTTCCTGGCAGGATGACATCCAGGAAGCTTAGCTGGGAGACTCCCGAGCTCCAGACTCACATTTATAATTAGCTGAAAGACTTCTGGGAAGAAATTAAACTTCCTCAGCCTCGATTTCCTCAAGTGACTTGAAGACTTGATAGAGTTGCACCCGGCATCAAAGAGAACCTGTGCCGGGCCGGCCGAGGGGCGCGGTGGTTAGGCGCTGGCCTGGGACGCCAGGGGCCCCGGTTCGGATCCCACATAGGAGGGCCAGCGACACTGCCCTCAAAAAAAAACAAAAAAGAACATGTGTCAATGTTATCTGAGGTTGGTAAAGGTCTCTGGGCAGCTATGTGGTTAGCATGAAACTCTTCCCTGAAGCTACGAGTCCTCCTCCTAGCTCTCATCATCAGGGGTTCTCAAGAAGCAAACGCTGGAATGGAGTTGCGTGTACATTAGTTTAATGGGTCAGCAGCTGTGGAGGGAAGGAGGCCGCAGGGCTGGGCAGCTGCCACTAACGTGCAGGGCAGGCCTGCCTGGGACAGCCACGCCAACCAGGAGGGGCTCTGGAACGCTGTCACCTGGCAGAACTGCGCCACCCGGCCAAGGCGGTGGCATGTATACCCCACCTTGTTAGCCATTGTGTTTGGGCTGCATTTGCAATAGTGTGACCGTGGGTGGACCAGCCTTCTGAAGCTGGGCAGACCTTAAAGGAGCTGGTAGCAGAAGGATGTCTGACTGCACTTCCCACGACAGGGCACCGTCCTTCTGGGGGCATCCGAGGGACCCATCTCCAAAACAAACCTCTTCCACAAATTTGTTGTACCTGATGATTTCTCTGACACCCTTGAGCTGAGTCTTCGCAACGGTCCAGTCCAGGTCTTCTACTGCCCTCATTCTCTGTCTTCTTTGGAGTTCTCTTCCAGGTCTTGGGTTTGAACCCTCCACAAAAATTACTCATACATCATCAATGTCTGGTCCCTCTCCTGGGCTCGTTCCACCTTTTGGGGCCACTGCAGACACTTCCAATGTGATGCCATTTAAAAAATGAAATCTTTTGCATGATTCCTCCTAGGATCTCTCTGTTCCCACCCTTGTCACCAAAAGTGGCACTGGATACCACAGTGAGCAGCCCAGCGACCTCACCCCACATTCTTCCTCCTCCTGCTACATCACCCCACAAAGTCTCCAGTGAGCCCCCCTTCCCCCCTCCCCTCTCCGTGAATTACGTTTTCCCATTCTTTAGTTCTTTAGCTTGACTTAAATGACCTTGAAGATTCTGATCCAAATCTCATGTTTGCAATTTTCTACAAAAATTCTCCCCCCTGGCCCATCTGGTCTAGACACTGTCACCTTGAACTCCGATGATTTACCACCTTTGCAGCTCGGCTCTTGCCCTTTGTATAATCTGAAATTGCCACACGGTCTCCTCTTCTTTTAGAAAACTTTTTGTCATTTATTATTTACCCTAAAAACTGCATTTTTGGTGAAGCCAATATTTACCCTTTCCACTTGATATTATTTCTTAATTCTCTGAATTTTGATGATATTCATTATTTTTACTACATATTTGGAATGAATGAGGAGTACCTGATATCATATTCATATTTTAATAATTCTTCTAAGAATATCTATGGAGTGATAATTGTGGGCCATGTGTTATATTAGGTCTTGGTTATTCTATAGTGAAGTTTGCCTTCACTATATGTGCCCACAGACAGTAGGCTCTTTTTTCCTAAAAATACTTGCTTTGAACTTACTTATCCTTCTCATTCGAAGCGGCTGAAAATATGTCCAATGAGAGTTAGAGCTGACCCACTTGCCCAGGCCCCTGGATGACTTCCTGAAGCAGCGTCAGCTTACCTGCATGAGACCACCCACCACTTCAGAGAAACCCACCTTTATCCCACCAGAGACACTGCATTTTGGGGTCTTTGGATCACAGCAGTTCAGCTTTTCATTAAATTTTCAAGAGCTTAGCAAAACATAATAAACCTACAAATTCGGAGAAATCTATAGGTTCTGTGCAAAACACAAGTTAATTTTGGCTGGTGGCATCATGCAGGTAATTGTTTGTATTTATGCTAACCCTGCAAGTCGGGCTTTGTTATTCCTGCTATACAGACAGGAAAGTGAAACTCAAAGTGTTTCAGGAAATTGCTCAAATTACCGAGGTGGCAAGTGACCTAGGACTCAATACATGCCCAACTTCTAGGAGTCGGTCCTTCTCAAACGTCATGTCATGGGTTTACATCTGTAATAGTTTACATATGATACTCCCATGGGTTTACATCTGATACTCCCACTGAGTATCAGGGCTAGGTCTTTCACTGTTTCTTTTCCAAAATGCTGAGCCACAAGCCTCACACGTGGTTGAAGCCCATTAAATATTTGTTTCCTTAGAATACGGGCCTTATCAGTCCAATAGGAGAACTCACTCTGTAGTGGGAATGAGCCCAAAAAGGCTTAATTTCATTTCGGAGCATGTATATCCGACTCCGCATCACGATATATTAAAATCATGGCCTGTTTGCCTAGGGAGGCTCGGCTTCTCGGCTTTTTCCATTTGGCTGAGGCATGTAAATCAGCAGGCATGCAAACAAAAGAGCCTTCGATACTCCACGTAGCTGTGCTGTTTGATTGTTTGTTTTGTTTTGATGTTAACCAGCCTGCCACACTCCCAAGGAGCACATAAGCACTGAAATCAGCATTTCCACAAACCACTCACTCAGCAAAAATAATGAAATAACTGTGCCTCACCTCTGCAGAATTGCTGTTTTCAAGAGCAAATCATTTACATACTTATTCATATCCCACCACTGTGTTCAGGGGAATGACTATAATCCCGCGTGTTGCTCCTGGAGACCCTGGGCATGGGGTCTGCGTGTTTGCCCGTCATGACAGCCCTCGAGCCCGTTAGTGTTCACGCAGCCAGTGCAGAAAGGGGTTGGGGGAGACTTAGTCCAAACCCAGCCCCGTCGCCAGGGCCGGCGAGCACCAGGAAGCTGATTTTGGCGGAACGCACAAGCTAGTCATCTGCCTCTTTATTGATGTTTTCCTTGCAACCATTAATATGCTGTTATTGCATCCTGGGAACAATGTGGGAGTTAAACATGGTTGTTAGATAAATTGCGGCACGTGGTCCGGCCCCTGTGCTGCTGTGCAGATGGCGGAGAAAGTGCAGGGAAGGTGCGTGTGCACCCCGCGTGTGCACCCCGCGTGTGCAGGGAGCCCGCTGCTTCACGCCAACCTCACGGCCTAGCGCAGGGCTCAGCTGGATAGCACGGGACTTCCTTCAATCACTTACAGCGAACGGGCACACCCCTTACCCCAGTTACTGGAACCACTAACGGAACGGTGTCCAGCGAACAAGAGACACAGGAGGGGAATGACTGCTCTCGCTGCACAAGCACAAGGGGCCGCTCCCACAGTGGCTCCTTCTCGCTTCCATTCATAAAAACGGAGCTGCCTTTCCAACGTACGCAGAGTGTCACGTTTTGCCTGGTTAATAACATGCGTGGTGCAAAAGAAACTAAATACCGGGGGGTGCAAAAACATGTACACAAGGGGGCAGTTTGGTCAGCATTGCTCAAGCAGCTGTTCCTCAGAAGTGTCTGGATGCTGATGGGAACCAGTTTGAACACCTCTTGTAATTGCAGGAGTCAAGAGTAACTTGTATTCATCTTTTGTTATCGGTATATACTGAGTATTACAATTTTAATAGTTTTTTTTTCCTTTCTTAAAATGCGTATACATTTTTTGGCACCCTCTGTATATTAACAGTTTTGAAGAATAATTATAATCAATTGGCATTTTTAAATTCAAGTTGTAGCATGATACTATGTTAGTCTTATACAAACACCAACATTTAATCCTTTCAAGCCAAAGACAAGCTCTGAATCACATCACATAATTCCTCTAGGAAGAACATTCACTAACTGACTAGAACCTAGAGTATTTTATTAAGGAGTTCAAGGCCACCCTCTTACAAGATCCCAGGAGACAAAAGATCATATGTTTAGTTCAAGCAAGCCACCTCCAAAATCCATGAACTTGGTAAAAGGTAACATAATATTTAAGACTGCATAAATACAAGAAAAATCATCAGCATATAAATTTAGAAAAATAAATATCAATCAAATGATTTTATTATTGGGAGGGACGAGTGGCACGTTGGTTAAGCGCTGGCTTGGGACGCCAGTGGCCCCGATTCGGATCCCACATATGAGGGCCAGTGACACTGCCCTCTACAGTGAAGATGGTGAACAACAGCTCCACCTGGAGCTGGGCTGCTGTGAGTCCCCGGGACGGCATAGCTGCAGCTCCTGCTGCAGTGGGCTGCCATAGGCTACAGTGAGTGGCCGGCAGCCAGTGTGAGCTGCCAATAGCCGCGGTGAGCGACATCCAGAGGCCGGTGACCAATCTGCCTCATCCGGGAAGAGCGCAATGACAATACCAACATGGGCCAGTGAAGCAACGTCCTTTGCAACTAGACAAAAAGACAGCAACTTGTATGTTTTCCTTCCCTGATTCCCCAACGCTGTTCCCCTCCCCCAATTCCCAAATAAAATCTTAAAAAAAAAAAAATTTGCTTTTCAAACTCTTACCTTTCAAATATTTCTTCCAAAGGCGAAAGGTGAGAATATGCCAAAGAAACACTAGAAGAGAAAGGCCCATCCCTTCCCATTCCATTTGCGAGTTACATTGTGATGACTCATTGTGATATTAAGTATGTGGGTAGAATAGACTAATAAATGTATATTAAATATAAATCATGGAAATATGTATTTGGTTAAAATTTTCATATGCAGTCCTTTGATTAACTACTTTTAAACTTTATTTTATTAATTCACCTGTATTTAGATCAAGCCAGTATAGGGAAGAGTAAATATGTTCTTTACTAAACAATACCACTTCGGTTTGATGGTTATAAAGTTTCACACATCCGAGATGCTTTAATCTAGAAGTTTCCTTTCCTAATGGAGTGTATTCCCCCTTCACAGTCCAAATCATTTCCTCCCTGCAGCCACCACATCCACCCACATTCACCTCAGTGTGGTGACTTCAGCTGGAAAACCGCCTCCCTGAGCCTGGTCCTTGCTCGTCCAGCAGCTCTTAGTTTTGAGCCATTATTTATGTCCTCAGTGGTGATCTGCACAGCAATGGAGATTTATAATAGATTCTGAATAACTATGGGTGTATGTTCTTTGTCATATCTGAGGATGGGCAGCCATCAATAAAATCATTAGTAGGAAGTTACTGTGTGGAAAGAACGTAAGGATGAGTGAGAGCACCGATCTGAGCATTTGGTCAGGATCATGGCGTGTCACTCACTGGCCCTGGGAGAATCCATGAAGTTCTGTGCCTTGATTTCACCAGCTGTGAAATGGACATGTCAAGTGTACCTACCCCTTGGGTCCATTCAGGAATTCAATGACTAAATGTAAGTTCATGTAAAATACAGAAGAGTAGCTGACATAAAAGTGCTCAATAATAACAATGATAATAAAATCATATATATATATATATATATATATATATATATATATATATATATATATATATTTAATTGGGGAATTGGGGAAAGGGAACAGCGTTGGGGAACCGGGAAAGGGGAACAGACAAGTTGCTGTCCTTTTGTTCTTCAGTCTAGTTGCGGAGGACGTCGCTTCACTGGCCCATGTTGGTATCGTCATTGAGCTCTTCCCGGATGAGGCAGATCGGTCGCCGGCCTCTGGATGTCGCTCACTGCGGCTATTGGCAGCTCACGCTGGCTGCCGGCCACTCACTGTAGCCTATGGCAGCCCACTGCAGCAGGGGCTGCAGCCCACACCGTCACCGGGGCTCGCACAGCCCAGCTCTAGATGGAGCTGTTGTTAGCTGTGGAGGGCAGTGTCACTGGCCCTCATATGTGGGATCCGAACAGGGGTCACTGGTGTCCCCAAGCCAGCTCTTAACCACTGCGCCACTCGGCCGGCCCAGCAAATTTTTTTTAAAACTTGGTGCTCGTAGTTGCTGCACTCAGAAATATATATGTACACATATATTTTATGTGTCTACATGTATATGTGTCTATGATATATACTATGTGTATATTATATATGATCTTATTACAAAGAAGAGCTTACTCTCATTTATTGTTGACTTGAGTTGCTATCTTACCGGAGGCCCGGAAGATGGGCAAAATGTTTAAATCAAGAACAGACAGGACTGGCTGGGTAAGAAATATATGTGGCATTTACAGACCCTGTTTTGAGATACAATTTTCCTTTCTGAAATCAGAAAATATTTTGTTGACTTTCCTTATCTGTTTAGCCCAATTCTTGTCTATGAGAGTATTTCTGTGAAGTCTTCACTGGATATCCAGCTCCGTTTCTTTTATTTTGGCCACTGCAGGTCCAACAGGGTAGCTGTATAATGGAAACAACACTGGATTCAGAATCAGGCCATCTGGATTCTAAATTCCAACTGGCACAATTACTACCTATGTTATTTTTGCAAGTTATTTAAAATAACTGAGCTTCAATTCCTCTTAGATAAAATCCAATACTCTCTACATCCTAGTGTTATAGTTAGGATTCTCTGAGGTAAAGTATATGGAAGAAAAAGCATTTTTTTTTTCAGACAGACAATGATTAATAAACATCCACTAACCAAAATCCAAACTAAACAACTATTTGTAAAAGAGGCTGAACTTTAATTGTCCCGTTGGCTATTTGCATTTATCAAAGTGTTGGGAAGCTTTCCAATTGCAACCCCAGGGTCTGTTGTGAAGAGCCTGTGTGCTGTACTCACTTATCCCTCCTTTTGGTGTCTGTGTCCGGGGGTCTCCGTATAGCGTCAGGGACACTGATCCCTCATGCCTCCTCCTTCTCAGAATTCTGTCTTCACCCTAACGTAGGAAGTCCATCAGGCTGCTCTGTTCTGTGCCACGCCCCCTTGCTGGCAAGTTACTTATAACTTTCACTTTTTATTAGAAATCTTCAATCAGATGCATGGTTCCCACGGCTGTATCCCAGGCTTTCGGGGATAGGGGTGGAGGGGCTGTTATCCAAGGTCTAAATGAAGACTGAACAGTTAAACAAACATAACCGAGAGTTTCACATTGAAAAGCACTCTCATGAACCCAGTAGCAGAAATGTGTTGGCGACATGTATAAAACAGAAACAACTCTGGAATAAATGTGGAAAAACAAAACTTTAAGATCAAAAGTGCCCCTTGTGATAAAGTAGGTACAAGCACAACAGATAGAGAATACTGACTGAAAAAAAAAAATTTTTTTTAAAGGGAAATAGAAATAAAAGAAAATTTGAAACTCTTAATAGCAAACGGCTTTTTAGAAATGGAATTCTCTTAGGATATGTTTATGTGCATCCTCTGCCAGACTTCAAAAGCACAGCATCCTTTTCATGCTTTTGAAGTTAGATCAGTGTTCAGGCATGGTGCGAGTGTGGCTAGAAGCAAAACTGCCACTTTGTTGTTGTTTAAAAAGCCAGTGCAGGAGGCCACAAAGGTACAGCCCATTAAAGTCGATGGAAAATGTTTCCAAATGAAGAGTTTCACCAGGCCCTCCAGGCCCCGCTCTCCTGACGCAAAATGCAGAAGCAATTAAATACGACACTGCGCACTGCAGTCATAGGGGCTAGGGATGCCATTTTAAATTATTCACACAGAACACATCTGGACCCAAATTACACCTGGCCAGCAGTCCCGATGAACTTTCCTCCTACTTCCACTGAAAGACTTCGAAGGTTCTAGAAAAGTCACCGTGGACACAGGTCCCAGGAAGAACCCAGGGTCTATGGAATGTAGCAGAAACAGAACCAAAGGTGAGACCTTGGAAATACACACCGAGCCGCGGAAGGACGTTGAGAGGAAGGCTTTGGGTTTGGCTCATTCACACCACCCGCAGGGACAGCCTACTACGCGCCGGGTACTTCTGAGGCACTGGGACAGGCAGCTGCGGTGTCTGCTCTGGAAGTTTGCCTCCGGTGAAGGGACAGAAAACGAGCGAGTCAGCTGTGGGTCAGTGCCTTGAGGAAGACTGACACGATGGGCCGATGGGGCTGCTCCAGTGAACCATTTAATGTAACCCGTGAAGTCATGCCCGGCACCCGCTGTGCTCAGTGGTCACTGATGCTCACCGTCTGTGCTTGTCCGCGTGACACGGTCCCCAATCCCTGCAGTGCCCGCCTGCACCTGCCCTGTGGGTGCTCTCTGTTATCTCTATCAAAACCCCATTCTTTTCATTTTAAATTTTTCTTTCTGTTTCCCGTTTATTAGTAAAACTTCACGTTCTCTCCTCCCCTGCTTGTGTGCTGTCCTTTGACCTGAGATGGAGAAGGCAAGGAACAGCGGAGAGAGGGGACACAGTCCTGTACCCCATTTCCCTACCCATGCACGAAGACGGCTGACTTACTGTCTTACTTTTAAAGTGTCAAGTTTAGGGAATATAATCAATAAGATTGTAAATATTTTTTTTTAGGGGAACAGAAAGACGCATGTCTTTTTAGGGAGACCACTTCATGGACGGTGTCCTGGCCTGACCACTGCACTGTACATCTGAAGCTGCCACTGAATAATATTATATGTCAACTATAACTTAACACATAGATAGTCATGGGATATGGAATATAGTGTGGGGCGGAGTCAATGGAATTGTAGTAGATGTGTATGATATCGGGGGTGGGGGGGCCAGGGAAGGGGAGAGGGGGAAGTCACTTTATAAGGGGTGAAAAAAATAACTATTGCATTGTTTTGTACATCTGTAACTAATAATAATCATAATTAAAAAGTTTAAAAAATAACAAAGTGTCAGTACAAAGTTTAAAACCTAAAAGTATATTCTTTTATATTTGAAACAATTAAAACTTTTGAATATTTTAATATATTAAAAATGTTGTGTATATTTTAGCAAAAAACCAACAGTGGGTATGCTCTCCTGCTAGTTTTCCTGACAAATATCATTGTAAAGTATTTCAAATAAAAAAACTATATACATATGAAAATATGAGGCCATACAATCTACATATTAACAGATATAACTATTAACACGTGGTACAATATTAAAGATTGCTAATAATAAAAAATGCAAAGTAAAACAACAAAAGTCTATCTTATAGTTTAATCAATTAAACTACATCCTCTCATTTTTAACTCAAATGTTCCTATTTGTGATGCCATTAAAATCACATGCTGTTAATTGGAAGTGCAATTTAATACAACACTCCGAGGAAGTGGTATGATTCAAATGTTCATGCCCTTGATACTATAATCCTATTTTTCTTTTTTTCTGAAATATTGTTAAAAGTGAAATAGAAGCAACTAAATGTATAAAGACACTTACTGCTATATTTGTAAAAAGGAAAAGATGTACGGCTTAAATATTTAAGCACAAGGGGATTGCTATGAAAAAATTTCATGGCATTTTATTTCTTGAAATAATAGACAGCTATTAAAATATTAAGTATGTAGACTATACAGTAATGTGGAAAATGTTTATAATAAACTAACAGCTAACATTAACTATGTATTGTATGCATATGTATGCACTTATATGCTTATAGTACATAGATATATATTCATACAGTACATAAAAAACAAAAGGACCAAAGGACAGAAATATGAAAATACTTTGGCTTTTAACAGTAGCAGAATCACAGGTGACTTTATTCTATTATTGTCATTATTCCTGTTATTATAGCCTCATAATGTTCGTATAATTATAGTTTATTAAAATAATAAAACAAATGCCAGTTTATTCTAACTTCTGGGCTTTTGCTCGCCATTCCCTCTCTTGGGACGCTCATCTCTCAGATGGTCACACGGCTTTTTCGTTCACTTTTTTCAGGTCTTTATTCAAATGTCATCGTCCTGGTCAGGTCCACCCTGGCCACCATGTTTAAAATATCTGCCAACTCTTCTTACACCCACTTCCCTTTTAAAAGTTTCTCCTTCAGATTTATCGCTCTGTAAGATATTATCTCTTTAGCTTGTTTTCTGGTTTATTTTCTGTGCTCCAAATAAGAATATAAGATAAATTCCATACTTCTTGACCAAGAAGAGGGGCTCTTCGTTGTCTGATCTCGGTGGACTCCTCCAGCTGCTCCTACCTCTAAAACCATCCCACAACTGCCATGTGGTCACATATTATTGGAAAGCCTCCAAAAGTAAGATGGGTGGAATGCAGCACTACACAGATGTATAACTATTTGACTGAACACACATATAAGATGTTAATTGTTGAATCTAGTTGTAAATATCCATTTATCATAATTTTTTCTTAATTATCTTTGTGGGTTTGATATTTTTCATGTAAAATACTGGAGAAAAACAAATAAATGTCATGTGGGTAATTTATTTTGACCAGACTTGAACAAACCTATGATGAAGTTAATATTTCAGACAACCAGGGGGATAAGAGCACCGATACGACATTAAATAAATACTATTAGCTTTCTAAAGCACATGTTTTAATATTTTAGACAAACATATTGACATGTTTAATGGATGAAGTGCTATTGTGTCTAGGATTTTCTTTGAAATAAGGAAGCAAAGGTTGAGGGGAGAATTGAGGTAAAAAAATAAAACAAGCATGTGCTATATACATCAATAACTGAAGGTGCCGGGTGATGAGTACCTAGCTTAAGCTGTTCTTTCGATTTCTGTGTTCACTTGAAACTTTCCATCATAAAAATTTAAACAGCACTCTGAATTTCTCGCTCATTCATCACACCATATGGAATGACATTAATTTTACCTCTTTTACTGGACCACAAATGCAATTGTTGCAACTCCAGTTCCTAGTATATTGCCTGGAACTATGAAGTGGGTACTCAAGGAAAATTTGCCAATTATTGCATTTGAAATATCAAATGTAAAGCTACTTCAAAATTTTTCGTTACTCTCATTAAGTAACACACATGGAAATCAACTTTACTAATTAAGACCATCTGATGATTTATAATCTTTAGAATTGTATATGAGTACAAATAATATGTGAAGAACAATTATATAAGGTTCCTAAGTTCTAGCTCACTATTCCCAATGATTATGACTTTCTTTCACTTCCTATACTGTGTTAGCTTTCACAATCTATGCTCAATAAAAATTGATTAAGTGTTTCCCTACACTTCTCCAGATATACCTACTTTTTTTCTCATGTTTTCCTTGTCTTCCCACCTCCTAGCAAGGTGGCTATGCATTGTTGAGCTGCACCAGGAAAGTCAGAACTTAGAGAAACCAGATGTTCTCTCAGAAGTTGCAAACGAACAACCATCGCTTAGACAGTTCCTGGACCTTATGCCGGCACCAGAGTTCCCAGGGCAAAGAAGCACGTGGACACTCACAACACTCGCTGCCGGATCAGAGTTGCTGCTACACACACATAAATGATGTGTCTCTATAATGCATTAGACACTTCATACTCTCTGAGCATCGGTGCGCCTTCTATTCAGTACATCACTGAGGCTTGGAAAGAAATCACTCTTGCAGAGTTGTAGGAGGCAAATATAGAGCAAACTGCAACTGTCTCATGTCTCATGCGATTGCATGAACCAACCACATTAGTAAGCCAGAAACTATCTGATGTGTACATTTGACTGAAGAGGCTGACTTTTTCAGGACCAAGGACAGTGCATAAAGCTTTATTTAAGCCTCTGTGGTTAGAATGGAAAATTCTAACAACGTTCTTGGAGAAAACAAAGTTGTTTAAATCCCTCGTGTAACAAACAAATACAACACATAATATTTCCTGCAAAATATGTTATTTCACTTTTAATTAGACATTTTATCATTTGTTTCAGATGTGCAATTTTCCTAAGACATATAACTTCAGTTCCTCCAAGTAAATCAGGGATTAGCTTCATGGTGCTGCAAACTGTAACTCATAGAATGAGATGATTAATAAAAAAACAAGTAGTGAGAGGCAACGCAAAACTTTTATGACCTTCCTTACATTCATAGGAATGATTATGAAGTGAGTTCTCCTCTAAAGCCCTTTACAAATCTCCAGGGAACAAACAATTAAGATTTTCATTTGCTTGCTGGCACATTTTGGACACTTATGGAATGAAAAGTGTAGTCTCTTTTATCAACTGAGCAATTCATAAAAATTTCCTTTTCCTACCTCTTCTCCAAACAAACAAACAAAACCCAAAAAAGCAAACCCAGAAAGATGAGCTATATATTATTAGTAAATTACAACTGGAAAAAAAATTCTATCTGTCCTGGAAAACATAACCCTTCCATCTATCTACATCTTTAAATAGCAACATTTTACAGTCAGAGAATACAGAATTATATGATGTTATATTTTCTTCATGCTACAAATGGAATTAGTCATGTATATTTATAACCATAAAATTTAAAAATATAGTCCATTCATCATCTGAATTTTGTCAAATGACCAAATGTTTTAGATCAAGCAGGAAATTATCAACATGATTGATTAATTTTTTAAATTGTAATCAATGCTTGACATTTTATAAACACAACATATGTGATCCCATGCTTATTATATCTAATATATATATATATATATATATATATATATATATATATATATATATGCAAAAACATGAATTCTTGTATGTAGGTTAAATACAATTTGGGGGAAAATATTTTCTTACAGAGAGAAGGCCATTTAATCTTTACTGAATTTAATATAACAACCAAAACCACAGAATCAATCAGAATGGAAATAAGAAATTTTGTCATTAAATATATTCAGGGGGAGATAAAAATGATTATGATACATTGAACTTCATCTGTTTAAAGGCAAGACAAACTCTTGGTGAATGTCTTTGCAGACTTGAGACTATGACTGCTAGTTTTGAAGTTGTATATAGTTGATTTGGTAAAGGCATTTTTTGAGGGCGAGAGAATATTTGATTTAGGGGGGTAGGAGGATATTTGATTTTGTGTTCTATTATTCCCTAGATTATTTATTCCTTAACTTTCAAAGCTGTTGAAGTCACTGGTAATTTATTCATTCATTTATCAGCAAAGGAAGGAATTCACAGAAACCAGGCTGCAGTGTCTGAGCTGTTCAACCTGCAATGAGTGTGTGTAGGAAATCCTAATCACTAGAGTAGGATTCTCTGGAACCTTCTGTGACACTAGGTTGAGGAAATTGCAACCGTATTTAAGGAGAGTTCAGAGGTACAAGTCCAGTTTGTCACTTTCCTGTCATAATTTCAAGCTGAATTAAGGATTCAATTTCCCACTGAAGTTAAAGAAGGCAGCAAGTTTAGTCAGGTCTGCAGGAAAGAAAAATTAGATAAGACAGCAAAGAATGTGGCATTACAAAACACAGAGATGGACGGTATTACCTTCTAACACCTAGGAAGTAGTAAATACTATTTAAAATATTATTTAAAAGATAATTTTTAGAAAACTACCACTTTAAGATAGGTATATGTGTAAATAGAAGCTATAATATTGATATTGTGACTTACCTAAAAGCAACTTATAAGTATAGGTCTTTCTATACATGAAATTGTTTAATTTCTGTGTTTAATTATATTGACAGTGTTTACTAAACTAAACTTAGACACACTTTAAGGAAGCTTGCATTTGCCAAAAAGAAAAGAGGGCTTTCACCATTTAAACTAGTAGTTACTTTGCTTTTCATCTGAACAGTTATTTTTAAAACTGAAGAGACTATTAAGTCTATTAATAATCACATGTGTGCGTGCGTATTCAGGAGACGTGAGAGAGGGAGGGGAGTCCAGGAAAACTCCAGAGTGAAGTCTAAGGTTCGCAGATAATGGCATCTCATGATTTGTGACTTGATATCCTACGTGGCAAAAGACCTTTCCATCTCCAAGGCGCCATGACTTTCTGAATTCTTGATGGCACCATTAAACAGCTGTGCAACACTCATTCTGAAACAAAAACGCTCAAGCAGGAACACTGGAATTAACTGTGGAGAATACAAATTAGCTAACAGATTTATTTCTTATACTGACATAATAAACAAATATTGATGGCATCCTGTGGTGTAATCCATCCTTACTCATTGCTTCACAACTCACTCATAGCTTCTTCATTTTCTCTTCATGCTTCTAAACTGGTAATTCATCCGATACTTCTTGAAATATTAGTCTGTTTACATTCCTCGGATAGCTAACAGATTGTGTGCCATTAAAGCAGCTCTGTGATGGCTTTCACTGTAGATTGTGGTTCTCTTTCAATTTATTTGCTTTTTTTTCTTTTTAAGGTTTTTAAAATATAGAAGAAAACAAATGGCATCTTTTCATTTAGCAATAATATTTTGATGGTACGTAGTGGTATTATCTTTTCAATAACTTTTAGTTTCCCAAACACAATAACTTTTAGTTTCCCAAGTACCTCTTGAATGGCTAAAATATGAACTCATCACACTAAAATTTGATAATCAAAATAAGTATTTTCTCCTTTTTTACATAATATCAATCCTTCCCCAGTTGTATAGTCAGTTTGAATGAAAATCATCACAAAAGCTCTGTCCATCCTTCCACTAACAGCGATGCTGGGAGTGAGAAAACACTGCTATTTTCCTTAGGATGTACTTTTCACTTTTATTTTTTAGTATGAATAAAGTCTTTACAGTTCTACATTATGAGAAAGACCCAGCACTAGAAATACTTATTATATTTGTCAACCCTGATCATATTTTATATTTCATCTAAGTGAGAACTGCTCTTGAAATTGGGCAGGCATGCCACAAAATGATAAAATGGCACCAAAAAGAGACCTATCTATCCCAACTCAGAATCTCTGCCGAGTGAGCAGAACACCCCTTGGTGAGAACACACACGAGTTCTGAGGGGCACGTGTGACCTGTAGTTAGGAGGCTCGACACAGACACCTGGGAAGCGAAAGCCCAGACCTCAAAGCCTTTTTCGGGAGGCGCTGACTGGTGGAACATGGATGCCATGGTTTGCTCCCCACTTCGTACCCTTTGCAGATTCCACACTGGGCATCCCAGGCACATGTGTCCATCAATGATAATGGGCCCTGAACACAGATACCTGCCTTCACAGTCTAAGTCTTCCCCATGTGGTGTTTACAGTAACGCAGAGGCAAAAGACCTCATTCTACAGTGGCGCCATGTCCAGATCTCTTGGCAAAGATGACAAGGTTAGGCCCGATGGAGTAAAGGGCGGTCAGCCACAATTTGATCACAACTCATAAAATTACTACAAGTACATAATCAAGAACTTTATAAAGCATTGCATGTGCTTCTCCGCCCTGCGATAGCAGGGTGTCAGTAAGCTGAGACATTATATTGGTGTGACATCTATTATTAACTGTTCACTGATAACAAGACACAGGGAGGCATCAATTATTGTCTATTCACAAGGAAGTTGTCGACATTCTGGACCCAAATGCCTATATAGACGATGCTACTGATGCCAACAAATAACTGTAAATAATAAGATAAGTGATGAAATATTTACATTTATGTAGGTAATGGTTTTGTAACAAACTAAATGTGATATCTGAATGAACATAGCTGTTCCGAGGCCAACATTAATGGAACAGCTACGTTCTCAGGATTTATGGCTGGTGTGATGGAAAGAAATTGATGTTGACACAAAATCCGGGCTTATGACCCAGCTCTTCAAAATACTATGCTGTTTGGCCTTAGGCAAGCCACACAACCTCTCCGGGCTCTGCAATTACAACAGCTGCAAAATGCAAAATGAAGCATGTCACAGGGTCATCGTGTAAGGAAACTTATATGACAAACCACAAAACATACACATGTATAAAATTCTTCGCTTATATTACTGGACAGAATCTTGGCATAAATCCATCCAGTCTTTGGTATCTTTGTGGCATTCCCCATTAGCATTGCTTCTCCTTTCTCCAAAGCCCACCCCTCCTCCTAAGTCAGTGGGAACCTAACATAGAGATGAGTCAGAGAACATGGGGACAAGGGGATGAGATTTCAGCATCACCTACACCATTGCTTAACACCACAGGTGCTGCTTAACATCAGGATCTCAGTGGGCTAATTACTGTACCTCTCCAGACCTCAATTTCCTCGTATATAAATCATTAGAAAAAGTGATCACTTATGCTTGTTAAATAGACTAAAAATAATATGCCATGATCACAAAGTAGCCCCTCCCCCAATAATTGGCACTTACCATAATTTTGTGCCAAATTCTTGGGATAACTGATCACTGTTAACATAGATCAGTGACCTAATGTTTGAGGTACATCCCACCATGTTTGGGTTCATAGCATAGCAGCTGTCAAGATTTATTTTTTATATGAACCCTCATTCTTTTAAGGATAGTGGTAAAGGGGCAGGCTGTGCCTGGAACTGTTCCACACTCATCTCCACCGTCTAGGTGTCCTGTTGGAAAATATATTATATATTTTATTTGCAGACAAACAATGAAAATCTAGATTTAGGAATAAAATGAAATTAAGTGGCTATATTCTCTTGTTAAGTATTTTGAATACAATTTCTTTAACTAGAGAGTCTTTCTAAACTATTCGGATACATGTGTTTCAATATCTTTGCTACATTATTACATATCACACTCAGGATTCCACATTAATTTTTCAAATATACCTTCTTAAAGTGATGCATATGTGTAATTTATGGGTTAATGACTGTTTCTAAAAAGACCAATTTATTCAATATATTGGTTGGTTTATCTACTCAAAGAGCTGATTTTTTTTTTCCTTTTTCACATTTATAGCTGGATGTTTTGTCATTTCCTATTATCTTCCCCCCACGTGTCCTGTGTTCTAGGCATGCCAGTGCACCTAGTATTTCCTAAGTCACGTGCACACACTCCTGCTGCTGTGTTTTTGCTCATTGTCACCCTGACACCCCGAGCGCCCACCCTCCTCGTCTTCTGTGCTCCTAGGAAATACTGCTAATCACCCTGCTTCCCGCACTGGTCTCAGACATGGTGTGAGATTAGCTGTGCAGCTGCCAATGAGCGGGCTTACATTGGCCATCTCCTCCTCAGCCTCCTCTGGCCGTGTCCTTCACCCCTTCCCTTCACATCCCAAGCAGTAGACAGATGCTGTGTTTCAATTGCCTTTCACTTGTCCAGGGTCAGGTCTAGACCACCCCCTTCGGAGGCCAGTTCTGACTGTCCCTTCCTGAGCCCCGCCTGCTCCTGGTTACGTTAGTCGTGCTTTGCTCTGCACTGTGTAGCATTTGGTCCCTCTCGTATGGCATTTTAAAAATCAGTTTTCTAGTATCATTAGCTGATTTGGTTTTCCGTATCCCCTATGGATTTCAAAGAATACTCGTTCACAGCTAGTTGAGTGGACTGTGTGATAAGACGCCATGAACACATCTGGGGCTGCGATCCTGATTCAAGCCATTACATGTATGTACCTGTCTGAACCATTTCCAGTGCCTCCTAAATAGACCCCTTGTCCCATCCGTGTCCCATAGGGTTTTAATCATAGCAGCCAGAGTTATGTTTTATAATCATAAGACCATTGTGTCCCTCCATTAGTTTCTCATCGCCGGGTTCCTATGGTGGCCTCCGTGGCCCCTGATTGGGTCCCTGCTCCGTTCCCCTGTCCTCAGCCCCACCTGTCCCCTTCTAGCCACATGTCCTATCTGTTGGCTACTCCATGAGCGCCCCAGGCACA
This sequence comes from Aselliscus stoliczkanus, assembly GCA_033961575.1. Taxonomy (NCBI): domain Eukaryota; kingdom Metazoa; phylum Chordata; class Mammalia; order Chiroptera; family Hipposideridae; genus Aselliscus; species Aselliscus stoliczkanus. The sequence goes on from CM066735.1 coordinate 68,245,572, forward strand.
CAGCATCCTGCATGTACTGTTCCCTACACTGAATGCTCCCTCCCCAGACAGCCCTATCCCCCGACGGCTCTCTGCACCTCCTGCACGTCTTCACTCAAACGCTCCCACCTCACTGGGGTGCTCCGTGGACGCCAGCGCCCTTCCCCTCATTCTGTTTGCTCCATCTGAGGGGCTCCTGGTATGTGTTTTCTTATTTGGCCTGTTCTGCCTCCCCAGGTTAGCGTGTAAATTCAGTGAGGGCATAAAGTCGTCTGTTACAGCCACATCTGTTACATCCCCCACATCGACGGCAAGGCCCGACAGACAGATGCACTCAGCCATCGTGTGCTGAATAAACGCATGGACAGTGAGCGGGTCAACGCGGATCTGAATACAGGAGTAGCGTAAGCCCGGGTACGACGACACGGGAGGGCCTGGCTGGGTGAGCACAGCCCTAAGCTCTGATCTGAGACGAAGTTCTCGCCACCACCTGACCAAACCCCCCTCACTCTGACTGTAGTTCACAGACACGCGGATCAACGGCTGCCATGGAGACTCTGACAGGACAGGCTCAGGCTGCTCCGTGCCAAGGACAGGTGTGGTGGTCATTACGATCCCGCTGGACTGGGTGGGACTTCTGCTGTGGAGACACACGTGCTGCCACGGCTTGACTCGAGTGGGACCAGAGCTCACCTACTCCAGACAGCTCATGAGTCGCTTCCTCTGTCATCATCATGCTCATCTTCAGAGAATTCCATAGCACACACGCTCGAAGGTGACTTCTCTGCCAGAGAAAACACCATGCCTCGCGTATTGCCTCTAAGTCAAAGGCTGTCTGCAACGTCGGTAAATTACAGGGAAGATGGCCCTGAGCTTCCCAAAGAGCTGGTTCAGTCACTGCTGCTGCTCTCTGAACTTCAGGGGAGGGCCCCGTGCCGATCCGCCAAAGTGTCTGACTGACAGTGGCCGGGCAGGTGCCCCACGCCCGGTGTCTGCACAGGGACCTTCCCTGGGTCAGTGTGCACCTTTCCAGACCCTCGGGCCTGAGCCGCATCCTCGTCCTGGGCCCCGGGTGACGGCCACACCCGATGCCCGGGCAGACCCCCTGCAGGTCCTGGTCTCAGCATGCCATGTCACCTCCTGCCCTCTGGCCAGAGCTCAGCTCTGGGGGCTGACGGGCACACGCTGCATTATAGGCATGTTGCATAAATCTGTCTCCTGGCTTTTGGGTCACTTTCTGGTTTTAGAACAGGCATGGGGCAGTTTGCGTCTCTATTAAATTTAAGTGGTTCTCATGAAAGTGCAGAACCTCTGCCGGGCATAAAATTAACAGCACCTCTGATGTGTTGCTGGCACTCTGGTAATATGGATTTTTGACCACACAGCACAGTCACTATGACTGAAGTGTGTGCGAAGGAAACCCTTTAACGGGCTCATTCTTGTGGTCAGACAGGATCAATATCTGTCCTACAGGGCAAGCAAAACACAAGAGGTGGGACTGTCCTTGTTTCACTTTGACAGGATAAGTTTTTTCCTTCACAATCTATGATCACTGATGTGTTCAGGTGCTAACTTTGTGGGTAAAACTGTGTCAGACTCTACTTTCAAACACGCCATTGTTTCTCGAGAGAACAGTGAACGTGGGTGCAACACGAGCTGTGACAGGACAGATCGTAATCGCGGCGACACCTGTGTTAGGGCCAAGGGCGTCGCCTCAGAGACAGCTCGGGCCTCTGTCGCAGGCGAAGGTCTGAACCAACCAGAGGTGCTGAAGTAACCAAGGCTGCGCCAAAGGGCTTGTGCTCTTTGAGTCAAATCCATACTCCTGAGTCTGCCGCCGCTCACCACATTCTGAAACAGGACCGCGTGTTCAGTGCGTGATCCTCCATCACGCAAGGCTGCTCGCCAGCCCTGTGGTTTCCTACGTTCTACCTTTGCTCACCGCCCAGTATCTGCTCATTAAGTCTCTGCCCCAAATCAAACTTTCAAGAAGTGCTTCTAGATCACTTAAATCAGAATGAACTGGTTCTCTTCTGGTGCCCACAACACTCAGTAACATTCCTCTGAGCCTCCTGGCAACCCGCTTGGCAGGACATTCCTGCACTGTTTTTCTCTGACCAGATAAATGTGTGTGTGAGTGTGTGTGAGCGTGTGTTGTGTCACTGTGTGTGTGAGCATGTGTATATGAGTGTGTGTGAGCGTGTGTGTGAGTGTGAGTGTATGTGAGTGTGTGTGAGCATGTATGAGCATGTGTGTGAGTGTGTGTAAGCGTGTGTGTGAGTGTGAGTGTGTGAGTGTGTATGTCAGTGTTTGTGTGAGCGTGTGTGTGAGAGTGTGAGTGTATGTGTTTATGTATTGTTTTCACAGAAGATTGTAACATTTCATATATTTCTGTAAGACAATATAGTCTCAATCGAAGAAAACCACCAATCTCTTTAAATAACCAACAGCACATATTTTCTAAACTTTCACACCCAGAAACATCCCATATCTGCTGTCCTGAATTTGTTTTGGGACATGACCACAGAGGAGCAAAAGCACACGGAGATTTGCAAATTCTATTAAAGCCATCGTCCTGCCTTTGCCTAGTTCTGGTCCATTCCTCAGGCGGCATAGAAGAAACCGTTCCAGTAAACATGGGATTTCAGTGTCCGTTTCTCCTGCCCTGGAAACCTCTGTGGCAGCAGCCTTCCTGAGGCCCTGCTCTGAAGATCAAACCTCACTTCATCCCAAAGCAGGTGCACTGAACGCCTCCTTCCTGGAAACCCCCCTCAGAGACCACCTCTCATCTGCTGCTCAGACTTGGTCGCTGACTATTGCTCAGACTTGGTCGCTGATCTCAGCAACCATCCTTGGTGGATGAATCCTGTTCCCACAAAGGCTGGGAGGGGCCCATCAGAGTTTGCTCCAGAAACCTCGTCACCACTTTTGGACACCCAAAAGTGTGTCAGAGGAAAGGCAAAGAGTCAAGCATGTAACTTCTCTCACACTTGTCTTTCTTTAGGCCTGAGGTAGAATTTATAACCCAAATTAAGGTTATAATACCGGCAGCAAACAAGACACAGATTTTCCTGTCCCAGTCTTAATGGAAGGTTGTGGGAGCTGGGCCAGTGAGACTGTTGTCAATACAAAAAGGGCCCTAAAATAAAATTGCCTTCCCATTTTGGTAATTTCCAAAGGAGGCTGCATCGATATCAAAGACAGGAAAATACACAGACACAAAAGCACACGCACACACACTGGCTTCCCGCTCGGGGACCTGCTTCATCCCCCACTGTGCTGACAAAGCAGGACGTCCCCCGGTGGCTGCGGCGCGTCCACCCCACTGGACCTTGGAGAGGCCGCCTTGGCACGTGATACTCTTTTTCTTGCTGTTCTCTCCCTGCAAACTTGGAGGAAGCCTCCAGGGCTCTGTAAACCCTTCATCTCCATTTGACAAATGCTCGTGTGGGGAAGTGTATGGGCTCATATAACGTTCGCGCAGGAAAGCCTCTGCATGTTATTAAGCCAAGCCTCATTTCACAGAGATGAAAACCAGGGCTCTGAGATGAGAGGCTTTGCCCAAGGTCACCTGACGTGCTCACCGCCGCCTCTGCCTGGTCCACCAACTCAGGACCTGGGCTTTTGCTGCCCGCCCCACGTCTGTGTCTCTGGATAATTAAGAAGCAGTCTCCTGCCATTTCTCAAGAGCCTCGTGGCCTTTTGCTCTGTACTCTATTCTTTCCTTGTTGTACAGATCGCTAGATAAGAAGTCCAGGACAACAGTTTAGTGGTGACCAGAGGATAAGGGGGAAGGGATGGTAGAAGAGAGTAAAGGGGGTCAAATATTTGGTGATGGAAGGAGAACTGACTCTGGGTGGTGAGCACACAGTGCAATATACAGATGATGTGACAGAATTGTACACCGGACACCTATATAATGTTACTAACCACTGTCATCCCAATACATTTAATAAAAATCATTAAAAAAAGAAGTCCAACACGTTCCTATCTCTATCTGACATTTATTTCTCTACTACTCTTCAAACATGCCTAATTTGGATTCCATTCCCTCAAGACCTTATTAGGTGGCTACTTACAATACCACTCATATCTCAGTAGGGTGAAAATGACAACATGCCATGTCACCTCTAGGAAGCATCTAGCAGTTCCACAAAGCCCTTACAGAGACTGAGCCTTAATCTCAAATGGTAACATCAGCGGGGATCTTTGAGCTGTTAATCCCCCTGTTTCCTACCAGAGTCACACTTCATCTGTGATCAACATGTGATGATTAAGTTCCTCCTACAGGTTACGCCCTAGTAATAAAGTGGGAGGCAGGCAGCCACCATCCTCGGCTGCGTGGAGTTCACATTCCAGCTGTGGGAAGGGGAGATGGGGGGGATGCAGGCGGGTGGGGGATGTCCGCCTCACCCACGGATATCAGGCACCGCTCTTGGTGAGGGTGAAACAGTTCATTAGGGAACTAAAAAGAATGCAAAGGAGGCAGCCATACAAAGGTCTGGAAGAAGAACATTCTGGAGAGAAAACAGTGTCAGCAGCCTGCCCTGGGAGGAAGCTAGGTTCCTGACTGACTACGTGAGGTCAGCGACACAAGGATACAGGGCAGGAAGTGATGAGGGTGCAGTGGGAGGAGAGGCCAGGCGACAAGGCATGAGAGCACGGTTGACAATAGAGACCATTTTTATGGCCATGAGAAGACTCTCATTTTACATAGAAAAGTGATTGGGTGGATTCACCCTTAGCAGATCACTTGGGATACTGCGGAGGAAACAGCCACTCAGAGGACAAAAGTGCAAGCAGAGAATTTATTCAGGCGGCTATTTCAGCAATCTGGAAGGATGACAATGGTCCAGGGCTGTATACGTGGACACGCTCATTCTACAGTATGGGGAGAAACCAGTTGCAATCTCTGGTTTGGGAGGAGAGTGTAATTTGCTAATACAGGGAAGACAGGCTCTAATAAAACCCAGATAATTTTTTTTGTCACTCTATGGCCACAGACACTCATGTAGCAGATTCTTATGGAGCAACCTACTGTAGAATAGAAGAATTCGTTATCTAGAACTCGCTGATTGTGCATGGAAACAATATGGTAAGAAGAGAGACCAGCCATTAAGCATCTGTTACAGGGAAGCACTGCGCTGGGTACCAGGTACTTATTGTCTCTTAGCTGCCAAAGACCTCTTGCCTCTCTTTTTGACAATATTCAGCTGTATTGCCAGAAGTAGGTGTGTGACACAGAGTGAAACAACCAAAATCTTTCTCTTGGGATATTTCTGCTAGAATTTGCAAGGAAGATGGATTCTTTCTTCTTTTGGGAGCCCTTCTCTTGACACATGTAAAGACTAAAAAGATAAAGCTGATATTAACAAAACAAATGCAGAAAGCAGGGGCCCAGAGGGATGATGGAGATGAACTCCGAAATGTCTGAAGACGAGGCTGTCCCCAGATGCCAGTGTTCAGTCTTGGGCCTGTGAGCTTTCCCAGGTCCAGGCCCTCCCCAAACTAACTCTCTCCATCTCCACTTATTCTTGTTTAAGAAAGTTCAAGTTGTGTTTCTGTCTCAGCCAACAGAGGCAAGACAAATGTGTCTCATTTCCCCTTACAGCAACCAGTTAAATTGGATATTATCCCATTTCGCAGAACAAGAGGCAGAATTGAAAGACCTAAGTCACTGCCTAACATCAGCATCGCTTTCACACGGTGAGCCAAGCACTGCACCCGGGCCCCTCTCTGCCTAGAACTTCTAATACCTCCGCGGAGTCTGCCTGGACGCCAGGGGAAAGGGATGCACGTGTCTGGGAGAGTAGGTGGCAGAGGAGGGGAAACAGTCAGACCTAGTTCTTGTCCTCAAGGACACTCAGATGTCATAGACATAGCATGCCAATAGTAATGACAAGAACATGAAATAATTGCTAGACTAGACGGACAATGAGAGTGAAGAGAAAGGATGATTAATTCCAATCAGGATATCATCCCGGAGAAGGTCTTTGAACTGGACCTTGAAAAACAAACAGGCCGTTTATATGCCTCTCCAGTCTATGCAAATCATCTGTTATGTTACTGTTTTGATTTGTCTCATAAACTCGCCCATCCTTTCTGCTTCAAATACAGGTTTTCTTATCTTTTTTTTTTTTTTTTGCTAATATGCCCTGCACACTTGAATCTAAATGTTGTGTCTATATATCCCACATTGAACCTCCAGAAATTATCCAGTTCATCTGACCTCTGGAAACAAGTGCAAGATAAACCTACTTTGATTCAAAAACAAATTAAACTGATAATCATCCAAGGGCCACTGTGTGCTATAGCGGATGTTGGCATCTCAGTTCCTTACCAACCTGTGCGGAAATGCGGCCCTGGCAATCTCGTTTCCATTTTCCACTACTAACTGCATTTCATTCTTTGCCTCATTCCTGATTCCCATCCTCTCTTGTATTCTTTTTGCCAGCTCATGCAAACAATTTGGCTTACTGGAAAACCGTTTCAGGTAGATGTAGCTGCTTCCGCTCTTGTATCCTATTATTTTGTGCTAAGGGGGGAGTGATGACTTCATAAGTTATGTTTATTGGAAACTGTTTTAAATCCTGATTTGACAGCTCGCGTTTTTTCAAACATTATCATGATGAATGATTTTTGTTTTTGCATTTGTTACTGATCTATCAATCCCCCAGAACATCACTATACATTTCACATTGCTGGTGGCTCAATAGATGACACTGTTTCTATCCATAAGTTTCAGATTATCCCGAGGGAAGTAAGGCACATCAGGAGCAGAGCTGCTCTGGGACTTTCTGCAAGATCTCAGCCTGGAGACAGAAAGAGCAAACATTCCACACCCTGCGTGGTCATCCGTCTAGATTCCACCTGACTTCTTACTCTCTTCCTTTTTCTTAACCTATCCAACGCCTAGAATTCCCTCCACTCTCCCATTTGTATTTCATGTAATATTCATCCTCATCCACTTTTCATTAAGCACAACTGCCAGACACGTGGAAGACAGGCTCCCAGGAAAGGTGCAGAATAAGAAAAGGGCATTGGATGACACAATGCACGTCCCCGGCATCTTGAATACCAAACTTTCAATTCGCTACCAATTTATCAGAAACTCCTGCACAGCTAGGCTGTTCTGAGGCCTCATTAGTAATGCACAGTGGCTGTCAGGGGCCTAAGGAAAGTTAAGGTGCCTCCAGAGTTCCCCTCTCACTGGGACCAAAGTAGCACATTTCGCCCTCGTGGCAGACGGTACAAGAAAGCCAGTTCGTTTACAGCGCGGTAACATCGCAATGAAATGGCAGAGTGGGAGTTGGAGGACTCTGGATTCTTTTTTATACATAATGACAACGGAACCCTTTCAGTAAGTATTTCCAAATCCTTCAGAAATTATTCTGAGTCGTATCATCAAATTATTCAGAGTCTGACTGCAACTGACCAACAGACCCCGTGAACGCAGCCCACATTTGTCATGAGGCCTCAGCTCCTTGTCAGTGGGAGGGGAAACAATTATTCTCTAAGAAAATTCACTTATTAGTTTCTCCCTAAAGATACTCTTGGTGATCGAACACGAAGGGAATGTGAACACACGCAACGGCCTCAGCCTTGAGCGCGGGGCTCCCAGCCCCCTGCTAGCCAGGGCTTAACCTGGCTTAGTACCAGCCCCCAAGAGCACTTCACGCCTCACCAGGTCAAATTTCTTGCTTCTTGGTGTCAGCTGGACCCTGTCAGTGCCTCTAAAACAGCGCCCGGCACAGGACAACATTCGCTCTTTCAATGTCTTTCTCTCCCGAGAGAGAACAAGACCAGGGGGCCGGGCTGGGTTTCCTTTATTTACTTCAAAGTAAGTTGCTGACCTGACTCACTTATTCATTTCTCACATGAAGTCTGTGTTATGAATCTTGTTTTAAGAGAAGGAAATTCAAACTTTGAGCCTCAACTGCGTCACGGTGTACCCTGTTGTTAAAAGTGGGGATAAAATATGGACCTCGGGCTGTGTGACTCCAGGATCTGCACTGTGCCTGCTACAGGGCATTACAGCTGCCAGTGGCCTGGAGAACTCAGGCTCCTGGGGTCTGCCTCTGACCTGAAGCAGAGAGGTCTTAAGAATAAGCCCAGGCATCTGATCAAAGGTAGGTACCTAGAATGTATAAAACTCAAACGATTCTGTAATAAAAAGACACCATCAAAACTCCGGGTAAAAAACGGGCAAAGGATTTGAATAGACATTTCACCAAAGACAACATATGGGTGCCTATGAAGCATATGAAACATCATTTCTTGTTATTAGGAAAATGCAAATTGAACCGACAGTGAGGTGCTGTTCTACATTTTCTAGGATGGTTAAATTAGAATGGTAGACAGTAACAGGTGTCAGTGGGGATGTGAAGACACCAAAACCACCACATTTCACACATGGCAACACCCCGTGTTACGGCCACTCGAAACAATTCAGCAATTTCTGAAAAACTGAAGCATAGACATACCAGATGATGACGTTTCCACTCTGGGAACCTACAAAAGGTAAGTGAAAATGTATGTTAACATAAGGACTTGCTAGTGAGCATTTACATCAGCAGCATTATTTTAAATGAGCCAAACTAAATCCTGGCCAAATGTCCAGCCCCGGAGAATGGACAAACAGAACGTCACCATCCATATGAAGAAATATTATTCAACAGTCGGAAGGAGCAAAATACTGATCACACTTCTATGTGAATGGATGGACCTTCAAAACAATCTCCTAAGTGAAAGAAGCCACATGCAAAGGTAATGTGTTACAAGATTCCATTGATAGAAAATGTCTATTGAAGGCACATTTAGAGAGACAGAGAAAGATAAGCGTGAGGCTGAGGGTGGGAGGTGGACTGAGTGCAGATGGGCACGAGGGGAGTTTTCCGGTAACAGGAAACTGAACATTGGCTTGTGGCAACTCTGTATAATTGTGCGAATGTATTATTGAATGGGACGCTTACAATGGTGAATTTTATGGTATGTAATTATGCTTCCATAAAGCTTGAATAAAAGGAAATGTAGGCTCTTGGATAACCTACATTTTGCAAACCATTTTCAACATAAATCTGTCCTTTTTTTTAGCATTGAATCTGCAGCGGTTCTTCTCAGTAAAACCTATTCTTAGAATTCACTTATGTTCCAAACCTATATCTGACAACTGCTATTACTAAGGTTAGACAAACTCTTTCTGCAAAAGGGACAGATGATAAATATCTTAGACTTTGCAGGGAAGACTGCCTCTGATGAAACAGCAAAAGCAGCCCAGGTAATGTGTACATGAATGATTGTCACTGAGCCCCAATAAAACTTTATTTATGAGAACGAGCAAGGCAGGATTTGTTCTGTGAGCTGTACTCAGCTAACAGCTGCTATAGACTAATAACCTTTGACCTTCTAGTAAAAACTCAAGTTGCAGTAAGTTATATCCTCATATTTGGAACATGAGGAAACAAAATCCTCAATGGATTGTCTACTATTCCTGAGCTGCTCTTCGTTAAAAAACATATAGGGGGCCAGTCGAGTGGCGCGGTGGTTAGGAGCTGGCCTGGGAAGCCAGTGGCCCTGGTTCGGTCCCACATAGGAGGGCCAGTGACACTGCCCTCAAAAAAAAAAAAAAAAAAACATATATAGGATCTCAACTGTAGACCAAGAGCTTTCATTTATTGGGTGCTTCCAGTGGTCAGGCTCTGTCCTAAGAAATGGACATTCATCATCTCCTTTAATCCTATGAACGACCTTAGGTGGAAGGCACAGGGAGACTGACACTCTGCCCAGCATCCAGGCAGCAGGTATCGGACTCAGCAGACATGCCCAGGCAGGCAGAGCCCAGAGGCCACATTCTCTTTCCCAGCATGCTCGACTGCCTTCAACCATAAATCAGTACCTAACTATTTGGGGACCAAGCTAGCTTCTCTGTACCTGGGCAGGGATGAATTCCTTCAAAGAAAGTGGAGACACACAGGCAGCCTACTGTGCTATCTGCAAGTTCATAGGATGTGCTGTTACCACAGGAAAGGATAACATTTAACACAGGTGCGATCTGAGATAAGCGGGCTTCGTTCCTAATGAAAGCTCTTCCCATTTCTCTGCTAGAAGAGACTTTGTGTTGGATTTCTTTGAAAGAGCCTGAATAGGAATTTCAAGCATGGGACAGAATTAAACTCTCTTCTACAGGTTACTCAGCATCAATCTTTCCTGACTGTTTTTGCCATATTCTGCCTCAATGCTTGCCCCCCCCCCCAACACATAGATTTGTGTTATATACCATACATTCCAGAATGATGATTTATTTCACTGGATTTAGAATGAATTACATTCAAGAACAGCAAAATACCCATGCACTCATTTATTTACCACATGTCATCAGGCAAACCGTATTGCACGTTTTAGGGGAAGCGAAGCATTTCTAATTCAACAAGTTAATCCTGTGATTTGAGGTGTTTGAGGAGAAAGGAAGGAACAGTGTAAAGCACTGCATTAGTAAGACAAGCATCCATGGAAATAAAAGGCTATTAAATCATTCAAACACAATAGTAACACAACAAGCAGCAAGTTTGTGGATTGGGTCAGAGTGATTTCAAAGAGAGAACTATACTGTATGCAAAATATTACAGCGCTGGACAGAGGTCCAGGTAGAAGCCTGGGATTTAATCTAATCCATACTTTTTGGAGGTGCTGAAGCTCCCTGCCTCATTATGATTCATTTAGGAACAAGTAGAGGCCTATCCTTGCAGGGGAAGCTCATTGCTGAATAAGAAGTGGATGATGACGGAGTCATGGAAACTTACAGAGCACTCACAGTCAGTCAGCTGGATTTCAGCTGGAGATGTGAACAGGGAGGTGGAAAGACGGGGATGAGAACTGTCAGTCCTGTCCACCATTCCACTCACATGCTTGTCTGCCTCTAAATCAAAATACAGTGGAATAATGGAAGTGGAGTGAAATGAGGCCGGGAGCTTGGAGTGCCATCTTTTGTCTGTGCCAATTATCCTCTCTACTGATATTTGACCACAGAAGCTTTTTCCTTTTAATGTAAGATTTAGACAGGGTGATCTTCAAGTCCTCACAGCTTTATCATCCCCGGGTTTGACTGTGCAATGCCATTTTCCACCAAACGTGTGCTTTAACAACTGTGTCGTTTATCCCATAAACACGTGGGCCTCTCTGTATGAGAAGAAGCTCCTGTCAGTTTGCTTTATCATATTGTGCCTCTGTGTACTCATGATAAAACAATGACCAACTCTTTACTGGGAATATTCAGAGTATCCTGGAAAAATATTTAATCTCAGACTTATTTTTTCTCCCTAGCTTTACTAGAACCCACTGATAAATATTGGGGAATACAATCTCATGTTTAAATATAACCTTGGACAAAGAACCCATCCTGCCAAATAATATCACAATGACTTTGGAAAAGAGTTTTAAATAGTCCATGGAATGTCTTATGAATGTTAATAATCACGGGCTGACCTGATATGAGGTCATGTTGTGGACATTTTGGCAGCTTAGGAAAGATACATTGTTTGGAAAATACATTAATAGAGAATACAGAGATCCTTAATGTATTGCCTTGGGGTCCCATGCACCAAAAAATTTTCTATATGCATCCAGAATCATAATTATCTTAAACAGTACAAAAATAACATCTTTTATGATCCACCTTGAATTATGAAATAAAGACCTTGCTCCTATCTCAAGAGACCCAAAGCTAATTGTGTTGAGCAATTAATTTTGCAAAAGTTCAACCACCACGAGAAGCTCTGCTGGCTGAAGGACTGTCAAAGGCACCAGGAAAGAGTCCCTCCAACCACCTCGTGGAATATCGTTATAATTAAACGTCTGCCAAAAACAAACATGGAGACCAGAGAGCGCATACAAGGTGGCCTGGGGATGTGACATTTACCACAGCTGTCCTTATCAATTCTCACACCCCATTCTACTGTTGTTCATTTCCATTAGAAATGTGACCACATCGACATTCTACTTACACCCGGTTACCGAGGAAATCCTGGGCTATATTAGTGAAACGCCAACTGCATCCGTGCCAGTGTGAGGTGAGGGCCTCGGAGTCAGCGGCATCAGTGTCTTGTTACCGACAGGCATGGGTTTCCCTGGGTTCTGTAATATATATCTTTTCCTTTCCATTTTAGAGGATTGGGCTGGGATATGGGAGTGCCTGGGACAGAGGTGGGTGATGTGAAAGAGACAACGAAAGGAGATGGGTCTCATGAGTTGCCTACATGTTGCTTCCTTTCCCATTTTCTTCCCTTTCCTCTTAACCTTTTACTTGACAATATCAAATAAAAAATTTTGCAAACAGCATTGCAGTAAACACTTTCAAAAAATCTATATCTTTCATAGCCTTTCAATTAACTACAGTTTCTATCTCTGTTTAGCTCTTTTTTTTCTTCTTATTAGATGCTATGACAAATCAAGGAGTTTCCAGAATCTTGTCCCATAACAGAATCCCAGTATCAAGGCCCCAATATTCCTAGTTTTTAGCTGTCCTCTCCTCAGTGAACACTTGGAAAAAGCCACCAGAACAGTGGTACTTTTTTCATTTGTTTTTTGTTTGTTTTAACTCTAGTTCATTGTTAATAAAGTTACTATCTCTGTGGCCAAAATGTTTTCTTTTACTACCTGGAGTGACATTTGACTTCTATTTTATTGCAAAAGGGTACAGTAGAGAATTCCACGTGGAAGGAGACTGACTAAGAATCCTCTGAGGAAGGAAGAAAAAAGAATAATTTCCAAAGCAGAGTTTAAACTAAAACCGTTTAACAAACTTACATCTACCATTTTAAATGTATTCAGAATGAGAAAATGACCGATTTTTATAGGTCTCAGCTAAATGTTGACTAATTTGAAAGTGCTTTCTGGAAATGAATGGATGAATAAGTGAGTGAATGAATGAGTGAATAATTCAAAACTAAAAATCAAACAACAAGTAGCTATCCCCAAAGCCTAGTTCTGGGAAAGCAGGTTAGCAGCACCTGGCACCGAGGTCAGAGGGACTCTTACACAGAAGTGGTTTTGACCCGGACGGCTTTAAGATCCACCTCAGGCTGACTCCTATTCGCACAGGTTTCTTCCTGACCAGGCTTCTGACCTCCCTTGTCTTAGAGCATTTACTTTAGAAAACTTTCAGTTGTAAAATTATTTCTCCCAAAATTATCACACTGAGATGTAAATCTCTCAGCCTCTAGCTAGTTTTCCAACCCCAGGATGCCTTTCTCAAGTACCTGGAGCCATCCCTTTGAATTGCAATCATCAAACAACAACAAAAAAAATAGCGCCCTGGTCCCCCAGTCCGTGGGGGTAGGAGCCCTCTACAAGCGCCAATTAGCAAACACAGACTGAAAGCTAGCGTCTGGCCAGCCTCGCCCCCACAGGGCTTAACCATTTTCCCTCCTTTAACTTCACTCCGGTGGCATTCAGTCTCTGTCTCCTGTTGCAACAGACCTGAATAAAGACTCCCTTGTCTGTTTGAAGTTGTTCAGTGCAATTTTTCTTTGAGCATTTGTGTGGTTTTGTTGCATTTTCCGTTGCTTTGGCTTTCATTACTTTCCCCCTTCTTTATTCCATTTTTCACTTAACAATAAAAGAGAAAAGGAGAATGAGGTCACATTTGGCAAGTTGAGCAATGTGGAAAATATTGGTGGTATATTCTAAAAATAAAATTGAGAATTCTTCAATAATCCTGTTTGTGAAATAAGTTTTATCTAATGGAAAACAGACTGCCTTCCCCTCCGGCATGTCACTAGCCATGTGCTGACCAAATGCTTTCTTTCTATCTTCATGTTTCACCTAAAATATCTTATAAGTCCTCACATATCCCTTTATAATGATTTTCTCCTTCTGGTGAAGGCACAGAAGTCTTTTGTTAAAAACATAACTGGGGCCGGCAGAATGGGGCAGTGGTTAAGCACTGGCTTGGGACGCCAGCGGCCCTGGTTTGGATCCCACATATGAGGGCCAGTGACACTGCCCTCTAAAAACAAAACAAAACAAAACAAAAAACTGGTATTTGGATGACAGAACCAATCACCATTCTTACTGATCACCAATGTGTAAATTTAAATTTATTGTTTCTACTACAGTCAAGGTTTTTAGGGAATGAGTCACAAGGCAAAAAGATTTTGATCATTCTAGTTGACCAACTTGGTGGAGTAATAGATATTAAGAGGGCTGATGTGGTTCTGATTTGCAAAAAGAGAAGATGGCAAGTTAGCAGGTATTAATTGCCCCAATATATTCTAGAAGAAACTGTTAAAGGGATGCTGTAAGCATAAGAAAGTATCTTCCTCCCTCACAGGAGTGGAGAAAATGGTCACCTAACAGTTTTACATCCAAAGTACAGCAAATCTCTGAGGATGGATAGTTCTTTAGCACAGAAAGCTCATGTATTCATCTACTAAAGCAGCATAGCCACCCCCCCAAATCGGTCAAGGAAGAGGAGGAAAGACAGTCACAGATACACCTCATTTATAAGGAGATAAAACATAACAAAATGAAAATAGCAGCATGTTTTAAAAAATACACCACGACTAAGTTTGTTCAAGAAATGCAAAGATGTTCGATCTTTAGCAAAATCATATCAATATAATCTTCTGCATTAATAGGTTAAAAATCAAAAGATTATTTTGACATATTAGAAAGGCATTTGATTAAATTCAACCTATGTTTCTGTTTTGCATCCTTTATCCGATTAGGAACGGAAGGGTGCTTCCTTAACGTGACCGAGTGAGCAAGCAGAAAGCAGCAGTGATGGCCCCTAGCAGCACCTCCCCAAGGATTTCTCTTTATTTTTCATCCGTTGTACCCTGAAATGAGGTCTGGAATCAGTGTCATAGAAAGTAGCGACTTAAAGTAGTTTCGTTTCTCCTCAAAAATACTTCGTATTTTTTCAGAAGCGTGGTCCCCATTTAGACTCATTAGCAGAATTCCCAAAAATGCTAGAGTTGATGTAAGAATCTGCCTTTCCCTCCTCTGATTAACTGTAAATACTCCTTCAGTTTCTTTCTTGTCACAAAAGGGGTTTATTGACACCAGCCATATTTGCTCACCTGTGGACTCACAAGTCCAACCCTTAGTTTTAGCAGCCACTGGTTTCTCTTTCTGGCATCCAAGTCTAACATATTACTTAACAGAAAGTCACTATGGGACCTGTGATCATATACCCTACCTTCTCATACCTCAAACCTCCTAGTCCACATTTGCTCATCTTTTTCCCATAAAAATGACTTCCTAACATCCACATGAAAGTGATATTTTAGGTTTTAATGTCCTGCTAATGCATTACTTTATGATATATTTGACTTGAACTCTTCTCCTTACTACCAGCTGTTGATTCAGCATTTAATACACTGAATATTTAGAAATATCATAGCGAATATAATACTCATGCTAAACCTAAAGCCCAACCCCCAATCCCAGTATATGCCCCATTCTCATGTTCCCAAAAATGCCATTTGACAAAAAAAAAAAAAAATGGTGGCTTCTTCTACCATTGCTATTTTAACATCATTGTAGATGAATAAGACAAAATATGGCAGAAACAAAAAAGGACAGGAGGAAGGAAGGAAGAAAGGAAGGAAGGAGGGAGGAAGGGAGGGAGGGAGGGGAGGGAGGGAGGGAGGGCGGAGGGAGGGAGGGAGGGGGTTAAGGGAGGGAGGGAGGGAGGGAGGGAGGGCGGAGGGAGGGAGGGAGGGGGTTAAGGGAGGGAGGGAGGGAGGGAGGGCGGGCGGAGGGAGGGAGGGAGGGGGTTAAGGGAGGGAGGGAGGGAGGGGGGTAAGGGAGGGAGGGAGGGAGGGAGGGAGGGCGGAGGGAGGGAGGGCGGGGGTGAGGGGAGGGAGGGAGGGAGGAGGAGGAGGGAGGGAGGGAGGAGGGAGAGAGGGAGGGAGGGGGGAGGGAGGGAGGGGGAGGGAGGGAGGAAGGACAACTAAAGACACTCACGAAAGAGGACTTCCAGAGCTGCTACAGAACATGGCAAGAATGATGGGATAAGTGTGTTCTAAGCAACGGGGGAGTATTTCGAGGGGAATTAATGGCAATGTGTCTTTTACTGTAATAAATATTTTTTAATTTAAACATTCACTGTATTGTTTGATCACACCTCATAAATTTTCAACTCATATGGGTAAATACCAAGGAAACTTTTATTTTTAAATTGAAAAATATAAGTTATAGCTCTTATAATGAAACAATACGAAAACACTTAGAATTGAGGGTCTCCGTAAGACATATTTAATGTATTAGAAAGCTTTAATTTGGTCCAGTACTGTGTGCAGAAGGTCAGATCGTCACTTGAACAGGCGAGATGAGTTCAGGAGGCCTGAGGCACAGTGACAAAGCCAGTGTGTTCTGACAGTTGCCATTTAGGAAAAAATGGAATCATTATGCATCAGTGTATAGTGCTTTTTTTTTTTTTTTTGAGGGCAGTGTCATTGGCCTTCCTATGTGGGACTTGAACCGGGGCCACTGGCATCCCAAGCCAGCGCTTAACCACCGCGCCACTCGGCCAGCCCAAGTGTATAGTTCTTTAAACAGCTACTCTGCTGTAGCAACTTACTTAGCAACTGGGGAAATCTACATATTTTGTGACGTAAGTGACTGCAGAACTTGTCAGGGGCCACAGATCCAGGGTGGTGCCCTCTATACTCCAGGCTTGACACTCTAGGAGTTAGAAACGTGGCTTCCTTCTCAGATATTCTGAGCTACTCCTCCTAACTCTGGGCCAGATGAATGAGTGGAGGGTGTGGCCAGAGTATTTTCTTTTCTTACGTAATTTAAAATTTAATTTCCTGTATGGCACCAAGGATATACTTTTATATTACCCTGGAGAACAAGCAGATAGGAAATTTCCAGAAAAACTGTTGCCTCAGATAATAATAATTTACTCTTTTTTGTCCCAGAATATTTATTAACAATGTTCTCTTTTACTTTCAAAAGTGTCTTATCTTAGAAAATAAATAATATGGCCACCCTCGCATTAGAAAACATATGTTAAGATATGCTTATTCTTTGGTGTTATATAGGAATTTTGAATGTTTCCGTGGAATAAATGACTGAAACTTCACCCTACACCTCCTCTCTGTTAAAGGTTCTTTCTATTTTAAGACATTTTATGATTATTTTAGAAAGTGTGGCTAGTGCTCAAAAATACACAGATATATGTTCACAGAGTTCTATTTTAAAAATTTTGGATCATATGTGTTTCCTGTTTGCATTTAATGTTATTCCATGAGCATATTGTCAAGTCTGAACTATTTTTATAAATATGCATTGAGGGCTACATAAGTTTTCCATCATTCAAATATATCATAACAGAACCATTCCCCTATTGTTGGAATTTCAGATTGTTTGCAGTAACTTATTGGAGAAAATAATAATCCAGGAATAGCCTTCCAGTTTTCCCTGCATCTCTAATTTCCTTAGTATGGTATTTTAGAATTAGAATATAGGGCTGTTGCTATAAATATCTGCTACCAAACAATTTCTAATTCTCCCCAGATCATAGGCTTTATGCCCTCAATTTAGAGAGATTGAAGAGCTAAATAACATATTTAAACAAATTGTCACAAATCTACTGCACAACTTCTTAATCAGGGCTATGATTACATTTGAATCATTAGCTTTTATTCATATAATGGGTTGGATAATTGCCTCATGTCCACTCTATTTCTGCTGTCCAAATCAAATGGAATAAACTAGAACTTTATCTAAACTGGGATAAACAGATAGAAGAACATCTTGACTTGTGGATGCCAACTGGATTGACACCTTTGACAGCTGGAAAAGGGCCATACTAAATGGAATGATGCTCATCTAGGTTTCGGGTCAACCCTGTGTTTCTCTCCTTTGGGAGCAACTATATGTATCACTTTCAGAACTATTGACTTAAATTATGTATTTCTGACTATTTTCCCCTAGTTAGAAGGAAGATCACACAAAATCTCCTCATTTTTTCCAGCCCTGTTCTATAAACTCAAGACCAGGTGACCAACTCTTGTCATTTTGTACATAGTTTATCTCTGTTTTTCTATTAAAATATTTGGTTTTAAATTATTGTTAGCAATACAACAAACTGAATATAAAAATATCAACTGTTGTTACTATGGCGATAATGTAAATCAGTGTCCCTCCAGAACTCTTTTGCAATTGGAGTTCAATATGAATAAGAAAACTCTTCAAGTTCCTTGGACCTTATTAGCTACAAGCTTCCCAAATACCAGTTAGAGATATATAGACGAAAGTCAGCAAACCACTCAAGTGATAAGAGGAATTCAAACTACTAGACATCTGTTGTTATTTAAAGGAGTCTAAGATTTAGTTGTGTCCTTGACCTCTTAAAACCATCAAAAACTTCCCAATATTGCAAATAATATACTCTTTGGCAAGGTTTTACTCTGTTTGCATTTACATAAGGAAACTAAATTCAGTGGTCTTTTGCCACTTGTGAACTATTAAGGGCACAGTAGAAAAAGAAAGTTTTGAAAACATACCTTTAATCTCTTGAATAAAATTCGCAGTGCTACAGAAGAGAGTGAATCTTCCATTTGCCTCGGCTTCTGTCTTCTCACCTGGGAATAGAGATTGGAAGTATAATTAGTAGAAGTATGGTTGGTTATCCTTCCTGTCTGAAGACTGGTTTGTTGGTTTGAAACCTTGGGAGTTTCCAAGTGAAGTCTGAAAGTGGCCTCTGTACCCTCAGGGCAAGGAGAGACTGAAACAAAGGCAGAGCCCTCCAGGTTCGGGGGGTGGCAGGTTTAATAAGCAAGGATTGATGAGGCTTGTCTCAGGCAGTCACAAGACAAGATGGACAGGTCTGGACACCTGCCCACTAAAACCATAAAAGTTTAGACAGAGGCTTTAACTGGGTTCAGTCATGTTCGCAGTCCAGGTGGACTCAACACCACCTTACATTCTCAAGGCTGTGTCAACAAAACACCGCTGCCACCAATCTAATGCCAACAGGAGTCCCCATCAGGGGTTCTGTGAAAGGAGAAACTTTATTCAGGTGAAGAGTTTGCAAACCTAGGAATCACCTCCCAGGTTTCCGTGAACAGAAAGTGAACAGAAAGTAGGTTCTGCTGAGACAAAGGGGAGACTGCTTATATAGAGAAAGTGCCTCCCCTGGTCCCTGGTTGGTCAACTTTTATGCAAATGAGGAATTCAAATTTGCACAGTTTGTTTAGTCCTAGTAACACTGTCCAGATTGGTCAGAACGTGTTCTGATTGGTCATTTTGGAGCTGCTCCGATTGGTCCGTAAAGATGCAAATGAGGATACAGCTGCACAGTTCCAATTGGAAAGAGCAGATCTCAGGCCATTGGTTAAAACAGAGCACAGGAAACACTATGTAAGGGCTGGCTCAGGAGGCAGGAGCTCAGTCTGCGGCTTTTCCCAGCAGTGCAGGCTGCCTGAGAGGCCTCTGTCAGCATCTCAGCTGTGCTCTGGTCTGGAATTTGTGCTCAGATAACCAGGAGGAGTCTTTCTTGGCAGGTAGATTCCTCCTCAGGGTTCACAGCTCTATCTTTAAAAATGTCTCCTACTGTGCAATGATGGAAAGAGCTCACATTCCAAGGACAGGGGAGGCAGTGGAGAGCCTCTGACTGCCTTGGTCCTGCCCAAGTGTCAACCTGGGGTCATGCCCACCAGATGATCTCCTCCAACAGTCACACAAAACTGCAAGTATCTTTCTGTATATTTCTTTTCTTCCCCCAGGCTGAAGGAACTCTAGAAATGGAGTGTAACTTCTTCATATTTTTATAGTTCTAAACATTTAGCTGCAGATCTTACTTTTCAAACATTTTTTTGTATAATTTCCATATTAGAACCTAGTATGGGAGTTGGTACATACTAGGTACTCCTTAACACTTACTGAGTGAATAAAATTAGAATTCAAGCCAACAATTATTGAGTACAAGTGTGTGCCCCTCAATGAATGAAAAGTTATAGGATTTAAATAACTTATTCTAGATATTAAAGTATACATTAGCTTTCAGGTAGCCCTATACCATATAAACTGGACTATAAGAATTCCCATTTTTCATTCAGAGAAACACAGGAAGAAAAAATAAGTATGACATGAATGACTCAAGGCATACACAAAGGTCCTGACAGGAACTTACAAGTTATTGAGGTAAGAAGCTTCTTCTTCAATGGAATATTCATTCAGTCACTTAGGCAGCTGGAAACACGGACAGTGACTCTCACTAACCTTTCACCCTTCGGCTCTGTTACTGCCATCCGATACTTTCAGCTTAAAGTGCTTGCTCCGGCATCGTAGTGATATTCCCCATGTCTTGCAGCATGGATGGCCTCATTGGAATGTAATCATTGGCAATTATGCAAAAAAAAAAAAAATTGAAAAGCAAGAACCACACTCAAATGTACTGCACAAATTTCATTTAACATGTAATTGCTTATATTGGCAATCTCGGTATTGACTTTCCCCAAGCAGGGCTCAAATTAAATGAATCTGTCTTTCTTATAAAATGATCATTCCACTCATTTAAAACACTTTTATAGTCAACAAGCATTTGTATGATATTCATAACAAAAGTCTTATTACAGTGCCATCGTGGGTTTATCTGATAGCAATTATTCCTCTATCTCGCACTGCCTTACAGAAAAGTCAACATACTGTGAAAGCTGTATCCATCATGCAAGTAGAATGAGGGAACAAATTAGTCAAAATTTGCAGCTAACTAAGATTCAATTCAGGTTACCCTAGGTGGTATTCCAGATAAATTTGCCTAAATCTCTCATCTAAGATTTCAAACAAGATAAAGGACAATACTTTGTTCATCATTTTCTACAGAAGCTCTTTAATCAGAAAAATAATCCTCCTGCTGAAAATTAGGACAAATAAAAAGCAAACTAAAATAAATTGGGAAAATGTTTGCATAATCTCATTTAGAGAACAATTATTTAAGATGTTTGGTATTGCAGATTCTGGTTTAATAAGACTTCTACCAAAAAACCTGATAAAAGATAATTTAATTTTAGTTGTATAACAGTGCATAATCTCAGTAAAATCACAAGTGTAATTTTCAAACCAATAGTTATATAAACATTTCTGTACATCAATCCTATAAATATTGAGGTTTTCATATGGAAATAAATCAACTTAATAAAACAAAGTTTTTTCTAATAGAGATATAATTGACATGTAACATGATATTAGTTTCAGGTGTACAAGAGAAGACGTCATTCTTTGTAATGTATTATGGAATGATAACCATAAGTCTAGTTTATAGCCATCATCTATATAGTTACATTTTTTTTCTTGTGATGAGAACTTTTAAGGTCTACTTTTTTGGCAACTTCCAAATACATAATACTGCATTGTTAGCTGTGATCGCCATGCTGTACATTAAATCCTCATGACTTATTTACTTTATAAATGGAAGTTTGTACGATCAATTTTAATGCACTATCTATATTCCTCTAAAATGAAAAAAAAGTCCTCTTCAAATTATCTTTCATTCAACTTAGACCTTTCTTTAACCATATTGACCCTCGTTGCTTGCTTCTATACCTTAAGAAATATTATTCTGTTTCCCAGAAAATACTAGCAATTGTAAAAATGAAATCTAACAACTTAATTTTTTTTCTTAGATTAAAAATGTATATAATTTTGAGACAGTGATTTAATGCATAAGAATGTATGATGAAGAAATAACAATGAATATTTAAAAATAACAATGTTAGATATTTATTTATATATTGTATATAACAAAATATGATATTAAATTTCTTAACAAGTGCAATTAACTAAATAAAGCATTGCATATAGTCAATGGAATACTATGAACATGTTAAAACATACTGAGAACACCTTTAGCACCATGAAAAGGTGCTGATACACAACTAAGTTATTGTTTTTGTTTAAAAATATTTTTCTATGAACTGTACACTTGACAAGGGTGACTTTTACAGTGTGTGAATTAATTTTTCACTGATACATTCATTCTTCCGTGGCACGAATTAAAACAAGGGGACAACTCATAGAAGTGTTCATTTTCCTTACCTGTAGGAATCAAATACATACTTCTTTTTACTTGTGAAGTTTGAATTAAGCAACATGGACATAATTTCTCATCTATTTTTGTGCACAGAACATATCCTATCCATGAAATATGACATACACCAAATATTAACATTGGCGACCTGTTTCCCAAGACCCATTTCTTTGGTCTCCTGCCTTGCTCACCAACTGTTGGTTTGAAATCGGCCCCTGTGCAAGGAGGGCAAGGGGAAACCAAAGAAAGAGGCCAACCTCTGTAGGTTCAATAAGCCACTGAACTTCCCTATGAGGCTTGTGTTGGGAGATGCGGCAGTCTCTGCCTCTGCCCACAAGAACGTTCAAGGTTTATACAGAGGCCTTACTGAGGTTGTCTGTACCGTCCAGAAAACCTCAACACCACCACCCCTCTCTCAGGGCTGCATCCTTCAGACATCTCCAGCTATAGAAACAATGGGTGACCATGCATTTTAGGACGGTGCGGGTGGGGAGCAGCCCCTCATGGCCTGGTCCAGCTCTCGGGTCAACCAGCGGTCAGGCCCCCTTTATTATCTCCTCCAACACAAGCCTTTCATCCAGTTATTTAAACTCTGGGCCTCAATGTCTTCATCTCAAAGAAAAAATTCAAAAGAAGCTAGATGGTTGTAATTTGGAGGATAGAATTAATATACATATAGCACTTAAAGATAGAACATAGAAAAATATTTTCAATAAGTTTTTGCTACTTCTGTTATTATTAGTTTTTCAGTGGTTAAAGGAAGGTTACTGCACCATTTTCTCTCCCCCTGTAGGTGTGCAGTATGAAGCGTGCCATAGTAATGATGACAATTAAAGTTACCCCATCTGTAGAGGTCCTTTCATTAAAACACCCCATGAAATATTTCCAGTGCCTGGCTCTCCTCCACAAGTTAACTCTTTTATGTTGACGACTATATTTTAAAACATTTCTGCAATTAAGGTTTGCTAGTGGCTAGTCCTTAAATTATATTTTAAGAAGACTTCATTGTATCCGAGCTTCATCTGCAGAATCATGTAAAATTCACAAAGCCTTGCATCATCACACATCAAATGTCAGAGTCTGGCAGTTAATCTTATTGAAAGGTTAGTTATGTGTAGCACCTGCAAAGGTGTCTGAACTGAAGATTCCCAAGATTTGTTGCTAAAACGGGGATGAAGGTAAAATTAAATTGGGGGTTGGGAAGGCAGCTGCATATTAACTGACTTGGGTGTCTCAATGTCTTAAAACTTTCAGCATATTTTTCATTAGTTATTGATGAGAAAAACAACAACATGTACAACAAACATTCACCTTCTCTTGATGAAAAATAGGGCAGGTTTTTTAGACATGGAAGTCTTTAGGTTTGCTTTCTTCTGTATACCAAAATAAGCTTGGAAATTCTTTGAAATGTATTTGTTAATAGAATATTTGGGTTTTGTTCATCCACTAAACTCTGGATATGTTTAGGATGTCAAATGCCATAAATTCTCAATGAAATGTGTGTAAATTATGTTCGGTGTGCACAAACTTTAAATATTAACCAATTCCAACTGTGCAGAATGCCTGATCCATTTCTGCGGGGATGTGTGCTCTGGGGGTGCACTCTCTGATGTTTAACTCATTCCTGATATAATTAGGAAGGGCACGCTGCTGGGAAAAGGGGGAAAGGCAGCCCCTTTTGGATGATACACTTTTAATCACTTCTTGGACATCAATGTCTAGAAGGACCAGGCAGGTGATATAAATGCATGTAAGGAGCCGGCTGAGCCAGCCAGTTCCAGTCCTCAGGGCTGGCAGTCCGGCCCTTGGATTCCTGGCCAGCGTCACCAGTCCTCCTTGAACTGACGCATTCCTTCAACACTTGCCATGATGCCCACCCACGGCTATCTGCAGGCTGAACACGGCCCAGGGGGCGTGCACTGACTAGTTAGGCTGAAACTGTGAGGGCTGACCACAGGCAGATGCTTGATTTCAGGGAAAAATATACTCAGTGACTGTAGGAAACTATTGTATTATGAATACTACTAGTGCATGTGTTCTTTGGGGTCTATTTTCCATAAAAAATAACTGGATTACTTCATAGCAATGCTGCTTAGCTATTATATGACAATAAATGGTCACTAACAATACCATGTATAACAGATATTTGGATATATGGGGTTTGATGCACCACTTTCCAAGGGGCTCGCCGTGGAGCGTGGTACAGAGAGCAATCTCACAGCGTCCCTGTTCAATTCCTCCAGGTAATGGGTTTATTTCTTATTTCCATGGAATCATTATCTTTTCAAACAGATACCCACATCTACCCCCATAAAATAAATGAAATCACCATTATGTAAATAATGTCCTTTAAAATTTTTATAAATGAAACTATGATAGTTTTATTTTCATTTTCAATTTTAGTTCAGAGCCGCATGTGGCTCGTGAGCTGCAGTTTGCCGACCCCTGGGCTAGACCACGGTGGGAAGCAAAAGGACAGGCTGCCTTACGTGACCCTGGAGTTTAAATCTTCTCTGGCTTTAACAATAGGTTGGAGGTCTCAATATCTCTGCTCTCCCCTATTCTCCATGAAATGTTTGCTTCATGTTTTCATATTTATTCATGTGATTAAACAAACAGAAAACTTAGAGATGAAATCCATCTCTAATAGTTAGTCTATAACAGTGGTTCTCAACCAGTGGTAGGCTGTAGAATCACTTGGGGAAGAGATAGATAGATGATAGATAGATAGATAGATAGATAGATAGATAGATAGATAGATGCCTTCCTGAGACCAGACTTATTGAATCAGGTTTCTGGGTATGGAGCCCAAGCATCTATCTTTGTTTTTAAAGTTTAAAATTATGTATTCTTTGCCCCAAGATTGACTTGAAATGCTTAGCAAGAATGAAACAGTCATTTTAATTCCCTTAAGCAAAATCAAATAGAAACTAGACTAAGAAAATCCAAGGCCATCTGGAACATTTGGGTTGCATCACCTAAAATCCTTAGTGGAAGAGATAGGACCTGAATCCCATAAAGTGAATTTTAAAGTCACCTTGGTCTGTTTAAAAACAGACTTGGGAACAGAAATGTCAGGAACAGGTATTTCAGGAAGAAATATCAGATGTTTTTAACCCTGTGATTTATGTTCAATCAGTCGTTTTCTTCATGAAATAGGTGAAAATCACTGTTACATACAAAGCTCCTCCAGGCTGAGTAAGCAGAGGAGTGCTGCAGTAACAAGAATTTACAAGGTCAGCCGGAAGGGGCGTTCCCCCACCCCCCACCCCCGTGAGGTCTCAGCTGGGGTCTTGCCAGCGCCCAGCACTGCCGCGCTGTCCCACACCCTGTGCCACAAAGGAAGACTTTGGGATAACAAACACTTCACTAAACGGGGATCTTTGTATTTTGCACACTAGTCACAAGTGACATAATTCCCAACACATAATCTGCTGTAAATAGTGTCCTTTTTTTTTCATTTTCAGGAAAATTATTCCTGCATTCAATAGCCACAAAGGAAAAAAAAAAAAACATAACATGTGAGGTTTTAAAAAAATCATTTGTTACACTACCGTTCTTACACAGACAGATTTTACACGGGAGTATAATTACAGAGGGCAAGTTTCTGCATTGACTTTGGTCCTGGGTCAGAAGGCACACCCTCCAGCCCCAGCTTGGCGGCCCATCACTCTCCTGAACTTCAAACGACATTTGTGAGATGGACAGTTGCCAGTAAGTAACCTGCTTTCATCCTACTTTAATATTAGTTTAACAACTGCGAGGATCTGGCTGGTTAAATATTAAACACATGTTCAATTATTAAGGAGGTAACATTCTTTTTCTGATGATTAAACCTGCACGGAAAGAGAACTGGAACAACCTGACGTTGCAGGCTGTGATGTCACACAGCCTGAATTGCCTCTGTGCTGCCTGGCCATCAAAGCCTGCCTGGCAACATCAGAAGCTAACGGAAACGCAATGAAACTACTGCCCATGGTTTCCAAGGGGCACAACGGACCATTTCCAAAAGGAATGCTCAGATTATTGCTCAAGACAAATGGCCTGCAGATTATTATTTTCCATTGATCTAACAGCAAAGAATTCCCAGCTAATGAGCCTCAGGAAAGAGATTAACCACCGGAATACAAGAGAGCCTCTGCCCCACCCTTTCTGCGCTGTGAGCAAGGCTAACAATAGGATGTGGGGGTCCTCAGAATGTGGCAGTAAGTAAGGGAACAATAGCTGTGACAGACTGAATTTCTGGATAACTAACAGCATTTCATAAATGCTAAGCGAAGCAATGAGCTAATGAAGCTTCGTGTTTTATTACCTTTGAACATGTCACCATGAAATTTAAATGTTCACAGACTTAAATTAATGAGTCTTGATTTAAGAATATGGGTTACTTCATCCCAGCTGCTGGTTGGAATAATGCTAAGGATCTCCTGTCCCCCTGAACAGGGGATTTTGATCTATTTATTTCACTTCCTTGCTTTACTCTCCTTATTAAAAAAAAAAAAAAAATGAGAAGGCGACATATAAGCGAAAGATGGTAGAACAAGATTTGGACATCAAATTCCTTGATTTTGCTGCCCAGTGTCCAGCGCTTTCTATACACAGCACTCAGCTACCGCTGACCGCCGAGGGATTTCCCACTCGCGGGGCTCCTGAGAGTGGGTGCCGCTTGTCCTGTGCCGTTTCTCGCCTTAGCGGCCCAGCCCAAGGTCCACCATGAGCCGCAGTGCTGGCTCCAGGCTCTCCGCTGCCGCGAGGGGCTCCGTGACTCTGGCCACAGCGTGTCATCTCACCCACAAGGTGAGGGAAGGGGCCCCATGAGCTCTAGGACTCCTCACACTACCCTTTATAATCTATAAATGAGTCCAGGGGAATGTGGCTGAGAACATGCATAAATTCGGGAAATAATGTCACTGACATTTAGCCTTGGGATACAGTCCTTTTCTCCCAGGAAATTATGTTCATATTTATGTTCTGCTTGGGCTAATGTGAAAACTAATTTCCACTTCCAGCTCCCATCACACCGCGCTGAAGCCCGGTGATTCAGACCCACGCGGGGAAGGAGGCTGAACCAGCCAAGGAATAATTCACACAGTAGGGAATACCTCAGCTGGAGACGGCGTTTGATGGGTAAGCGAACAGGAATTCGTTCCCACATGCTTTGTACAGAGGAAGATGTAATCTATCAAGCAAACAGTCATTCAGTGCCCATTTTGTGCCTACCAACTGGGTGTGCAACTGGGAGACTCAAAACAGGAATTAAAATTTATAATCTCTGCCTTAAGCAAACTCACAGTTTAGCTGACAACACTCCAAATGTCAAAACACCATGTCACTCAAACTATAAACTATAATTAATTCAACAATAGTTACATTGATAAGCTGGACAGCAAGTTTAAATTTCTACATGAAAGTGTGGCATAAAGTATACAACATAAGATAGGCATCTCTATCATGATCCAATTCCTTGTGATAAAATGAAAAATTAAGCAATTAACTAAAAGTCTGAGGATCCTTGAGACGTGGTTGGGGATAGGATGATATCACGATCATAGATCTCTCATAGGAATGGGATACCTGAATCAATTTTAATCTTGCCTCTTAAATTCACTTCTTTATGTGACAGTCATGTGAATTTTCTAGAAAACTGGGAAAACATGGCATACCTTATACCAGAAATGAAATTCCAATGTCTAGAAAGATTATATGTCACATAAAATTATATGACATAAATTCACCGACATTAATTAATGACTTGCCTACTTCACAACATACCCCAGTCTGTGCTTTAGTTAATATTATAATTAGTATATAATTAATAACACATGGTGAATTAGCATTTCACCCCTTCACTGATCAGAACAGGTCAGCTTTTGCTATGGCAACAAAAACCTAAGCCTGCAATGACAGGTGTCAATCACTTGCCACCTGTCCACTCACTCTAGCACCCGCGCTAATGGGGAAACCTCTGTCTGAAACACGGCCACACATCACGACAGGGGAGAAACATAGCATGGCAAGCGCATGTTGGTTTGGACATTTTTATTGGTCAAAGCAAGTCACATGTTCAAGCTTGTAGTCAATAGTTCAGGAAGCAGAAGCAAATATTTGTAAATAATAATTGTTTCTACCACAACCTCCCAGTACTTTCCTCTTCTGGAATCATTTTTTAAATTAAAATTTTCTTTATAAGACTGATTCATGCATGTACTTAAAAAAAAAGCAGTGGTATGAAATATTGTTAATGGTAAAAGAAAAACAAAAAACAAAACAAGGGTTTCCTGTCCAACCTTCTATTCACTGAGTCTCTGCTCAGTGCAGTTTGTACTTTCTACCCCCTTATCCTAATCTCTCTCTCTCTCTCTCTCTCTCTGTCTCTCTCTCTCTCTCTCTCTCTCTCTCTCTCTCTCTATATATATATATATATATATATATATATATATATATATCACACATTTATAAACAATAAACTTCTTAATATGTTCATTGTATTATTTATTGTAAATTTTAAACAACATGAGCATGAGCTTGTCTTCTATTTTATAGGCGAAGATGTATTATTTTTAGACCAACCTGCCCATTTTCTCTCCCCAGTCTTTTCAATACAGTTATATCACAATTGTTGACTAAATGGTCAGTGCATTTTTGCATCTGTAAAATTACCATTTACTGGTGGCCAAAGACGTGACCTATTATTAAATTTACCCTTTATTTGGTAACTTTTTTTAAACCTAAAGTTAATAATTGCCTATTTTTTCACTCGCTTAATGTGTATGAATCGTTGGTTTATTCCTCAAATTCTCCAACAGATACGTTACATGAATAAAGTTAATTGTTTTTCAAATATTCAAAGTCATCAGATCATGTTTTTATCCCTTTTTCTTCTTTCTGGAGACTCTTCGTGGACAGTTCTTTAGAGAAACATCTGCTCATTTTCACTCTGTTAATGCTGATGGGAGCAGCCCTGTGAACTTTTTTCGGGTGCCTGGGAGCAAGGCCCCACAGTGTGGCACTGGGACTCTTCTGTGTCCCGTCCTCCTCCCGTTTAGGGTCCCATGCTTTACCCTGGACTTTCGCTGTGCGTGATGTCCTCAGGCCAGGAAAGTCTTAGAGTGCCGTAAACTGAGCCTTCCGTCTCCGCTGGAAGGACATAGAATGGCTTGTCCTCCCCTGTTGCACAGAGGGGGGAGAGGACCACGTGGTTGTCCCTTGTGTTACACTCTTGAAATCAACTCTTTCCTGGGTTCAGCTCCAAGCCTTCCCTCCAAATCCTGAATGCTTTTGGCTGTTACGATTCCACCTTGCTAATTTAGTTGCCACCCTTCCATTTAGTTTCTTTAACAAATTTGTTTCCATTTCTTATCTGTTGTTTTCTCCTTTTGGAGGTTTGTTTGTCACAAAATATCCACAGAGGTTGGAGTCCCTTTTAATGGTTTTCTTTAGTGAAAAAATGTAGATGTTTTCGTTGTGTGTATCATCCGGCGTGCTGTTAGAAATAGCGACCTCAGTGGCTCCTAACGGCCCTGCCCACAGCCACCCTTTACCTGTTGCGGGGACATCGCTTCTCAGCGCCGCTCCTGCCTCTTCTCCCTTCTCAGTGAGCAACTGACAATCTTGAAAAGAAGTTATTTGCTTTCATGTAATAAAATTTTCTTCGTGGTTCCACTGTGTTCAGACATGAGAATTTATAACAAAATATAGTAAAGGCATAAAATGAAAAGTAAATATGTTTTATATTAGCTAATATTTGTGTGATATTTTACTATACAATTTTCTGAAGATAAGATTACATCATATACATTGTTGGTATGTTCTGAACTATCATAACACGGGAATACCTTTTCAGTTCAAGATTTTATTGAATACATCAGAGTGGAGAATGGGGATGATCTGATCAGAAGTGTGAGTTTCGGAATGAGGCAGTCCTGGGCTTGAGTGCTTTGCAAGACTCGTGACCTTGGGCGTGATACTTCAATAGCCCTCCCTTGCCTCAGTTTCCTTATCTCTACAATGGGAATAAACACAATCAACTATTTTCTTCATAGGATTCTACTGAGAATGACCTGAGGTAATTCAAGTGTATCTCAGGGCCAGTGACTGAAATAAAACAAATGCTCGCTAAACCTTCACTAACATTACAGTTATTCTAATGTTGTTACCTGTCACGTCCTGCGTGGCAAGGGCAAGTGGGACACGAGAGGGGCGACGCAGATTAAATAAAGACAAGAGACAGAAGTAAGATAAGAGCGAGATCAAGGGACTCAGCCAAAGAAGACTGAGCCCCGAATCGGATCAACGCATAGCTTTTATTGATAATCTTTAAGGAAGTAAACTGCAGTGAATTATTAACCGTGTATCCATGTGTGTCTCTAGGCTTCTTTTCCATTAACCTGAACATCCATTTATCTTTTGTATCCCAAGGAACTGACCGTTCTCACCACATACCTCAATAGGTCATAGGCACCCCTCAAAGGTTGTGAGAAAACAGTAAGAGCAGAGGTACAAGTTTTATGCTTCAGCAAGCCCATTAGGGTCAGCTTGCAAGCCCTTTGATGTTAGGGATTACGACCCTCAACATCTCCCCCTTCTTTATTTTTTAAAAAGCACGCCTGTGACCCCAGGCGGCTGCGAGCCACAGTGCCTGTCTTAGGTGTGCTCCAATGAAATAACAACCCGTCATTGGAACTTGATCCTCTGACGATCAAGCCCTGTTTTAGGTTAGTTACATTCAAGGAGGTCATTACCCGTCTTTGGCTAGCCTGTCCTCGCTAAAGTTTAGGGAATTGGGGCTAACAAGCAGGTGGCCAAACCTGAGGCTTTGCCTTAAGTTTGATCTCATGTATATGAGCTTGGACTTCCATCATCTGTTTAGAAAACATCTAATGAGGATGGGGAGTAGGTACAGAACCAAGCAGATACAAAAGCCAATGTTATGCCTTCAGAGGCTAATGTAGAGGGGATGGTCGTGGAATCGGCTGTAAGGCAACATCGACCCCCTTCTGTTGTTGTAGAAGGAGAAACACGGATTTTGCAGTTTCTTCATCTGGCCCGCCGGAGGGTTTGTTTGGCCACCGGAGGACTAAATAGAACAGAAATAAAATAATGATTAGTAATGCAAATGCACCAGCAAAACCTCCACTGAGGTGTTTGATCCAATTGAGTGGATTTAGATTAGATAATTCTCCCGCGGCTGCGGATAAGGCATCCTCTCCAGGGAGGAGCTGAAGATTAGCAGATGACATTTGGTCTACTTCTTGTTGTAATTGCTGAATATCCACAGAGAGGTTGGGCACATGACCCAAAAGATGAGCACGTACCTCAGACCACGGAATACGTGTCTGATTATAAGAAAAAGGAGTTATACAATAAGTAGATGTATTCCAATCACACTTTAAAGTAATAATAGTCCGGAGACTTTCTATTTGGTTTCCCAAATAAACCACAGTGGTTTCCAAATCAGCTAATCGAACACTAATTTCTTGATCAATTTTCAATTGTTGGTTCCAAGTTTTACTAGCATTTTCATGCCATTGCTGTACAAATTGAGTAGTTTGAACTGTCTGGTGGAGAGCTACTCCAGAGACGGCAGCAGTGGTTGTGATTGCTATAATTCCTAAAATTGCTGCTATTAAAAGGCCAATAAATCTTTTAGTTCGATGTAGGATTTTGTGAAGAAGTTGGAGGACAATATGAATTGTTGGAGAACCCTCCCAAACCCTAGAGGTTTGGACTGGAATCCACAATCCTTGTCTCAAAATCATAATTTGATCTTGGGGATAATTAAGAATTGAGGAATTAAGACAAGTAAATAAACGACATAGGGGACACTCAACCAATTTTAAATCTTGATCAATGGTAAAGTTTCCTATTAAAAACACAAATGGATTTTTAATACAAACTTGCAAATAAATTTGTCCAGTTTTTTCATACCGGAAAGTATAACCATTATTGATATTATAAGTAAGATTTCCTTTCCATAATTTATTAGGTCCAATGCTTAAAGCAATTTTCCACAGGGTCCTTTGAAAAGGGCCCCTAATAGGTCTAATCATTCTCAATTGAGGTGGAGCTAAAACCTTTTCTTTCCAAAGAATAGAAATATTGAAAAGATGTTCAATAATTTGAAAGAAGTTACCGCCAATTATTTGATTCTTTAGTTGTCGTGGTTCTGCACATACTTTATTCCTACAAATTTGAAGAGCAAGACCAAAAGGTCCCCAATCAACAATTGTTTCCAATGTATTATTTATAATTATTCTATCTATAGTTCCACGACATTCATCCCAATGAATTCTTGATTGATATCTGTCCCAATGATTAATAAGAGGGCATGTAGGAATTGGAGGCGGGAAACTATGAGTGCTCAATTGCTGAGTAACAAATCCTTTGCTAGAAATCATAAATAAATCTTTAAATGTATTATTTTCTTTTTCTGTTGGAATGGCCCACGTTTGCTCTGCAAGAGAGACATGGTGGAATAGAACCAATACATATGGGAGTATGTAAATATCCAAGGGCTGTATGATTAAGTAAAGTAAAGAGTCTCCCTTCCTCCTCGGGAAACTCGGGTCCTGGGGATCCTCAGGCCCAGGGAACCATGAACTGTCATTAAGATAAATTAAAGGAGGATCATCATTCCATGTGACAGGAGTTAATAATGGAGGATTTGGAATGTATGCCCAGTAAGTAAAATTCTCTGCAAGGGCTCCTGGAGGAAAGCAACTTACAATAGTAAGAACAGCCATCATGGACAACATCAGGTTGGCCTCCGTCTTAGGCAGCCTTTCCTCCTGGAGACGATGCTCTGCTACTTGTACCAATTTTTTCATTTGTCCCCAGGTAGGGAGAGAAGCATTTCTATTGCCTTTTTCAGTAACTGGAGGAGCGAGCATGGGCAGGACAGCCGTCCCCACACGATTAAATTGCAAGGATAATTTAGAAGTCTCCGACGCTGGAGGTGTCGGCGGACGGGTAGTGGACATGCATCTTTCTTCTTCCTCATCCGAAGGAGTCTCCTGTAAAACCTCTTCAGGAGATGAGTACCGTGCCATCTTAGGGCATACTGGCTTCATGACGACCTTCTTGGGTGGGTCGCTCATGATAAGGTTTAATGCACCGGCCAGGCACCCACAGAGGACGTTCTTCTTTGCCTGGAGAAATACAAGCAAAACCTCGTCCCCATGTCAACAAAGTCCCTAAATTCCACTGATTAGTCTGAATGTCTTTCCACCATATGGGGATTGGCGGCATTTTCTTTGAACTAGTATTAAAATGTCTTTCTGCTGCAGTTCGTCCACAATGTGGATCAGAGCCAGAGGAGTTTAAAAAATTTAAAGTGAACATAGCTCTAGCTAATTGCACCTGAGGTGGTTCCTTTATGTCTCCCCCTTTTTGTTTTAATAATTGTTTTTTCAAAGTTGAATTAGCACGTTCAACAATGGCCTGGCCTTGAGGGTTGTAAGGAATGCCAGTATTATGAGAAATTTGCCAGGTGGAACAGAAAGTGGCAAATTTAGCACTAGCATAAGCTGGTCCATTGTCTGTTTTAATTTTTCTTGGAAGGCCCATAATAGAAAAACAAATCAAAAGATGACGACAGGAATGAGCTGCAGTTTCACCTGTTTGAGCAGTGGCTACTAGAAATCCTGAGGCAGTATCAACAGAGACATGTACGAAGGATAATTTTCCAAAAGAAGGGATGTGAGTCACATCCATCTGCCACAATTCATTAGGAACTAAGCCTCGAGGGTTGGTTCCCTCCGGACATTCTTGTGGAGCATTAAGAATTTGACAAGTAGGGCAAGTCTGAACTATATGTCTAGCCTGTTTTTGTGTAATAGAAAATTTAGATCGCAGACCTCCAGCATTGATGTGGGTTAAAGAATGAAAGTGAGCTGCCTCATCAATCTGAGCAGTTTTTTAGGTAAAATCCAATTAGTCTTTTGTAAAAATTGAAACAATTTATTTTTTGGGTAATGATTATCAATGATTTCATAAAAATTTCCTATTGCAATTTGCCAAGATTCATTATGACTGTTTAGATGGCAAATTTGTTGTTTTTTAAAAGGAACTATAATTTGATTAGGTTCCTGCCCACTAAGGTGTAAAACTCGAGTGCGGGCTTTGGATATTAAGTCAGAAATTAATTTAACATAAGTTGGCAATGTCTTAACAAAATTATTAGGTAAAAAAAGCCATTCAACCAGTTTTTCTTGTTGTATTATAACCGCTGTTGGAGAATGCGGTGTAGAGAAAACTAGAATCTGTAAAGGTTGATCAGGATCTATACGCTGAATCTGAGCTTTCTGTATTTTTTGTTCCACCAGTTCTAACTCCTTAATTGCCTGTGGAGTCAACTTACGAGGACCGGGTTAATTGAGA
The DNA here is from genome assembly GCA_033961575.1 of Aselliscus stoliczkanus. Taxonomy (NCBI): domain Eukaryota; kingdom Metazoa; phylum Chordata; class Mammalia; order Chiroptera; family Hipposideridae; genus Aselliscus; species Aselliscus stoliczkanus. Next base: position 68,279,968 of record CM066735.1, read on the forward strand.
AAGGTCCTCGCAAGAGACTAAACAAATTACTGAGAGCATAAGTAGGAATGCCCAAGGTAGGACGTAGCCAATTAATATCTCCTAACAATTTTTGTAAATCATTTAAAGTAGAAATCCGATCTTTTCTAATTTGAATCTTTTGTGGTCTAATAGTCTGTCGATCAACAATTGTTCCTAAGTATTTAACTGGAGTGGATGTTTGAATTTTATCAGGGGCTATACATAGCCCTGCTTTATCTAGAGTAAAGTTTAAGTGATTTAAAGCAAGCTGCTAGTTGTTCCATAGATGATGCAGCACAGAGAATATCATCCATATAATGAATGATGTAGCAATCAGGAAATTTAGTTCTCACTGGTGTAAGAGCTCGAGCTACATAAAACTGACAAATTGTAGGGCTGTTAAGCATTCCCTGAGGTAACACTTTCCATTGATATCTCTGAGTAGGTTCTTTATTGTTAATAGATGGAATGGAAAATGAAAATCGAGGGCAATCATAAGGATGTAAAGGAATTGTATAAAAACAATCCTGTAAATCAATAACTATAAGAGGCCAATCTTTAGGAATCATAGATGGTTGTGGAAGCCCTGGTTGAAGGGCACCCATAGGTTCAATAACAGCATTTACAGCTCTAAGATCAGTTAACATTCTCCATTTGCCTGATTTTTTCTTAATGACAAAAACTGGAGAATTCCAAGGGCTATTAGAAGGTTCTATATGGTCTTGTTCTAATTGGATCTGTACTAATTTTGTTAAAGCCTCTAATTTTTCTTGAGAAAGGGGCCACTGTTCAATCCATATTGGGGTGTCATTTTTCCATTTAAGAGGCACAGGAGCACATAGCTCTGTGACAGTGGCCCCTACAAAAAAGGGTTATTTTGTTTGGTCTGATAACCTAGTCCTTGTTTTTCTTGCTGAGATGAGAGCTGGAGAGGTTGAGTTATACCTTGTTCAAATTTTCCTAATCCTTTTCCTGGTTGGAATCCCATACGACTCATAATTTTTTGACTTTGGGGACTATATTGATTTGGTGGAATCCAGACCTCTGCGTTCCACTGAGTCAACAGGTCTCTTCCCCATAAATTAACAGGGATATCAGCAACATAAGGTTGCAAAAATCCTTGTTGTCCTTCTGGTCCTGTGTATGGAAGAATTTGAATACTTTGACGTAAGCCTGAGGCTCTTCCTACCCCTACTACATTAATATCTGGATCTTGTAATTCCCAATTTTTTGGCCATTGTTGAGAACTGATGATTGAAACATCAGCTCCGGTATCTATAAGACCTTTAAACTTTTTTTTTTGTATTTTTATTTGGCAAATAGGTCGAACATCTGAAATTTTTTCTACTAAAAAGATGCCTGCTTTCCCTGTACTCCCAAAACTACCTGTTCCTCTCTTTTGGATTCCTTTTTGTGTTGGAGAAACATACGGAAGCAAAAGTAACTGTGCAATCCGCTCTCCTTTTTTAGCTGACCAGGGAACGGTTGAAGATATTATAATTTGAATTTCTCCCTCATAATCAGAATCAATGATTCCTGTATGAACTGTGACTCCTTCTGATGTTAAATTAGATCGGCCAAGAATAAGTCCGACAGTGTTTGATGGAATCGGTCCAAAGATTCCTGTGGGTACGCGGAGAGGCGTTTCTCCGGGAAGCAATAAAATATCCTGAGTGGTGCAAACGTCTACTGCTGCACTCCCTTCTGTTGCTGAACTTAATTGCTGTACTGAAAGTTTGGAGGAGGTACGGTCTGGTAATTCTGAGGAGCAGCTGAAGTTAGATATGCCCCTGTTGTTGTCGGGGCCTGGGGCCGGCCCCGCTCCCCGTTTCCCTGAAGGGGAGTTCCATCCTTATGATATAATGATTTACAATCTGATGCCCAATGTTTTCCTTTTTGGCATCGAGGACATGTCCCTGGCACTTGTGATTCTGCAGGAGCAGAGTCATTAGGCATATTAGAAACAGTTTTAATTTTCTTTCTGCATTCCCTTTTAGTATGACCAGGCTTTCCACAATTAAAGCAAGTACCTGGAAACTTTTTTCTTCTTGTCATTCCTGTAATTGCCTGAGCTAACATTGTAGCTTTATATTGTTCAGTTCCTACTCCTTGACAGAGGCGGAGATACCCCATTGCATCTGTCTTTCCTTTTTGAACTCCTATTGCCTTTTTACAGTCCTCATTAGCGTTGTCATAAGCTATGATTTGTAAAATGATATCAGCGGCTTGAGCATTGGATACCTGTTTGTTAATAGTATCCTGCAAGCGAGCTATAAATTCTGAATAAGGCTCCTGAGGTCCTTGAAATATGTTTTGAAAGGAAGTTGGAACTTTTCCTTCCACTTTTACTTTTTCCCAAGCCGTCAAACAAATTTTTTTAAGTTGTTCTTGTGCCTGACGAGTCATTAATGTTTGTCGTTCGGAATTTATCCAATCTCCATCACCTACTAATTGATCCTTAGTAATATCTATCCCTCCAGCCTGATTTTGTCTGCTCTGAATTTTTGTACCATCAATCCACCAAGATTTAAATTGTAGAAATTGGGCTGGAGAAAGACAGGACTTAGCCAAAGCATTCCAGTCTATTGGAATCATTCTATCTCCATCAGCAATACCTCGAATTAGTCCTATTGTATAAGGGGAAGTTGGACCAAATTGAGTAACTGCCTGTTTAAGTTCCTTAAGGATTTTAAAAGGAAAAGGTTGGTGTTCTACTATCTGTAAACCATTGGGGTATTCATCATTAGGTGGAAGACGCTCCCTAATTATGACTGGAAAATTTAAAGCATCCAAATCTCCTTCTAACCTTGCCTGTTGAATTCCCTTTTCTATGGCTGACATTGATAAATGTGGACCTCGGGCATAAGGCGGAGGTGCCGATGTAACAGGAGAAACTGACTGTTTTAATTTGGAGGGTTTCCTAGACAACCCGTAATCTTTTATTCTAGTTATTGGAGGAGGAGGAGGCAAACAATCAGGAGTTAACAGATCGTCTTTTAAAGAAGGATATATTGCCTTTGGAATTATTGTGGGTGCTTTTACAGACTCCTCGTCTTTCTCCTCGTCCTCTGATAATTCAATGAGACTTTTGTAATGTTGATTTTTATCTTCCTCTTCATCTTCTGTGTCTGTGTGTAAAGGTTCTAAAACTGACCGGACCTGTCTCCAAGTTTCCCAAATTGTAGCTGGCATCTCTTTTCCCTGACGTTGTTTTTCTGAAAGATCTTTACCTACTATTTCCCACTGATCTAAATCTATAGTGCCTAAATCTGGAAACCAAGTACAATGGTTTTCAATAACTTTTAAAAGTTCCTCTAGTTTCTTTTCTGAGACTTTTATCCCTCCCTTCTTAGAAAGCTGCTTAAGGAGGCAAATATATGGTCTATATCGACTCTCAGAATTTCCCATGTTAGTATTTAAGAAAAGGAAAGAAGAGAACTTTCCCTCAATTTTCCACTCTGATGCTCGTCTGGCCGCGCCCCTCGCGGGAACTTAGTCTGTCTTGGCAGAAGCTCTGCGGTATAAGCCCCGCACTGGTGAACGAGTCAGTCGCCGTTTAGCCTTACGACAGAGAACGGAACCGCAGATTAGAGCCCACTCAAGTTCCGTAGCGATGAGCCGTGGAACTATATGCATTCACTCACACAATCACACACTTGCACACAGAAATTGTTAGGTTATTTTCCGGATACCCCGGTAGAAATTTTATTCCGGTTACTTCTGGTACAATTACTCAGGATTTACCCCCGGTACGATTACTCAGGACAATTCCCTACTCCTTACCAAGTAGAGTGCCGGCCCGCCCTGAGATCTGCGTCTTGAATTATTTTTTCACCCAAGATTCAAGTCTTCCTTCCCTTCTTCGAGCCGCACGTTGAGGCGCCAGTTGTCACGTCCTGCGTGGCAAGGGCAAGTGGGACACGAGAGGGGCGACGCAGATTAAATAAAGACAAGAGACAGAAGTAAGATAAGAGCGAGATCAAGGGACTCAGCCAAAGAAGACTGAGCCCCGAATCGGATCAACGCATAGCTTTTATTGATAATCTTTAAGGAAGTAAACTGCAGTGAATTATTAACCGTGTATCCATGTGTGTCTCTAGGCTTCTTTTCCATTAACCTGAACATCCATTTATCTTTTGTATCCCAAGGAACTGACCGTTCTCACCACATACCTCAATAGGTCATAGGCACCCCTCAAAGGTTGTGAGAAAACAGTAAGAGCAGAGGTACAAGTTTTATGCTTCAGCAAGCCCATTAGGGTCAGCTTGCAAGCCCTTTGATGTTAGGGATTACGACCCTCAACAGTTACCGAGTCATTGATTAGTACGAGTGTCTGGATTGTGGAACGAAGGCCCAGAGAAAGCTTCAGGCAGGGTCCTGCAGTGCAACAGGGGGAGAATGCCTGTCTAATGCTTTCTAGAACTGTGTGGGCTGAGGAAGTACCAGCCACACAGAGGAATGTCAGAACACCGAAGGAAAGGCAGGGAGAGAGAAAGCTCCAAAGACAAAGTAACTTAAATCATCTACATTTTACAGTATATTAGAAAATTCTGAGGTCTCAATAATTCTTCATTTCACAGCTAAAATTAGAAGCTGGGGGAGACTGACTTAAAAGATCAACTTTTCAAGTACATTGCTATTTAAGGTAAGCCAGTGTTAGGAATAAAATTCAACTTTTTATTAAAAAGAAATACCCACGATTCCACTTGAACACCAGGCCTCTGCAGAGTCATAACTCAAATATATATTATGTGGAGAGGGCACCTGCATTGAGTATGTAAAGAGGGAGGCTTTTTCTTTGTTTAGTTGACACTTGCATTTAGATGGAAAATTCAGTGCTACGGTTCCATCTATCCATGTTCTGTCACCTTTGGATTCATCTCTTGTAAAAGTCAATATGTCACTATTTTCTGCATGTCAGTGGAGACTGATTGGAGTGCTGACTTTAAAGACAGGTCAGAAAGTCAATGCAAAAAGAAAAAAAAGGCACCAGCCTTTACTGGAACAGAACGATGCTAAATGTCAAACAACCAATGATTGAGATGCTGCTAGAAGACCGGCTGCACAGTGCTTAGCTGTGCCGCGGGGACCGCAGGCGCACAGGCTCACGGGGCAGCGACGCAGTCACTGGGGTACTGCTGGTCACCCAGCTTCTCCTGGAGGGAAGAGGGGAGATACCAGGTAGCATTTGGTGGAAGGACGCCTGGTGTGCCCTTAGGCCCATGAGCAATCTCAACACAAAAGGAAAGGCACAATTGCAAATTTAAATTCTGGGCTTTCCCTGCCCTCATTGAGTTTTCAATGGAAATGCTTATTTCTGAAAGAGTGGGGCCCACTCTGTTTTGTGTGGATTCTATGCCCATCAGAGTCATGCGAAGAAGACATATCACCCTGGTGTGGTTAAGATGAATTTATGACAGACACTCTGAGGAAGCTTTCAGCACTGCACAAAACTGTCTCTATTGTCATCCCTGGAAAAGGTGTTCAACTCCGATTATCCTTGGACCTCCTCTCATTCTGTAGACCTGTCCCGTGTTGCATAGGGACGGAGACTAGGGAAGAAGTCTTCAAGGGGCAGAGGACTGAGGCTGAGGTGTGATGTCAGAGGGGAGGTCAGGGGAGGTCGGGGCCAGGGAAGGCTGGCAGAAAGTCAGGGTCATCTAGTACAGCGATTTATAAAATCAAAATGGGTAATTTGTTTAACAATGTCCGAAGCTTCACCCTGCCTCTTTCCATGATTTATTACATTTGAACAAGCCTACGCTGGAGTTCTCCCAGCATGCCCATGTGGTGCTTGGTGCTGAGAGAGCGACAACAACAAGGCCTTTGGGCTCAAGTCATGGTCACGCAGGAAGCCCGGTAGTTTCACCGCTGCATGGGAAGGCACAGGCGGCACAGAGTGGCCTCAGAGCACTTCGCGGAGCCCCGCGTTCGGAGCTGGCTTCCTAAAGAATGCGGAGTGCTTACAGTGTCGAGATACACCAAGGGCATCCGAGCAGAACTGGAATGTGTGAAGCCACAGAGACTGAATACGCATGAGTCACTCACACTCTACAAGTGGTTCAGCGTTGTTTTGAGAAAACAGCTGAGTAGCCGACAGAGCTGAGGCCACAGAACAGCAGGGCCTTCTGTTCTCTGAGAGCTTCTCTGGCGATGGCGTGGTTCTGTGTTTGTGCTGCTGATATATAACCACCGGCCACATGTGGTTACTGAGCACATTTAATTTTAATGGACTTTGATTTACATTGTCCTGTGTCGCTTGTGGCTGCCATTTCGTGCAGCCAAACCATCGAGGTGGGCAGCAGGCCGGGCCGGTGTGTTATTCTGACCACACTTAAGGCCTTTGCTGACTTTAAACATGGACGCGGCATGGAAGAATGTGCGTTTCAAATAACTACATTGGCAGCAGCATAGAGCAGGGGACAAGTCATGAGTCAGAGCTGACTTTAAACATGGACGCGGCATGGAAGAATGTGCGTTTCAAATAACTACATTGGCAGCAGCATAGAGGACGCATTGCAGGGGACAAGTCATGAGTCAGAGAGACTAATTGTTTTCCAAGTGAGAGAAACGGTAAGGAGCATAAACGGATGGATCGGGAACATGTTTAGGAAGCAAAGGGCTTGGCGAGAATGAGGGGTGATGTGGCTCTTCTGGGCTGGGTGACCGTGGGCCAGTGGAGGAAACAGCACCAAGGTCGGGGGCCAGAGGAAAGGGCGGCTACCAGTAAGTTTGCTGGGAGGAGCCCAGCTCCAGTGCTGGTAACCCCTGAACCCCGCCCCCCTCTCGAATAAGAGCTGCTCCCAATCCGGACACTGGCCTCTGCTGTTGCACATCTCTGTCTTTTGGTCAAATATTTCACTCCGGGTGATGTTCCTCCTTGATTCTATGCAGAATGTTCTGAAAATAAAGCTAGACAGACAGCAGCAGGGCTGAGAAAGAATTCAAGACAGTTTTCTTTTTGTACCTGGGTCTAGCATTGCCTAGAATCAGATGCTTCTAGAATTTTCAGTTTCGGGACTCAATAAATTTCCCTTTTTTTTTGGGCGGGGAGGGGGGTTGGTTAGAGAGTCTGACTTGGGTTTGTGCCTCCTGTGAATGAAATGATCCTGGCTAAATTCTGAGCTGGAATCAATTGACAGTGACTATATTGCAGCCCCACGGCCACCAACGCAGGAAATGAGGTTTTGGGCACCGAAGGTGTTTCCTGCTATTTCCCGTTTCTGTTTTCTGTAGGTATCTAGGGGGCAGGAGGAGCTGCTCTTACCATTGATCAGGATTAGATATCCATGTGGAAACTCGTGAGCGCGCCTACTTTACCAAGAACTGCTCAGGAGCTGAGACAACGTTTGCAATCAGCAGCAGGAAATTCTCATTGTAACAGAATTCTAGATTATCTCTCATAATAAAGAGAGGGGTGACTAAAATGAAATCTCCTCTTTCTCCCTCTATTGCTAAAATGGTGCGTAGGGTGAACGGGAGACTTTTTCAAACACCTCGGTTAGACCTGAACAAACAATTTCTTTTAAACAGCAGTTGGATATTGTCTTAATATAGAAGGGATGCTACTCATGCTGTTCCAGTTATTAACCATGTTTTAAAAGTTATTAAATGGTTGAGAGATGCTTAGCGTAGGTGACATTTAAAAAGCCTGTTATCACTCGCCCCTGTGCTCAGAGAGTGGGGTCTGTAACACTGTTAGCTTCACATTTCAGACTCCCCGCCTCCTGTGCATCCTCAGCCAGGCTCCTTAACCACTCTGAGCTGCATGTAAAATGAATGGTTCTGAATAGTGCCTGACAGATAAAGTGCTCAAGACGTGCTAGTTCCTATGTGATGTATATTACAGGGACTTGCCAACTAAATACGAGTTTTTATGACTACGCAGGTTAGAAGCATAAGGATAGTTTTGATTTGACTACGTTGGGAGGTGACAGATGTACGGTGAATAATTCCAGTTCCAATGATCACATAAGGTGTCTACTGAATTAAAAATAAAGAAAAAATTTCGCTGCCTTATAGCAAGAGAAGCACAAAGATAAAAGTCGAAGCATTTAATGAAATATCTCACTGGAAAACTGACTCACGAGTTATGGTTATAAGGCGATTAATGGAGCCGAAAGGGAGAGAAGGTTCTAGCACACCCGGAGGTGACAGGTGGACAGGCCGGGGCCTTGTCCCTGCAGTCACCAATCAGAGAAGGTTCTAGCACACCCGGAGGTGACAGGTGGACAGGCCGGGGCCTTGTCCCTTCAGTCACCAATCAGAGAAGGTTCTAGCACACCCGGAGGTGACAGGTGGACAGGCCGGGGCCTTGTCCCTTCAGTCACCAATCAGAACCGGCGTCCTTTTCCTTTTCGTTTTTTGTCAGGAAGCACGCCTGTCTGATGACTGTGTGGTGACCGTTCTCTGGTCATGTCAGTGACACGGCCTCCTGGCTGGCTCCCGGCTTTACCTGACCGGTGTTTCCGTCACAGAAGTCTCGGCTGCTCTCTGTCCTAAGTGAGGTGCTACCAGTAGTGTTTGTACAAAGGCCAGGGACGAATGGCCACCCGGACGGCCTTTCTGTCCAGACGCCACGCCACTCCTCCCAGGCAGGCGGCAGGTTCCTGCGTGGGCTCATCTGGCGGCTGGCTGCGGCTGCCTCGGAGGTTGATTTTGTCGCTGGAGAATCCCAAACCCCATCCCGGATTCACGCCTGCTGAGTGTCTCCTCTGTCACTGCTTGGCAGGTCCGGCCGTCTCCGCAAGGCCTGTCACTCACACCTTCCGTACAGAGAAGGCTCCTTCCTGACCCACGTGAAAGGAATTTTTGCGTGGCTGCAATCAGGCGCTTGGCCTCAGGATCGGGCTGGAAACTGGGCTTGTCATTTAACATCCCTTGGCCTCCGCAGCTCCTTTGTAGATGGATCAGAACGGCAATATCGACTTCACAGAGTCATTGTCGAATTAAATTAGGTAGTTCAGACGGATGACATAATGTGGCTTAATAGACGGATGCAATAATAAGTATTATCGTAATACATCATAACCATAATTTTGTATAATAATTATTAAATATTTCAATTTGGCAAGGGCTTAAAAATACCCATTTCTTAACTACATGGGTCTGAGCTTGCTGTTTGACTTTCTCTGTTCCAGAAAGACAAAGAGCGACCAAAGAAAGAGAGAGGAAGAGAAGCCACCTTACTAATTTTTTCCCAGTGTCTTATAATGTTATGGAAGATTTCAAAACACAGTGAACTTGAATTACACAGTGACTGTCATATGGCCGCTTCCCATCGCTTCGTTGGATTTTAGGTCTTTTAACATGCATGGCAGTTGGATGGCTCGTTCTAGTTCAAGGAGATGCTAAGCCTTGCAACTCAGAAAAGGCAACGACAGTCCCTGGCCTTGTCCAGCCTTAGGAGTGTGGTGGCAGGACCCCACGGCCACACTGTTAATTGGGGGGTTGGAAGGGGAGGCTCTCTTTTTAAACCAAACCGGAACCCCTGCGCCCACCCCTGGAAGGCGGACTTCCTGCTGTGTGGCTGTGGACAGGAGCCAGACTGGCCCAGAGGCGTCTGTCTCTGGGGAAAACAACAAACACGTGAATGATACAGGGCCAATCACAAGCCCTTTGAAGAGTGAGTCAGTCCTACTTTTATTTGTTTTATTTATCTGTTTATCTATGTATGCATTTATTTATTTATTTATTTTATTTGTTTGGAGTGTCTTACTACGGTTCTGGTTACTTAATTTCTGGTTACTGCCACACAGCTTCTGAGGACATGCTGCTTCGCCTGTTAATTCCGGCCCAGCCATCAGCAACCCCTGGGCCTTCCAGTTCACTGAGATGGGCTGATACCCTCCTATATCCAATAACCCTGTACCTGTGTGTGTGTGTGTGTGTGTGTGTACGTGTGTATCTAGACACGCACACGCACACACTCACTCGCACACAGACACACACACAGTCTTTTTGTAAACTTAAACACTAAGGGAAAAATAAAGGAAGCAGAGGCTTGTCTGAGACAAAGCAGTTGCATTAACAAGTGTGTGAGCAGCTCCTACAAGTCCCCAAAGATCTGGATAAATCACAGTCAGCTCCACACAAGTTCCCTAAAAAACTCCTCTCCCAGATCAAAAGCCTGGTCCGCTTCACCCAGCCCTGCCTGGCTGACCTCCTTCTCCAGGTCCTCCCTGTTTACCAAGAGAGGCATCCACTTTTTCTCCTACTGGTGAGGACCTAACTGCGTAAAGGACACACCTTGTTTTGGATGCTAGGCGATGATCTTTGCAGACGTCACTCACAGCTGTCCCTCAATTTTCTATGCAGATGACAATCCAGCAATTTCTAATACCAGCAATGAATAAGCACAATGATGAGTGGTATTTCACCATTTGTGTAACTGATTTCACATCTTTTGTGCAGCTCTATGACTTTTTCTTGTCCTGCGGTGTTTCTCGTGGGAGTCGCTGGTGAGTGGCACACCAGACCCTCTGTATTCACAGCACCGTATTTGTCCCTTCACTGACCACTTCAAGTGATGACATTTTCGCTTGGTCACACAAAGGATCTGAGATTGGTTTCCTGGCGGCAGCAGAATTTGCACAGTTACTAAAGCTGTGACTCAGGTTCTCCGCCTTCATCATTCTACATAGACAGCAGTCACTTTCTCTGTAACATGTCCCAAGTCCGACTCCCCGACCAGCACCAGGGTGGCCCGGGCTCAGCACAAGCTGGCTGAGTGGATAAACGTGTGACCTTCATAGACCCACCAGGAGAGGTGTCAGACGAGGTTCACCACAGGGAGAAATGAGGCACCCTCCCACATCCGCACGGACGCCAGCTGAGGCAGCCAAGCTCTGCGTCGTCTCACCCCACCACCACCACCACCACCTCCTTTTTTCCGTTCCCCATTCTTCCTGCTGTGTGGTTCCGTACCCAGAGCTTGGTGCTACCTTCATGGTTCTGTAGAGTCCCTGGACCTCCCTCTCCTGATCTGATAGCAGCTGTCCACCGAGGTGTTTTCCGACCCTCAGGCTCCTAAGTAACATCTGTGACCCGTGCCCTTGAGCACTTCACATCACCCCAGGGTGTTAACAGCACTGTCTCCACCTCAGACTGGCATTTAAAAGTGCAAGAACAATACCTGCTCTTGTCCCTGACAGATGATGGATGCAAGATAAGCAAAGCCACTTTGTACCCAAAACATGATGAACCGGTAACAGTCTGGCTCTCCTTCCCTCTGTCCTATCGATTTTGCTCTTGGGTTACAAACAGCTGAAAGGGCTTCAGGTTGTCTTGCAGATAAGAAGCATGATCTGGACATGAAGGTTCCTCTTCTCCCTTTGTTATCTTCCATCTTTTTCTGAGCCTTATTGAATGTCCTGATTGACAGGTAAGTAGATTGGGGCGGAGTGCCACCACTACAACATTGAACAGTCAGGCTGGGTGACACGCACAGAGCCTGCTGTGTGGCCTCAGCTGATGAGCAGAGGACACAAGTGGCTTTTCTCTCCTGGGGGGCCTTCTGTGGCCTCATGTCAGAGAAGTTTTAGTGGGCTGTTGCTTTTCGGCCGAGATACAAAGCAAAATTAAAATATAGAAACTGAGTCAGATTAGACCAGAGGAGTTCGCTGAGTGCAGGACATAACCTCTCCCATCCCCATTTAATGGTGTTGAATGGATCATGTATTCTGATGATTGGCTATTTAACAGTTACTCAGTAAATGTTGTGGCCTCCTTGATGTCCTGAATTGATTCAAAACATTTATCTTTCATGGTTGTTTTGACTTTGGGAAAGAGGCAGAAGTCGCACAGTGCCAGACATGGTGAATAAGGTACATGAGGACACACCGTAATGTTTTTACTTGACAGAAATTGCTGAACCAGGAATGATATGTGACATGGGTGTTGTCATGATGGGGGACACTTTAAAACACACCTTCTCTGAATTGTAGCTCACACCCCACTGACTGCACCGAACAAGTTGAAACTTGTCATACACTGTTACTAAGGTTCGACACACCGCTTCCCATATTGAAGATCTCTGCCTTTCTGTTAGATGGCGCTTGGCAGCAATATTCACCGTATTTTATAATCACAATGGAAAGGCTCCCTGTCACACATCACTTTTGGTATACGGCATTTCTGTCAAATAAAAACATTCCGGTGTGTCCTCACCCACCTTATTCACTGGGTCTGGCTCCGTGCGACTTCTGACTCTTCCCCAAAGTCAAAATGACCACAAATGGTAAACATTTTGAATTGATTCAGGGCATCGAGGCAGCCACAACAGCGCAACTAAAGACACTCACAAAAGAGGACTTCCAGAGCTGCTTCAGAAAGTGGCAAGAACGATAGGATAAGTGTTTGAAATGAGGGGGAGTATTCTGAGGTGGATTAATGGCAATGTGTCTTTTACTGTAATTTTTTTTTTAACATTCACCGTATTGTTTGATCACACCTTGCAATAGCTATTTCATCAGTTTCAGGTACAGAAGACCTAACTTAAATCAGCTTATGTTATATAACTGAATGTCCTGAGCTAGGGCTAGCTCTAGGACTCACTCAGTAGACAGGTCCCAGGTCTGTCCCTAGTGGACACCATTTTTCCATTTCTTAGTTTCACTGGAAATAGTTTTTCCCTATTGGTTGCAGGATGTTTACCAGACACAGTTACAAGTTTAAATCTTTTAAATCCTCAGAGAATCCCTAACATTTATTCTTTGACCAGCTTAGGTCATGCACCCAACCTGGAGCCAGTCGCCATGGTTCAGAGAATGGGACACACAGGTGGCTTAGACCAGAATCCCATGCTCCATCCTCAGGGTTGAGGCCCCAGGAAACCCAGGCAGACTGTGATGGAGTGAAAGGCAGGTTTTCTCATGAGAGGTGGCAAAGTGGAAATGTTGGTAACATTATTAGTGTTCTGAGATGCATGGGAGGTAACGATGAATAAATGGTGTCTCTGCTTTAAATATAACATGAGTGGCAAAGCAGTGAATTTCGTCAAACACAATACAGCAATGTACCATGAAGACTGGGAGAGGGTGGTGACAGGCGACAGAAGCAATGAAACTTGCAAGGAAATGACCTTGGATGGATTTCTACATTCAGGAATAAATAGGGAAAATGGAAAAGCAGAGACCAGCTAGGACTTGATCATGGAGTGAAGGGGACACCTCCACACCAAGGTACAAGGCAAGGCATTCTAGGTAGAGGGAAGGGCATGAACAGAAGAAGCTCACAGGCACCTCAGAAACCTACGGAGTGACAGCTCCCATTAAGGCGGGTGACGTGGAGGTGGGTTGGTCAGAGGTGAGTTGGAAAGGTCACTACAGACCACATTATAGAGGTCTGGGGAGGCCTGGGTAAGGGTGCATCCTTCACCTTCGTCTGCAGGCAGAGAGGGACCACAGGAGGTCTCAACAGAAGAATAGCATGATCAGGGCTGTCGGTGAGGGCCAACTGAAAGGTGGAATTAATGGGCTCGAGGAAGAGACAATCTGGTAAGAAATCAAAAATCAGGAAGGGAAGAATGAGGGCCTGAGAGGGATATTCCTAGTACTTTTTTTTTTTTTTAAAGATTTTATTGGGGAATTGGTGGAGGGGAACAGTGTTGGGGAATCGGGGAAGGGGAACAGACAAGTTGCCGTCTTCTTGTTCTTCAGTTTAGTTGCGGAGGATGTTGCTTCACTGTTGGCATCGTCATTGCGCTCTTCCCGGATGAGGCAGATCGGTCGCTGGCCTCTGGATGTCGCTCACCGCGGCTATTGGCAGCTCACGCTTGGCTGCCAGCCGCTCACGCTGGCTGCGGGCCACTCACTGCAGCCTATGGCAGCCCACTGCAGCAGGGGCTGCAGCCCACACCATCATCGGGGCTCGCACAGCCCAGCTCCAGGTGGAGCTGTTGTTAGCTGTAGAGGGCAGTGTCACTGGCCCTCATGTGGGATCCGAACCGGGGCTGCTGGCATCCCAAAACCAGCGCTTAACCAATGCGCCACTCGGCCGGCCCCCTAGTACTTTTTTTTTCATAGCTGCACCTGTATACTGAAGACAGAGAATGGCAAAAATACGAGAGTGGAGGTGAAAAAGCAGGAGCTGGAACCATGGCCACCTATGTGTTAGGACAGATCTAAGTTCAGTTAATTTGGAAGCAATCTGGTGGCATGGCTGTTGGTGGGAAATGATCCTCTCTGTGCTGTTTGGGTCAAGGTCAGTGGTTCTTAGCACTGGCACCTCAGAATGAAGAAGGAATAATCAGTGTGAGGTGGGGCCCCAGGTGCCTCAAGTGCAGCCAGGGTTGAGCCTCCCTGATCTGGTGGAAAGAACATTAACTGATCACTCAGAAACTTCACTTTCAGTCTGGGCTCTTCTTAAATTTGCTATCCCCGTGCACGAGACATTTAACTTGTTTCTTCATTGACCAGAAGTAAATATACAGACACGCTACATACAGTGAGTGCTTTGCATGGTGGAAAGACAAAGCACTGACTTCAGCATCAAACCCACCTGAACAGAATCCGGTCCTCTGCCACTGGCTGTGTGACCCTGGATAAATGACTTGGCCTTTCTGAGCCTGACAGAAAGATGGAGGACCTTGCTCAAGACCAGGCAACCAGTGACAGGTGGAACTGGACCTTGAACCCAGGTCTACCCCAAATGCCTCTACCCTCAAACTTTCTTTGGTCAAGGATAGAGTAAGGGTAGGCTGGATGGCCGAACCCTGAGGTCAGTTATACACTGGGCTTGAGCTTTCCCATTTGCACTGAGCTGGTTTTGTGACCTCACCTCTTCCGGATGTACGACAGCAGCAATGAGCCCTGGCCCACAGCCCAGGGTACACCAGGCATGTGCAGCACATACAAACTTTCCTGATTCTCACAGTGACTCATGAACATGGCATTATTACTGTCTCAGTTTCAAATGCAGGGGAGAGTGGCCACGTAGCTTACCCATGATCACACGGCAAGTGAGTACAGGTTTTGATGCCAGGCAATCCGTCTCCGGAACACTCACTTTTAACCACTACACTCCATTTTTAAAGCTTCTGCTACCACTTCAGTGCTGGGTCAGCTGGAGCCCACAGAAACTGGGGGACGTACTTTTGAAGTGAAATGTACTGTGGGCAACACATGAAGTGACCTGTCACATGCAGCTCCTGACAAGGCCAAATGTCAGATCGCTTTATGAAGTGGTCTACTTCCTCTTCCTGGAAGGCTACCTTTCACTTTACAGGATCACAGAATCAGAGTCTAAACCGACGTGAACAGGGACGTATAAAAAAGCGACACACTGTCTCCTGTGCCTACGTAGCACAGAAAAAGTGAGGGTGCGACACAATCCCATAAAACCATTCTCAGGAAATCAAACAACACTGGAAGCCTAGTGGGGTTAATGATAGGTAGCAAATATGACCTTAAATGAGGAGAATTTGGATTTAATGTCATTTAGAATGTGCCTACACAGAACCAGAGTCCCTCTGATAAATTACACTGATGTTAAGTGAAAGTGATTCTCCTCTCTATAAAAGGGACAATCGGGACACTCTACAGGGAAATTTGGTGGCTTTTTGTTTGGGGAAAGAGGAAGCAAAAAGGATGTGACAAGCATAGAAAACTGCTTACTCTATCTTTAGGCTGAGTGTCTATGATAGAGTTGTCTAGGGCTACAGCGATCTCAGGGTTTTACAAGGAAGAAGTTTCACTGGTGTTCTTTTAGGGGAAGAGACAGAGCATCTTAAAGACCCATGCAAATTCCCATGTCTGCTTCGTCAGTTGAGGAGAGCTGGGTGGTTGAATGGGGACAGAGAGAGATGGTACAGGTGGTCCAGGCACCACAGATAGAGCAGGGAGTCAACGCTCCATCCTTCCACGAATCAGGGGCTCTTTGTTAGCACAGTCCACAAGATCAAGATACTGATAGTGCCGCAAGACAAGACTGGAAATGCATCATTCATCATGCATGCTATACTTTCAGACACCCAAAAACACACATGAAAATGTGTGTTGCTAAATAACACATAATTTCTCAGGTTCTCACTATTTACTGATACAGAAAAACTGCAGAAGCATTAAAATTATAATCATTTCCTCCCTTTTTCCATTAGTTGATGGAAGTGGAATGTAACATATATAATATATATAAAATATATGTATCTATAAGCCTAACATGAACTATGCCATCCCACTTAGAAAACAGGTGCAAACACTCTACATTAAAATTTGTCCTTTCTGAGCAAAGAAGAAAGGAATATTGATACATCATTAATATATCATTATCTATAATTATGAGGTGTGATAAAAAATACAGTAAATGTTTAAATAAAATAAATTATTATGGTGAAAGGCACATTGCCATTAATTCTCCACAAAATACTCCCCTTTGCTTTGAACACACCCCATCATTCTTGCCACTTTCTGAAGCAGTTCTGGAAGTCCTCTTTCATCCTCCATCATGACAACACTCCGTGTCACACATCGCTTCTGGTATACAGCAATTTCTGTCAAACAAAAACATTATGATACGTCTTCATCCACCTTATTCAACGGATCTGGCTCTTCCCCAAAGTCAACATTTTGAATTGATTGAGGACATTGAGGCAGCCACGACAGCGCAACTAAAGATACTCACAAAAGAGGACTTCCAGAGCTGCTTCAGAAAGTGGCAAGAATGATAAGTGTGTTCGAAGTGAGGCGGAGTATTTTGAGGAGGATTAGTGGCAATGTGTCTTTTACTGTAATATATATATTTAATTTAAACATTCACTGCACTTTTTCATCACACCTCTTCAAGCCAGAGGCATATGTCCCATGCATCTTTAGGGCCAATTGTGCTGTTGCACAGTAACTGCTGGGGGAAGGTTTTGGAGTTCTGTTAGGTGGGGACAGTTTATATGGTATTAAATCTACAATTCAGTTTCGTTTGACTACCTAAATGAGTGACTAAGCAGAGGAAAAGCACCCAAAGTTCCTATTTCAATTACGGGGCAGGGGTAAAACATTGTGGGTGAGGCTACGGTGCATTCCTCCGTCGGGCCTTCCACAGCGCAGACTGGTCAGTAAGAGGAGATTCCATAGGCTTCCTCAGCCTCCTTTCTGCCGTTGGTACCGGCCAACAGTGTCTCTGCTGAGCAGACTCACAGCATCTCCACTCTTGTTAGACTCTACCAGCATCCTCCCACAGTGAAATGACCTTGAAACACAGAAAGCTCTTTAACTGCTAGGGTAAAAAATGCTTTTTTGTGAGATTTCAAGCTCTTCTTTATTTCTCAGACCTCACATCTTTCCAGCAAGGGCACTCTTAAGAATACTCTTTGGAAAAAATATGCTGTAAATAAATATGTCTCACCTTCACCTCTTAAAAAAGTAGAATTTCTGAGAAAAAAGGTAAGTTTTTTTATCTGAACACTGGAAATTTTTGAGAGGGAGCCAGAAGTAGTTATTATTTTGTCTGCTCTGATTGACCTAAATTCTCTCAAAACTGATCAGCACAAATAGGAATCAGGTATCTTACAAAATGTTGCTTTGAAATGAGATCTGCATTTAAAACCTGATTGAGACAGGATGAACTTAGCAAGTTTAAAAACTAAGATGAACTTATTACTGATTCTTTGTAAGTAATTTTTAATTCAAGGAAGAATGCATTTATTTCTTCGGAAATTGTATTGTGCTTTGTTGCTAAAGAGGCATAACTTTAAAATTTTGTGCAGTTACAAATGTCAAATGCCCACTTGTCTTCAAAACAAATCCAAAATAGATAATTATTGATGAAGAAAATTGAAGAAAGCACCCTAAATTCTCAAATCTACTGTTTTCTTTCTAACGTACATATTTTTGTTTATTCCTTTGTAAGGCAAAAGAATAAAATGAGATGAAAAATCTGTTAGCTTTATCCATACAAAGTAAAACATTATTATTTATCGACTTAAAACATGGCTCGTTGAAAAGCACACTTTGCTTTGGTTTTACATAATACTGGATGTGGCTATAAGAAATCATTCTTTCAAAAAATGAACAAGGATATCATATTCCCCACATTTCAAGAAGGGACAAGGCATCTCGTTATCCCACTGGGTGTATATTAAGATAAGAATCCCAAGACCACGCACACTTTTGCTGGAGCAAATAACTGAGAAAGAGTTCTTACTAAATAGTTTGACTTAAGTACCTGGATAGAAGGGACAACAGTAGGACCAGAGCCTTGGTGCCTGCTTTTGGTCTGGAGATTCCTGAAAGCAAGACGAGTGCTGGAGTCATTCATGCCAGCAGGTGTGGAAAGACCCTGCATGCCCAGGGACAGAAAGGGAATGTGACCCGAGGCATCCCACATCTTGGTGGCCTTTGGGAGGTGTAGAAGGAATACCTCAGCGGGGCCAGCGATTCCATAAATGTTAGATGAGGGGCAAAGATCCAGACAGAACTCTGGAGAAACGTAGGCCAAGGTCCAGCCCAGCCCAGCCCAGAAAGGCAGGAGGAGAGAGCTATTGATGAAGCTGAAGTGAGACATGCCCCTTTCAGGACATGTTTTCGTAGTGGATGGAGCCAGGAGAAACTGAAGGCGGCCTGCACACACACACACACACACACACACACACACACACAGGCACACAGGCACACACCACACACCACACACACAGGCACACACACACTCACACACACACTTACACACACAGGCACACACACACAGACACACACACACTTACAACACACACACACACACACACTCACACATGGCCCATATCTCCTTAGCCGAGTCTACCACTTAAGATGGAAACAGAACAAAACTAGACAAAAACCACTTTACCACCGAATAGATTCCCCATGTCAATTATGATATCATCCACAAAGGATGCTCAATGCCCTTGAACTCTGCTTTTTGTCTAGATAAACGTATTCTTCACCAATTTTTTTAGGATATCAAAATATGAAAATTACCAAGAACCTGGGAAATAATTTGAATTAGCTGTTTCTTGGCTGTCTTATGTGAAAAAAAAAAAAAGCTTTGCTCTATCAGATATTAGTAACTTTCAAAAATAAAATAGCTACATTCCTGTGGTCCAATGATTTTATTAAACCCTGGGATAAGCAGAGTTAAAATGGATTGTGAAATTATTAGTTTAACTTAAAATTTTTGTTTTGCTTGCATGCAAGTGTGAGTCGGGGTCCTCCCAAGTAGTTTATTAAACTGTCCTGTGTGTAGGACTCACCTGAGGACCCTGTGAAAGCCCGCATTTGATTGACACATGTGGGAGGGGCCTCAGAATGTGCTTCCTAACCTGTAACCAGGTTGCACTGACACAGCCTCCCAGCTCGGCGCTGGGTAGGCTGTGTTGGGAATGGTTATTGATAATCGTCCTTTCCCAGTGTTTTGGTGAACACTTATGTTCCCTAGTATACAATCTGGGAAATATCCACAAATCTTATTGCCTCATTAAAGCAGAAAACTAGTACACCTCTTTCACACCATTTTCAGGGAAATTGTAAGTTTTCGTCTAATTCTTATGAACATATTTCTGTTCCCAATTAGCAGAACCTGAATAATTGAGGTGTTCTGTACAGGTAACTAATAACAGGTCAATGATGAATAGCACAGCAGGAGGGTGAGAATTCTATGCTTTTTATAGTGGGTATTTTTTTTTTCTATCAACTAGAAGCGTTAAGCACTGTGCAGGACTCATTCTTTTCTCACATGGAAAATAAATAACTAGTGATCCTCAGGGCAAAAACTAAACTCTAACAAGGAGAAAGGAAGGACACACTTCCACTTTCTCATCTACGGTCTGTTGGCATCCGATTCATTCCCCGGGGACATCGCCTCCTCTGGGGAACTTTAATCGGCATCGCGAGGAAAATCTTTTCTCCTCACCTGAAAGGGAAGTTGCATCTTTAAAAAAAAGAAAGAGAAAGAAAAAAAAAATTAAAGGAAAAGGGAAAAAAAAGAAGGGAGCGGGAGGGGAAAGAGGAAACCAGAGGAGAGGAGAGGGAACGTGATTGTCCTTTTTCGGGGGAAGGCAGACTGCTTTCTGGTTACCAAAACATACTTTTGGTTCTTTCCGAAAAACTGAGGTGTAATAAAAGAAAATGGGAGTGTGGAGGAGAGGGTTCCACATTTGGCCTTGTTAAAGGAGTGAGAACTCTGTAGTTTACAGTTTTAGCATCTTCATTAGAGCTATTTTTCAAAGAATTCCTGTGCTATTTACTAAGCAGAGTCCTACAAGGAACCTTGGGTTCTAAGCTAAACTAAGTCTCATTTGTTCTTTTAACACCAAAAGGGCAAGGAAAAGAAAAAAGAGCATTTGAAAGACGTGATCAAGCCACCATTCTTAGAATATGTCCCAATGCTCAGTGAGTTTCTTGCAGTCATCCAGACAAATGTGATTATTCAAGAAAAATGCACAGCCTGAAGCAGAGGTGCTCAACATGGGCTGTAGTGTCAAATCACCTGGGGAATTTTTAAAGTTCTTAAAGCTCAGGCCACACCCAAGACGTATTAAATCAGAATCCCTGAGGGTGGACCCCAGGCATCAGTGCTTTTTAAAAACAGCCCCACCCCAACTCAGAAGCTTTCAATGTGCCCTCAAGGAGAACCATTGGCAACAGCACACAACACTGCTCCCACTATTAGGTCACACACATAACAACAGTGTTGGGTGCTGTGCTAAACACTTTCCATGAGCTATTGGGTTTAATCCCTCGGAAAAAACCTGTAAGGTAAATATTATCTCCATTTTAGAGATTACCAAGCAAAGGCTGAAAAGGGTTAAAGAACAGTCTCAGTGTACAGAGTGAACCCGGGTCTTGTCCCTGAGCACCCGTGCCTGCCCTCCACACAGTCCACAGAGGCCACTGACCAAATGAACACATGGAGGCGGCTGAGCGCGCCTTGCCCGCCCTCCACGCTTCTCTAAGTGCCAGGCCTCGGTCTTCTCATTTCAACTGCTGTGACACGTGTGTACACTGCGATTCCTTCTGAAATCTCCATTTTTCCTGAAACTCAGTGTATCTTATGAAGCCTTCAAATATCACTACAAAACTGATCAAGAGCCGGAGGTTTTAGATGAACCATCAAGACTGCTCAAGTGTTGTTGCGTACTCAATGCACGGACTTCGCATGATCTTTAAGTTAGTTCACATCGCGAGGGAATTTTCCATCTTCCTTCTCCCCAACCCTACCCATTAAACCCTTTCTAAAGCAGACTTTACGGGTAAAATTGGGATTCAAATATGAATTTCACACAATGTGAAAGGAATTTCTTCAGCATAGTGAAGAATTGAGAGGAATTCTAGAAAACTGACACTTAACAACAAAGTGTCACCTCCAGTGTTGTCACCAAATGACAAACACCAAAGAAGTCTCAGACTTCATCCTGAAATGTTAGCATATTTTCAATACCTTGAAATACCCAGTTTCTGTGTCATTTCTGTGGTAAGAAAGAAAGAGAGAGAGAAAAAGAGAAAGAACCCAGACCACTTTGCCAGGATGTTGAAATGTGAATGACCGTTTCTAAAGACCCCAGCGGCAGGAGTTTCTGGCTGTCTATTCTAGTGTCTCCACCGTTTTGTGTTGATTCTACAGAAAGGACACCTTTTCCAGTCAACGTGGTCATCGAGGCTGTCACTGACTCTAGAATCGCTGCCATCTGGCCATTTAAAGACTCTGCAGAAAGAGAAGGTGTCTCAGAAGTGAGCATGCTTAGCCGGTGATCGTGGCTCCTGCCCTTCAGCTAGTGTCTGCCTGCCCTCCGCTGTAGGGCGGGGGCGACCGGCAGCGTGGCAGCTAATCGTGACTGTCATTTATGAACTTGTTTGTCCACCACTCCGTGGCCATGCAGGGGGAAGAATGGGTGGTGGCAGTCCACGCTCCCCTTTGCTTCGTCTCCTGTTCGCTTCCTGCTGAGGGCCCCCTCCCGCATCAGCCTGGATTCCAAGCAGCCCCACTAAGCAGTGTCCACTTAACATTTGCCCTTTGATGCAGCCTTGGCTGGAGGCTCCGTGTGGGAAATAATGGTGGAGACACGAATCGAAGTGGTTTTCAGCTCCTTAAAACGAAACCCTGGGGATGCTCTGGCTAAAATCCACTGAGAGCAGGGGCTCTCTGCCTCTGCCACAGGGCCCAGCTGAGTGGCAAGGCTTGTTTTGTGGGGGTGACTAGTGGCTGTTGGGAGGGGACAAAGGTAAGGGAGTAATCCCACTGTCAATAGGTGGATGGATGATGGGAACCCTGGGAAACTGCCTCAGGATACAAGACAAAGAAGGCTTCCGAGAGCACGGAAGAAGCAGCCTGCAGGGGACCTGGGCCACGTTTCCCACGGTCCTGCAACATGCGTGAGCCGGAAACCCGCCGAGATCACCTGTGGGGCTAGCTAGTGTCCCCAAGTGGGACGTGTGCGCTCAGAAGGGCCTGGGATTGGTGCGACGCCCTGCTTTCCCCAGCTTAAAATTGTGAGTAATTTTTGACCCAGGGATCCCACACTTTCACTCTGCACTGGGCCCCATGAATTCTGTCACTGAATACAGAGGGCGCTAAACTATCTCCAGAATAATTCCCAAATATGGCACCGGTTCACTCAGGTTCCCACCCCGTTAGCCCTTCTGTGGTGTGGGACACAGACGGCGCCTGGGGGGAAAGAAATTCAAAAGAGAGACGAATACCCTCCTTGCCGGCGTGGACCGATCTGTTGCTGTTCGCTCCAGGCTTCGGCCAGCTGCGAGGCGACAGTATTGGGTGCAACTCCACAAATGAGTCAATCCTGAAGTCATGTCCATGGAAATTTTGAAACGGAATAATGTCGGACAGTGAGAGGGGCCCTGACCTCCATGCTCCCCAGCTCCCCCACGGGCTCCCCCAGAGCCTGCAGACTCTCTCGGGACTCTCCCACAATACTTTCAGGCTCATCATCGTGCCCTCGGGTCCTCTCAGGCTCACCCAGGCCCCTTTAACCTCCCTCACAGCCTCTCGGGTCCCCACTGGGTGCCCAGAAGGCCTGTGAAATTCCTTCAGCCGTTTGGGGGCCCCAGGCTTCCCCGTCCCTTAGCATCTCCCACCGGAGGTGCCCCGGGCCGTCTTCATGGGATGGACTGCGGTAGATTCATTCCAGGTGAGGCGTCCTCTGCTTTGTTAACAGGAAGAACGACTCCCGGGGCTTCCTGCTGCCTCCGGAAAACGCTGTGCGGGGCAGAGGCAGTTAGGAGGCAACGGCCACTGTCCTGCCTGCCTCCTTGGGCCTGGGACACGGCAGAGGCTGGCCTGCTGCTGAGAACCCGCGGGCTCAGGGGTGCCAGGATGGGGGGGCCTGTCTGAGTCTCCCGAAAACCACCCCATGGAACAAGGTTAGGAAGTCGGGGCCCGGACAGGCTTGGGAAATCTCCCTGTATCTCTGTTTAGACTTTTGATATTTTTACCAAGACCTTTTGTCTGTTATGGGTATGTCAGCATGATAAACACAGACGATAAGTTAAACGACAGCTTAAGGATGATCAGCCAACTTTGTCATTCCTTCATTTGTAAACACCTGTCAGGAACCTCACAGCACAGGGCTTGCCACATCTGAGGGGCCCCTCCAGCAAATCCAGAGCTTACTTACGGCCAGTGCGCCCCTCAGGGGCCAGCTCCTATCCACGCAGGCATCCTCTTTCCTGCGAGGATGTCCTGAGCGCCGTCAGCAGCAGTGACGAGGATAAGAAGGGGTACCGGCTTGTTGACACACGAGGCCTGGTGACCCAGACGGGGTGTCATTGTGCACTGACTGCATGACGAATGATGAGGGAGCACTTAGAAGGCTGGGTCTCCGGACCTGGGCATCGTGTCTTAGCCTGGAGAGAGCTGACAGGTGTGAAGGCTGAGCAGCGGCTCCCGGAAGAATCAGGGGGGCTGTTCCGGGAGAAGGAAGAGACTGTGCAGCTCAGACTCCAGAGAGAACATGGCACCTCCATATAACACACTGTCCATTATGTCTGGACCACAGATGCTGGTCAGGTATCAGAAAACAAATGGGATGATGTCTTGTATGTCAATCAATGAGCTTGGCTTTATTTTATTTATTTTTTTCCTGAGGGCAGTGTCACTGGCCCTCATATGTGGGACCTGAACTGGGGCCGCTGGCTTCCCAAGCCAGCGCTTAACCAAGAGCTTGGCTTTATCTGAGAGCTATGAAAAGGGCACCAAACACATTTGATTTTAAGTCAGGGATTGAAAATACTGTCAACTTTGAAGCAAAGGAAAACACTAATTTGAAGAGATACATGCATCCCTATGTTCACTGCAGCATGATTTACAGTAGCCAAGATACGGAAGCAACCTAAGTGCCCATTGACAGATGAATGGACAAAGAAGAGGTGGGACATGAACACAATGGAATAGCACTCAGCCATAAAATAGAACGAAATCTTGCCACTTGCAACAGCATCAGTGGACCTAGAGGGTACTATGCTGAGTGGAGTAAGTCAGACAGAGAAAGACAAACATCATATGAATTCACTTATACTTGGAACCTAAGAACAAAACAAAACTAATGAACAAATAAAACAGATACAGACTCATAGAAACGGAACAAACTGAAGGTTGCCAGATGGGGAGGTGGTTTGGGGACAGGCAAAAAGTTAGAGATTCGAAATGCAATTTTCAAATTGAAACAGTGAGCAATGCTGAGGACAGATTTGGGAACATCTTCCATGATGTCAGGGGTTCAGGGGTGGGAGGTGAGGGGGTATTCAGATCCTATTCAAGCTTCAGCACCAACTCGGATTTCACTTAGTTTCTCTTTCTGGGGAAGGGTATTTTGTCAGCGTGGGAAAGGTGGAGGGTCTAGGGGAAGCCTCCTGAGGGCTCATGAACTCTTGCAGTTAGATGATGGCAGGCAGGGTGAGTATTTGCCATTGCGTGTCCCTGAGAAGATTCCTCCCATACACTAAAAACAACAACAAACAAACCAACAAAAACCTGTGGACTCTTTAGGGACCGACTGTGGGCTGAGCTGTAATCATGAAGATGATGAGTCTAAAACTAGACCCTGGGCTGCTTTACTCAGCGCTGTGCAGGGCCGTGCGTGCCTGCTCTGCCTGCTTGGGGACAGCCCGGCTCCAGGCAGGGGCACGTGGGGGGCGAGCCCTGTACCTTCTGCACCCTGCAGTTGCTGCCCGACCCTTACAATGGGGGAAGGTGACACCTCTGGCCCCGCTGCTGACTGACGGCCGCACTGGCCCTCAGCAGTCTCATTCACCCTTGTGTAGTGCGGGGGTCCGTGGGCACCAGTGTAGTGCGGGGGTCCGTGGGCACCAGAGGACCCCGCCCCTCAGCTGACGCCCTCAGAAGACAGTGAAGGGCAAATGGGGCTGCCTGCGGCCCTTTTCAGCCTGGAGAAACTGTCCCAGGGCTGAAGAAACACTACATGCTCCCCTTTGTGTTTGTCTTATTGTGGACAGGGCAACCCAAGCTGTGACATCAAGCCAGAGGGAAGCAGCCTAACGAAACACTTGCCGTGGGTGCGGCTGACACGGCAGGCTTCTAGCATAAGTGGGGTCTTTACATTTCACCCAATGGGGCACCTTCCCTACTCCCTGAAGGGTCCCTGTCGTATTTCCTTTCTGTGGTGGAAGGATCCCCTGCTACCTGCTGAATTTTCTCAGAAGACACTTCTGGGGTCACAGACTCCCACTGGATAAACAGCAAGCCACGTACTCGACACTTGTATGGATTTCTCCTGGTGTTACAATATTCATAGAAACACAGCGACTCTAAGAGAGCCCTCTCTGCTGAGTGCTGGGAGAGTAACTCCAGTAATTCGTAGACGTAGGGGACTGTCAGAGCCTTGGATTTCAAAGAAACCTTCTCATAATTATGTGAATATGTAAACAGACTAGTAACTGAGTTGTAAATATGAAAGACTTTTGGGATTCCAAATTTCAGCATGCTGTTTCCATTACGGTTTTGGTGCTGGCTCGAAGCAATCTGACTGTGGACGTGCCCGTGCGCCTGTGTGTCTGTGTGTTATCTCTTCTGAGTGCAACTATTGCTCAAATTCTAAAGCAATCAGCCTTTCCACTCTTAGCAGTAGAGACAGTGGGGAAATTATCTGACAAGTTGAAGGAGAAATATATTTCATCTTGAAAAAAAACAAATTACTATCTTTATACGCAGAGTGTATAAACTTGGATTTCAAAAACAAATTATCCTCAATTTGCTTTGCTTGAGTTACCAGAATATTGAGAGAAGAAAATAAAAAATGAAACTGCTATTTATTAGCATTCCAGATAGTGAGGGAAACGCACTTTCACCGGAACCTTACTGCTCTATCTAGATTTTCTGGTGAGCGGCCTTTACCCTAACATTGCATTGATGAGAGTGTTTAAGTCCTCCATTCACTAATTTTTTTCTACGCAGTGAATGCATCACTATTTTCAAGGAATGATTCTTTTAGTAATAAATAATGCAATAATAATTAACATTGACTTCTACCAATTAACTAATTATTTTATTTGTCATATACCATCGGTGTAACGAATGTTAACACACCCTTCACATTGTATTAAGGATTGTAAGTAACCTAGGATGATTTAAAGTATAGGAGAGGAGGCTATATTTGTATATAACCTATGCAAAGTAGAAAATATGCAAATGCTGTGCTGTTTTAGGTAAAGGACATGAGAGTCCTCAGATTACGGTGTCTGAGGGCGACCGGGGACCCAACCCCCCCACCCAGGACACTGGCAGACAGCTGCAGAGGTCACCAGCTGTTTATCAGTTCTGCCTTTCTACCCTTTGTTTTACTACGTCTCTTTAATAAAGAGCTTTATCAAGAAAGTGTTTTCATACTGTTCCTGGCTTTGACCAAAATTGTTTCATAATCTTCAGATAGAAATACTTTTAGGTCTCTCTTTAAATCGTTCCTTTTTTTTTTCTGTCTGATATGATTATTCAACATACAGAAAATACACAGATCTGAAGAGTGCATTTCATTGAGTTTTAATAGATATAGATGGCCTTACCATCACTGAAATCGAAGTATAGAACATTTCCATGATCCCACAAAGTTTTCTCAAGATCTTTACTGGTCAATGCTGCCACATACAGATTAAACCTGTAACCTTAATTCTATCACTGTACATAAATTTCACCTCTTTTTAAGATTCATATATGTGGAATCTTAGTGTATGTATTAATTTGTGTCTGGTTACTTTTGATGAACACAATATTTTAAAAACTTAATCCATTTTGCATGGCTGAGAAATTTGTTTCTTTTATTCCTGAGTAGTATTCCATTTTATGAATACACTACAATTTATTTACTGTTATGTTGGTGGAAATTTGGGATGTTTTAAACTTTGGACTATTATGAATAAGTCTCCCCTCAACATTGTTGTACAAATCTTTTATGGACATATGCACATACTTTCAATTTTCTTGGGTATTATTGGATCATAAAGTACATATTGTGTATTGAACCATATTGGAAACTGTCAAACAATTTCCTAACATGGCTGTATCATTGCCCACTCCTCCTTCCTTATCTAAGAAATTCCGTTTTCCACATATTCGTTAACTCTTATGGCTGTCAAACTTTTTACTATTGACCATTTTAGTGAATGTGAAGTGGCGCCTCATTTTGGTTTTTATTTGTATTTCCATTATAACTACTAATTCCAAGAATCATATGAACAGCTCACTGTCTTTTCAGAATGTGACTATTGATTCACAAGTGCCCACTTTTCTTTTTTTTTTTTTTGAGGGCAGTGTCACTGGCCCTCATATGTGGGACCCGAACGGGGGCCGCTGGCTTCCCAAGACCAGCACTTAACCACTGCGCCACTCGGCCGGCCCCACAAGTACCCACTTTTTAGATTGGATTATTTTCTTATTATAAGGTTTGTATCCTGGATAACAGTCTTTGGTCAGATATTTACTACATTTTCTCCAGTTTGGGGTTTAGCTTTTTATTTTCTTAACTGTGACATGAGCAAAGGTTTTCATTTTGATGAAGTTTGCTTTACCAGCTCTTTTTGTATGGTCATTGTTTAAAGAAATCTTTGCATGATCTATGCAGACACCACAGGCATGAAGCTATTCCTCAATGTTTTCTTCTGTAAGCTTTATGGGTTTTGCTTTTATGTTTAGGTCTATGATAAAACCAAAAATAATTTTCTGTGTGGTGTGAAGTAAGAGTCAAGTTTTTTCCCCCCAAAATAATAAGTTGCCCTGGCATGAACTGCTGAAAACCTTTTCATTTATAAGCAGAGTAACACTGACATGTCAAAAATCAATTTATCATATTTGTGTGTCTATTTCCGTCCTTTGAATTTATTTAATTTATTTGTGTATCCTTACATGAACACCACACACTTTTATTATTGCAGATGAAATCAGTTTTAGTAAGTTCTTCAAGTTTGTTGTGTTTCTTCACATTTTCCTCAGGTGTTCCAGGTTCTTTGGCTCTTCATCTACTTGTCACAAGTTTGTCCAGTGCCGTTTTTTTAAAAAGGATTTTGGGATTTTTATTGGTCACATTTGAGGAGAATCAGTATTTTAATACTGAATTTTCTAATTCATGTCCAGATCACTTCTCAATTTTGTATTTGTTTTCTTTATGTATCAGTAATATTTTATAGTTTTCAGTATAAATGTCTTCTTACATTGGTATTATCCTTATTCCTAGTACTTTTGCTTCTTTTTTGATGTTATTGTAAATATTTTAAAAATTTTAATTCCCAATTGTTTGTGGACTGTGTATGTGTGTGTATTTTATTGACTTTTTATTCTGGGCCCATGCCAAATTCATTAGTTCTGTTAGTTTCTTTGTAACATCCTTTGGGTTGTTTAATGTGTACAATCATGTTCTGATCTTCTTTCCATTGTTTATGCCTTTTCTTTATTTATCTTTTCTATTATATGGACAAAGAACAGCATGGTGTTGAATAATACCCTGAGAAAACATCTTTATGTTGTTCCTGATCTTTCTGGGGGAAAACGTTTGATTTTTCAAACTTAAGTACGACGTTAGCTTTAGGACATTTGTAGATATATTGCTTCTTAAAGGTGATTTATTTTTTGTTTGCTGAACATTTTTATTTAGTATGAATAGGTGTTGAATTTTGTCACATTCTTTCTCAGCATCCATTGATTGAAATGATGTTTCTTCTCCTTTACTCTGTAATGGGGTGAATTCCATCAACTGATTTTCAAATATTATTTCAACCTTGAATTCTTAATTTGCTTATATTATCCAACATATATAACTAGACTTGATATGCTTATATTCTTTTTTTTTTTTTAAGATTTTTTTTATTGGGGAATTGGGGGAGGGGAACAGCGTTGAGGAACCGCGAAGGGGAACAGACAAGTTGCTGTCCTTTTGTTCTTCAGTCTAGTTGCGGAGGACGTCGCTTCACTGGCCCATGTTGGATCGTCATTGCGCTCTTCCCGGATGAGGCAGATCAGTCGCCGGCCTCTGGATGGTCGCTCACCGTGGCTATTGGCAGCTCACGCTGGCTGCCCGCCGCTCACGCTGGCTGCCGGCTGCTCACTGTAGCCTATGGCAGCCCACTGCAGCAGGGGCTGCAGCTATGCCATGCCAGGGACTCACAGCAGCCCAGCTCCAGGTGGACCTGTTGTTCACCATCTTAGCTGTAGAGGGCAGTGTCACTGGCCTTCATATGTGGGATCCGAACCGGGGGCTGCTGGCATCCCAAGCCAGCTCTTAACCAACGCGCCACTTGGCCTGCCCTGCTTATAGTCTTAAAGGATTTTTGCATCTATGTTCATGAATTGTATTGTAGTTTTTCTTTTAATAAGTATATTGTATTTTATTATAGTATACATATTTATATATGTTTATAAATATTTATTGATATATTTATTATTATATTATTCATTGTATGTAATATAATACCTATTACACATAAATTTATTGCTGTATTATGGAGACATTATATATATTTTTCCTTTAATCCTTTATTATTAGGTATAATGTGCTTATCAAATGAGGTAGAAAAATTTCAATGTTCCTCTAGGGTCTGAATAAAGTTGCAAGTGATATTATGTTTTTGTGAAATATTTGATGAATCTACCAATGCGGTTATTTAAACTCACAGAAAGAAAAAGGAGAGAAAAATAAGGAACCAAAGGCACAGGAAGGACGGGAATCCGAGTAGCTTGAAGTCTTAGCTGCAGAAAGTCACGGACTGCCTCAAATCTCAAAATTAGTCTCCTTTTTTTTATTTTTTATTTTTTTTTTTTTTGTCATTTTGCTCAAGATCCAACTTTCAGGGAAAACAAGTGTGATTATCCATGTTTAATTCAAGTGTCACCTTTTGACCAAAGGTGAAAATGGGGAGGAGGCAAGTGACAAATTTGTATTCTCAAAAGGAGTATGCTGAGAGATGACAGGGCAGTTCCCCAAAGAAAAGAAAATACATTACAAAGAGAAGTGTGTGTGTGTGTGTGTGTGTGTGTGTGTGTGTGTGTGTGTGACAGAGAGAGAGAGAGAGAGAGAGAGAGAGAGAGAGAGAGAGAGAGAGAGAGAGAGAGAGAGAGAGAGAATGGGCAAGACAGTAGACAAGTCAAATTCTTTTGTCAAGATGTTTAGACTTTTTTGATTATAGGATCCGAAAAGAGGGTTGAAATCCAGTTGTTGTTAGAAAGTGGATTCATTTCTTAAATCTAAGGTGTTAATTATTTTCACAGTCTTTTCAGGAAGCAGTTTTTGATGACAGTTGTGGCCCCTGAAGAAAGTATCCTGGCAAAAGCTGTACATCTTGAGTACATGAATTCTTCTTAACAACCTGTATTTTAAAAAAACCTCAAAGGAACCTACAAGCATTTTAATGACTCATGTTGCTACAGTTAATTCTACAATCACTTTCTGACCATTGTTATAAATAATAATCTTCATTAATGCCATGACCAAACCATAACCTTCTAAGGCACAGTATGAGGTATGAGGAATGCATAAAGATAATTACTCAATAGAAAAAAACAAAATAAAAAGTATTCTGACAATTTGAAATCTTACAGCTAAGGAGAACCTCACACATTATTTAATATACTTCATTTTTACAACATGCATGAATGCAAAAATCTTCAAAAATCCCATAGACTAAATGTAATTTTAACTCTCTAATTCTTTCTCTCTGGGATTATAAATTAACTTTTCCACAAAGAAATGCAATAGAGACATTTATTTTAAGCAATTTGGATTGTTCAGCTTTATATGAAATGTGAAGTAATGGTCCTTGTCTGATCAATAATAAAAAATAAAACCTTAATGGTAATGAGAAAGGCAGTTGGTGATATCAACAAAGAGGGTTCTGGTCTCTGAGTGTAATTGTGTGAGTTATGGACTTAACTAGTTCAGGATTCAGAGAAATTTCCTCCGATAAAATGTTTGTTGTGGGCAAGCACAGAGGGACAAGGCATTTGCTTAGGGTAGCAGAATCATAGACTTGATGGGTGAAAATGGATCCTAGAGATCGTGATGTGTTAAAGCTCTCAAATCATTAGTGAGAAGATAGGTCTGGACGAATTAAGTGATTTTTCCACTTTACCCATTTAGCTTCTGGGTTGAGAACCAAGCACTTTAGATTCTCCTACAATATTCTTTCCACCATTTCTGTGTGGGTCTTTGATGATGAAAAATAACATTTATCACGTTTTTAATGTGACTATCAATGTGCTAAATGAATGAATCTCTAATTTACTAACTGCAGGAGGTGGGAACCCCACGTTTCCAGGCAGGAGTAGTCTGCATGCTCTGCTCTCCCAGATGCATTCCTTCTCTGGGACCCAGTGCCACTCATTCTGTCCACGAGTCACTCCATCTCCTTCTAGCTGGAATGGGTCTCTTTTTACTCTGACCTCTGATGAATATCTCCTGACCGATTTTGTCATCCTTTTGTATGAGGATGTCCTGTGATGATGGCGGCTGATCTGATGTTCTGTGGGAGGGTTCCTCTCTCCAGTAGAGGACTTGTAAGTGCCCCGAGGGTGGTGACGGCCATTTGTGTCCCCCATCAGTGCCCTTCATGGTGCGCTCCCCAGCTGTGATGGCAAATACCTCTTGTGCGGTTAACTGGGAAAGTAGCATTGACAAGAAAGTCAATGAAATTGAATGGTTCTTTTAAACATAGTGGTCTGTCACTCTCCGTGTTTGATACTTGACTCAGCATGAGAAGGATTGACCTTCAAAGTGGTCTTTCCATGGGCCCAGGATTTACTCCAAGGTCAGCAACACACAACTTGAGGAACTTGGGGAAGGAGAGGGGGAGGGGATGTGTTCTAGTCAATACCAGTGATAATCTTAAAAAAATAAGTAAAGGGTAAGGGCATGGTTTAAAAAACAATGCTAGACAGTCGGGTAATATTGTGCAAATTGCTGAACCTCTATTATCTCTTTCTCCCTGCACGGACTGGGAAGTAATTGATTCTGAGTCTGGTTTGGGTCCCACTACTAATTTTGTGTCACCTTGACAAATGTGCCTACCTCACTGGATCTTCGTTTCCTCTGCTGTTTGATCAGGAGTGTGAACAAGTGCGTCCAGCCCCGTCTGGCTCCTCGGAGCCCCAAATCCCGGGGGCCCGGGTCACACTGGCCGTCAGACCTTCCTCCTCCTCACACCTGGTCCTCTGCTGCTTCCGGCTTCTCTGGCCCCTTCGCTGTGGCTGGTTTTCTCATTGTCAGTAGAGTTGAGGCAAATCAGCGGTAACTGGCAGTGAGCTGGAGTGTGACAGGGCACGCGATGACGGGCACGCAAGGACAGGCAAGGACTCTTCCTGAAAGGTAGACATGGAGGCCGATATTCAAGTCGGATCTCTTTGGCAACCACTTACTCATTTTTTTTTTTTTTTTCAAAAAAGTTTCCTCTGAATGGAAGCTTCTTCCCAGGAGTAAGTAGCTTAGCACAGAGATGGCCACATCATGGAGCCGCAGGGAGGTGACATAGCCACATGGGTAGGGTTCCAATGCCACCCAATGTCCCTTATTATTGTGACACATCAGAACACGATGATCTCAGAACACAGTGCAAACCTGAGTCACCCTCACGCAGTGACCTGGGCCGCACAGGGCGATTCCGGTTCTGTCCTCACTCCCAGCCATAACGTCATGAGTTTTTACTGTCTTTTTTTTGTCTTTCTTTGTGAAATTCACCCCAACAATGCTCTGTTTGGACTTTAGTTTTTAAACTTTAAACTTCTAAGACAGATGAGCAGTTTGCACAATAAGACATCTGGTAAGAAAAGATGTTGCTGGCCAGGGAATCACCATGGAAACCACTGAAGACTCGGATTATGAAGATGAACAACTTTGAATTAATTTCTTCTCAGGGTTGTGGCATTTCGGTTCATTGATTCATATGTGGAGGTGTCTCTGAAAGGAAATGCTGTCAGAGACATGGAAGAATCTCCCATGATTCATTCAGAGGAAAATTCAGAACAAGTCAGACTTGAGCTATTCAAGTAAGAAAAACTAACAGACGAAATATCACAAAGAAACATAAATCCTTGCTAAAATGTAATCACGCACAGCTTGGAAATGGAACCACTAGGTATATCGCACGAAAAGCATTCCCACAGGGCTGCTATGATTCTGTTACTCAGGTGTCATATTTGGGAATCCCTACATGTAATGAATCATAAGATAGAGTCCCTTGTCTTATTCCCCCTCTTCATTACATAGCAGCTAATGCTAAATATAAGCTGAGGGTTAAATCCAGCTACGGAACACCATGTCTATTTTGTATTCAAATTTTATGAAATAATGAATGGCAATGATTTTAAGGTTCAGGAATGAGTTACACTTTAAAAACACAACGAGTCCCTTTGAAAAACTGAAAAGTTGTCAGATGGAATGTAGTTGATGAGTAAATGCACAATGACTTACACACAGACATACATGTACACCCAATCCTGGCAAATATAAACCACACTATTCCAGTGGTCATCTACGGGCTCAAGGAAGAAATGAGACTTTTCACTTTTTATATTATATTTGTCTATGATATATAAATTCTTTAGGGGGGTGTTAGATGGAATATTTAAAATAAATCAGGGAGAAGGGCCGGCCAAGTGGCGTGGTGGTTAAGAGCTGGCTTGGGATGCCAGCAGCCCCGGTTCGGATCCCACATATGAGGGCCAGTGACACTGCCCTCAAAAAAAAAAGAAAAAGAAAACATTTGGGCTGGCCGAGTGGCGCGGTGGTTAAGTGCTGGCTTGGGATGCCAGGGGCCCTGATTCGGGTCCCACATATGAGGGCCAGTGACACTGCCCTCAATAAATAAATAAATAAATAAATAAATAAATAAATAAATAAATAAAATCAGGGAGAGAGATAAATGTTTTTAGAAAAAACAGTAGATATTATTACTGAGATCATTGCCTGCCCTTCACTGCCAATTAACCTCCAATTTGTATTTTTCTCAATAGTGGAGAAAATGTTTCTTTTTAAATGTAAAGCTATAGCATATTCTTAGTAAGGATTATTTCATTTCTATAGATCTTTTTTGGCTTTGTTAAAGCACAGTGGTATATAAATAAGACACTGTGGTTTTGAATAACTCATTCGATTTACATGCAAAATTTCGTTCAAATACATTATTTAGTTTCATATAAGTATTACTTTTGAACTATTACAGTAGTTAAAATCATGTAAAATATTACAAGATTTATTTTTATCTGAAAAATCAAGTCTAATTTTGTTACTTGGTTCCTATAATGTAGATTAATAAATATGTGAGAAGAGCATTAGCCATCTGCCCCAAACAAGCCTCAGTTATTAAGAAAGAAAAAACAAAACAAATCCTAAATCTTGACTCTTGGCTCTAGTTGGTTTTACTCATCACTGTGTTCTGCCTATATAATCACACATTAAGATGTTTGCTACATTGTGGCTGATCATTTATAGGGAGGAAGGCAGTGCCATTTGCCTGAAAATCATGAACAAAATGGTCATTTGGAATCATGGCAGAGATCACTGTGGAACCAGAAAGAACTTCGACATTTTAAGCAGAGTTGTGTCTGTTTCACTCTTTTTTTTTTCTTTTTTTTTAAAGGATTTTATTGGGGAATTGGGGGAGGGGAACAGTGCCAGGGAATCGCGGAAGGGGAACAGACAAGTTGCTGTCTTTTTGTTCTTCAGTCTAGTTGTGGAGGACGTTGCTTCACTGGCCCATGTTGGTATCGTCATTGCGCTCTTCCCACATGAGGTAGATCGGTCGCCGGCCTCTGGATGTCGCTCACCACGGCTATTTTTAGCTCACTCTGGCTGCCGGCCACTCACACTGGCTGCCGGCCACTCACTGTAGCCCATGGCAACCCACCGCAGCAGGGGCTGCAGCCCACACTGTCACCGGGGCTCACACAGCCCAGCTCCAGGTGGAGCTGTTGTTCACCGTCTTAGCTGTAGAGGGCAGTGTCACTGGCCCTCATATGTGGGATCCGAACTGGGTCCGCTGGCATCCCAAGCCAGCGCTTAACCAATGCGCCACTCGGCCAGCCCTGTTTCACTCTTATCTGAAGTGTCACAGTCACAGTGATTTCTGAGAGAAGCTAAGATTCATGATCAAACATTTTGCCACTATACAAAGTGACAAAATGACTCTTAGCAGCTAAATACAAAAATCTGACTGCTGTCAGGTTTTATAGAAATTATATGTGAGGTTAGAAAACACTCTGATGTATGCAGATAATCCAAGGGTAAATACTCCTATTTGTGTTCCTACTAAGCTTCACTGACAGTTGATAAATACCGCCAGTGTGGAATAACTATCAGCACACTGTCGTGAGCAGAAGCAGTGGTTTTGGCAAATGATTCCTGATACCTGATTCCTGAAAACCTGGGGGGCGGCATGTGGGTATTTAGGAGAAAACAATTTTTTTCCTGGGAAAGCCTTGGGGTTCTCTGCTTAACGAGATCACAGGGGATCCAGATGGTGCCCTTGAATGTCGCCCCTCTTTCCACGTGTTCTCAGTACTGTCCCCCCAGAGCCAGAACTCACTGCGCAGCCCAGGTCACCTCCTGGCAGGCGGACATGTGGCCGACACTGGATGTGACCCTAGGCCATTTGAGGTCCTGAAGGCTGTTGTGTTTGTGTTTCTCATTCCTGAAACACACTTGCTCTGCTTGACTTTGAAGGCCCACTTGAGACCTGGACACAAACATCATTTCTGCTCTGTGATAAGCTCTTCTCCAGGCTCTGACTTCAAGGCTATTGTTATGGGTTGGACAATGATCTCCGACAAAAGAGATGCTGAAGTTCTAACCCGGAGTACACCTGGATGTGACCTTATTTGGTAATAGAGCCAGTGCTGACGTGATTACTTAAGGAACGATGTGACGGACGGAAGTAGGGTGGGTCACCAATCCAATGTGACAGGTGTCCTTCAAAGACACACACACAGGGAGAAGACATAAAGCAACTGAGGCAGAGGTGTGAGTTACACACCCAAGCAGCACTGAAGGTTGTCCTGAAACCATCAAAAGCTATGAGGAGGCAGGAAGAACTTCCAGAGAGGTTTTAGCGGGGGACGGCCCTGCCAACACCTGGATTTCAGATTTCTGATGT
Source organism: Aselliscus stoliczkanus (assembly GCA_033961575.1). Taxonomy (NCBI): domain Eukaryota; kingdom Metazoa; phylum Chordata; class Mammalia; order Chiroptera; family Hipposideridae; genus Aselliscus; species Aselliscus stoliczkanus. The sequence goes on from CM066735.1 coordinate 68,316,504, forward strand.
CCAGAATTTCCAGACAGTAAATGTCTGTTGTTGAAGCCGCCCAGTCTGTGACATTTTGTTACAGGAGGCCTAGGAAACTAGTGTACCTTTGTAAGGTCATGAGTCCTTACTACATCCGAAGCTAGTAAACTAGTAAATCTGGCTGTGGTATCCCACATCTCTTCTGACAAACAGGATCTAGATAGAGCTAGAAATCCAAACTCCATTAACCTCATTAAACTCTACTCTATAAAAGTATCACTATTATCCACTGGCCCTGTTATCCATTCCTTCATTTTAACCTGCGGCGTGCCAGCTCTGTGCCCAGTACCAGGGAATACACACTTGAGCGAGTGTCCTGCCATGGCCTTCATGAGTCTGGCCCTCAAGGGAGATCAGCGGGCCCTTCCGCCCCTCCTGCAGCCCCTCCGTACCCCATTCTCAAGCAGACTGACGCAAGCATTGCGGTGCCATTTCTCTGGCTGCAGCGGCCCAGTGCTGCAGCCACGGTGGCCCTGTACTCTCCAGGGTCAGCGGCCGCCCACGGAGGAGACTGGGTGCGTACATGGCTGTCTCCCGTGGAGACTGGGTGCGTGTAGCCCAGCTCCCTCACCCCACGCTGAGGCATGACATTAGCCCTGCGCTGCCCTTCGGGATGGAGCCTCAGCTGCCCGTCACAGCAGCCTGAGGACAACGCAGCTCGATGAGCGACCGTCCTTCATGTTCTTACCGGTGCTTCCTGGGATAATGTCCAACCTAAGTGACTTGACCTAGGACCTGCTTCTGGCAGTACTGAAGCAAGTGGCAAATAACTTACGAAGGACCAAAAATGAAGGAAGTAAATATTTCCACCCTAATGAGTGCTCTAAGGCGTCAAGAAGAGCCTTCAAGGGACAATGATGGGGGGAGATTCGTCCTTCAGGGGGAAGATCAGGGAGCTCTCTCTGAGCGGGTGATTGTGAGGGGGAGAGACGTGGCCCTTTGAAGAGAAGGGGGAAGACACTGCGGGACAATTGCAGTCCTAGCAAAGGTTCCTGAACCGCCCGTGAGCTCAGCACCTTCGAGGGCCTAAGGGAAGTTGACGGTGGGGTACGTTAGGAGGAGGGGCGCACGGTAAGGCGAAAGGGCAAGGCCACCCAGAAAAGGCAGGGATTGCGAGTTTTTTTATGAAATGGATAGTCATTTTCAGCAAGGAAGGAACATCATCAAATTCATGTTTTGAATCACCCTTAGCACCAGGTGGAAAAGTGATCACAGAGCGGTTACAGTAGAAGGAAAGAGAAGCCAGTTACAATAGAGGCCCGAAAGGGGAGCATTCACATGCATACCCCTCACACCTGAACCCTCACACAGCACCCCGAATATCAGTGCACTCTTCATAATTATGTCTCAGACCTATGTTTATATCAGTGTGAGGGTCCATGTCACTTTTACACAGCTTGTTTCAGGTGCTTCCTGAAATCTAG